>JAHRHZ010000058.1:15404659-15434314 GCA_024137785.1 Ginglymostoma cirratum | reverse complement strand
CTCCCCCATTTCTGATGAAGGGTTTAGGCCCAAAACGTCAAGTTTTCCTGCTCCTATGATGCTGCTTGACCTGCTGTGTTCATCCAGCCCCATGCTTCTTAAAGATTATGAATTCTTTTAAATAAGTCAAGGATTAACATTTGGTTCAATTACTCTCTATCAGAATGGTTCAAGCCATCAGGGAAGGTTAATCTATTATTATATGAAAAAAATCAAAACAAATTGACCTCCAAATTATATAATTTAATTGTACAAAATTGTGTTACTTGTTTTCATAAAAATACATAGCCCTCTATTATACATTATTAAAATCATTATTAAAATATTCAACAAAGGAATTTCTTACAAATCATGACTCCACACTAAAATATATTAGATTTATCTCCTACATCTCAGTCTCCAGCCATGTGGTTGCTGAGCAGCTGGAAAATCTGATTTTGGCATGCACAGGGCATACTGCTGTCAGTTACAAACCAATTGCACAGAACTCCCAATCTAATATGGCAAGCCGTACATTTCCAGTATGGAATGTCCATTACATTGGACTTTGTTAAATGGGTACAGCACAATCGAATTCTTAGGTGCTTATGTCTTGATTTTGTGTCATTCAGTATATACTGAGTTCAAAAACTACTGCCTTTCCAATTGTGTAGCTCAGCCTCACCCAAGGAAATGCATTTAATCATTGAACAATGGAGAATGGAAAGGAAATTCTCAAAATTTCTGGTTGCAAGAAGTTTTCAGTGATAAGTAACTTATCAGCCCTATAAGAAGACAGAATTCAAACTGGACTTCAATGTTAACATCTTTATGATATGAATAGAGAATTTGATATATACATGTATATACATACAATACATCTAGAAATATTCACTTGAATGAAAACATTGAAAACAAAAGCGTTACCCGGTAGCTCAGTGGGTAACTGGACTGATTGGGAGAGATAATAGGAACTGCAGATGCTGGAGAATCTGAGATAACAAGGTGTAGAGCTGGATGAACACAGCAGGGCAAGCAGCATCATAGGAGCAGGAAAGCTTGACGTTTCGGGCCTAGACCCTTCATCAGAAATTAATGATTTAAGTTAGAGCCAGTATGATTCCTTGATCTGTATTGGTTAGTTGAGCTCATGACATCTATGACAGGGCAATGATATTCCAATCAATGCAAGTGGTTTCAATGCTTGTTTCATGTGTAAACATATCAGTGTGTTCAGTACAAGGAATTTATTGAAGTGAGCTTAAGATGTCTGTCTGAGTGTGTGTGCCTCATGGTAAAGGTTACACAACTGTGGCAGTCTAGGAGGGGCACTTGTAGATGATTGCATTTCGATCTAAACAAAGCTCCTTATTATGAAAATAATTGCAGCACTATCATGTACATTTTAAGTTACCCAAATTACCAAATATATACGATGGTTTTCATGATTTAGCTGTTCGTTATTCCCATCAGTGTACAAATATACATTAAACACATGATCCTAAAATTGAGGTACCCAATGGTACACATATTGGTCATTGCCTGTTGAGATGGATCTGTTTGGGATAGATCAGCTTCTTTGATTTATTTGGTGATTGTCATTGTTGGTCAGCCTTTCCATTTGACTGGGGACAGAGTGAAGATGAAGTGTAGTTTACCAATTGTTTGTGAAATGGACAAATTCTTTGCTCATGAGTTGAGGGCCAGGGTCACGTATCACAATGTCAGGGATGCCAAAAGGCTGAAGTGTGCTTTAGACATTAGACAATCTCAGTGATAGTGGTTGAAGTCAGCTGGTCCACCTTCCGATAGTCAGGATAGTAATTTACCATGAGAAGGTAATCAGCTTCTGAAAGTGTAAAGAGATCTACTGTCAGCTTCATTTATAATCTCACTGGAATATCATGTCATTCTCTAATTTGCTTAGCTTGATATTCATTACAAGTTGGCCGATGTGGTTCTTGATTTCATCGCGCATGTTTGGCCAGTAGAGCATATCATTTGGGGGCGCTGGTGGGAGGTGGATGCCTGTCTTATCAGCCTGGACCTGGAGAAGGCCTTTGATAGGGTATCGCACATGTACACATGGGACGTGATTTCCAAAATGGGCTTCGGATAGGGTATCGCACATGTACACATGGGACGTGATTTCCAAAATGGGCTTCGGATAGGGTATTAGATCCAACTGCTCTAACACCAATATCATTAGCGTAATCTCAATCAACGGGCCAGAATCAAAGCTTCCCGATCAGATCTGGACTCAGGCAGGGCTGCCCACTCTCTCCTACCATTTTGTGTTTTGTATAGAACCCTTTGCTGAGTTATCAGGAAGGATGTGAGCCTGAGAGGAGTGACTCCAGAGGAGGCAGCAGGTCAGAGCCTCCCTGTACATGGATGATGTCACCGTTTTCAGCTCAGATCTGCTGCTAGCGCACAGACTCATGAGCATCTGCGACCAGTTCCAACTGGTCTTGGGAGCCAAGGTAAACCAAGGCAAGAGCAAGGCCTTGTTCCGTAGGAACTGGGCTGACTGCTCCTTCATTCACTTCACCGTCAGGACAGTTACCTGAAGGTGCTGGGAATATGGGTCTGAGGGGCTGGATGCACAAAATCTTGGCAGGAGCGTATCACCAAAGTGAAGCACAACCTGGTCCTTTGGGAGCACCGCTCCCTCTCCATTGTGGGTAAAAACCTGGTCATCAGGTGTGCAGGTGTGTCAATTGGGAGGAGTTGTTATCAGGTAAGTCCACATTTGACAAGTGGGAATTGTTGAAAGACCTGCTGATGAGACTTCAGGACCAGTGTGTTCCAGTAAGGTGGGAGTGCAAGGATGGCAAGGTAAGGGATACTTGGATAATGAGGGAGGTTGTGAAATTAATCAAAAGGAAAAAAGAAGCATATGTAAGATATAGGAAGCTAAAATCAGACAGGGCCCACGAGGAATATGAAGAAAGCAGGAAAGAACTCACGCAAGGAATTAGGAGAACAAGAAGGGTCCATGAAATCACCTTGGCAAGTAGGATTAAAGAGAGTTCCAAGGCATTGTATAGTTACATAAAAACAAGAAGATAACTAGGGAGAAGTTAGGGCCACTTAAGGATAAAGGAGGGAACTTGGGCTTGGAGGCAGAGGACGTGAGTGAAATCCTAAATAAATACTTTGCATTAGTATTCACCCAGGAGAAGGACATGAAGGATAGTGAGATTTGTGTAGAGCATGCTAATATGCCAGAGCATTTTGAGATCAAGAAAGAAGTAGCATTTGGTCTCTTGAAGGGCACTAAGGTGGATAAGTCCCCAGGGCCCGGTGATAGCTACACCAGGTTTTGGGAGAAGCAAGAGAGGAGATTGCTGAGGCCTTGACCAAGATATTTGTATCCTCATTCACCACAGGAGAGGTCCTAGAAGACTGGCAAGTAGCCAATGTTGTTCCTCTGTTCAAGAAAGGAAACAGGGACAATCCAGGAAACTATAGACCAGTGAGTCTCACATCGGTGGATGGGAAGCTATTGGAGAGAATTCTTAGGGACAGGATTTACTCACATTTAGAAAAACATGGCCTAATTAGGGACAATCAGCATGGCTTTGTGTGGGGCAGGTCACGCCTTACTTGGTTGAATTTTTCAAGGAGGTGACGAAAGTGATCAATGAGGGTAGAACAGTGGATGTTTTCTACATGGACTTTAGGAAGGCTTTTGAAAAGGTCCCTCATGGCAGGCTTATCCAGAAAATTAAGATGCATGGGATCCAACATGACTTGGCCATGTGTTCTGCAGGGACTTCTTCTGGAACCTCTGCTGTTTGTGATATACATAAATGACTTGGATGAAAATGCAGATGGATGGGTTAGTAAGTTTGTAGATAATACAAAGGTCAATGGAGTTGTAGATAGTGTGGAAGATTGTCAAAGGATACAGCGGGATATAGATCAGTTGCAGATATGGGTGCAGAAATGGTAGATGGAGTTTTATCCAGGTAAGTGTGAGGTGCTGCACTTTCGGAGATCAAATGTTAAGGCAAAGTATACAGTTAATGACAGGACTCTGAACAGCATGGATGTACAGAGGGATCTTGGGGTTCAAGTCCATAGCTCCCTGAAAGTGGTAATGCAAGTAGATAGCATGGTAAAGAGGGCATATTGTATGTTTGCCTTTATTGGTCAGAGAATTGAGTACAAGAGTCAGGATCTCATGTTGCAGCTTTATAAGACTTTGGTTAGGCCATACTTAGAGTACTGTGTTCAATTCTGGTTGACACATTACAGGAAGGATGTGGAGGCTTTGGAGAGGGTGCAAAAGACATTTACCAGGATGCTGCCTAGATTGGAGGGTATGAACTATAAGGAGAGGCGAGAAAAACTCGGGTTGTTTTCTCTGGAGTGGCAGACGCTGAGGAATGACAGTCAGAAACATTTTCCCAGCGTTAAAATGTTTAAAATTGAGGAACTGCATTTAAGGCGAGAGTGGAAAAGTTCAAAGGAGATGTGAGGGGCAAGTTTTTTACACAGAGTGGTAGGAGCGTGGAACACACTGCCAGGGGTAGTGGTAGAAGTAGATAGGATAGGGACATTTAAGAGACTTTCAGATAAGCACATGAATATGCAGGAAATGAAGGGATATGGACCAAGGACAGGCAGAAGGGGTTAGTTTAATTTAGCATCATGTTCAGCCCAACATCGTGAGCCAAAGGTTCCATTCCTGTGCTGTACTGTTCTATGTTCTATGTTTAATATCCTTTTGGTAATGGTATTTGGTAAAGGGTATGTGTAACCACCTGTAACTCCCAAAGGGCATCAAGAATGTGGTTAGAAAAC
This sequence comes from Ginglymostoma cirratum, assembly GCA_024137785.1. Lineage (NCBI taxonomy): Eukaryota > Metazoa > Chordata > Chondrichthyes > Orectolobiformes > Ginglymostomatidae > Ginglymostoma > Ginglymostoma cirratum. Next base: position 15,429,523 of record JAHRHZ010000058.1, on the reverse strand, counting down.
TGCTGATTTCATTGAGCTTCACTTGCCAGTAATGAACCTTTGCTTCTTGGGTGGTGAAGATTTTCACATTTGCATGTTGTGGCAAAATTCCTTTGACTGTAGCATAGGTTGTGAAATTTCTTCAGGGCTTTATTTCAATCCTTGGGTTGACTCATACTCTCAATTTTCCAGATTGTTTCACTGCCACAATGCAGCAATCCCATCTGTAGGACCTGTCAGATTCTTGATTACTCCCTTTTTTTCTAGCTCCTCCCTCTTGTCTTTCAGCCTGGCTTTGTGGGCAGCTGCTGAATTGGTCTTACGTTCTCATCTGCTTCAAGATGATATTCTCCTGGAAGACAGCCTTACCTTGTAAATACATCATTGTACTCCTCTGCCATCTGTACTACATCAATGGTTTAGTGTACTGTGACATGTTGCAAATGTCTTTGGTACATTGAGGGTTATCACTCCAAGCTTTAAATTTGCCTTGTTGAAATAAGTATCACTTGCTATCTATCTATGATCTGGAACTCAAGATCCTCAATCATGTTGTTGCAATGGTTCACAAAGTAACCTGTCCTCTTGGCATGATGATGGTGCCATTATATAGCCTTAACCTTATTTTTGAGGGTTTCCTTCATTTTTGGATCACCACATTTAACCACTTCCTACAAGTCTGTGAAGGTCATGATGCACCAGTATCTATCTGACACTTCATGTTGACTTGATGTTTTCCTCGTGCAGTCATCATTCCCATAGTCACAAAGCATGTATCACTCAATAACTTGACTAAATCAACCTACTGACTGACTTAGAGTGATTCATCAGAACCTTCAGCTGACAAATCTCCAATGGCCTTCTGCACTTGCTTCTTTTTAGCCATACATGTGTGTACAATGATTCAGCTTCTTGCAGTGAAAACACAGCTTTCTCCACAATGGCCATGCCTCTTCTTCTTTGCATCATGTCCTCTACAGTATTTTCATCCTGCCGTTTTTCTGTAATTGTTCTGTCCTGTCTACCTGGAGCATCTATCAGTGCAATGCTGGAGACCTAGTTTGTTTTGCCATTCACATCCTCAAGCTGCAAATTCACAACCTCAGCACTTCTGCACATGTCAATTCTCTCTGGAGTGTAAGTTTGTCTTTTCTCAGTTGGTGTGCTTTCACTTCTGTATCTCTTATGACTAATATAATCCTGTTTAAGTCGATCATCTTTTATTTGCAAAAATTCACAGGTTTCTGCAAGCTGAGTTAATGATGGTACATATTGATCAATGACCTGTTTGTACATTATTCCCTCATATTAAATATGTACTGTTTTTCTGTAACATTCACTTGATGCTCAAAGCATGTCTCCAAAGTTTATAAAATTTCTGCCATTTTTTTTTCTCCTCCAGCCAGATTTAGAGTGGAATATATTTTGACACAATGATAAGTGTAGTCACTTGTGACCATTCTGTGTTGCTATTTTATATTTCTACCATTGTGCATGAAAGAAATTCCAGTTTTCCTCATATACCCCAACACTTCAACAGAACATAGAACATAGAACAGTACAGCACAGTACAGGCCCTTCGGCCCATGATGTTGTGCCAACCTATTATCCTACTGAGATCAGTCTACCCTGCGTACCCTACATTTTACTATCCTCCATGTGCCTATCCAAGAGTCGCTTAGAAGTCTCAAAAGTATCTGGCTCCACTACCACTGCTGGCAGCGCATTCTACATGCCCACCAGAAGCCAGTGGAGGAAAAACTGCAACATTTCCTCTTAACCAGTGTTTTAACTATGGCTGGCTTCTTTGCTTCCCTTAGTTGCACGTACAGCTCTGTAACGGTCACCTCAATCTCACTTCTGAAGCTATGTTCCATGTGTATAACACAGTCCAATGTTCAACGTGAGGCCTTTATTGAAATGAGCTTACAATGTCTGCCTACAACATGTGTGCCTCATGGTAGCAGTCACATGACAACGACAGACTAGAATGGACATTTGAACATAATTGTATTTTAATTCAAACAATGCTGCTGTGCAATGAAGTGGAAAATGCATCAACCTGTAATCCTGTTTGAATCATTATCGAATGAGTCCAGCTGAAAATTATGGATATCTTGCGAAAACAGGATAGTACCGGTTTGTGATGTCATCCATTTCCCACCCTGTTTGTCGAATATGTGCTGACACTCGCCGTCTAGATTTATACATACAGACGGATACCTAATAAGAGAAACAAAAACTGAAGTTGCTGGAAAAGTTCAGCAGGTCTGGCAGCATCTGTGATGGAAAAATCAGAGTTAACATTTCAGGTCTGGTGACCCTTCCTCAGAACTGCTGGTAGCTAGGAAAATGTCGGTTTATATGCATGAGATAAGGAGGAAAATGGGGTAGGGAGTAAACAATAGGATAAAGGATAGAGCCGAAAGAAAGAGAAGAGCAGTTGGTAGACAAAGGAGTTGATGATAATCTGGCTAGGAGGGTGAATTGCTGTTAATGGGGACTGTCAGTGACTAAGAGAGATGGAGATATTGGCCAGGGAACAGGGTGGTGTGTTAAAGTGGCAGGCAACTGGAAGCTCAGGGTCTTTTTTGCGAGCAGCTCTATGGACTCAATATCAAGTTCAATAATTCTAGGGCCTAAACTCTCCCATGTCCTAGTCCCCTACCTCACACACCAGGCCTTGCTATCACATGGCTTGCCATTACCCACTACCTAGAGTTAGTCACTAACCGTCTCCATTAACAGCTATTCACCCTCTTCACCAGATTGTTATCAACTCCTTTGTCTATCCAACTGCTCTTCTTTCTCTTTGGGCTCTATCCTTTATCCTGTTTACTCCCTACCCCGTCCCCCTCCCTATCTTCTGCATATAAACCAACATTTTCATCTGTTCTGAGGAAGGGTCACCAGACCCGGAATGTTAACTCTGATTTTTTCTTCACAGATGCTGCCAGACCTGCTGAGCTTTTCCAGCAATTTCTGTTTTTATTCCTGATTTACAGCATCTGCAGTTCTTTCAGTTTTATTTACTTTATAAGAGATATTTGGGGGTGGCACCTCCTGTGGAGGAGGAGAGAAATAGGAGAAGATTTAGGAGAAAGAGAAAGCTTTGCAAAATGCATTCAGTCTAAACGATTATTTTTGTAGGCATCAAATTTAGCTATACACATTTTCCTCGAGGGTAGTTACGTGACTCATTGCCAAGAACGTCTTGTAACTCATCATCCAGAAATAATCTTGTTTGTTTACATCTCCCCCTGCTGGTTATTCAGCATTTAAGCAGCCATGTACAGTTTTAAATACATTTTCCAAGGTTGTTGCTTCATGGAAGCATACATTGCAGCGCTGATAATTTGACTCCTACTCCCTTAAACTGAGACAACTGCACTTTGAGTGTGGAATCACTGAATTCAGCTTAATCTTTGCAAAGCAACTGTACATATTTAATACTTTCATGAACAGAAGTCATGCCAACTTAACCATAACTATGCCAGACACTTAGGAAAGCTGAAATGCCAACATCACTGATACAAAATCTGACAGTTTCTATTTACTTGCTTGGTATCTCATTAATTGCAAATTCAAAATTGGCGGCATCCCCAAAGTGTTTCTGAGAGAGGATTCAATGAATTTAGACGTCAGAGTAGCTCATTGTCAAAGGTTCAGCTCCAAAAGTTTCAAATCTTTCTAATGTAATGGTATATAGAGAAATCAGGATGAAATATTTGGTACTTCACTCCTTCATAGTCCAATCAAATGGAAAGGGAAGGATGATTCCATTGATTTACCCATGATTGCCAATTGCTTTAATCGTAACTGTAAAAGGGGGAATTGGATGTATAAACCCTATAAATGAAATGAAAGAGAAATACAGAGCAATAGGAGTAAGGGAGTAGGACTAAATGGATGATTCTTTCAAAGAGCTGACTTAGGCATAATGGGTCAAATGGCTTTCCATTGTCCTGTACAAAAAGAGTTCCCAGCTTTAACACTGGGCTAAGAAGAGGTAGAGGCACTAAACTGGTTACAGGGTCCCAGTCAAGGGATGGCAATGAGAGAGAAACAGCCAGGCTTCATTCAGTGGATCGTAGTCCAGTGAAGGGTAAATGTTAGCTTAGGGCTGGAGTGTGTGGCATGAAAGGGATTTGGATATAAAACACAATCCTATTAGTTTATTGCACAAGAAGACAGTGGATATTAACAAGACTAATGATGATAGAAATGTGAGAAAGGATGGGGACTGCGGTGTTGTGGATAAGTTGTAGTTTATGGAATGCAAAAGCTATGAGAACCGCAATGAGTCAAAACCCAAAATGAGAAAGGCTAAAGAGTAGGGTGTAATCAGGTGTGAATTAAATTGATTGTTTTCAATTTTTATTGTTTATTTTATGCAGGTTTCCCATTATAATTTTAACACGTTTCCTGTGTTTTTTCCCCGAGGGTAGATTAATGTATTTTTCGTCGAGTTTAGTGCTGTCCTCTTGTGGTTGTTTAGCTGCATTACAGAAAGGGATTGCTCACTTCAAAACAATTTGAAGTGGCTCAATTTTACTAAAAATCAGTTAAGGATCAATTTTAAGGACTTTCATGAAGGGCTTCCCTTTGTGAGCTGTAGCAAGTTATCTCATGCAATTTTCTACTGCCCACTTCATTATGGATGCTGCATGATGCTATGGTGCTGTGTTTTCATTACTGTTGCTCACCATTGGCGGAAATACTCTCCACTGCCTGGAACTTCCAGGATTTCCGTATACGGTGCCCTATTTCAAGACCAGCTGTTTACCAGGACTGTCACTGCCAGCCACAAATAGCCCTTCACTGTACTGTTAGTGGGAGGGAAATGAGAAAGAAAATATTCTGAGAGCACATAGGTGGCACGGTAACACTTCATTGTGAGTGGAAGCGAACACTTGCAAATGTATTACTATTTTACATCATTAACTGTCTGATCAGGTGTGATTGTAACTACAATTACAAGAATCAGGCTACACAGGTTACCCATTCTTAGCATTATACCATGTTAGAATCTTGTTGGAAAGAGTGCTACTCTATCCTTAACACCCAATGTAGCATAACATCTTTCTCTGGTTCAATGTGGGAGCTTCACATGTTGGAAAGCCTTCAAACAGTTTAAGTCATTCATGTTTATTGAATAACAGGAAAAGCAAAGTAAACAAAGAATAAAGGTGCGTTTATTCCTGGTAACAAACAGGGTCTGATTTAGTTTTGAGCAGCAGCAAATTTGCAGTCAATGAGTGATCACTTCACTCAGCTCACATCTATTGGAAGGCAGGTGTCAATTAAGGCTTGTCTAACTTATCGTACCCAATGCCGCCTTGCTTTTATCATGCTGAAGATGATATTCCACCTGTTCAATGTCCTCATCTCCTCCTCCTCAGTAGACTGACTCCCCACTCCAAACTCTTCAACATCCCTCACATCCCCTCTTCATCTTCTCCAGTTGTGCAGAGCACATGCTTGGATTATACGCACGGTCTGTCTAGAGTGAACTCAAGGCCCCCTATACCATTCCAAACAATGGAACTTCATTTTTAGGTAGCCTATCATCTGCTCCATAATGCCCCTGGTGGAAGAATAGGTTGCACTGTATCAATATTTGACCTCAGCCAGGGAGATGCAGAATGGAGTCACCAGCTGTGGTTGTAGGGGTTAGCCTTTGTCTCCCAGTAGCAGCCTTGGAAGGTATCCAGCCCTTAAAATGAAGTGAAAACATGAAGTTCTCAAAGATATAGGCATCATGACAGCTCCCAGGATACCTAGTACAGAGTTCAAAGTAGTGGTACAATAGAACACTTTCTTGATGATGAAGTCAGTCGTGTTATGATATGATGCTCTCAACATAATATGTTTACAGTTTATAGTGCCATGCACCTGAGGAAAGCCAGCTACATTGGCAATGCCTACCACCTGGGCTGCAGCATTGACCTTGTCACAGGAAATGAGATGAAATGTGTGATCTGGCACAAATTGCATCAATAACAACCTTGATACATTTGGGGTTGAGAAACTGAGAGATCTCATATTGTTGATTCTTAGAAGCTGCCAGGCGCATAAATGTTTAATGTTCCCTTGTTGGCCACTGGGATAGGATGGTCACCCATCCCTTCAGGTTGCAAGTTCTGCTTCAGCAGATGGTACAGTTCAGTGCTCTAGAACAGTATTCTGGCATGTCAACAGGTAGAGGTGGCAGTGCACTCTGCTCATTTAGAGAAAATAACATAGAGGACGATAGACACTACGCCTCCTGTACTATCTCTGCATCTTGAGGGGAACTTCAGTTGTGACTTCTCCAAAAGGAGAATATTTGACTGGAGCTGGAGATTGCTTACTGGCACATTTGTTTCTCCTTGATTTTCTGCACCTTTGTTGCATTACAGTTGCAGTACTGGCTACGCTGCTGTGGTTGGATCCATTGGTCTTGGTTCCATGAACCTCTTTGGGGAATATCAGAAACAGAACAGGCCCTCACTATGTGAGCAGTCAGCATTTGCATCACATGTAATGATAATTTAGTACAATTCCCATTACAGTGGGATGTGGTGGACTCTGACAATGAGGGCCATGAAATGCTTGTACATAGACCTTTGACATAGTGGACCTTATTCTGATGTATGCAACACTGGCCATGCCACACAAATTAGTAAGAGGTTGTATATGAAGTAATATTACAGAAACCATGTTCTTCCAAGACCGCCAACCCCACATCACCTAAGGAAGGCAGCATTGCATGTAAGTGGATGTTGGCAAACACTTGGTTCAAAGTGAGAAGAAATCAGCTCTCTGCCTTTGTGCAATCTATGTGATCATAGACTGTCTTTGTGCTTTGTGGTCTTCAGGTCATGTGTGATTATTTCTGTTTCATAGAAATGACTATGATGTAATACTCCACAATGTGGTCAAGATTGCTTGCGGCCAGGATTTGTATCACTGCATGTGGAACTATGATTTTATGATTACAAAAGTCTTTAAACTGTACTGTGTAAGTGCCTAATTAATGCAACTTCTCCTTGATGGGCTTCACATTTCACAAAAATAGAGCCAATATGCTCAAACTGAAAAAGAAATACTCACTTTGCCCACTCTAGATGTGATAGAAACTATTTTTCATTTCCATTGTGCATTTGCAATGTGGATGAGGATGGAAGGCAATACAGGTCATGGTCTACAGTTTCTAGCTCAGCCTGTTGATCTAGGTGACTCTCCAAATCTCCATGTTCCTTTCTTCCTTGGATTCCCTGTTAACTCGGCTAAGTGTGACTTCCAGACGTACCTATCCAACTCTTTCATTTACATCTTCACCTCTCAAAATTACCTCCTGAATTCTGTACTTCTTTCTTAGCCACGTCAATCAACCATTGTGCTGAACTGTCCCCTGTTGAAGCTAGGTGGTGGTGACTGGAGACCATAAATGACTACTATGCCCCTGGCAGTAACTCATCTCCTCCAGTGTATTATTGTCACCCTTACATTTCGGGTAGCCCCCGTTGCAATTGTTGTCCCCTCTTTTTAATGAGACCTCCGGCAGCAAGTAGAAATGGCGAAGGGGGAGCACTGAGCTGAACAATTCTCCAGGACCACTGCCGCCAAAGGCATCAGTGAAGGAGAGCAGCTTGGGCAGTCTAATGAACTCTTATGGAGAGAAAGGGTGGTCTTTGGTGGGAGAGGGTTGACAGTAAGGGGTTGCAGATGGCACAGGAATTCCCCAGCCCAATGTAATTCACATGGTCAATATATGCATAATGTAAATTGTTCCTTGTTTATCTTTCATTTCCTTATCTGTTTGTAATGGCATGATGCCAGCGGAATAAATAATCCTACTTCAGAATCTTTGGGTTATCCATGCAAACCTCGTGTTACTTTTCTGGCATAAATGGCAATGACACCAAGCAATGAGAAAGATAACTCCCTGACCTAACAGCATGGGATGACTGCTGATGTTGATGACTTCTTTCACAGTTGGAGAGGTGTACTGTAGCCAAAGCAAGGAAGTGACTTCACCACAGTGTGGGGTCCCTGATTCATTAGAGACCTCTAGAAGTACTTGCAATAGATTTTACCGTCCTTGACCCCAGTAGAAATGGGGCTGAACACATTCTTGCATTCATGAATGACTTTACCAAGTTCACATAGGCCATTCTCACCCATGTCCAAAAGCCTTAACTACATCAAAGTGTTAGCATATAATTGATTTGTGTGTTTCAGCGTCCCAAGTTGTTTTCACAGGGATCAGGGACACAATTTTGGGATCAGGCTCCCACAGGAGCTTTGCACCACGCCTATCATCCAGAGGGCAAGACAGTGTGTATGATTCTACTGTAATCAGCATGGCTGGCTGCACACCTTGACTCCTGACAGTGAACAGACAGTACACAGACATTGAGATAACAAGGTGTAGAGCTGGATGAACACAGCAGGCCAAGCAGCATCAGAGGAGCAGGAAGGCTGACATTTCGGGCCTAGACCCTTCTTCAGAAAATTGCCTGACACAGACATTGCCTGAGTACCTTCTGAAGCTGGTATATGCTTAGATTAGCACCTCATGCTCATTCGTGGGCTACCCTCCATACTATCCCTTCTTTGATGTAACCCAGTCTTTTCTAATGGCCATCTCCTTGTGATCACTGTCAGGTTAATGAATGAAAACAACTTACTGGAGAAGGAGGCTTCACAAACATCCCCACTCTCAATAATGCGAGAGCCCAGCATATCAGTGCAAACTACAAAGCTGAAACATTTACAGTGATCTTCAGCCAGAAGTGTCAAGTGGATAATCCATCTCAGCCTCCTCTAGAAGTACCCAATATCACAACTGCCAGTCTTCAGACAATTCAATTCATTCCACATGATATCAAGAAATGGCTAGAGGCATTGGATAGTGCAAAGGCTATGGGACACGATAACATTCAGCAATAGTGCTGAAGACTTGCACTCCAGAACTTGACTCTTCCCTAGCCAAGCTGTTTCAGTACAGCTACAACACTGGCATGTTTCCACAATATGGAAAATTGTACAGGCATGTCCTGCACACAAAAGGCAGATCAAATCCAATCTGTACAATTACCACCACCAGTCTCCCCTCAATCATCATTAAAGTGGTGGAAGGTGTTATCAACAGTGCTATGAAGCAGCACCTGCTTAGCAACAACCTGCTCAGTGACACTCTGTTTGGGTTACACCAGAAGCATTGAGCTCCTGACCTCATTATAGCCTTAATTCAATCATGGACGTAGGAGCTGAATTCTAGAGGTGACTGCCCTTGATATCAAAGCCACATTTGACTGAGCGTGGTATCCAGGAACCCTAACAAAGCTGGAGTCCATGGGAATCAGGGGTAAACTCTCTGCTGTTTGTAGTCATAACCTGACATACCTGAACACAAAGGAAGACGGCTGTGGTGTTGGAGATCAGTCATCTCAGTTCCAGGATGTCACTGCAGGAATTCCAGAGGATACAGTCATCAGTCCAACCATATGCGACTTCAATAACGACCTTTCCTCTATCATAAGGTCAGAAGTGGGGTTGCTCACTGATGATTGCACAATGTTCAGCACCATTCACGCCTCCTCAGATACTGAAGCAATCCATGTCAAATGCAACAAGATCTAAATAATATCCAGATAGGTGAAAGAGATATAGTTTGTTCTAATATGGTGAAAATATATTGTCCAATTTATAATCGCAGTTCAGTAGACTATGAGCTTGGTCCATAAGTTGCTTCCTCTCTTGCCCCAGAAGTATTCACATTTACTCAACAGACAACAACAGGAAGACACAACGTGCACAAATACACTAGTCACCCTGCCATACATCAAGAACATACCAGAGATGACCACCAGACTACTCCAACCACTAGGAATAATGGTAGCACACAAACCCACAGTTACACTATGACAACTACTGACAAGAACAAAGGATCCCATACCCACAACTAATAGGACCAATGATATATATAAAATTCAATGTAAGGACTGCCACAAACACTATATTGAAGAGACTGAGAGAAAACTAGCTGTCAGGGTACACGAACACCAACTAGCTACCAAGAGACAACTATCACTCATTTCCATACACTTGGACAAAGAAGACCATTAGTTCGATTAGGACAATGTAGCCATCCTAGGACAAGCGACCCAAAGGCACACATGGGAATTCCTAGAGGCCTGGTACTCAACCTGGAACTCCATCAACAAACATGTGGAAATAGACCCCATATACCAACCACTACGAAGCAGAACCGGAAATGAGGCCAACCATCACGTCCACGCAAACCACAAAAATAAGAAGCGGGACAGACCAACAATGCTTCATTGGAAGCACACTGATGACGTTTCCGAGTATGGTGATGAAACGTCTGCAAACCAACCTACCAGCTCGGCGAACAAATCAACAATCCCAGTAATCACAGAGTTTATCAAAAAGTAAGTTGGCTTTGGTTGTATATGCAGATTGTTTCTGGATTAATGTGGCCTTCTCTAGGTAGGTGGCTATATTCGTACGTGGATCAGTCTACAGTATGAGACATGCAATAATTTATAGACATGGGTGGTGGAACTTGATGGGATGTCATTCTTGCTTGGGCCCAATTGTAAGTGTACCAACATCTTTTTAAGGTCGTTAGTCTTATCAAATTGTAGGTACACTATCGCAAAGTGGTTCTTGTTAGGCTGTAAATGCTTTTGAAAACCTTTCATATTAGGTTGCCCTTTATGGTCATTCCCAAATCTTCCAATTTTTCAGCTCCCTAAAAGATTCTGAAACTGAAATCCTTTTATTCTAATCATATATTGGATTTTTTCAATCTCCTGTGATTTAAGAGGTGTTCTTTGGTTCCAGTGTGTTTAAGGAATATATCAATTTGGGGACTATCTGGGGAAAGTTATAAATGATATAAAATGTAACTTTTTGCAGCCGGCAGGTGCAGCCTGGATTCTGTCTCGTTACCAGCTTGGCGGTTGTAGTATCCTCCTCAAACTCAGAAGGAGAAGGATGCCTGGGGGCACTAAAGGGGAGAGGGGTGCCGGGGCGGCAGTGAAGTCTCCCCGGACCCCGAAGTGCTCTCGCTGCAGGAACCATGGTTTCGATGTCCGGCTGAAGGGGCACGGGGCGTGTAGCTGGCGGCGCTGCCAGTGCCCCAAGTGCTACCTGATCGCCGAGCGGCAGCGCATCATGGCAGCGCAGAAAGCGCTCCGCAAACAACAGCAACGCGAGGAGGAGATGGGGACGGCTGGCCCTTCGCTGGGGGCAGACGCCAGAAATACCAGCACTAGCCCAACCCCTGCCCCGGAGCAAGCAACAGGCCAGCACCCCAGCCCAGTGCCGGAGGGAGACACCTCTGCTTCGGACAGGCGTGGCCCCTCAATGGTGCAGGAGGGTAGACAGGGCAGTGGCGACAGGAAGGACAGTCCATCTGCCCATGTGGTCCACACCTCTGGCTCTTTAGGTAAGACGAATGAATAATTAGTCACTATATTTTACACCCACTGTTCTGGCTGCAGCAAATAACACAAATGGGGAGGGGGCGGAAAAAAACTCCTTTTACTTTTATTTGCATCCCAAGGGGACTGGTCAAATGTTCAAAAATCAGATTATAAAATGTATTAAAATCCAATGACACTGACGAAGCCAACAAGGAAATAGACCAGTGATCTGAAATAGTAATTGGAGTTTTCATCTTTAAAGTTCAGTAGTTTAATTATCTTATTCAAAGAAATCTGACACAGTACTTAAATGATTGAATTCTTCACCCTGCTGCTGGGAGACTTCAAAGCTCCTGGGCGTGAAAGCATCAGGTTGGGGTCTTTGAAACACTAGCTAATAACAGATGGATGCGTTTCCTTCATTACATTTCCCTGCATCTGTAACAGAGCTGTATTTACTGCTTTCATTCCGAAGAAAGAAGGTTATTTGTAATTGTTGCTAATTACAATAAATCTTGGTTATTTCGCCTGCAGTGAACGACCTTTGTTTAATTCAGCTCGTGGCTGGGAGTTTCAGGTTGCTAGTTTGAGTTCTGGGTCGTCAGTCTCTGGACAATTTGTTCCAGACCCGGTGGGGCTCACGCTATCTTGTAACAAAGTTTTCAATCATTCTCATCCGCGAGAAAAAAAAGATTGTGGCACTTTAGGTAGGGAAGACTGGAGGCTAGAAAAAAAATGTCGGAGCAAACAAATTGCAATATTTGTGTCCTTGCAGCAAATCAATATAATGGTCCAAAAGATAATCAACATTCAAAAATTGGTGGCAGGAAGCGCCATTCTCAAAATCGTTAATGTTCAGGCGCACGTATATTTTTGAAGGTTTTGCCGAACGCGGACACAATGACACAATCTTATCAGCCTCAAGAAAGGTGTTGGCTCCTTGCTGGGTGACGGTACCCGAATACTCTCCGTTTCATTCAAGTAGACATTATTTAGCTCTTAGCCTGCAAATCATCCCAGCAGTGAGCGATAATCCCCAGAACTAGACTGCGGAGATTATCATTCAAGGTGAAGCCACCAAAGCCTGCCAGATCAAAAGGTGCCAGGCGAAAGATGGTGCACAGGTATTCCTGTAAAGGGATTGTGGGTCAGACTAACCTGATCGGGTAAAAATGTCTTTTGTTTATGACACAATCCAGAGGCAAGATCACTTTTTTAAAAATGGAACGGCTTTGTAGGTGTAATTATCACCTGTACAAATCAATGAACTGCTGGAATTTAGGCATAATGATGGATACTCAGAAGGAATCAAACATCTTGCTCTAGATTGGTTAACTTTTGAGTTAACGAAACCCCAACGAACTGCATTAACCACATGAGCACTGTAACGCATTGTGCTGAAGGTGCTATTTCATTGCAAAATGTTCTCCTTCCGCTGTAATCCAATTACCTTGCAGAATCTCTGCGGTTCTTATGCATATCACATTAGTCTAAATAGAAACTTTGAAAACAAGTTAGATCTATAAAATGGTTTTATTATAGAAACAAACATTCAGTATTACTTCACCCAACTAGGACATCAAGTCAATGGAGGAATTATTTGGAAGAATGACCAAAGGTTTGACCAAAGAGATGAATTTTTAGGAACATCTTGAAGAGATGAGACAGGAGTTTAGCGTAGGATTTGCTGTAAATGGAATCCTTGTGGCTTACAGTAATTGGGAGCAGACAGGTGGACGGCATAAGAGGCCGGGGTCACATTTGCACAGATTCTGGGGGTGGGGTGGAGAGTGACCACATCAGGTTCAAAAATATGAAATGGGGAGCCTATAAAGGGATTTAAGGAGCAACTTGGATAAGGGCATGAAATGTTTTATTACAGAGTTAGCCCACAGCTGTCTTCCTCTGATATGGCCATTTTTCACGTATGATCCATGACCGGAAGTTTCAGCAGGCTGTTCAAACATCATGGAAATTTTTTCTCTTGTTTTCTCTGATGTTCATTCACATCGTTTCCAATAGAAATCACAGAAAGGTCAAGGAGTTAACAATGCTCTTTAATTTTCCTGCTAACCTTGCACCATTGTAACTGGGAAGGCTGCAAATTCAGCCTTCAGTGCCTCCTGACTATAGTTTTATAGTTTAGTTTCTTTGCCTTGTAATAATTTGATTTAGTGTTGGATTGATTTGTGAGAGTGCTTTTCTTCACATTTAGATCATCCTGCTTTATACCAGGAGGTTTCCACCACCAGTAAAGAGCAAGCAGAGAGGAATTCTGTGAGTGGCTTTTACCGGAATATCTTGCCACCTAAGCTGTATACAGGATATTGCAGTAGTGTCTACAGTTATCACCCCTTCTCCATGGGTTTTCCAATGAATCAACCAGGCTACAAGGGAGCTCCAATGCCAACTGGAATGTGTGCCTCAAGAGGCAGCTTCAGGCCAGTCCAAGGAAGCCTTGGAGCATTCCATCCAAATCCCATGTTGGTAAGACACTAAATAAATGAATAATTAATGATACTACTTTTAGTGAAGTGATGGAATAATATTTGCATTTCTAAAGATGAAAAATGTGGGCTGAACATTTAAATTTCAGGATTTAATACTGAGCATTCTTTTTCAATAATTTGCTGAGGGAATAAAATGCAATCAATAGTGTTCTTCACCATATACTGGTTTCCCTCTAAGAATGAAACAGCACATTAGGGGATAAAATTGTGGCTGTGCTGCCTCTTTGGAAGAGCTATTTGAATTAATCCCTACACATCTTCCATTTTCAAGTACTTATCCAGTTTTCATTTGTAAACTCTTTTTTAGAATCAACTTCTATCATTCTTTCTGGCACTGCCCTTCAGATCACAACTCACTGGATTAAAAGAACTCAGTTAAAAGCCTCTGGCTTTTTTGCCAGTTACCATAAAGTTGTATCCTCTGGTTGCCTGCCCTTCTGCCACAAAAATATTTGTTCTTTATTTCGTTTATCAAAGCCCTTCTAGATTTTGAATATCCCTACTCAATCTCCTATTAAACTTCTATAAGGAGAACAATCCCAGTTTCTCTAGTTTGTTCATATAACAGATATAATATGTTCCCAGTAATATTCTCGTAAATCTCTTCTGTACCTTTTTCTAAGACCTTGTCATCCTTCCTAAAGCATGTTGCACAGAACTGGCCATAAAGCTCTAGCTAAGGCCCAATCTATGATTCCTAAAAGTTCAAAATTTTCCTTGCTTGCTTACTTTATACCTTTGTTTACAAAATCAAAGATTCTATAAACGTTTGCTTTAATAAAACAACTTTTCTCAATGTGTTCGACTACCTTTAAAGTGTACGAGCGGCCTCAAGTATCTTTATTCCCGCAAACCATTAAATTGAATTTATACTGGTTTTCTTATTCTTTCTACTAATTAAATATAAGTGGAGAGTAAGATTTTGAACTGGGAATTTAATTATATCTGTATGATCGAAGGATCTTGTCCCCTGTCTTTTCACCTGAAGATTCACAATGTGCAAGTCCACAGAAAAATCAACCGACATGTAGTTAAACATCCTGTTCATGCACAAACTTCCTTTCCAAATTAATGCTTTTATTTATCACACTTTTATGACAACATTTAACATCGAAACTATCAATGTAGGTATGTAGAATTAAATCATTAAAACTCATAGTTGGTTGTAACAATGTAGTTGCAAGTTGTGGCCAGTGGATGACACTGCAGAGAAAGATTTTGAACTCAACTCTCCCAACTGTTGCAACTTTTGTGTGGGTAGGTTTTCCAGTATCTGCATACCTTTAGTGAGCCCCGTAGGTTTAATTATTTATTGTTGAGGATATCTCAAAGGGAGAACATGCACATCGCCATAAAAAGAATAAAACTGCTCCAAGCCCAAGAGATATTTTTCAAAGTTTTTGTTTGTAGATTTGTAGCTTGGGTTGTGGATGAGGTTGTAGACATGCTGTCTGAGTCGGTGGGTTTGGTTGCAAATGTTTCGTCACTCCGCTAGGTAACATCGTCAGTGCGCCTCTGGTGAAGCATCGGTGTTCTGTCCCACTTGTTATTTATATGCCTCAGTTCACTGGGGTGTTTGGTACCGCTTCCAGTTCTGTTTCTCAGTGGTTTGTACACAGGGTCTAATTCAATGTGTTTGTTGTTGGAGTTCCAGTTAGAATACCAGGCCTCCAGGAATTCCCTGGCATGTCTCTGTTTGTCTTGTGCAATTATGGATGTGTTGTCCCATTCGATATTTTTAAGATTTTTTTATATATATTTAAGATGTAAAGGTATTTAAGATATTTTTAAATGATTTGTAATCTGTTTATTGTAGTGTAGTGGAATAACAGTTATAGGAAGGATCTTATTAAGCAGGAGAGGGTTCAGAAGAGATTTACCAGGATGTTGCTGGGTTTGGAAGGTTTGAGTTATAAAGAAAGGCTGGGTAGGCTGGGACTATTTTCACTGGAGCATAGAAGGTTGAGAGACGACCTTATAGAAGTTTATAAAATAATGAGGGATATAAATAGAGTTAATGGTAATGATCTTTTCCCTAAGGAGGGGGATTTCAAGACTAGGAAGCATGTTTTTAAGGTGAGAAGAGAGAGATTTAAAAAAGAGATGGGGGCAATTTTTTATGAAGAGGGTGGTTCACGTGTGGAATGAACTTCCTGAGGAAGAGGTAGATGTGGGTACAATTACAACATTTAAAAGACATTTGGATAAGTACATGAATAGGAAAGTTTTGGAGGGATATGGGCCAGGAGCAGGCAGGTTGAACTAGCCGAGTTTGAGATTATTTTTGGCATAGACTGGTTGGACTGAAGGGTCTATTTCTGTGCTGTATGACTCTATGACTCTATGTAAATGATGAGGATGTAACTGATGACATGACTCTGACATCAGTCAGACAGTTTACGAATACAAATAGAAATTAGGAACAATTA
The DNA here is from genome assembly GCA_024137785.1 of Ginglymostoma cirratum. Classification (NCBI taxonomy): domain Eukaryota; kingdom Metazoa; phylum Chordata; class Chondrichthyes; order Orectolobiformes; family Ginglymostomatidae; genus Ginglymostoma; species Ginglymostoma cirratum. The sequence continues at coordinate 15,413,164 of JAHRHZ010000058.1, read as the reverse complement.
GAGTGAGGAGCCAACTGTGATTTCCCTTTCAGAAAACTGATTATGTTGAACTTTTCTAAGTGCCCTGCCATGTACGTGATAATACTTAGCTACCTGCTTTCTGCCTCTCTCCCTTTTTGAATAAAGGAGCTAAATTTGCTAATTTGGAATGGAACCTTCCTTGAATCTAGAGAATTTTGGAAAATTAAAAGTCAAGCATTAACTGTCTTACTAACTAGTAATCCATCAGGATCGGGAACGAGTCGACTGGTACCTTCAGCAATTTGTTCAGTATCCCTTCCACAGTGATTGTATTTTCCTTGAGTTCGCTCTACTTTCTATTTCCTGATTTACAGCAATTTCTGGGATGTTACTTATGTCCCTATTGTGAAGACTGATGCAAAATACCTTTACAATTCATTCGCCATTTCATTTCCTGTTATTAACTATCCAGTCTCACTTTTTATAGGCCCACTGCACATTTTGTTAACTCCTTTTGTCTTTAAATATCTAGAGTCTTAATATTCATTTTCATATTTCTATCTAGCATTCTCCTGTACTCTATTTTTTCTCTCTTTATTTTAGCCATTCTTCACTGTTTTCTGCATTCTTTCCAGTCTTCTAGACTTGTCCCCCTGCAACCGTTGCATAATTATATGATTTTTCATTCAGCTTGATACTATCTCAACTTGCATAGTTAACCACAAATGTTGGTTCGTCCCCTTGGAATTTTTTCTTTCTTGTTTGAATATATCTATTGTGTGTGTTTTGAAATATCCTATTAACTGTCTGCCACTGCATTTTGTTGATCTACTCCCTACTCTTTTTTGCAAGTTCATTTCAGCTAGTTCTGCTTTCATTCCCTCCTAATTGCCCCTATTTAACTCTAAAATACTTGTCTTAGACGCACACTTCTCTTCCTGAAACTAAACACAAAATTCAATCATGTTATCACCGCTATCTCCCAGGGGCACTTTTTTGAGGTTATGAACCTCACTTCACAGTACAATGTTCAGGATAACTTGATCCCTGATTGGCTCCAGAAACTATCCTGAAAACATTCTAAGACCTTTCCTCTGGGTCCCCTTACTCACTTTATTCAGTCACATCCTTCTTTCCCTGACCAATGGCTAAACAAGGAAACCGTGTCTTGCAGAGAGTGAACCACTTGGTAATTTCCCCCCCCTCCCTGATGTTTTGTAGTGTCTGCAGTTTGGCCCTCAACTTATAAACTGAGCCAAAGTCACTTGAGCTGTAAACACTTATTGCAAGCATGTTTTCCATGGTCCCTGTCCAGGAACTCCCTCATACCGTAATCACCTACACTGCTGTCCTGAGTTTTTTGTTAAATTAACCACTGAATGGCTTCACATGTTTCTTTATTTTCCATTTTTTTCCATATTTTCTTTATCTTACCACCAGTTCCTATACAATTTTAAACCTTAGAAAGTGACTTGACGTTCAAAATTCCAGTTAGGTGATCTGATATTTAAGAGTTGAGAAGATTTACATTTTACAACTTCAAGTATTTTAATACTTACCACACTTGTGGAATTGAATCTTACTTAATAACAAAAAAGGAAAAAGTGTTAGTATTCACCAGTTGCTCACTTGTTAGTTATTATAACTGCTTAATATTTTAATAATGACCCTGATTGATATTTCCTAGTTTAGATAAGAGTGAAATGACAAATACTGACCAGCCAATCGCGTACCTGCTGTCCTCTAATGTCTTACCTCAATTGTTCTTTCTGCTTGGGTGCTTTGCAGTTGGAAATGTGGAGATGTGTTTCTACTGGTGGTTCCCTCTCTGTTTAAACTGCTTTCTCCTGGATGTGTCTCTGCATCTGTGTCTCTGCTGGTGGTTCTCCTTTCTCTACATCAGGAGAGGAAGAGTATCACACAAGGATAAGGAGCCAACAGCATGAGGTAATGTGCATTTATAAAAACCTACAGCCCAGAAAAATAAGGAGAAGTGTCTTACTATGCTAGCAGTATTTTAAAGCATAGAATAAAGCATGGTGACAGCAAGGGAGACCTCAAAAGAAACTCAGAAGACTTTGAACACAGGGCCACAGATCATGAAGACACTGAAGAGCAGAAAAAGAATGCAAGAGGACTTCAAAGCTCAGCCACAAACAGGCAGCACTCTAGAATGTTAAAACATTGAAACACAACACTGACGAAAAGAAAAGAAAACCAAAATGCAATAGCCATTAAAAACAAGAACAGCCCCATTGAATACAGAGTAGGAGTTCTGAAAGCAGCAGTTTCAACACTACTGAATTGCATCAGGCTTGTCTGAAAAGGATAAGCAACACCTAGTCAACTCGTTTTTATATATTTGGGTCCAATAGTTGATGATGCCATGGTAAGACAAAACATGGACAAAGGTATTACAGAGTATGGCACATTGATTAAAACATTTGATGCCACTTTAGCCCGAAAAGAAATTTAGTTTTAAAGAGGGCAAGATACAATCAGTAACCTCGGGAACTGGAAGAATAGAGGCCTTTTCAATGGACTTACAACATTTAGCAGGATGTTGCAGGTAAGGAACATTAAAGAGTGAATTAATTAGAGATTGTACGAGAGATAAAAAGTTCTCAGACCTTGTCCAGTCCAAAGATCTAATGTTGAATAGGCAAGTTAATTGACCAAGCAGCTGGAAATCAAGACCCAATACTGATCACTTCTGTGATGAAACATCTGATTTCTTCTAACACAGTCAGATAGGTCGACCTTTCTGAAAGCCTGCCAAAAAAAGTGTGAATCAACATTAGCCATATTAATTTTTTAGAAGATGTGGGTTGAAACAGAATAGTAACACAATGAATGCCCAGCAGAGGGAGCTGAGGTTCTGTAAATGTGATCGGTTAGACTAAAAGTACTGCAGGATAGCAGCATCTTCATCACCACAGAAACTAAGGAAAAGTCCTGCAAGAGAAAAATTCCCAAGAAAATAGAAATCAATACAAGGAAAAAAGTGAAGAAATTAGTGATGAAGAATAACAGGTAAGACAACATTCTAAGGTGAAGTCGAGGATTCCAGACCATCAACTTGAAGGTGTAAGGGTTTGAAACAATTTACATTTGACACGGGAGCAGCTGTTTCAATATTTGCAGACAGCTTTCCATGGTTGAAGTCTGTAAGAGTCAGATCAGATAACAAAACTGCAAGATTCAGGAGGCACAGATCTTCAGCTGTGTGTTCAAAGCATCATAAAACTTAATCACAAAATATGAGATGTTAGTGAAACATTCTATTTACTGAAGAATCAGAATATGCCATTATTGAACAGAAATATTGTATTTGACTAGGTCTCTTACGTGAGAATGTGGATACAGCTCTCCAGAATGAAAATGTGAGAGAATTCTGACAAGAAATTCTTAAGCTATTCAGAGGCCTAGGAAAACTGAAGCTGGAGTATCGTATATTCTGCAAGACAATGCTAAGCCCATCTGCTTTCCCACTCCCAGAAAAAGTCCTTATCCTCTGATGGGAACGTTAAAACTCTGTTTCACAGCATGTTCTAAAGTAGCATCATACTGCCAGTGATGCAAATGTCACAGTGATGGTCAGGGCTACTAACTGTTCCCAAGCTAAATAGAGAACCAAAGTTCTACGTGGCTATCACTCAGTTAAAGGAGGTGGAAGAAAAATCAATCCTATTTTGTCAACTGATGATAGTTTGGCCAAATTAGCAACAAGCAAGTTTCTTACGAAATTGCAAGTGAACAGGTGGTTCTGGCACACACCTCTAGACCAAGAGTCAAGATTGCTGACTATATTCATTACGACACCAGGTTATAGTCCTACAGGTTTATTTGAAATCACAAGCTTTCGAAGCATTACCCCTTCACGCGACGAAGGAGCCACACTCTGAAAGCTTGTGATTTCAAATGAACCTGTAGGATTATAACCTGGTGTCGTGTGACTTCTGATGTTGTCCATCCGAATCCAACACTGGCACCTCCACATCATAGATTCATTACACCATTTGAGCAGTATTGCTTCAACCTCTGCATCAGAGATTTTCTAAAGATGAATGTCAATAATTCTGGAAGGGAATGGAGAACATTAAAATTGCAGAGGCGCTGGCCTAGTGGTATTATTGTTGGACTGTTAATCCAGAGACCCAGATAACGTTCTGGGGACCTGGGTTTGAATCCCACCATGGCAGATGGTGGAATTTGAATTCAATAAATATCTGAAATTAAGAATCTAATGATGACCCTGAATCCATTGTTGATTGTCAGAAAAACCCATCTGGTTCACTAATGTCCTTTAGGGAAGGAACCTGCCATCCTTACCTGGTCTGGCCTATATGTGACTGCAGACCTACAGCAGTGTAATTGCCTCTTGACTGCCCACTATGCAATTAGGCATGGGCAGTAAATGTTGCTTAGCCAGTGACAGCCTCATCCCATGAACGAATAAAGAAGAAAAAAAATATAGATAATATCCTAGTGCATGGTGAAAGGAAGAAGGAACATGACTAGAAAGTCAAGGAAGTGTTAACAGCATTGCAAAATATAGGACTTAGACGAAATAAGAAATTCCAATTCTTGAGAACAACAATTACCTTTCTAGGACACATAATCCAAGAACAAGGCATCATGCTGGTCCAAGAAGATACAAACCAGTGAATCTCCATCATTGTGCTTCTTAGGAATGGTGAATCAAATGGGAAAGTTTATCCCTAACTTAGCCAGTTTTACTCAACTCAATAGAGCAATAGAAGAAAGACTAGCAATGATATTGGAGTCAGGAACAGATTGCAAATTATTAGATAATGAAAAAGAAGCTACTTTCCACTGATATTTTAGCTCTTTTTTATATATTCCCTTGTGGTACATGTGCATTGCTGGCTGACCAGCATTTATTGCTTGTCCCTAACTGCCTTGAACTGAATGGCTTGATAGGTTATTTCAGAGGGCATCTGACAGTCAACCACATTGTTGTGGATCTGGTATCATGTGTAGGCCAGACCAGATGAGGAAGGTAGTTTACCTTCCCTGTAGGATATTCGTGAGCCAGATGATCTTTTCTGACAATCAGCAATGGTTTCATGGTCATCAGTAGATTATTAATTCCAGATTTTTATAAAAGAAAAATTGAAATTTCACCATTTGCCATGGCAGGATTCAAACCCATGTCCCCAAAACAATCAAGGCATTCTCTATAGTGACTGTGGCTGCGGAGCGGAACTTCTCCAAGTGCAAACTGGTGAATTGAGAGAACCAGCACGTTTTACATCAAGAGTTTTATGGAAATGAAACAGAGGTATACAACTCTACAGTAGGAAGTGGTAGCAGTTACATAAGGATGTGAAATTCCAGGTCGTGATGGATCATGAGATTTTGGTAACGTTATCAGGACCAAAAGGGATTGTAAAAACGCCTCTACTTCAGTGACCTTCTGCATTCCGCCAGGGTACCACATTGTTTTCTATGGTCCTTTACATTCACTGTCAATGCTATTGCACCAATCTCCCATAAAGGCTCATACTCTACCACTCTCGCTTTTACCTTCAGCATCTTCCCTCACTCACTCTCATTTGACCCCCAAAAACCTTCCAGACCATTAATCTTACATGGTCTATGGTGCCTACCCAATAGCCTAAACGTCTCACTACTTTTGACCACCTCCAACAACACTTACAGCTGCTGCCTATTTTCAGTTCACTCAATCTCTCCCTTTCTCTCATTCCAGGAGAAGATAGCCCACAACGGGACAGAAAGGGCCCAGACTGGTGAAGGGTTGCCCAATACCAGGCTTTTTACCCATTATGAGGGGAGAATCCTGTCCCTCACTCAATAGGATTGGAATCACTCCTGCAGGGATACAGAGACATCAATGTCCTGCCAATGGGATAAGTATCGTTCTTCATTTCATTGAAACTCTCATAGTAACACTGCTCTCAGTGTCATTCATTGCACACCACTTCTAACCATTGGCGACTCTACTTTCTCTCCTTTGTCTCTTTCGGGCACCCCTAGTGGAGAAATGGCCTGCTCCACTAGAAGTCATTTCTTTGATTTCTGAGGATGAGAGTACTGAGGCCACAAAGGAAGAATTGGCAAGGTTGTCTCCTGCAGCCCCACCAGCTCAGGTACTGACAGCTCAGTGGGAATGTCACGCTTTGAAAATTTGGGAGCACAGTCTGGTGAGCATCTCACTGTGATAGCTTCACAGCTTGCTGAGGAAGATATACTCCAGTTGGAGGTACACCAGAGACCAGGGAAGAGAGGGCCTTGTGGTGTTGGCAATCAGGGACTTGATCCACATGCACAGGAAGGAATAGAAACAGCAGACAGGGATGTGGGAGGCAATAGCCCACATAGTCCAGGGGCACAGCTTCACAATGGGGACCCAGTTGCCTCAAGCATGTGATCACCTGTCAGCTTCCACGGACAGGTTGGCAGCTGGCAAGGAGAGCCAGATGCAGCACTGTTAGAGTGTGCTGTAGAGGCACATACATCCACACTCTATTGCTCAGGCCATTGGTCTTCAAGATAAAAGGAATGGTGACAAGGTGATGAGGAACCTGCTGAACACTCAGGTGCCCATATCTCACAGGGAGACAGGGCAGGGGCACCCAACCAGAGGAAGAATCACAGACAGGCTGCTCAGAAATCTAGACTCTGGACAGTCCAGAAGTGGCTGAGCATTATACCTCCACAGTACCTGACTCCCTCCAACCCATGTTTGTACAAGCCAAGGAGGGTCCACCTGCTTCTGGCAAGAAGACCCTCAACATGTCTGGCCATTCACACAGCAACAATCCCTGTGGTCACAACCAAAACTCCAGGGCCAGTGGGGTCCAGTGCCAAGCCCAACTGCAGAACCTGGGACAAAACTAAAATATGATAGGAGGGAAAGAAAGAAAAATTACATTTGGGTTGCATGAGTGACAGCGCAGTGTAAATAAACTATCACATTTGGATATATTTTATTCATTTTACATTACATCTGTTTATTTGAGTCTCTGTGTAACTCTAAATGTAACTGTGCCAGCATGTTCCTTACCTTGATCAACATGCAGGGTGTACCATGGATTGATGTCAATGTTGAGAGCATGCTGCAGCACGTGGAAAGATGAGCAAGGGGTATACAGGACAATGAGTTCTGCTGGCACCATTGCCTCTCCTGGTTAAGCATACCTATTCTCTCCATGGCCTCTGTTTGCAAAACTGTTGGTGTGAGTGAAACGGTCAGCGATGCATAGGGCAGGGAGTATACAGCACAGAGGGAGCGAATCACCATGGATTAGGGACGCTGCAGATCTGATTCACATGTAGTGCATGGGATTTGAAATACTGTCCTCTGAAATACCTAACATTGATGAGTTGTGTAGATCCCTTCCTCACAGGTCCAAACACTGAGCCCGTCACAGCCATTTTCTTTATCATTGTGTAGTTTTGATTTTCTGCACGATAAAAGGTGACAACAGACAGTCTTCATTGAGTGATTTCCTGTTTCCACCTCAGCGTGATGGTGAAGCCCTGATCATCCACTGGACTGGTATTGGAGGCTGCTCTTGAGTTCCTGTGCCAGGATCCCTGACTTACAGGTGCCTCCATGGATGTTGGTGAGGATTACACCCCTAAAATGTTGAGATATGGCTGCTTGCTTGTTGCAGTGTGTTTACCACATGAGCTGTTGGCACATGGTGCAGGTATGAGATTGACATAGCTCACCATTGTACAGTAAGATATACTTACTGCCCTTGACTGGGGACTGCTGACCAGCAAGACAAGCTGCCTGGCTGTGTGATTGCATTAATTGGCACAGCCAGGCAGGAATACTGTGAGTGAATGCTAAGAGAACAAGGAAGCAGCCCTGAGATGCAATCTGGTCTAATCTGTGAGCTGTCCTTTCATGCAAAGTGTCTTTGAGCAGCCTTCTGATGTTAGTTGCTACTGCGCCTTGCAGTGCAGGTCTATACTTTCCAAGTGTCCTGCAAGTACATTGGGGAGATGGCATGTCGGTTCTTAGGGGTTGGCAAATATTGAATGCCACTGTCTGGAGGAGGCGTACATGCAGTTTGTGCACACGGATTGTGTCCTAAGGTACTGTTTTGTGCTGACCAACATGGAGGTCCTTCGGAGCAAGTGGTGAGCTGAAGTCGCCAGGTCCCTACTTTGATTTCCATGTTGAGAATTCTCAGTGCCTAGTTTGCTCACAGCAAGTGGTAAAATGGGAAGCTATATATCAATGAGGTGTGATGTGCATGAATGAGGTTGTTAATAAGCAGTAATCCTCCTTAGTAGGCAGCTCACTGCTCCTTCACAAGAATCTCACTTTGACGCCTGGAACTTGCTTAAAAGATGCAGCAAGTTGCTTTTGATGTAGAGATAGGGCGTGCGGACTTCTCACATAATTCTGCCATATTTCTTGATGTAGTCCATATCATTTAGGCACGTATAAGATTCTGCCTTTTGAGTTTTTACAGAGAAAAAAATTAAAAATAATAGTACTTTGTTACTGAGGTAAAAGGTGCTGCTAGAGTACTTTGTTAC
>JAHRHZ010000058.1:15360882-15404649 GCA_024137785.1 Ginglymostoma cirratum | reverse complement strand
TACTTTGTTACTGAGGTAAAAGGTACTGCTAGAGTACTTTGTTACTGCTTAGTCAACACCAAACATTTGGCCAGCAAACAAAAGGCAAACTAAAGTGACCAAAGCCCCAAAAAGAAATAATAAAAATAGGTCTTCTATGAAGTGAGACATGACAAATTGCAGATTCGTTATATCAGACAACTTCTGTCTCTGTCTTCACAAGATACCTTGACATGCCTCTTTTCACAACTACTTTAATATAATTCTGGCCATATTGAAATCTACTGTTTAATTTATATAATACCTCAGAAAGCATACAAAGCAAGTCTAAGTCACACTTTTATTTTGTACTGATCAGCTGAAGGATACAAATGTAGGAAACGGAATATGCTTCCACCTTGCGGATCTAGTGTCACCATTGAAAATGATCAAATTAACCACAGCAGCAAGCTAGATTCAAATTAAAAGTTCCCCGTACAATACCCTGATAATGCACAATAATCACAATATGAGTGAGGCACCCCTTACCATGCCAGTATAATGTAATATTTTCCAGTCCTCACATAAGCAATCCCTGGCTAACAGTGACAAATAAGTGTTGTTGTGGCAGTTTAGTATTGTGCTGGATTGGAACTCGTTACAGATGTGAACAAATAGTTTGCTAATATTCTGCCCCATATATTTAGGATGGAAGTGGGAAGGAAGATTTCTATTCAATAGCAGTGGCTGCAATAACTTTGCAGTGCTGGTGAATACAGAATGAAGCCCACATCCTATTTAGTTCATTGGCATTTCCACAGAGAGCTGCTTTCAATAATCCAAATTTGTTTGCATTTTTGGTAGATGCGAGATAATGGTTGTGGACTGCACTCACCTTATTACTCACCACCTCCATTTCTTGGTTCAAGATTATTCTCAGGGCCTCCTTATATACCCCCACTCATGGCACCAAGAGCCAGTGAAGCTGCTGGTGAAATTGAAGTAACTGCAGGTAAGAATGTTGAAAATATCAACAGCAATTTAAGAAACATACGTGCATGTTAGCTTTTGTTTCTAAAAACCGAAAGAACTGCAGATGCTGTAAATCAGGAACAAAAACAAAGTTTCTGGAAATGTTCAGCAGGTCTGGCAGCATCTGTAAAGAAAAAAAATCAGAGTTATTTTTTCTTCACACATGCTGCCAGGCCTGCTGAGCTTTTCTAGCAACTTTGTCTTTGTAGCTTTTGTTTCTGTTCAGTTTTCCTCCTCTCATTTTCTCCAGTGACGTTGAGGCATTGGCTGTTTGCTGGGATTTCATGGATGCTTGTTGTCCAAGTGGCCTCGATCCATGTGTGAACCTAGTCTGGAGGCATCCATAGGTATTTCCAACAAGGAAGGGAAATAAGGCAAATTCAGTTCTTTGTTACCTGACTTCCCAAACATAGAAATTTCCAACTGGGCAGTGAACAGGAATCTTGGCTGATTTTGCTGTTGTCAGCCAAGAGATGCTACAACTGATTGTATAGCTACCTACCTCTATCTAAATAGAACTAATTTAGGCATTGAATTGAACCAGGAACCATCCATGTCAATGCGTTATGTACTTCTTGTTTTGCATGCTTGAGGATCAATAAGCAATCAGAATCTATATTAACTAATGAAAAACGTAAAGGCATCTATAAAACAGGGGGAATTACCTTTATTCTGACATCCATACAAAAAAGTGACTTACTTTTTCCTCCAATGTTCTAAGAACTTCTCATGAAGACACTGGAAGAGAATGTGCAGCATAGATCAATTGGTCCAAGCAAACTATGTATTTCTCTGGGGGCAGACAACATTGTTTGCACAAACTATATTGAGTTCCTGAATGAACTCATTCAAGCTCTTAGGCGATGTCCAATGATATTGTCCTGTCTCTCGAAATAAACAAGGCTTATGTGGTGCTGCACAAAACAAATACCTCCTTCAGAAGGTGAATCCAGGGTGTATATCTGTACATGTCAAATACTGCATAGTCTCTCCAACCGTATGATCATTCTTCACTTTGGGATGAACAGGGTACGCAAATTTAAGAATGTCACAGCTAACTATAATATAACCTCAGATAATAAATACATACAGTCTTTCCAGTATTGGCTGCTGAACAGCTAGGAGAAACAAGATCCTCACTGATTTTCCCTTCATGGACCAATTGTAGCCTTTCCTTCTCAATGCAAGCTAATACAGCAGAGAAAAAACATCTGGAATCTTCCTGGCCTGCATACCTCAGTTCCAGACTCTGCAGTGCATATATTGTGCTCTTCGTGGACCCAGTGGCTCATGAAGGAAATATTCCAGTTATGTAAAAAAAGTATCCTCAAATGATCTGAAGATCAAATGTTCTTGAAAATATTTTCAGCCTTGAAATTTACACCAATATTTGCTTTTTATGGAGACTGGGATTTTGATGACTCTCACGTTGGATCAACTGATATCAACCAGGAATCCCACTTCTGGTTTCTATCAAGTTATTCTACTCGAAAACATAGCTATGTAGATGTTGGCTTGGGAGGGGATCAGGATTGGCTGTGATTTCATCCCTGCAGTATATTATCCTATCAAGGCTCATTTTTAAGACTACTTCAGCATGGTATCAAACCTCAAACAACGTCTGTGGAAACTGTAACCTTCAAGAGTTGGTTTACAATTGCTCTGTAACTAACATAGTGGAAGATTCTCAACCTTCACCACTTCCTTTTCACTTAACAAAAACAACTTATATTTATGTAGTGTCTGCAATGTAATAAAACTTCCCAAAGTTCTTCACAGAAGTGTTTCAAAGCATATTTAAACACCAAGCCGTGTAGTGTCAAAAGTGTATTTAGCGGCAGATTTCAAAGTGTATCTTACAGTGAACGACAAGGTAAAGAATTGAAGAAGGTTGAGGAAGTGAATTCACTGAGGATTGAATGTGGGAGATCAGCCAGGGATATATTGGAATAGTCAAGCCTGGAGCTAACAGAGGATGAGGGAGAGAGTGAACAGCAGATGAGCCAAGTTAGGGGTGAAGTTGGGAGATGTTGTGGAAGTGGAAACAGGCGGTCTTGGGAGTATGTGGTCAGAAACTTTACGCAGGGATAAATAAGATACCAAGGTTATGAACAGTCTGGTTTAGCCTCAGACTTTGGTCAGGGAGCAAGTTAAAGTTATTGGCTATGGAATTAAGTTTAGAGTTTGAGAACCGAAAACAGTGGCTTTGATCTTCCCAAGATTGAATTGGGGGAAATTTCTGGCCATCCAGTACTGAATGTTGGATACGCAATCTTATAATTTACCAACAGAAAAAAAGATTCATTACACCTCGTGGTGAGGTACTGCTGGGTGTTATTAGCATAATTGTGAAAATTAATGCAGTGCACAGACAAAAATAGGAGGGGCAATGGATGGACCCTTGAGGAATACAAGAGGTAATGGTGTAGGAGGGGGAAAAGAAGTCATTGCAAATTACTGCAGTTTGGTGGATAAGAATTGTATCAGGTGGATGTAGTACTACCCAGCTGGATGATGGTGGAGACACAGTTAGAGGAGGACAGTGTGGTTAACCATGTCAAAAACTGCAGACAGGTCAACAGAGAGAGGAGGGGTAGTTTACCTTTGTCACAATCACATAGGATGTCATTTGGGACTTTGATAAAAGTTGTTTCAATACTGTAGCAGGGTGAAAACCTGATTCAAATATTTTGTTCCGAAAAAAATGGGAGCAAAGCGTTTGGAAAGAGTTGGGTGGTGAATGGAGATAGGATGGTAATTGCAAGGACATTAAGGTTGGGGCTTTTTTAAGGAGATGGGTGATTGTAGTAGTTTTAAAGGAGATTGGGACAGTATGTGGACAGAACTGTGAATAATATCAGCCAACATGGGGTCCAAAAGTGGAAGTTGGGCAGTCAGCAGTTTGGTGAGAAAAAGGAGAGTGGGAGGTGTGTCTTATAATGACAATATGAACTGAGAAAAGGCATGGGAATATTGTGGAGGAACTAGAGAAAAATGAGATTCAGCGCTGGGGCAAAGGGAGCTATAAAGGAAGGTTGGGTTTGTAGGCTGGTGGAAGGGAGGAAATGTAAAAGTTGATCAGATTGTCACAATCTTAGTGACAAAGAAGTCCATGAACTCCTCGCACTTACTATTGGAGGTGTAGTTATTTGAAACAGGGGAGAGTAATTTAAGAAGCAGTTTTCAGTAGATGAAAGATTCAGGAGTATTTTACATGGTCATGGTGACATCAACTTTTGATTTGTAGTACTTCTGACTTTGAAAAATTCTCCAAGGTATTTTACGAAAAAGGAGATGAAGGTGATGTTGCTGGGAAGAGAAGTGATGATGCGGACAGTGATCAAGCAAACAAGTGTTTGGAAAGGTGACTAAAGGTAGAATTGAACGAGTAGATTTTGAAGAGCCTCAAAAGAGAGATCTCGTAAGGTTGAGAGGTTGAGTGAGGGAGTTCAGAGTTTATGATCTTGAAAAGTAAAGATTCTACCATCAATGCTGGAAATTGACAAGGAGCACACAATGCAGCAGGAGTGGAAAAGTTGAAAATGTGAGTTGGTGAACAGGACTGAAGTAAATGTCACACTACCCTACATTAAATATATATCAGAGCATAAAGGACAGGGTAATATGAAGAAAAGAGGAAGTTCACATTTTCATTAAATTGTAGGTTGTAGTTTGTTCAATAGATCTTTTCGAAGTGACTGTTTTAAACAAAAATGGAGCAGCTTCTGTGGATAAATAATGATTCTTGTGTTTTTCACCTTACTAAAGTAAAGGCAGATAATATATAAAAGGTAAAGTCTGTTTGCTAGTGACCTATAGAAACAATGAATTTCCCCGAGTATGAAAACATAACAAGATTTATGTGAGAAATAAATGATGTCAGCCTGTATTGATGGTATGTTTCTGTCAAGCATGCCCTGATTTTGAAAGGTTTGTTAAATCAGGCAGTGTATAAAATCTGGTGTATAAAGTTCAAGGTCAGCCACAGATGAGATTATTAAAAAGACCAAGGAGTAAGCAAAAGATCAACAATTTGATTCTCGGAAGCTTCTTCTTATCTGAATATTGCTGTGATCATATGCGAGATCGGTTGACTGATTTATGTTCCTGACAGTTAGATCTCAGTTTGTTGCATAAAATTGTGTTACTTCTGCTTTACAGAACAGATTTGTATTCCCAATGTCTTCCCCTCATCTTCTGAAGGCATTTCATGATTTGGGAATACTTTTCCACACAGACACTATGGGATTTGATACCATGCTCAATTAACCACTATAAGATAATAGAATGGTTACAGTAGGGAAGGAGAACATTCAGTCCCTCCTGACCATTCCAGCTTGCTATAAGGGCATCTTACCTGGTCCTGTTCCTCTATCCTTTCTCTGTAGTGCTGTATTTCTTTTATCTTCAGGTGTTTATTTAGTTCTCTTTTGATAGGCATGATTGAACCTGCCTTCACCACTCTCCCAAGACAGTGCATTTCAAACCAAAACCACTCACTGTATGAAAAAGATTTTGCTAATGTTACTATTGTTTCTTTTACCAATCACCTTTAATCGGTGTCCTCTGATTCCTGAGACTTTGGTCAATGGGAAAAGTTTCTGTCTAGAATCCTCATGATTTTGAACACTTCTATCAAATATCTCAACCATCTGTTCTCAAAGGCAAAAAACTGTGGCTTCTCAATCTATCCAAATAACTGAAGTCCCTCATCCCTTGAACCACTATCTATAACTCGCACATTTTTCCAGTGCAGTTTCAAAAATTTGACATAAAACTCCAGTTAGGGTCAAATTAGTGTTTTATACAGGTTCATCATAACAGGACTCCATGCTTTACTAACCACTTTCTTAAACTGCCCTGCGACCTTTAATGATTTTGCACAGAAAATCTCGGCTCCTGCATCCTCTTTATAATTGGACCATTTATTTTATATTGCCCTTCCTATCAAAATGCATCATTTCACAGTTCTGTGCATTAAATTTCATCAGCTATTTGTTTGCTCATTCCACCAGTCTATCATCCTCTTGAAGTCTATTACTATTCCTGTCACTGTTCAAAATACTTTTGTGTTTCATGTCATCTTACTTTTTTGAAATTGTGCCTTGTAAACCAACTCTAGGTTATTAATATGTAATTAAGTAGTGTTCCCAGTATCAACTCATGGGATTGGAGACATTGTTACACTGTAACTAATCTTGTAAGTGAAGAAGCTCTGCTTTAGGTACCTTTGTACCTAAGATGACGCTGTAAATGGTGACTTATAAACTTCTCACTGTACTCATTTGAGTACATGTGACAATAAAGCTAATTTAATTCAATTCAATTCTGTTGTATTTCTTCTCCCCATCCAAAACAAAACTACTATTCACCACTATCCTCTGTTTCCTGTTACTCTGCCAAATTCATTAGCATGTTGCCACTGTCCCCTTCATTCCAACTTTACGGACAGGCCTGTTATGTGGCAATTTATGAAGTACTTTTTGGAAGTCTATTTTTGCCATATCAATTGCATTATCCTCATCAGTCCTCTCCAGGACTCAACAAAGAATTCAATCAATTAAGTTAAAATTGAATTGCTTTTGATAAATGCATATTCTAACCTTAATTTCTTCTTAGTCATTCATGGGATGTGGGTGTCACTGTCCAGGCCAGCATTTATTACCGATCCTGAATTGCCCAGAGGGCAGTTAAGCGTCAGCCGCATTGCTGTGGGTCTGGAGTTATATGTCGGCGTTCCCTCTGAGCACAAAGAACACTGCAGTGTGATATTTAGCTGTCTGTTTGGAGAGAACTTTACCTCTTTCAATAGACAACTGGTTGCAGTGCAGTTTAATGGTGATTCCCGATGTTGAGCTGCTATTATGTCACTAAATTTTTCAAGCAACCAATCACATCAAAGAATTCTCACAGCTAACCAATTGGGAAATGCATTAATAATCATGTCACTTTTTAAACATTTTACAGAAAGCAAAATAAAGCTTGAAACATGTACATGGGATTAAGCTAGAAGATGAAATACCATGTACAAACTTTTAATCCTGTTAAATATTTTCTAGGAGCTTGTTTTCAAAATCTAATAATTAATTTTGATGGAAACATTTAACGACATTGTAAATATAAAGTATAGTTTCCCAAGATCAGAACAATTGTTTAGCTGTATTCTGCACTCAGTTTATCTGACTGAACAAGATTTAATTTTTACTGGGGTTTCTAACAACAATATGGGAGTGGGAAAGTGGAGGATTCAATTATCAGTTTTCTGATCCACCGGCATCCCTAAGGTCAACATCTATTGTTGGGAAAAAGCTAGAATCTATAATCAAGGAAGAAAAAGCAGGACATTTAAATAAGCTTAATGTAATCAAACCCTTTGAGATTCCAGTGAGTTCTGGAATTTTTTAAGCAATGCCTCCACGATCCCTGCAGCCACTTCCTTTAAAACCCTTGGATGCAGACTGTCCAGTCCTGATGACTTGTCTGTGTTTAGTTCCTTCATTTATCAAATACTTTGTCTCTTATGATGGAGACTATTACAAGATCTTTCACCCCATTAGCACCTTGCTTATCTGTTATCTTTGGAATGTTTATAGTGTCCTCCACCGTGAAGACCAATGCAAAATATTAGTTTAAATTATCTGCTATTTCCTGGTTCTTCATTTTTAATTCCCCAATCGCAAACTCCAGGGATGTCACACTTGGCTATTTTGTTTTTATCTACCTGTAGAAGCTCTTGCTGTTTACATTTATTTTCTCATCAGTTCTCCTTCTTTATTAGCTTTTTAGTCATCAGCTGCTGGTTCCTAAAAGATTCCTAAATCTCTGGTCAACCATTAGTTTTTGCTATTTTGTATAGCTTGGTATTTGATTGGATACTCTCCTTGACCAGCTTTGTTAACAATGGGTAATTTATCCTTCTCATTGAGTCCTTTTTGACATGAATAAATTTACGCTGAACCTGATGAACTGTCTACTGAAATATATGCCACTGCTCATTCATTGACTTTCCCCTTAGCCTATTTTCCCAGCCGACTTTAGACAACTCTTTCTACGTACCTCTGTAATTGCCCTTATTCAAATTGAGGAGACTGGTATGAGATCTGAGTTGTTTTCCTCAGACTGAATTTGAAGTTCTACAACGTTGTAATTGCTACCCTCTCCGAGAACTTAACTATGAGATATTTTATTAATCTTAATTCATTACACGTTTCTGGATTTAAAATAGCCCATTCCCATGTAGGTTCTACAACATTCTGCTCTAAGAAGCAATCCTGATATACTCAAGACATTCTTCTTCCATTTAAGGTTCTTGCAAAGATTTGTAGCTTGGGTTGTGGATGAGGTTGTTGGCTTGCTCGCCGAGCTGGCTGCTTATTATACAGATGTTTCATCACCATGCTAGGTAACGTCATCAGTGCGGCCTCCGATGAAGCAATGTTGTTCAACTCTGCTTGGTATTTATATGATACAGTCTGTCAAGTTGGGTTGTGTAATTTCCGGCTCTGTTCTGCATGGGTTTGTTGATGGGCTGTAATTCCACATGTTTGTTGACTGCCTTATGGGTTGAAAAACCAGGCCTCTAGGAATTCCCATGTATGTCTGTGGTTGGCTTGAGGTAGGATGTACACATTGTCCCAATTAAATTGATGGCCTTCATTGTCCGAGTGCACTGTCAGTACAGAGTAGTCACAAGTATCAAAGTGATGGAAGGTATAATGGGCACAGTTATCACACAGCACTTATCAAAAGCAATGATGCTCACTTTGGATTCTGTCAGGATGGGACAGCTCCAGCATTCAGTACAGGTTTGATTCAAACATGGGCAAATGAGTTGAATTTAAGAGAATAAGTGATAGGTCTATCATTAAGGTAACATTTGATTGAGTATGGCACGTAGAAAATTAAAATCACTGTAGACCAAATGTTGTCTCACAAATGCCCTATATAACTGAAGCATAACATCCTTATATTTATGTTTAATCTTTCTTGTAATAATGGACAGTATTCAATTAGCCTTCTTAATACCTTACTGTACTAGCATATTGGTATTTTGTGACCCATGCATGAAAACACCTAAATCCCCTTGCACCTCAGAATTCTACAGGGTCATCCTCCACTTAAATACTGTCATTTACTCTTCCTGCCAAAATGAACAACTTCTAATTCTCCCACATTTGACTCCATCTGCCGAATTTTTGCTCATTCACTCAATCTGTCAGTATCAGCCTGCATCTTCGTATGTCATCTCCAAAGCATCCTTTCTTGCCTATTAAATTTGGCCACTGTCTTCAATCACCTCACCTAAGTATTCGACACAAACGATAAAATATTGAGGGCCCAGCCCTGCCTAATCACCTCTTGTCATTTCCTTGCAATATTAAAAAGACTCATTTGCATATACTCTCTGTTTTCTGTCAGCCAACTATCCAGCTAGTCTTCTGTCCCTGCTAGTATGCTATCCTGTATTCTTTAAAACCATCTTGCTCCTACTTTATGTGGAAATTTTATAATGTCTTGTGGAACTTCAAGTATAGTACAAGGCCTCTTTGTAGACAGTGCATGTTATTACAAAGAACAAAACTGCACAGGAACAGGCCCTTCAACCTCCAGGCCTACGACGACACATTTTGCCCTTCCATACTAAATTGTTTTGACTTACAGGATCCATATCCCTATATTTCCTTCCTAATCATATATTTGTCCAAGTGCTTCTTGAATGTTCCTATTGTGTATGCTCCTACCACCACCTCTGGCAGCACGTTCCAGGCACTCAGCAGCCTTTGTGTGAAAAACATGCCTCGCACATCTCTTTTCAACTTCCCCCCTCACATCTTGAACCTGTGTCCCCTGGTAATTAACTCTTCACCCTGGGGAAAAGGCCTCATACTTTCCACTCTATCCATGCCATTCACAACTTATAAACTTCTATCAGGTCGTCCCTCAACCTCTTGTGTTCCAGTGAAAACAAACCCAGTCTATCCAACCTTTCTTCATAGCTAAAATCCTCCATACCAGGCAATATCCTGATAAACCTTTTCTGTACCCTCTCCAAAGTATCCACATCCTTCTGGTAGTGTGGTGACCCGAACTGTAGACAATATTCCAAGTGTGATCTAACTAAAGTCCTAAAAGGCTGCAGCATTACTTGTCTATCCTTATAGTCAATGAAGGCAAGCATACCATAGGCCATTTTATCTACCTGCGCTGCCAGTGCTCTGTGGACCTGCACACCCATATCCCTCTGCATATCAGTACTCCTAAGGGTTCTGCCATTTACCATATACTTTCCACCTGTACTTGATCTTCCAAAATGCTTTCAAAAAATTCCGATAAATTGACTAAACAAGATTTACCTTTCCTAAAATCATGCTGACATTTCCTGATTATCTTGTGTTTTTCCAAGTGCCCAAGTATAATTTCCTTAATGATCAATTCTAACACCTTTCCCACTAATAGATGTCAAGCTTACTGGGCTATAGTTGTCAGTTTTCTGCCTCCTTTCCTTCTTTTGCTTCTTTCCAATTCAACGGAACATTTCAAGAATCTAAAGAATCTTGGAAAATGAACAGCATCTCTTAGAAGATCTCTTTGAAAGAGAAGATCTCTTCTAAGATCCTAGGATGAAGGCCATCAGGACTTATCAACCTGAATTTCCATTAGTTTGCTCAGTACTGCTTCCCTAGTTCCTCTCTACCTTCAAACCCCTGATTAACAGATATTACTGGGATATTTTTTGTCTCCATATATTGAAGACAGTATCAAAATATTTATTTATCACAAGTTTCATTTCTTTATTAGCTTAAAATAATACCCATTATCACCCTATGGAGGAAAAGTGATTACTTTACATAATTTTTTTTTGTTTTTACATACCCTATAAAGCTCTTACTTTATATGTTTTTGCATTTCTTTATAATTTCCACTCAAACCTTTATTTATTTTTATTTGTTAACCATTTAGTAATTCTCTTCTGGTCTTATATTCTGACCACTCACTTGACCTGCCACTCACCTTGATACAACTACATGCTTTTTCCTTAAGATTGATGCTTTCCTCAACATCTTTAGTTACCACAGATGCTGGGTCCTCTCTTTGGAAGTTTTCTTTAAAGTGAGAATGTGCTTACTTTGAGTATTCTGAAATATCCCTTTAAATGTCTGCCATTGTGTCTCTAATGATTCATCCTTGCCCAGTATGATAATTCACTTCAGTTAGTTTAGATTTCATGGCAACGTAGTTGTCTTTATTTAAATTTAAAGTACTAGTTTTAAACCCACTCTTTTCCCTTTCAGACTGGATGTAAAATTTAATCCTATTGTGATCAAAGCTACCTAGAGTGCATTTACTCTGAGGTCATTAATTCTTTATCCTGAAATTCCTTCCTTCGCCTGCAAGGTATATCTGCTGGAATGCTCTTCACTTGGCTACTTGAGTTCAGCTCTAATAATGATGTCTAAGATGGACATCCTCAAACTGAAGAAGGGTTCTGAAAAAGGGTCGATTTGGACTCAAAATATTAACTTTTATTCCGTCTTATCTGATGCTGCCAGACTTGTTGAATTTCTCGAGCACATTACATTTTAATTGGTCATATATTTAATAGCCAACAGTTCTTCTTTGATGGTAATGCTTCACAAATGTGTTTTGTCATAGGCCTTCTGTTGTGGGATTCCAGGATTCTGCAGAAGTTACATCCCTCTTTAGGATGGGTGAATCCAAGACTCCCTGGACCCAGCCTTGCATTCAGTCTTCTTTTTCAAACAGCTACTCTCAAAATGTGTGGTCCAGGCTTATTCCGTGGGGTGTGTCACTTCTGTCATCTGTTTTTGCCATCTGGTTTTGTTCCATTTCCATTGTTTGACATGAAGGATCTCTGGGTCAGTTGGTTGATCTGTGAATTGTGCAGGTGGTGAGGTCACATGTTTCTGATCACCCATCTTATATTGAGGAATAGCTTGTTCATATGCACATATGAATGATGAACATAACAAGGCCATTCGGCCCTTCAAGGCCTGCTATTCATTAAGATCATGGCCGATCTTTCACGTTCTGGAATCTGCATTCTTGTTTATTCCTGATAACCTTTGATTCCTTTGCCTAATAATAATCTATCTTTCTCTGCCTTAAAAATATTCAATAAACCTGCTTTCAGTGCCTTCTGGGGCAGAATTCCAAAGTTACACAAAGCTCTGAGAGAAAAAATTCTCCTCACCTCTATCCAAAAAGGGTGGCCCATAATTTTAAAACAGCAGCCCCTAGTTATGTACTCTCTATGAGTAAACGTATTTTCCATGTCAATCCTGTTAAGACGTTCCAGTATCTTATAAACTTCAACCAAATCACCCCTCACTAGTCTAAACTCCAGGAAGGTAAACCAAAACTGTTCATTTATTTCTTAATATGTTAAGATGTTAATTCCAGATATCAATCATGTAAACCTCCTCCGAACCACCTCCAACACATTCATGTCTTTAGTTAAATAAGGAGATCAAAATGGCACACAACATTTGGGGTGTTGTCTCATTATCATTGTTAAACTTCACTTATTTCAGCTGCAGGACATCTCTGCAGGTGTTCCTCGGGATCATGTCCTAGGCCCAACCATCTTCAATTGCTTCATCAATGAACTTCCCTCCATCATAAGGTCAGAAGTGGGGATGTTCACTGATGATTGCTCAATGCTCAGCATCGATCGTGACTCCTCAGATACTGAAGCAGTCTATATTTAAATGTAGCTAAATCTGGACAACATCAGGCTTTCGCTGACAAATGGCAACGAATATACAAGCTAGGTAATGACCAACTTCAACAAGACAAAATCTAACCATCACTACTTGATGGTCAATGGTATTACCATCCCCAAAACCCCTGTAATTAATATACCATTGACCTAGGAATCCTGTAGTGAGTAACTCACCTCCTGATCCTACAAAGCCTGTCCAGCATCTACAAGACAAAAACTAAGAGTGTGATGGAACATTCCCGACTTGACTGGAAGAGTGCGGCTGCAACAACTCAAGAAGCTTGACACCATCCAGGAAAACAGCCCATTTAATTGGCAACACATCCACTCCCTTTATCACCGATACACAGTTGTAACAGTGTGTACCATTTACAAAGATACACTGCAGAAATTCAACAGGCTTCTTAAACAGCATCTTCGAAATCAATGTCCATTGACATCTAGCAGGACAAGAGCAGCAGATGAATGGGAATACCTTCATTTGCAAGTTCTGCTCCAAGCCACTCACCATCCTGACTTGGAAGTATTTCTCCATTTCTTTGGTGTTGCTGGATCAAAATCCTGGAATTCTGTCCCTAACAGCCTTTGAGGTGAACCAAACTCAGATAGACTGCAGTAATTCAAGAGGGCAGCTGATCATATTCTCAAGGGCAACTAAGGATGGGCAATAAATGTTGGCCGAACGAGCAAAGCCCAAATTCTAAGAATGAATTTTTAAAAACTGCTATACTCAAGTACCAAGTCGCCACTTGGCTGATTGTTTTGAGACCATTGAAGTTTTGCACCCTAACTGTTTTGTAAATGCTCAATTCTAACAATAGTTTGGCGGTTTTCTCAAAATTAAATTTGACTTTCTGCCAATTAACCTTGAATTTGTCACTCAAATGTTACTATCTGTAGCTTCAGTAGCTTTTTGTTATTGGAAGAATAGCTTAGGTATGGATTGATATTAGTCTTTATACTAGACTATTTACTCTCCATGCCTTTAGATCATGTGTTTCTCCGCCCAGGATTGCCTGTATACATTTGTGTGGGTTTTGCTTGGTTCCATTATGATGCTTTTGGTTTATGTTACTGCTTCAGCATTTCCATTTGACTAATGTGGAGATGATAGATGGTGCTGAATTTCCCAAACCTTTAACAAGTGCCTGAATTTGTCGCTCATGAACGGAGGGCCATCATTATACATCAGAATGTTGGGAACGCCGTAACAGCTGAAATGTGCTTTTATCTGAACAGTAGTCATTGAAGTCAGCTGGTCCATCTTCTGGTTATCAGAATATGAGAAGGTCTCTTCCCAACTTCATCATTGGCCTATCTAGGATGTCATATGCCACCAGAAGTTTTCTAGGTGGCTTAACTTGGGATTCAATAAAAACACTGAAGTGACTGATGTGGCCTTTGATTTTGTTCTGTGTTTCACCAGTAGAGCACATCGCTTTCCTCCCTTAGACTTGACTCAATTCATTGGTGTCTTAACATAAATTGTTAAATTTATGAAATTTAACAAATTTATGTTAAATATGAAATTTTAACATAGTTCATCTCAACTGCTGAGGGATAATGACTCTGACTCCTTTCCTGATGCTTTCAGACACACTTTCATCACTACTTTTGTAACACCTAGAAAGTTGCTTCTTGTTCAGTAATTCTCCTGATTTGAGTAATGTGCTTTTCTGTTAAATTCTGTGTCACTCTGGGTTAATGACTTCCTCAGACCATGTTGAGCTGTTGCTGCATGTTGGATCTGGAAGATTTCACACTTTGTTGTAGCACTCTCTACTTTCTTCATCAGGACTACTGCTATCCACGGCATGTATCCAATTTATACCTGTATCCCTTCTTTGTATGTTGCATCTGTAGCCAGAGTAACCTTCGACAAAGATGCTTTGGATCACATAGTTGTGTCTTAAGAAAAGTGCTTTGAAGTGGTTTTTGATTGGACTTGACTCTTAGCTTGTCTCTTCCAAGTATGTATTGATGAAAATATTATAAGCAAAGTCAATGGCCTGACACTCTTCTCGATCTAAGCATAATATTGTTCCATTTGTGTTAATGGCCTGCTTGGAAATGAAATTGGTTGTCCTTGCTACACTTGAGTTGCTCCATGTACCATATTGCTGGTGTCACATGGCAAGGAGATGTCATCATTTGTATAATAGTATTTGATCAGCAGTACAGCCATCACTAGTTGTTTGATTTTGGTGAATGCTACTGTTGTTCCATGCCCCAATACCACTACACATCCCTTCTGTAAGTTGGTGTAATGGTAATGATAAATTGGGCAAGAAATTTGCTAAAAATTTATTAATCAAATAAACATTGTACTGCTTTTGCATCTATGGTCCCAGCATCACTGTGTCAGCTCTCATCTTTTCGAAAACCAGACCAATCTAAATTTCTGTCAATACGTTCATTGAAGAAGAGTCATACTGGATTCAAAATATTAATCCTATTTCTGTCTTCATACAGACTGTCAGGCCTGCTGAGTTTCTCCAGTATTTTCTATGTTTGTTTCAGATTTCCAGCATCCGCTGTATTTTGCTTTTATTTGTTGCACGGTGTAGAGTGATTTGTTAGAATTTTCAGCTGACATCTCTCCAGTGGCCATTTATACTTGGTTGTTGCACTCTCTTCTAGCCATGTGCTTATTTGCAAAGCATATGGCTTCTTGGAGTAAGAACAACGCTTTCTTCACATTAGACATGCCTCCTTTGTGCAATATCCTCCACAATATTTGCATCCTGCCCTTTGTTCCTGAGGTATCTATTATTAGAATGCAAGGTTTGTTCTGTTCTGCCATTATATGCTTTAGTTACTGATTTACAACCTCAGTGCTTCTGCACTTGTCTGCTGCTTTCCTGAGAGGAAACCTTTCCTTCCTCAGTAGATATGGTCTTGCTGCAGGATCTCTTTTGCCTTGCACAATCCTGTCTTTTATTAGATTGTCTTTTGGTTGTGCAAATTCACGGGATTCTGTGACCTAAGTTAATGAAATCACACTTTGATCAATGGACTCTCTCTTACCCTGAGCCTCACTATTGAACACGGGCATTCATAAGTTATGTTCATTTGAGTTTCAAAGCATGCCTTCAGAATTTTCAAAATTTCTGGAGAATCTATTTCTTCCATTCTTAAGAGTTTTGGGTGGAATACAGTTTGAAAAAGTTTCTTACCAACAGTGATAAGAGTGTAGTTACACTTAGCTGATAACAGCTTTTGAAAAAGACCTATTTTATACTTTGGTCAATTCTTCTTCCTATCATTTCAATTGGAGCTAGGAGAGGAATAGTTGAAGTCATTGTCTCTAACCTAGAGCTTCCTGTGACCTGTTGCATTGTTCTTTTTAAGTTTGTTTCAGTTTTTTGTAGCAACTCTGAACATTCCTGTGTCTATCAGTAGCTATGCATTTTTACAGTTCTTCAACACTCACTCTCAACTCCACTTGTGAAAAAATGTTTTATGCTAACAAGACAGTAGTCTACTCTATTATACTTGGTCTTTATTAAAGTGCTTGTGGCCACAATGGTACAAATTACATCTCTATTCCAAAAAGAGATCTAAAGGTTAACACTGCACCCTTGTTGAGGTGCACCCTCTTTAGATACTTCTATAGTAAGGATTGGTGGGGGGTTGTCAGGGTACGTTACATACAGTAGCACTGAATTGCCAAAGTGCATTGTATCCTGATGTTACTCAATAGTTTTTTTTAACTCCAGAGTATCTAGCATTTGATGCAGCACTGAAACAGCATTATCATTTCAGGCAGCATGGGGTAACACTCTGATAAATTACTTACTGAAATTAAGATGATGTAAGGATGAAGCTAATTTAGAAATAAAGTTGTATATGCTGCATCAATTTCTGCTTACCATCCAACACCAACTTTGTTGAATCCAGTTGGATTAGTTTTAATATGTATTTGGTCTTGAAAATTTACCCTGAGGAACTGTGCATCTATCAAAGCCTTACAGCAGTTATTTGGAAGAGAATTCTGATTTTGGATATTAGTGAGCCATTGATACACAATGAAATATATTGATGGGAATATCTTTGGGTAAAATCAAACTGTGTCCTTGATATGCTAATTCCTATTAACGAGATGTTGTATGGAGTATGGGAAATCAAACTAGTGGCTAAACAAACGTGCTGTGTAAAAGAGAGCTTTCCTAAAGAATGCATCTATTGAAATGTGTACACCATAGAACAGAGGAGGGGTGTCCTTCCAGTATTAGCATTACAAAAGGAGCCAAAACAAAAACTAAACAAACACATAGGAAAGTGTGGGCTGAAATAATTGAAGTGTAAATGTGCCTAATATTTGGAAAATGCTGTTAAAATAAATCTATGTTTGCCACCTAACTTCCAATTCTGTATTTTTATTGCAGAGACAGCCACTGACAGCCAGGATTCAGGGATGATCTGTCTTGGAAGTCAAAGTTCTTCTCAGGAAAGCAATTGATTCCTAGCAAATAAGTATTTGGGAGGCAAATTGCCGTTCCAGTTTGACTCCAGATTCCCTGTTATCTCTGCACGTTAAAAATATTAACTTGTTGAAGTATTCTCCCCCTGCAATGAATGCCTTAAAGCTCCGCTTTGCCAATGCCACCCCCCCCCACCTCCAACAATGGTTTTTAGATTGTTTACTAAATAATATTTTCAGGTAAAACACAATTTTATAGCCCTGGAGTTTTGTAGACATTTACCTCTTGCCTATACTTTGCCATCCTAAAGTTCTGCTTTAAAATTCTTTACTTATAACTTTATGTTGTGTGGAATCCTGTTATTACTCGGAAGTAACCCTTCATATAACAAGGAGGCCTGCGCTATCCGATTGCTTTTGTCAAGAGAACAAAATGATTGTGGCCCCTAATCAATAATTTGGTCATCACTCATGGTGAAGCCAAACCTAGCAATTTCACACTTGGCTGACTTTTACCGAACTTATGTAGCCTTGTAGTATTACAGTTATGATGTATTGTTTTAAACAAAGAATCCTGGATGATCTAAATGGATATATCAAAGAAATTTACAACCAGCTTCTCTACACCAACATGCAGTTCGTCAAATACAGACTGAATTGAATTTTCCACAGGATTGATTTTATTTCTTTCTGGTTCGCTCTGCACTTTGCTTGGAACGAATCTAGTGGTTGTGATTTGTGGCATATTGTGGCATAATCAGTAATTAATATGTCAATAAACAGTAAGTGTTTTGAAACGCTTGACCAGTGACTGACACAAGCTCTGGGAGTAGCCAAGAAAATTGCATTATTTTATCCTAATGTGAAAAATGTTTCCGTCCAACATTAGCACCGATACCATAGCATGCAATCCTTTATTATTTCCCTGCAGTAATATTAGCCATTTATCACAGAAAGGAAGAAAACCAAATGTTGTTCCTTCAAATATTTGAACTTTTAATAATAGTCTTGTCATTTGTGGACTGAGCACTCTGTGGACACATGATTTAAAAGGCAAAAATGTCTTAATGTTCCTGTTTTTTTCTTGGAGGAAGAAAGTATATAAATTATTGCTCCAAACCTTCACTGATCTGTAGTGATTCTGTAGAACTGCTCTATAGATTTGAACTGTTAGTGATGAGCAATGACCCTGCAGTGAAATTCCTTAAGTCCAGTATGAGGAAGTCAGTGGTGAGGTCAATAATAAAAACAGAAAATACTAGAGACAAACAGCAAGCCCATCAATGTGGGAAAGCAGATTAGCTTTGACTTTGTTTGATAGGGAAGCTCTTATACAGCTGACCAAAGTAGGGAGCCGGGGGTATGGAGGAGTCAGGCAAAAGAGATCAGGTATTACATGAGAGACAGCTACTCTGTTAAACAACTTGCACATTGATTTTAAGATGTTGCGGAGTACAGTAGCATCAATTACATCAAGGGTTAGCGATCCAGATGCCTAGACTAAAGATCCAGAGATGTGAATTCAGATTTCAACTTGATAGCTGGAGAATTTAAATGAAATAAATCTGGAAAACAACTAGTATCTTAATGGTTACCACAAAATTACAGGATTGTTGCAAAAATCTATCCAGTTCACTGATGTCATTTAGGGAAGGAAATCTGCTAACCTCCCCATATGTGACACTTAACTGACCTCTGAAATAGCAAAATACTTGGTTTCTCATGGACAATTAAAGATGAGCAATAAATGCTGGCCACATCCTGTGAATGCATAAATACTCAATGGAGATTCCCCAAGTTAGGGCATGTACTAAGATCATCTTGGTCAGACTAAAAGGCATTGGGAAGACTGAAAAGGGAACAAAAGAGCTACAAAATGAAAAAGAATGTGATGGAATGTGATTCAAGCAGCAGACTGTCACAGTCTGATGTTGGCAGAGTTAACAATACTGAAGAATCTATGGAGAAGATAAAATATTGTTCATGAATTTAGCATTGGGTCTGTTGGAACAGTTTAAGTGGAAAGGCACAGACACATCAGAGTGAAGGGGTTGGAATAGCAAGCAGTGATCAGAAGGACAATGCCAGCAGATAAAAGTAGAAATTTGTCAATGCATTCTGTAGGAGTATCCTTGAACGACTGTCAAGCACAATAATATACACTTTTAATTTCAGCTCTTAATTTCACTCAAAAGCCAGATGGTAAACTAGGAAACCAATATTTTTACTTAATATCAGATTTATTTGTAGAATGAAATATTATATTTGACCACCTCAGCCCCAACCAACTCCCAATGTTGCAACCATATTTTTTAATATACACTCAATCATGGAATTATTATGAAGCAGAAGGAGGCCATTCAGCCTGTCATATCTGCACCAGTTCTGAGCACTTTGATTTAGTTGCCTTTTACCCATGACCCTGCATATTGTTTCTTTTAAATTATCATCTAAAACCTTCCTTAATGCTGCAATTGAACTTGTTCCTGCTAAAGGCAGTGAATTTCAGACCCTCATCACTCATTGTGTGCAAAAAACATTTTCTCACTTTGCATTTGCTTCTGTAGCAGAATACTTTATATCTGTGCCCTCTGGTTCTTGATTCCATCACACTGTCTGTTCTATTCCAACTCCTCGTGATTTTGATTTCTGATGAAGGGTTTAGGCCCGAAACGTCGAGTTTTCCTGCTCCTATGATGCTGCTTGACCTGCTGTGTTCATCCAGCCCCATGCTTGTTATCTCGGATTCTCCAGCATCTGCAGTACCTTTTATCCCTGATACAAATTTAACCCCACTGCGAAGCCTCTTCTAAGGATGCCTACCCTGAAGAAGTTACCCTCCTCCCTCCGGACAAACCTGAGGGAATCTCTCTCCCACTGCAACTCTCTCATCACCTCTTTGGCCAGCCATTTCTGATGAAGGGTTTAGGCCCGAAACGTTGAGTTTTCCTGCTCCTATGATGCTGCTTGACCTGCTGTGTTCATCCAGCCCCATGCTTGTTATCTCGTATCCTCGTGATTTTGAAACAGCTTATCGTTTTAGTGTCAAAGTCTCCAATCTCATCCTCATAACTGAAGTTCTTATCCCTGGAACCACTCTCATAAATGACGTGAATTCTCTCCAGTATATTCACATAGGAACAAGAGTGGGTTATTTAGCCTGTCAAGCATGCAATCACGGTTGATTGAATATTTCAATGTCTTTTACTCACACCAGCCCCATGCACAACCCTTTATGCAACTGATAATCAGAAATATATCAATGTCCACTTTAATTGTACTCAAAGACTGAGCTTTTGCAGTTCTTTCGGTAGATCATTCCAAAGACCCACAACTGAGTAGAACAATTCTCCCCATATCGGTCCTTATTTTTGAGTTGTCTCCCCTTGTTCCAAACACCTTACCTGCATCTACCCTGTCTTTCCTTTAAGCATTTGGAAGATTTCAATAAGATGACCTCTCATTTTTCAAAACTGTAGAGAATACATGCCCAGTTTGTCCAGTCTCTGTTTGTAGGACATCCTGCCATCCCAGGAACAAGCATGGTGAACCTTTGTTGCAATTCCTTTATGGATAATATCTTTCCTGAGGGAAGGAAACCAACACTGCACCTAGTACTCCAGGAGTGGTTTTACCAACTTTCTAGCCTTCCTAACAGCTTCATGTACCTGCATATTAGCATTCATAGAATAGAGTCCCTAAAGTGTAGAAGCAGACCAAGTCCACACTGACCCTCTAAATAATATCCCATCCAGACCCACCCCATCACCCTGTATTTCCATTGGCTAACCTACCTCACCTGCAAATCCCTGGACACTATGGGCAATTTAGCATTGCCAATCCACCTAACCTACATATCTTTGGACTGTGAGTTTCCTCCCGGAGGGGGGAAACATAGCCATGGAGAGAATGTGCAAATTCCACACAGACAGTCACCTGAGGGTGGAATTGAACCTGGATCCCTGGTGCTGTGAGGCAACAATGCTAACAACTGTGTCACCCCACTTTTATGCTGCTTTCAGTGACAAATTGACAAGGATACCCAAGTTCCTTTGCATATCTACATTTTACTATGTCTCATCATTTAAGATATGCTGCACATCTTTTTCTCCTACCAAAGCGAATAGCCTCACTTTTTTCCACATTACATTCCATCTGTCATATTCATTCGCACTCACTGTCCAAATCCTCCTGAAATTGCTTTACATCTTTGCTAATAACAAACATTCTTAATTAGTTTTATATCATCTGCAAATTTGGAAATATTACATTTGGCTCCCCTATCAAAATTATTGATAAATATTGTGAACAGCTGGAGCCCACGAACAGATCCTTGCGGTACCCGACTAGTCACAGCCTTCCAATGTAAGACTGACCTATTCATGCGTGCTCTTTGATTTCAGTCTGTTAGACAATCCTTAATCCATGCTATTGCATTACTCCTGTCCCATGTACGTTAATTTTGGTATCCAACCTCATGTGGGGTACCTTATCAAAAGCATTCTGAAGATTCAAGTATGTTACGTCTATCAACTCTTCTCTATCAATTTTGTTGCTATCATCCTCAAAGCACTCCAATAAGTTTGTCAAACACAATTTTCCATTGGCACATCCATACTGATAGAACATAATTAGTTCATTTTTATCCAAGTATCCATTTATCCCACCCTTTAAGATAGGTTCTGGCATTTTTCACGATTACTAATGTGAGGTTGACAGGTCTATAGTTTTCTGCTTTCTTTCTTACTCCTCTCTCAGATATTTGGAAACATTTGTTAGCTTCTAATCTGCAGTAAGCATTCCCAATTCAGTGGTATTTTGGAAGATGACAACATGTCAACCTATCCCTATAGCCACCTTCTTCAACACTCTGGGCTGTACACTATCAGCTCTTAGTGACTTATCAACTTTTAGTCCCATTAATTTCTCCAGTATAACCTTCTTACCAATACTAACTTCCTTCAACTCCTCATTCTTCCTAGTTACTTGGACTTCTGGTTCTGCAAGATTTCTTTTATCTTCCTTGGAGAAAACAGGCACAAAGTAATCATTCAGCTTCTCTACCATTTCTCTATTGCTCATTTAAATTATTCTGGCTTTGCTTTTAACAAATCCACATTCATTTTAACCAAAAAATCCCTTTTTACATACTGTAGAAGCTTCAACAGTCCATTTTTATATTTTTTTGCTAGATTACACACATATTCTCTTTCTTTCCTTATCAATTCTGTGGTCCTCCTTTACTGTATTCTAAAAACTTCCCTATCCTCGCATTTATTACTATTATTATTGTCGTTACTATTTCTGGCCACTTTATAAGCGTTTATTTTTATAAAATCCTTAATTTCGTTGGTCACTTGTGATTGATTGAACTTTTTTGAAATTTTGCATCCAGAAGGAATGTAAAGTTGATATAAGCCATTTAAAAGTTCTTTAAATAGTATCCATTGCCTATATGCAGTCATGCTTTCTAATATGTGTTTCCAATCCAGCTCAGCCAACTGTGCCTCATTCATTTATAATTTCCCATATTTAAATTTAACATCCTTGCTTCAGATTGAACATGATGTAAGATTTTATCAAGTTGTGGTAACTCATCCCTACAGGTTCTTTACAGGATTATTAATTTATCATTTTTCATTACATGATGATCTTAAATAACTTGTCCTCTAATCAACTCCTCAAAATGCTACTCTAGATAACCATCCTTAAGTAATTGCAGAAAATCATCCTCCAAAGTTTTAGTGCTCAGTTGGTTAACACAGTCTATATGCAGATTGAAGTCACCCATGATAACTGTGTTGCCCATGCTACAAGCTTCTATCTGATTTATAGAATGCCCCACACTACCATTACCATTTGATAACCTATTAATAACTCCAAACAATGTCTGCTGCCCCTTTCTGTTTTTGAGTTCCACACATACAGATTCCATGCAATGTTCTTGTGATCTGAGATCCTCCCTTACTAATTTAAGTACATTATAAGTGCAATTCCATCTCCTTTTCCTTCTTATCTGTCCTTTCTAAATATTGAATACCCTTGTGAGTTCAGTTCTCAGTCCTATCACCATGCAGACATGTTTCTGTAATGGCAACTATATTCTAACCATTTACCTCTATTAATGCCTTTAGATCATTGTGAACATCATGTTGTGAATGCTGCAGGCATTCAGGTAAAATACCATTAACATTGGCTTTTTGGCATCGTTCTGCATCGAAGCAAATGGGCATATGGCTTTGCTCTCCTGTCTTTTATTCTCCCGAGCAGTTTTCCACTTCTTTACTTCCTTACAATTTTGGTTATCACTCAGGATCCCACACACCTGGTGCTCTCTCTCCTACACTGATTATCCAGCCACATGTTAAAGTGATCAATTCTCCTGTTCACCAGCACATGACGCTGGGAGTAATCCTGAGGTTACTGCTCTTGAGGTCCTACTTTGGAATTTCCTTCCTATCTCCCTGAAATCTGTTTTCAGGACGTCATTCCTCTTCTTACCTATGTCGACAACTACTTCTGGCTGATCTTCCTGTAGCTGCTCCATGATATCCTTCACCCTAGCACCAGGGAGGCAACATACTACCCTAGAGTCAAATTCAATGTTATAGAAACTCAGTCTGATCGCATGGCTATGCATTCCCCTATCACCATTGACATTCTTCTTCCCTACATCAGCACTACACCCCCACCCCCTAATACAGCGTAGATGCTGTTACTGTTGTGGACCGTATTTGGTTGTACTCCCTTCAGGAAGCATCACATTCACTAATTTCCAAAATCAAATACCAAATGGCAAACAAGGTAGACTCAGGGTGCTCCTGTACCTCCTGCCTAGTTTTGTAAAATACCATGGTAGTCACCCATTGCATCTCTGCCTATGTGTTTCTAAGATGCAGTGTGACCACACCCTGTATGTGCTATCCACGCGGTCCTCTGCCTTGCAAATCCACAACAAGGCATCCAGCTGCTGCTCAAATTCCTCAAGCCAGATTGGCATGGGAAATGCAATTTAAAAGGTCTGACTACATACCCTTCAGGTAACCCAAAACTGGAAACTTGAGTACCCATTTATTCATTTTCTAAAAAATGTTTTATTTGCCCTTAAAACATCTTCAATTGTAGAGTGTTTCATCGCCATGTTTACTTCCAATACACCAAAACTGCTACTTGGCACTACCTGGATTCATACCCAAGTTATCTGTCCAATCAAACTGCTTAACTGCTCTGTTCTTCCTTCTGGACAGCCAAGCACAATTTATCAGGGTACAAGTATCACCTTCCACATATGATTGTTGATTCAAAGTTACTCTCGACTCATTGTCTAAATCTATATATTTAAAGGTCCCTGAAGCCATACTTTCAATCTTAAAGTCTCATTTAATCTTATTTATCACAAATTGTTCTAATTCCACTGGACCTCCCCATACAAAGTAATCATAAAGATGGCTGAAAGTTTCACTTTGTGATACTAGTAGAACATTGCCAGATTTGCTTTCACTCGAGTACAGATTACTTTAAGCAAGACAGATCTAACCAAGAAATACCATACTCTTAATTCAACATTCAATTTATAAATGCATTTGTTTATTTTCCACAGCTTCTCTTCAACATCACTTGCCACTTTAAGCAGTTGCAAATATTCTTCTCTCTGAAATGTTTCATCCTGCTAAGATACAGCTTTTATATCAATTGAGATACATTCCCAGAGAAAAACGTCCAACAGATTGAAGAAAATACTCAGAATTTTTCCACTATGAGCAATTCCATTCTAAAAATGTGACCTTCAAGTCTCTGTTTGCAATTACAAGCCATTACTGCTGTTTCAGCCTTTTAAATGAGGACTATTTCTATACATATCCACATGTCTTCTATCTGGCACTACAAAGTAGATACTGATATCCTTCCACAATCCACCTCTTCTTGTTTTCCCACTTGTAGTAATTAATCTTTTAATTAGTTGGCAGACAACAAAGCTTCCCATTAATAAGGGTTTCTACTTTTCGACTTCCCGTATTGTTCTCCTTTCTTCTCATCTCTTGTTCTATTATATAATGTAATCAGTTTATGATCTTGCTGTAAAATGCCTTTCTGGGCTAGACTGATAGAGTCATACAGCACAAAAACAGACCCTTCAGTCCAACCAGTCCAAAACCGACCAAGTTCCCAAACTAAACCAGTTCCACTTGCCTGCACTTGGTGCGTATCCCTTCAAACATTTAAATGAACTTCTCAAAATGTCTTTTCAACATTGTAACTCTAACTGCATCCACCACTTTCTCTGGCACTGCATTTCACACATGAACCAATCTCTGTGTAAAAAAAGTTGCCTCTCGTCCATTTTAAATCTTAAATTTAAAATTTTTTTAAAACTATGGCCCCAGTTCCCCCACCATAGGGAAAAACCCTTGTCATTCACCTTTTCTATGCCCCTAATGATTTTATAAACCTCAATACAATCACCCCTCAACCTCCTATGCTCCAGTGAAAAACATCTCAGCCTTTCCAGCTTATTTTTATATCTGAAAAGCTCCATTCCTGGCAACATCCTGGTAAATCTTTTCCTAAACCCTATCCAGTTTAATAACATCCTTCCTATTGTAGGCTATTGCTACTGGATCTCTTCTCCCAATGATCAGAGATTCTAATGCCAGTACACGATTGTTTCCAAGTACATGAATCACTCAGAGATTTACTATGAGAACTCAAAATGTTTTTTTGATTTCCACTGTTTGGCTCCAATTCACCAGTCTGTGGATATTACTTTCTGTCCATCACCTTGGACATTTAGCTTTCTGTGTTCTCCCTACAATAGTTATACATCTCCATTTACTGGACCCTTCTGTTATGTGTATCATCCTAGCCTTGACTCAAGAGAGTTGACCTTTAGATGCAGTAGCTCTGTTCTATGAATTGATATAATTCAGCTAATTGCCATCTGACCACTTATCTAGCATATTCTGTTTCTCATAATTTAAACCTGAGTATGTGAAGTACAGGATGTCAAATTACCTTCTATAAATTCCTTAGATTCTAAAAGTTTGGAATCAATCTCAATTAACGAAGATGAATAGAACTTAATGTTTTAATTCCCATGTGACAGAATCATTGTCTGTCTCCCACACTCGTCACCTTACTGGGACTTTTTGATTCTTCCTGACCATTTTTATTTATATTATGTGAAATCTCCGGGGTTAAAGTTTTATGTATTTGGACAATTTTTTGTGATGCCATAACACTCTCCAATTCTCTCTGGGACTATTGCTTTGATGAATGCTTTTGTCCATGTATATAAATCTCTCAGGTAAGCAGAAACATTAAACTAATTGTAATCCCTTCCAGGTTTGGGGTTCTGTCATACACACACGAGGAATTTTGGGCTTCATCCTATACATCAATTGATAAGATCTATCAACCATTTGAAGGGAATTCTTTGCATGGAATGCCCATGCCAGTCAATTGTTTACTTTATAGTTTGGTTGATTGGCTAAGATCTTATGATGAATCTCATTGATCACTGCATGAGTTCTTTCACAAAGTGTATCACCAAAAGGTGTTTCAGCTGCAGAGTTTGTGATCATACCATGTACATTTTTGTGACTCTCTATATTTGTTATTGGCAAATTCTACCCTTCCCCTTCAAACTGTTGGTGAGAAATTTGGGTGTTGCGATAGGATAATCCTAACCCTAACCCTAACTGTAACCCTAACTCAGTCCAGTCCTCATCTATTTTTCATAGTTTTATGTACAATCACCCTTTGTTCTTAGTCTTTTATTACTATAGAAATACTGAGTCAGATTTCCATGTCTACAAAATGTGAAATGAAAATGTCCTTATTCTACAGCTTTAGATGCATGGCACCTAAAGATTTCATTAAAGTCTCATGCCAATGGGTAACTAATAACGGCAGCAACCACTTATTACATTTTTCACTCAACCCATTGATGAGCATTGTGCACTCACCAGCAACAACACCCACTATCATTTAATATGGCTTTTGATATGTAGAAAGCAAATGAGCACACTATGATGTAACTTTAAGACAATTTGCTCTTTCTATCTCAAAATCATATAATCTGATGCCATTAAAATTTCTGTAACATTCTAACTAGAAATACCATGCCTTTTTATGAGTATGCAACAATGCTGTTTTTGGGTAAACTGCAAATCCACTGATTTTCTAAAGAAAATTGGTTCAACGTGTTCCATATCCAGTTCAATTTTTGTTGTTTTCAAGGAAGGCTCACTCAACAGCAAGGGTATCTCATTAGAAATTGCATCTGTACTAATAAAGTGCTAACAATGCATCTTTCTATGTGACAGAGGTAATGGGGTTGAAAAATACTGTTGAAATAGATTTGGTAAGTTGCTGCAGTACAGTTTGCATTTGGTTCATCATGTATCAGTGATGGAGGAAGTGAATATTTAAGTTAGTGGATGGGGTGCCGATGAGGTGGACTGCATTTATTTAGCTTGTACATGGGACCTGGGTGTCTCTGGCTCGGCCAGTATTTATTGTCCATCCCTAAATACTTAGTGGGCAGTTAAGGGTCTGGAGCCACATGAAAGCCAGACTACATAAGAATGGCAAAGTTTGCTCCCTGAAAAAAATTAATGATTGAAATGAGTTTTAAGTGGCTAAATGATCACCATTTGGCTAGCTTCCAATTCCAGATTTTATTGAATTCAAATTTCACCACCTACCATAGTTAAATTGGAATCCAGGTCCCCAGAACATTAGTCTGGGTTTCTGGATTACATGTCCAAAAACGTTACCATCATGCCACAGCCTCTCGATCATTACATCACCACCTTCTGCTTTGTTGCAATGGTGCTTGACTTGTTAAATGGTAAATATTCCACATATGACTGACTGTGTTTTGTAGATGATGGAGAGGTTTTCAGGATTCAGAACTATTTGTCCTAGAATTCCCAGTCTCTGACCTGGCTTTGTAGCCAAAGTATTTATATGGTTGGTTCAGTTAATTTCTGGTCAGTAGTAACCCCAGGATGTTGATAGTGAGGGATGCTGGAGAAAGTCATGGCCTGGTTCTTATGTCCCACAAATGTCATTTGCCGCTTGTCAATCTCACAGCTCTTTAAGGGACAACCTTCCAGATTTCCACTGTAAAGAAGTATTTTCTAAAATTACTCCTCAATGGCCACTCTAATTTTAAGGTGATATCCTTGCTATAAACTCTCCCTCTACAGGAAAATGTTTATGTATTTAACGTATCCTTTAATCATGTTAAACACTTGAATCAGATCATTTTTTACACTTAAATGCCTGGACTAAGCAGTCAGTCCTCATAACTTAATCATATTTACACAGGTATAATTCTGGTAAACCAGTGCTGTACGCACTTTAAGACCAATAAATACAGCCTGAAAAGCCCAGAAAAGAATGCAGTAATGTGAATGGGGTCTAACCAGAGCTGTGTACAACCATCACAGAACTTCCAGCCCTTTACATTCTAGCCCTCTTGAGATACTTTCATGCCATTAACATTTTTTTATGATGCTCTCATAATTGTTAAAAGCCATTGCATAGGTTTGTAGATATCAAGGAGACATTATTCACCTAGACACTAGACAGCCTGAACGCATGTCATTCTCTTTGTTAGAGAAGGGTAGCAAATTGACTGGAAAAGATGGAAGAATATATTATGAGAGCTGAAATATTGTACTCTTAAGAGAAAGAATTAATGCTATTAACTGTTCATTTTGAATTTCCAAAATGACTTTTATTACCAGAACAAAATACTGATGTGGCAATATGCATGTATTTATTTTTCAAGTGGCCAGCCCAAACAAAACAGTCAGTCAAAGAGGGAAAGATTATTCTATTCCACTTCTATTACCCTTCACCTTCTGGTCAATAAAAATGATCACTAAAAGAATCTACAGAGCTCTCCTGCAGTTAAGGTTTGTGCACTAAAATATCAATATGAGTGTACATATAGTTGCACTGGTTTCAAACTTAGATAGCTATCAATTTAAACTTTGGAATTGCATTTTTCCAAGTTGAAATAAAGACTACAATTTTGAAATATCTCATGTACCTGGTAAATCAAAATTCCAAAAATATAATGCGAACATTGTTTTGTTTGATACATTAAAACTCCTGATCAG
The DNA here is from genome assembly GCA_024137785.1 of Ginglymostoma cirratum. Classification (NCBI taxonomy): domain Eukaryota; kingdom Metazoa; phylum Chordata; class Chondrichthyes; order Orectolobiformes; family Ginglymostomatidae; genus Ginglymostoma; species Ginglymostoma cirratum. The sequence continues at coordinate 15,375,359 of JAHRHZ010000058.1, read as the reverse complement.
ATATTTATTTCTGTAAAGATATAACAACAAATACTTTTGATTTAAAAATGGAATTATTGAAATGACTGATGCAAGCAAGTATGTGACAGGTGGCATATATCATGTGCAAAATTTCCACGATCAAACTCTGGTTAATCTAACTCAGTTTATGTTAACCTTGAATAATACCTGTGTGAGACTGAGTGGCGTTCGGCAGTTATGAAGTGTTAGGCTAAATTATGGAACTGATTCTAAAGTTAGTTTCTTAACGTTTTTACATAATAGGCAGTATTGTGTAAAGAAAGGAACTTAAATTACTGCAGAGTTTCAAATACGTGTCAAACCTACAAAACTGGATTTTTTTTCAGGTGATTGAATAAAGCGGTAAAACCTTACAAGAAAAAAAAGTTGTGAAACTACAAACTCTTTAAGGAGAACTGCAGAAATGTGGTAGCATTTTCACACTTACGTCCCTTCAATCATTTTAGTGATGAGAGCAGGATTTTGGGTTCTTGAAGGAAAAGAATTGGCTGTCTCGGCTAGTTGGCCGTATATGTTGGACGAAACTGTAGGGCTGCGTCTACTCTACTATTCAGTACATGTGTCAACTTAGTTGATTTACTTAGTGACTGCCGCCCCGGTGCATTCTTCGCTGTAAAATCCACAGTAGGGAAGAAGTTCTGAAAAAGCGTCACATCAGACTGGAAACGTTACTTCTGTTTGTGCCTCCACGGATGCTGCCAGATCTGCTGAATTTTCCAACATTTTCAACACAAATAGAAAATGAAGCGAATGAGTTAGGAGTCAACCATCCGTGGAAGTAGCAACTCTGTTAGCATGGGAAAATTAGGGCAAAGTCCAGATTCGTTATTTGCAATCTCCACGTTAACATGTCAACAGAGCAACTTAACCGGTTGAAATTTAACAATTATTCACATACATAACAAAAAGTCTGAAATACTCAACAGGCCAGGCAGCATTCGTATACAGAGATGTTTCAGATAGATACCATTTAATCACATCTCGAAACATTTCTCAGTGCTAAGAAAACGCTTTTTTCTGTCGTCACAGATGTCTGAATTGCTAAGTATTCTAACATTTTCTATTCTTACACTTAATCATGCATAGTTTGTGCATTCAATTGGGCGTAAGGTAACGAATGTTTATATTATTTACTGTTCTAACAGTGTGATAGTGATGTGGGATCTTTTAACCCGAGCAAGTTCTGGATACCTAGTTAAATACAATATTCCCTGGACCAAATACGCTGTGATTCTGGTTATCCTCATGTGCAAGACTACGATTGAATCACCTGCCTCACACTTCAGGTTTTATATTTGAAGTCAAATTATCTGGATCCACATGAAAGATTAAACAGTCTTACCAGTAAATTCGCCTTTACTACTGACCACTTACCATTCAATGTCTGAATTCTGATTCTGGCCAGTTTTATCTGCCTCTTTAACCTCAAGGAGATCCTGGGTTAGCCCAGCGTTTTCAACTAAATAAAACGATGGATTAAAAGTATGTCCTTTTCAGAAAGACTTAACCAATGATCTCCAGGTGAACAGAGAAATAAAACCTATTGAATTATGGTGATTTTTGAAGTAAATGATATCGTTGATCTCCCGGCGAAAGGCCACTTAAAATATTTTATTAAAAGGTAGCAGGCAGTGAGGGAGAGTAGCAAAGGTTAACGGGCTAAAACGAAACCAAGTGACAAAATAACAATTGTATTCCAAGACCATGGAGCTGTTACATTCCGAACTTAAACTTTATGTACCTTCAAATTATTACAATGAATGCGTTTATTCAAATTAAGAAACTAAGTGAAAAGACTCAAGTTCTGTGCATAACCAGAACTGAAAGGTGACAGTGGGTGACTCTAAATTGTTTAAAACCTGAAGAATGCAGGAGGAATGGAGCGAGGAGTTCGCCAGTTTAGTCATTTCGGGGTAGAATGAGTTGTAGTAAGCAATGAACGAACCTTGATTTCAGCCGTGAGGATGAAGGGAGGAGGTGAGAGGCATAAGAGGACAATATCGCTGCTCAGTAGCAACTAAGGAGCAAAGACTGAAGTAACAGAACAAGACAAGCTGCTAAGCAGAGAGGGTTGGGTTGAGGCAGATAGGGAATTGTGCGTCAGACATGCTCTCCCCATCATCCCCCACTGGCAGCCCCCCCTCCCCCAAAACCACCACCACCTTGTTTCCAACGTACAAGTGCTTAATGCACTTTATCAATAATGCTTTCAAACCTCATTCATATGCCCTCGAATAAAGTTTCATTTTGTTTGACTTCAATCAGACGATGGCTTAGTTCCCAGAGGAGCACTTTCTCACGGGTTTCAGGTGTGTTGCTTCCATGTATGTGAAATCATGCGGCATAAATTCTGCCACTTCGAATCAGCGTTGTTTCTTATGTATGAATTAAATGTTGCAGAAGGAAGTGACTGCTTGCAGTGTCCAGTGCAGGGACTGTCCAGAGAATATGGATGTAAGGTGAAGTATCGTGGCAGATAACCGAAGAACATGTACGTGTCCAAGTTTAACCAATGCATTGATTAGCCCTCAGTTCCATCTCAAAATGAGATAACTAGCTCCTTCTTCCCCATCACATTTTAAACTCAAAATCCAGATTTACAAAACTTGCGCAAAACTGATTCAATTTAGTGCAAAATGGAAATCGATTTCCCATACCATTATCATCAATTCTTAGTTTAATTAAAAATGAAGTGAAAATTGACAATTCACATAATATATTTTGGAAGTGGGGTACATCCATTTTATAAGAATTGGAAAGTCTAATTGTGAAAGGGTATCTCAATGAAGTGATCCATTAGCTCTATTACCTCGCTTCCAGCTTCCTCGTTTGTTTTTAATCCCTTTTGAATGGAGTGCGCCCCGCCCTATCTCGGCACCTATATCACCTCCTCCAACCACTTGAAATCTTTTAGAATTGTTTGATTGTGGAGTTGCTTTCAACTCTTCTCAAAGAATGAAGGGGGAGAGGTTTGCGGGGGAAAAATGATTTTCGATCCTTTCATACAAGTCGTTTCACTTGATTGACTTGAAATAACTGCTTATAGAACCGAGGCGCTGCAGCTGGGATATGTGCTCCTGCTTGTGAATTCAGATTTGCGTTTGCTCCCGTGCGATTTTCATCTTTGAGAAAGGAATTGAGGGAGAATCGAACCTTTGGTTGTAAAAACACAACTTTAAAGTGATTACCATGAACAGCTATGGTGCTCCATATCTGTACGTACCGACCGCGTCTTCCCGAGCACCAGCTCAGAGAACTCCCAAGTGCGCACGGTGTCGGAATCACGGGGTGTTGTCCTGGCTCAAAGGCCATAAACGCTACTGTCGCTTCAAAGACTGCACTTGCGACAAGTGCATCCTCATCTTAGAAAGACAGAGAGTCATGGCCGCGCAGGTGGCTCTCAGGAGGCAACAAAGCAACGAGAATCCTTGCAATCTGGTTTTATCTGAGGATTACAGAGCAATGTATCCAGCCCCCGAGAGATTCGAGGACTCGGCCCCTTCCGATAGCGTGTACTCAGCCGGCAGAAGCAGAAACAGACTTGACGAAACGACACCTGCGGATTCCATACTACATCAGCAACTGGGTAGGAAATTCACACAGGCCAGAAATGTTTCAAGGGTTTTCTTCGCTCTGTGTACATGAGCAGCGTGAAATTATAAGACACGCATAGATATTCCCTCGACTGTAATAAGGCAGTGCAGGAATATTGTATTGTCGCAGTCACTCGATATTAGACGTCAGGTTTATTTTTACTTTAACACCTCACGTGAAATGCAGCGCCGCTTCACAACATTTGTAGTCCTCTGAATTTAAACAGGTGTTTTCTTGTTGCATTTCTTGGCAAAATAGCTGAAACGTTGTCTCATTTAAGTATTTTTTCAAACACAGCTAAACATTGATGGGGATATTATCGGGTCACAGAGATCTCACACTCAATGAGAAATACTGTGAAATGCAGTGTGGACAAGGTGATTTATTAAAGGCAGTACTTCACATAACTGACATTCATGCCTCCAGTTTGTTGTATCTATTCCAAAAACGGGACGTTAACTATATTCGATGTTCCCAGTTTGCTGCAGCTATTTCAACGGTTGGGAAGTTACTGCTTTCTGTTACCGTACGATTTGGAACTATTCCAGGAATGGTGGGAGACTATGAAATGGGATGACTTTGCTTCCCGGTAGGGATAAGGATTTCTCAAAATCTACAGCCGATCCATTCGACAGGAACATTGGGTGGGATACATTTACACCAAACATCAAACAGATTTTTCCATGCCCATAGTGTCCGGCTCCTCCTGAGAGCGCGAATGTCGGAAAATGGCTATTTAGCTATTGAGAATTTAAACCAAACCGCGGGAACGGCGCATACCGAAATGCTGGCATGTTTAACAAACGTTTTCTAAATATTTGCTTGCTGCCAAATGCATCATTTTTTATGTGTAACCAATTAAATTTAGAATTTAGTAGCATCCCGTTATGCCTCTTCACCTTCATCTCCCATATAAGGTGATCTGACGATGAGAATAACGGTGTTCAATCAATGAACGTTAGTTGTCACAAAATAGTTGAAAAGGATTTCTTGACGCCGCGAGCATGAATAACCTATGTCAAACAAGCGGTAGGAACAGACTTTGGTTTAAGGAACAAGGAGAAAGAGCAGCACAATACGCAGTGACTGCAACAATCTGGATGCTATTTTAACTGAACCATCATTGTTAAAGCAAGCCATTCTTGTTATCCCCTTTTCTCTGAAAACTGATTATTCTTACTACAAATTGGCTTCCTGCTTGTTTTTCCACGTTCAACAAATCAAAGAGCCGGCTAGTTCAAAGCTATAACACTCTAGTTATGATAATTGCGCAGGGGTGAAAAGGGGGATTGATCTGTTTGGATGCCCCGCGTTTACCGTTTCAGCCCCAGGGACGTGATTAATCACTGCAGAGCACAGGGATTAAGGGATCAAATTGCCTGGTTACAAGTGAAACAAAGAGAGACCTGCTGCTGGGATAATTTCGAGCTATTTCAAAAAGAAATATAAAAATAACCCGCACATTTATAGGCTTGTATTATTCCAATTAAGTCATTCGTGACTACTTCAGGGACACTTGTGTTTAACGTGACATTTACATATCTGAAAAATATAAGAAATTGATCCCGATTGACATTTTGCCATTAGTTCCTACGACAGCCTAACATTTCTGTATTTACCATTTTAACTCCACATTCAGAAAATGAATGTGTTACGTTTCGGAGTTGTTGGAGAGTTTTTGTATTATGATTTAATAGTTAAGGTTTTTATTAGGGATCATTTTAACGTAGTTCTCAAAGGTTGACGAGTGAAGTCCTGAGAATGAGGATAACGGAAGGTAAAATAGGTAACCCGTTTTAGCGTGCGCTAGCGATTTATTTATATTTTCACTCATTGTTCCGGTCAATTCCATGTATATTTAAATGTCGTCATTTCATAATTCACAATATTAAACTTTGAAACAAATGAAAAGTAAATCCTAACCAGCATCTCTGGGTAACAATGGAAAAATAACTGACGAAACTAAGTCATGTAAACATAAAAGTTATTTCATTCCAAAACTTCAAATAAATTGCCGGATAATCTCTGCTAGCTTCTGAGCTTCCTGGGTAGGTCTTTCGCCAGGATTTGCAGTTAGGCAATGTCTTTAAAGGAAAACGCAAAGTAAAAGTTTTTAGTGTCCTTAGACCGGCAACAAAACCTTGTTTTTGATTAAAACACTTGTCAGCAGCGTCATTTTTCCTTAACTAAACACCATCATACATTTTTCAATTATCAACTTTTATCTATGTCGCAAATATAATCTTACATTCAAACTTCAAAAACTGCCGGTCAACCTGCTTTCACGGGTGTACGTTGGAAAAGATTCGAGTCTAGATATTCTGTTTTCTTGTATAAACATTAAATGTGTTGGTAAACATCTCTAGATGATGTTCTTAAGTCAAGAAAATAATATTTTTTGGTAGATTGGCGGATAGACATCAGTTGTATTTGAACGCAGAGAAAATGCAATAGTTAAATTTTGAGGATGGGGGCATATAGAGGAATTATGCACTGAACTGTAAAACTTTGTAATAAAATCAACAGACTTAGAATTTCAAATGCGCAAACCTTTAAAAAAAAGGACAACCTGATAACGCTATGAAAATATCTACGGAATCCCAGGTTTTATACACAGCAATATTATGTTGCAATGACACAAACCGTTTCAGAGCTGCTACACGTGTCAAAGACTGAATAACGTGGTTGTACAGTGTAAAATTCTGCTGCCATGGCGATTAGTGTGTTATGTGCAATTAGTACGAGAGAAAAATCGCGATACAGCATACATTGGAAACTTACATATTACATTGGGCAGTAAAAATAGCTCCGCAAGTATCTTGTAAAGCTGCTTCGTTATTCACAATTAATGTGTACAGCACAGCGTCGCACTGGTGGAACTGGAGCTTTGAAGCACGAATTTAAGGGCGCACCTACCTCGCCGTATATCTACACTCTGTCTGCTCTGAGGGAATATGAGGGCTGTGAACGTAAATTTTTGAGTGGTCTAGTACCCAAGTTAAAGTTAGTTTGGCTTTACGTTCAGAGAAAGGTAGATTCCTGTATGTTACAATGCACAATAGCGTAAAACATTCATTCATCACATTGTAATTAATCATTACACCTATTTATTGTCAGATGAATATGAAGATGTCGAAGGAAAAGATGCTGATAACAACCAGAAGAAGATTACAGAAAGTGAGGTGGAAGAGCCAGTTTCATCCACAGATACCCAAAACAGCGATTTATCATTGCCCCTCCCAGAATCAAACAATGACATACAGCGGAAGAAGGAAAACAAAGAACACGTTAAAGTCGCCACCAGATATAACTTCAATGACATCACGAAGTTCTTGAAGTCGGAAGACGTGCTGAAGGACATGGTTCCTTCAGGAAAGTCTAAAACGCCTCCTATTGAGGTTCTAGCCAAGGTATTTCCGAATCAGAAACAGTCCGTCCTGGAGCTGGTGCTGAAAGGTTGCAACAATGATTTGGTTTCAGCAATTGAAACCTTACTGTCCAGCACCACCAGGCGATCTGAAGGATCGAAGAATTACAACAAACCACAGACCTCCAAGGACATAGCTGACTACAACTCTGGTCACTGTCCTTTAACCTCATCAGCTTGGTCTCTGAGTTCTGCCTTTAGATCTCCGTCTGATGCCTTCCAGGTATCCCCAAACAGCCACAGTGTTGTAGCAAGTTTGCCCAATGTCACTCATACAATTACACAACCCAGTCATTACCCTGTGCCAACCCTTTTCAGACCAACTTTGTCTGGCTCTCATCCCTTTGTTTCCAGTGAATTTGCTCTGTGGAGCACAATGACCTTTCAGCACCCTAGCCTGAGGCAACAGTTTACTTCCTTGGCTCACTCCACTAGTGCCCTGTTGGGAAGCACCACAATGGTCCTACCTGCTCAAAATGAGACTTCCCAAAAACCATCTGTCTGTGATGGGAAACTGGCAGAAAAATCTTTGAAATATCTTGAAGAAAGACAAGAAGGCAAGAAGTAGCAATGTGAATTTCAAATTCTTTAGCCCTGCTTCATTAAACTTTGAGAATCAATGAGTTGGCATGTAAATCAAAAAGTTGCCCTGAAGAATAAATACTGACAAAGGAAATCCTGAAATGGATTTTGTAAAATAGATGTCCGTCTTAAGTACCTGTAACAACTTCTTGTTGTAATAGTCAATGTGAGAAATGTTCATTTTATTTAGAATTTGATCTCATTAAAAACAAGCTAGATTATGTAAAGTCAAAAATGGTTCTTGAGCATAATTATCACTTCATTTTCACTATAATTTGTTTGAAATTAAGTAAATTGAAAATAATGCACCTTTTTAGCAAATCAACAATTTGGTATATGGAACACAAATTTCATTCATTTATTGGCTTTGAAACAATACTAAAATATACCAGCATTTAATAGCAATTATTGTATGTGTGCCATGAACAACATCTAAGCTTTAAAACCTTTTAAATTATTTTATTCAGAATTACTGATCACAAAAATACAATTGTGTCACATGATATCAAATGTGTAAAAATAGGACATGCTGAGCTGCTAAAAATTTAATTTCATGTCCTCGTTTCCAGTCTAATTTCATGTTACCCCATTGCATTCCATTTTTACACATTTGATATCATGTGCCATATCACAGTTGCATATTTTACACTAATTCTCCATCCTGATTATGTGCTGCAGTTGATTGTCCACATCAGAGTGTTTTTCCCTGAAATGATTTTAGTCCCTTCATATATTTTTTAACATAAATGCAACTTTTAAAATTATCTTTTGATGACAAACTTGAGCAAGAACAATAATGTTATAATTTATGTTTTCCAATCATAAAACAGTGCATTGCACATTTTGTTATATTCTATAGTTTAAGCATTTAAACTTTCATCCATTAACTAGGTAAGTTATTTTAGTGACCTGGCTTCATTGGCCTGCTAACAGATTCCCTTACCAGACAGAAAACAGCCATAAAAAGACATTCACTTTGATCTGATCACTGTTCTTTGCTCCCACAGTTAGTTGGCACTACTTTTAATGTTATGTCTCCTAAATCAACTTTTTAGAAATTGTTTCCAAAATGACTGAAAACTAAATTAAAGATATGAACCACAGCTCTGGGAGAATCGAATGAGTTGGAGACACAGGAGAAAAGGTAAGTTTAGGTTTGTCTTATTTTGGAAAATAAAAGTTCTTCTCATACCAATTTTCTTCAGCTGTGAAGAAGTAGACTCATTGCTGAGATAGGTCTCCTTAGGATCTCATCTAATATGTTATTTTCACTTGTGAGCTATCACATGAAAACTGTTTTTTGTCTCCGTCCAACATCCACACACTGTACTTCCAGCAGGGGTAGCTAAGAATAAGCAAGGGTAGGAGTTCATGGCTGGCTGGCAAAGGGCAGAGACTGGGGATAAAGGGGTCTTTTTCAGGATGGCAGGCAGTGACTAGTGGAGTTCTGCAGCGGTTAATGTTAGGACCACAACGCTGGGATGAAGGAATTGAGAGCATTGTTGATCAGTTTGCAGATGACACAAAGATAGGTGGAGCAACAGGTAGTGTTGAGGAAGTGGGAAGTTGAAAAGACAGGCTAGGAAAGTGGGCAAAGAAAGGCAGATGGAGTACAATGTGGCAAATTGTGAAGTTAGGTAGTTTGGTACGATGAACAGAAGTGTAGACTATTTTCTAAAGGGAAAGGCTTTGGAAGTCTGAAGCATGAATGGATTTAGGAGTCCTGGTTCAGGATAGAATAGAATACCCTTTATTGTCACATATACTCCATTGTAGAGGTATAGTGAAAAGCTTGTACAATGTCTGCCCCTTATGGTGATTCACTTTAAAGTTAACATGCAGGTTCATTTGGCAGTTAGGAAGGCAAATGCAATGTTAGCATTAATTTCAAGAGGGCTAGAATATAACAGCAGGGATGTACTGCAGAAGCTGTATAAGAGTCTAGTCAGACTGAGTTTGTAATATTGTGAGCAGTTTTGGGTCCTGTGTCTAAGCAAGGATACGCTGGCATTGGAGAGAGTCCAGAGGAGTTTTACAAGAATGATCCCAAGGATGAAGGGCTTGTCAAGTGAGGAGCGATTGAGGACTCTGGGTCAGTACACAATGGAATTTTGAAGGATGGGAAGTGGGATCTGATTAAAACTTACAGGATGCTAAGAGGCCTGGATAGAGTGGGCATGGAGAAGATAATTTCATTTATAGGAGAGACTAGGACCTGAGGGCACAGCCTCAGAATGAAGGGATGACCCTTCAGAACTGAGATGATGAGGAAATTGTGCAGCTGGAGGGTGATGAATCTGTGGAATTCATTTCCACAGAACAATGTGGAGGCAAAGTCATTGAGTGTATTTAAGAAAGAGATAGATAAGTTCTTGATTAGTAAGGGGATCAAGGGTTATGGGCAGAAGACAGGAGAATGAGATTAAAAAGCATATCAGCCATGATCAGACTTGATGGGCTGAATGGCTTATTTTTTGCTCCTGTATCATACTGTTTTATGGTCATTCATTGGGTTCTTCCCTTAGGCAAGTTCTAACTCAAGTTTGTAACACATTCTTGAGCTGTATTTTTGGAACTGTAGTTTTTGGTTTACTTTCTCACTTTCATTGTCAATGCCTTCACCTATATCGGCTGCAAAAAAGACTAAAGAGCTCCATTTAACTTTATTACCGGCCACATGCACCCATTGGAGGACAATACCTTCCTGAACCCCAGATGTCAATCCAGCATTTTCAAGCTGGGGATCTTTAAAGTGTGGCCTGATCCTCATTTTCTGATTTAGAGATAGGAATACTAAGAGTGATCCAGCAGTCACTCTGTCTGGATATGAGCATTCCATTGGATTCCACCTGAACATTTAGGGACCACACTTTGGTGTCCATTAACCAGGGTTTGTGGAACAGCTCAAAGTCCTTATTTTCTGACTCCAAGGCTGGAATGCTACCACTAAGCTAAAAGTTTATGTACTTGAGCAAGGAAAACTTAATATAAACAAGAAAATTTTCTCCGTATAGGTAAGTTGAAAGAGGTATGTTAAAACTAAATTACACAAAAACACATAGCAAAATGATTTATCTAATTGTCATGTATCCACAAAACTTTGCTTTTAGTTGCCAATATCTTTTCATCAGTATTTTACAACTTCTTCAAAAATGGTGCTTTCTTCTGTTGTTTTGTATGTTATACTTGAAATAAACATTGTCAGAAACAAACAAAAACATTGAATATTCAAGAATGAATGTCTTGGAAGGGTTGAGAGAATAAACAATAGGTGATATTGAAATCAAGCTCCAATTTAATGTGCACATATTTTTATGAATTCTGTATGGGGAGACTGACAACCCTGCTCTGCAAATTAAGGTTGGGGTCATGCATGAAAAGGGAATTTCATCAGCATTAATGGGAAATATCTTGAGTAGAGGAAAATGGAGACAAAACATTTATCAGTGGAGATTCTTCACCAGGTGCACACATTTCTCATCCCTTAACTCCTCCTGAGCACACTTCCATTAAACAGAGTTGCTTGCTACTATGATGACCAAGACGCAGAGGTGTAAGTGGGACAATTCTTGACAGGGCCTTATGGGTTTCTAAATCAAAAGAAGCATGCAAGAAGCATCTCATCTGCCAGAGCAGGGAATCAAGTGGCCCTTCCTGCTGATCTGCTAAAGCCACCAAAGTTTCACCATGTAGGAGTAAGAAAATATGGCTGAGATAAACATAATAGTTGCATAAGGGGATAGACTTAAATATTAATTCTAATGGCATTTTATCAATGTTCAATTTAATGAATGAATCTCTATATTTGAACTTTTCACTCTCTTGAGCTCTCAGTCATCGGCATTCACACTGGAGAGTAATCTTCAAGTGAATGGAATGACTCGCCTTTATGAGGAGGAAAGAATGTGAATCCAATGTTTGGACTGTTGACTGTTGGAAAGAATTATTTTTATGCCAGGCAGGGGCACAGAGATTCTGATAGCATAGTAAATGCCTTCAAACATCGATTAAAAGTATGTCTGGATAAGGTGTCACAGAATTCTCTCGTTGTCAGGTGAATGCTTGCACCACAGCCATATCTGGTTCGCATCCTCCTTAGAGATGTTGATTATTCTGTAGCTCCACTGTGCTGCCCAGAATGATGTTATGAGATGTACAGTAGATGAGAACCATTCTGGAAACCTTTGATGACGTTTAGGCCACTTGAGGTCTGTCAATTGAATTACAATTGCATTGTGACTCTAGTTCACTAATAGGTTTCCTTACATGAGTCAGGTTTTCAGATGGTAGCTCTTGTCTCCAGGAGCGAGCTTTTGTTGCTGTGCAGAGCAACAAAGTCCTGCAGGCTTATGATAGGTTCTCCTGTTCTGTGGTATCTTTTTTCTTGTTCTCCATCATCTTCTAGTCTTAAAAGACAATTCTAGGAGACCACAAAGAGACTATCTACAAATAAACTATTTGTAAGGTACATAATGGCAGTATGAGTCCAGCAAAACTTGTACAGCATTTCCAAGACTAATGTAGCACAATAATTAAAGTTGAGAAATACCTCAACTGCATTAAGCTGTAAATACTGAAAGATTCCTTTAAATATCAACCTTGAGTGGGTATTGCTGCCTTAACTTATATATATAAATTCATAACTTTGCCTGTTACTAGCTGCAGCAATGCATGCTAGCAGTGGGTGTACTTCATATTAGAAATATGTGCATACTCATTGTCCACTATATTGAGGGACTAATAGATAAATTTGCACCTATAAAGTGAGTGCTGTCGCAAATATATTGGTCAGGAGTTGGTTTGGATAGCTGGTTTGTGATGCAAAATGGGCCTAACAGTGTGGGTTCAATTCCTCCTTTGACTGAGGTTATAATGAAGGAGTCTCCTTTTCATCCTCTCCTCTTGCCTTAGTTACAGTGTTAAAACACTACCAGTCATCTTTCTCTAATAAGAGAACAGCCCTATGGTCCTATAGAACAATGACTACTTTTACTTCATATTTGTCAGTATCTTTTAGACAATATACAAGTTATTTTTCCACATGTAATAAAATTACAGTTACCATCAAAATACACAAATAATTTCTAAACTAGGCTCTGGAAATGATGATTAGGAGGTGACCATTTAGCCTGGCATGCTATACCATATTGATACCCAAACGTTTGTACCAAACGTTTTTGTTTTGTGACCCAAATTAAAGTTTCTAACTTTGTGTGACCTTGGGGTGAAAATTTCAAGTATTCAAGAGTTGTTGAGAGGCAAAGATGGGGGAGATGCTAGATACCAGCTGTTAAGTAGGAGAGAGAGAAAGGTGTTTGGTATGCCCCATTTTCCACCTCCTTCACCTCCCTTGTCCCTCTTCTTCATTTCCCCTCCTTTGCACCTCCCCAACACAGCTTCTTTAATCTTCTTCCTTTATCTCCCTCGTTGAGGGAATTGATGTAAAAGCAGCACTTCTCCATACACCAGCCTTTTCACTGGCTTGCACTGCAGTCATAGTCAGACATCAGAGAACTATTCATGAGGCCATGTCCGTGAGCAAAATCCCAAAAATTTAAATCGGGCTTGCGGCCGTCAAAACTTTTTTCAAGCTTAATAGCAGCCATTGCTGCCCAGAGCTTGTGATCCAAAATCTCATCATTTAGGAAGGTCTCTTCTAAAGTTGCTGTTAAATCTGCTTCAATCACCCTTTCAGACAGTGTATTTTAGTGTAGAACTTGCAGCATTTTTTAAATATCACCCTGATCCTTTTGCTAATAATCCTACATCTGTGCCCTTTAATTACTGACCCTCCTGCCAGGATTATCTTTAACTGCTCTATTAAAACTGTTCATGATTTTGAACATCTCCTTCCACTCTTATCTTAACATTCTCTGCTCCAAGAAGAACAATATAAGCTTCTCTAATCCACTGCATATCTGAAGTTCCACATCAATCATACCATCCTAGAAAATCTTTCTGCATGCCCTCCAATGTCTTAACATCCATCCTTCCAGAATAGGCCATAATATGCCACCTAACCAATATTTAATAAAGTTTCAGTGTAAGTGCTTTGCTTGTGTATACTATGTCTACATTTATAAAGGCGAAGACCCCCCACATGCCTTTTTATTCACATTCTTAGATTGCCCTACTACTTTAAAGATTTTGTAAGCACAATCATGTATTTACTCTTTAAGTGATTTAATCATAGCGAGTCATTCAGGCTAGGAAGATCCTATATTTATTTTTTGATCTGCGCTTGTTTAATTATGTTGGACACACCAGATGTGACAACACCATAAAACTCCCTTAGTATCAACCGGTTTTCCCACTCATTTCATTAGTTGATGACTTCCTGCTAAGAAAGTGCATGAATGGGTATCAGGCGAGGTTACAGTGTAGTTGCCTATTGTCAATGACTATATGTGCTCACTTATAGTTGATAACAGAAGGACAACAGCTGTACCCCAGTAGGGGGTGGGTTTCTTCTAGATAAGAGGAAGCAGGACTTTATTTTTATAATAAGGTGCTGTAAAATATAAGCAAAAAAATTGGCAAACACCCAACATAATATTCTAAATCATATAAAAATGAATTTCTTTGCCATGTACTGAAGTAGATTACAAATGACAAATCACCTCTCTGGCTCTTCACTTTTCTACGGTGCTCCTTCCTAAGGTTAATGTGGTATTACTTCCTTCTGATTCTTGGCATTGGGCAGTCAAGCTTTGTTTAAAATAAAACTGCTTTACATTACAGAGATAGTAGGAACTGCAGATGCTGGAGAATGTGAGATAGCACGGTGTAGAGCTGGATGAACACATCAGGCCAAGCAGCATCAGAGGAGCAGGAAGGCTGACGTTTCGGGCCT
>JAHRHZ010000058.1:15323573-15355882 GCA_024137785.1 Ginglymostoma cirratum | reverse complement strand
GCATCTGCAGTACCTTTTATCTCCTCTCTTAGTACTTTTGCTTATTGTCTGCAGCTGTCCATGAGTGCCTTGCGTTTCACCATTTAGAAACTACCCAATCTATCTGGTTTAAATTCAAATTGGACAATGTCATGTGTGGTTGTTGAGGAATCAATTTACCAGATTTTTTCTCAATTAATTAATAATGCATTCAATTAATAACACCTTCTGACTTTCTGTTTCAATTGGCATCACTCACAGTGTCTATTTTTGAGTAACTGGCAAATGTTGATATGTGGCTCTCCATCCTGTCATCTAAGTTATCATTAAATAAATGAATAGTTGAGGTCCCATCATGAGATGCAGAGATATTGATGGATTGAGTGAGTATATAATATGCAAAAATATGAGGTAATGCACTTTACAGGGAGAATAGAGGAGCTGAATATTATTTGAATAGCAAATGACTGCAGAAAGCTGCAGCATAGTCAGATTTGGTGATCACAAAAATCTATCATGCATGTAAGTGGGTAATAGGGCAGGCAAATGGAATGTCAGCCTTCATTTCAAATGGAATGGAGTATAAAAAAGGGAAGTCTGGCTAAAACTGTAGGATACCCTATTCAGATTAAATCTAGAATACTGTGAACAGTTTTGGCTTATCAAATGAAAGATGTACTGACATTGGAGGCCATCCAGAGAAGGTTTACAAAGCTGATCCTGGGTGTGGAGACATTGTCTTATGAGGAGAGGTTGAGTAGATTAGACCTGTACTGATTAGAATTTAGAAGAATGAGAGGCAACGTTATAGAAACATGAAAGGTTCTTAAGGATCTGTGAGCTAGTTTCTCCTTGTGGGAAAGCCCAGGACCAGAAGGCATAATCTCAGAACGAGGTGTTGCCCAGTTACGGAGATGAGGAAGAATTTCTTTTAAAAGGGTAGTAAATCTGTGGAATTCTTCACCAAAGAGGGTGTCAAGCCTGGATCATTAAGTATAAAAACTGAGATAGAGTTATCTGCAAAGGAATCCAGAATTATAGGGAAAAGGCAGGTAGGTGGAGTTGAGGATTATCAGATCAGACATGACCTCATTGAATAGCAGAGCAGACTTGATGCTCTGAATTATTGACGTATGTTCCTATGTCTTATGGTCTAAGCCCCCTCAAAGTATTGTGTGTTTCAGTAAGGTCGCCCCTCATTCTTCTCAATGCTAATGGAGAAGCGCCTACCCTGTTTAGCCATTATTAAAGGCAGTCCATTCATCCCATGAATCAGCCTGGTGAATCTCTTAGGGACTGCCCCTAATACCAATACACCTGTACACAGTGCTCCTGGTCCAGCATCACCAACATCCTGTACAATTGTAACAAGGCTTCTGTATTTTTAAACTCCAAACAGCTAACAATGATGGCCAAATTCTATTTGCTTTCTTTAACACTTGCTGCCTACATGCTAGCTTCCTCTATTTCATTTACAAGAACTCCCAAACCCTTCTGTGCTGATATTTTTTCTGGACTCTGTCTCTACATTTTAATTAATAGTCTGCTTTGTAATTTTTCCTACCAAAGTGAATGACCTCACACTTCCCTACATTGAAGTCCATCTGCCAAGGTTTTGCCCACCACTTAATGTACCCAAATCCCCTGCAAATTCCTTATGCCTTCATCACAACATGAGCAGCCATCTATTTTTGTGAAGAATCACACAACACCAGGTTATAGTCCAACTGGTTTATTTGAAAACACTAGCTTTTGGAGCGTTGCTCCTTGATTACACCTGAGGAAGGAGCAACACTCCAAAAGCTAGTGATAGCAAATAAACGTGTTGGACTATAACCTGGTGCTATGTGATTTTTGACCTTGTGTAACCCAATCCAACACTGGCACTTCCATATCTATTTTTGTATCATCAGCAAATTTGGATACACTACTGTCTGCCAAATCATTAATATAGATAGGAAATAATTGATGTCCCAGGACTGATCCTTGTGGCACTCCATTAGCTACAACTTTCCAACCTCAAAAAGAACCTAGCTACCTCTGTCTTAAAGATACTCAATGGTTTGGCCTCCACAGTCTTCTGTGGCAATGAGTTCCACTCTCTGACTAAAGAAATTCCTCCTTACCTCACTTTTAAAGGGTTGTCCCTTCGCTATGAGTCTGTACACTCAGGTCGAAACCTCCTACGAATGGAAACATTTTCTCTACGTCCACTCTATCTAGATCTCTCAGTACATTTCAGTGAGATCCCACAGCAGACCCCTCATTTTTCTAAACTTCATCAAGTATAGACCCAGAGTCCTCAACCCTTCCTCATATGACAAACCCTTCATCCCCAGATTCATTCTTGTAAACCTCCACTGAACCCCTCTAAGGTCAACACATCCTTCCTTAGATAAGGGGCCCAAAACTGCTCACAGTGTTCAAAATGTAATCTGACCAGAGCCCAATACAGTGTCAGCAGTAACTCTGCTCTTGTATTCTAGCCCTCTCAAAATGAATGCTAACATTGCATTTGTCTTCCTAACTGCCAACAGAACTAGCATGTTAACCTCAAGAGAATCCTGAACTAGGACTCCTTAGTCCCTGCGTGCTTCAGATTTTGGAAAATAATCTATTTCACTAAAGTGCATAACCTTACACTTTCACACATTGCCATCTGCCACTTCTTTACCCACTCTCCTGGTCTGTCCAAGTCCTTCTGTAGCCTCCCTGCCTCATCAACACTATCTGTTACTCCACCTATCTACAAGCTTAGCAACAGTGCTCAAAGTCCCTTCATCTAGATCATTAATGTATAGTGTGAATTGTTGTGGTCCTAATAATGACACCTGCATAACTCCACTAGTCACCAGCTACCATCCTGAGAGGACACCTTTATCCACACTCTCTGCCTTCTGCCAGTCAGCTAATCCTCTGTCCATTCCAGTAACTTGACCCTAACAGCATGGTTTCTTATCTTATTTAGCAGCTTCCTCTGCAGCACCTTGTAAAACTCCTTCTGGAAATCTGAATAGATCACATCCACTGGCTGTCCTTTGTCTAACTTGCTCATTACTTCTTCAAAGAATTCTAACAGATATATCAGACCTCGCCTTGACAAAGTTGTGCTGATTTAGTCCCATTTTACCACATACTTTCAACTACTCCACAATCTCATCCTTAATAATGGACTCTAAAATCTTACCAATAACCAAGGTCAGGCTAACAGACCTATAATTTCCTGGCTGCTGCCTCTCACTCTTCTTAAACGGAGGTATTTCATTAGCTTCAGAGATAGTAGGAACTGCAGATGCTGGAGAATCTGAGATAACAAGGTGTAGAGCTGGATGAACACAGCAGGCCAAGCAGCATCAGAGGAGCAGGAAGGCTGACGTTCAGAAAATTTCTGAAGAAGGGTCTAGGCCCGAAACGTCAGCCTTCCTGCTCCTCTGATGCTGCTTGGCCTGATGTGTTCATCCAGCTCTACACCTTGTTATCTCTGCTTTACATTACAGACTGGATTATGGAGAAGAAATCCTAGAGGCTGTTAAACTTGTTCAACATGCCATCTCCTAAATTATCATCAAACTCTAAATTCTTACAAAGCTCTTACGTAGGATAAAACTTAATTATATACTTAAAATTTATATTTATCCTTCTCCCTGGGCTACATTACCGTCAACAAGGACAAAGAAAAGCATTAATAACTGGATATCTGAAATAAAAATAGAAACCGCCGAAAGGGCTTGCCAAAATAACAAGGAAAAAGACTGGTTTTGGATGTAAACACTTTTTGAAATAATTTTAATGAATTGTGAAACATCAGCTATTGCAAACACCTCTCTAGAAATGCAGGAGACCATTGTATATTGTATAACCTTATCTCAGTGAGGCTGTGCTGCCTGAAGGCAGGTTCTTGGTTCATTGACAACCAAATCTTCACCCTTAGCCATTTCCTTGGTGAATTTAGCTAGTGGTGAATTGCCATTGCCTGCTAACCAAGCCTACCTCAGCCAGAGCAGAAATTTAAATTTTGTTGTTGTGTTATTGTGAACCACATGCTAACCATCTTACTAACTAGCCCCCAAACAGAATAATTGAGTAAATAATAGAAATAGTGAGAAGACTTGCAAGGACGCAGCAGGTAAATGGGAGACATTTTTAAAAACAATCACTGAAGAAATCTGCAGATGTAAGAGATCTGAAGCAAAAGCATGAAATACTGGAAAGACACAGATGCGTACCAGTCCAGAGAGGAAACAAAAAGATCAAAAGCCCAATCTAGACCTGTGTTCTGAAGATTAAGTTTCCTCTTGTCCCCATGGAAACTGAACCACTAAGTGGATGGCACTGTGGTTCACTGCCAGGAACCTGGGTTCTGTCCGTGTGGAGTTTGCATGTTCTCCCTGTGTCTGCATGGGTTTCATCCAGGTGCTCCTGTTTCCTCCCACAGTCCAAAGATGTGCAGATTAGGTGGATTGGCCATGCTAAATTGCCCGTAGTGTTCAGGGATGTGTAAATTAGGTGGATTAGCTATGGGAAATGCATGGTTACAAGAATGGGGTAGAGGGATGGGTCTGAGTGGGGCTCTCCAGAGAGTTGGTGCAGATATGTGGGGCTGAATGGCCTGTTTCCACACTGTAGGGATTTTATGATTCTATTTTATGATTCATCACCATAAAGAAAATGGAGAATTTAATTAAGATAAGTAAAACTTTAAACAATTAGTATATATGTCCTCTGCTTATTCTTCCTCTTAAACATGCGTCACCTTGCATATTTCATCTTGCATCTGTCCACTCAATCTTCTTTCTTGTCTGTATCTTCCGCAGTTCCCCTCACGGTCCTTATTTTATGTCTTCTGCAAAGTTTAATGTTGTAGCACCTATACTGAAGTCCAAAACACTTACATATATCAAGTTAAGCAAAGGTGATCCTTGAATGATAACATTTTTGCATATTTCCAAAAAATCTCCTCATGCAAAGCATATTATTTTCTGACAAATAACCAATGCTAATCCATGGAGAAAAGCTCCCTTTAACACCGTGTGCTTCACTTAATTAAAAATCTTTAATCCTTTCAAATGTCTTTTCAAAACGATTCGTGGGATACATTGAGGGCTAAATGTAAAACTTTCCACCTATACATAACGATGGTCTTCATAATTTGGCAGCTTCCATGAATATGAAACAAATGCAATTCTAACAATTAACGCCAGATTTTACATCTTTAGGTAGCTTTCTGGCAGGTGGGTGATGCTGTAAAATGGCATTGGTTCTGTGTCTGCTTCCTACTCACCTGCTCATACTTACTTTAATTTTATAAACAAAAAGGCAGACATTGGCTGGCTGCTCATTCATGGGCCAATTGAAACACTAATGGCCACTTGGCCAACTAAGTGACTCATCCCACTCTTGCTGGGATTTAAACATGGTGAGCGAGGCCAATGCCATGAATCTAGTCAAGCAGTTTTTGCTGCAGGACTAGTGGTGAGTGAGGAGGTCCATAATGGACCCCTGAGGCCATTGAATGGCCCTCCAAGACTTTACCTCCACAAACCCAAACCATCTCCACCCTATCTAACCTGGCTCCTTACCACACTCATGGGGAGCTTACGAGTTTGGCTGGGCAAGACCTCCAGACGTACCTTCTGTCTTGACTCCAATACAGCAAACCAGCCTGCGGGCATTGCTACAGTATTGGCAGTGGCCACCACTGATTAGTAATGGAGAGCTGCCAGCTTTTGACTGGCTGGCATTTCTCTGTTATAGGATGTTCTGTTTCTGAGGGGAAGAAATTCCATGTTAAGTTGCTTAAGTCCAACTAACCTACTACCCAGTGCTACTTTTCCAAAATAGAGGAATTGTGTTTCATAAATCTGAATAAATAATAATTTGGTAGTACAGAACTTAAGTTTGCTGAAAAAAGTATTTTATTGCAGCTTTTTATCTTGCACTCATCAGCACAATTCATAAGAAATACCAAAATAAAGAGAAGGGAAGAGGATGCCGATTGGTTGGTAAGTGGATTGTGATTGGTAGATGCATTGCCATGGAAAATGCCCCAGTTAATAATGATGACAGACAATTAACTGCCAAGCTTAATTTAAACTTTAAACAAGACAGGTTGACTATGATTGTCAAGCATTGCCCTGAAAAATTAACCAGAGAATGGCTGTCACCTATTTTGTTGCACTGAAACAGGTGCAATGTGTGTACATGTTCTTTCCCGCTGCAAAGAACAATGCACTGTATTATTATATATGTGGCTTCCCTAAAACATGAAAATGCACCATACCAGGAACTGACTGACAATTCTAATTTGATTGTTAGCATAATATTTCACGCTATGTAGCAAATATTGTCCAATTGTCACATCTACTTTTGGACCCTGCGTTCTGCAAGTGTGGGTGGGTTGGTTACAGCCTGTACCTTGCCTGTTTCAAATAGCTGAATGGATATGCCATCTTATTTGATCTGTCAGTCTTTGGGATATACGGCCTACATACCTGGCATCACACCAGCACTGAAATTCATATAACACATGACTCATCTTTTTGGCTTCACGGTAGCATCCTGCTAATGGTGAACACCACTCATTTTGATATTGTGTTGTAGGAGCATGATTATATCAACAAAATATATGCGATTCTTAATGACAGATCCAAATTCTGCAAACCATTAACTAATCAAATATTTGTGTGAATCAGTTTTGACCAAGTTTTCCATATATACACATAAGGATTCTTGCACATTTTGGAGAGGAAAATCAGGGCAGGACTTATATACTTAATGGTAAGGTCCTGGTTGCTGAACTAAGAGACCTTGGAGGGCAGGTTCATAGTCCCTTGAAAGTGGAGTCGCAGGTAGATAGGATAGTGAAGAAGGCTTTTATTATGCTTGCCTTTATTGGTCAGTGCATTGAATATAGGAGTTGGGAGCTCATGTTGTATGGCTGGACAGGACATTGGTTAGGCCACTTTTGGAATACTGTATGCGATTCCGGTCTCCCTGCAATAGAAAGGATGTTGTGAAACTTGAAAGGATTTAGAAAAGATTTACAAAGATGTTGCCAGGGTTGGAGAGTTTGAGGTAAAAGGAGAGGTTGTATTGACTAGGGCTAATTTCCTTGGAGCTACGGAACTTAGGGGTGACATTATAGAGATTTACAAAATCATGAGGGGCATGGATAGGGTAAACAGACTTTTCCCTGGGTTGGGGTAGTCCAAAACTAGAGGGCATAAGTTTAAGGTGAGTGTGGAAAGATTTAAAAGAGACCTTAGGGGTAATGTTTTCATGCAGAAGGTAGTGTGTGTATGGAATGAGCTGCCAGAGGAAGTGATAGAAGCTGGTACAATTACAACATTCAAAAGGCACGTGGATGGGTACATGAACAGGAAGGGTTTAGAGTGATATGGGCCAAATGCTGGCAAATGGGACTAGATTTATTTAGGATAGCTGGTCGACATGTTTGAGTCAGACCGAAGGGTCTTTTTTCATACTTAAATCTCTGACTCTATCTACAAAGACCATAGAGGACTTACATTTTGACAGTAATGCAGTGTCCATGTGTTCATTTGGCATTACTGGCATAATCGCCAAAGTACCCTCAAGGAAGCCATTGCATTTACACTGCAGCACTATTAACATGGTGATCTAGACCTGACATCATTGTGTGAATCAGAATAAACTCACAGCTCACATAATTGAGTTCCGTTTTAAAGGCAAATAGAATGTGTTACCACGCGTTCCCTGCCAGGCCCAGTTCTCAAAAATATCTTTGTTGAGTTCAATGGGAACTGTGTCTTCAACGGATTGACACCAAAAATCCTACCCCTTGCATTTGCTATGGTTGAATTGTCAGTTGCATATTTTGATGAAAGGTGTAAGGGTGTTGGTTACTTTTGTGAAAGGCTTTCTTTTCTTAAAAAAAAGTCAAAGTCTTTCTGAAACAGTGACCTAAATCAGTATTGGTCAGATAGAAAGTGATGTTAATGAAAAATTATTTATATGGTGGTGGTTTATGACCGATGGTTAAACATTGCAGATAATTGCCTTAATTTCTGTTAAGAATAGAAAAAGTTTAGTTTAGAAAACCCAGAGACTGAAAGATTTTAGGGCAGTTAGAAGAGACTTGACAGAAGTATAGTTTTCTCTCATTAAAAGGGTATGTGACAGATCAGAGAAAACACATTTACCTCAGTAGAAAAGTTTGGTTTGCGCAGATTCGAGATCCAGAAGAGATTTGTTTTTTCGAAATCTGCCTGCACCCCTAAGGGATTTGAAGCCGAAGAAGGTACACTTGACTCTGGGCAGGACATACTCGGCATACCTGGGCCCTCTAGGTGCAAGTACACCCTGGGGTCGTCCTACCAAATTTCTAAGGCAACTGGCTTCTTTTTAAAGGCCAAAACCAGAAATTGCTGGAAAAGCTCAGCAGTTCTGGCAGAATCTGTGGACAGATATCAGAATTAATGTTTCAGATCCAGTGACTCTTCCTCAGAATTGACTGGGGTCAAGGATAGTGATGGGGAAAGTCAAGATATAAAGTTGGGGAAGTGGTTCAGAAAAGGAGGGCATAAGGTTATGGCTATGGCTATGGGAAGGGGAGATAATTAGCATGACCTCCACTGTGCCTCCATACGGGAATTTACAATACCACCGTGGGCATCATTAAAGTGTAATGTCAGGGCTCAGGGACCAAAGAAGAAATTTGGAAACAGAGTTCTAGGTGGTGGGGTTTCCCCATGGGGAGGATTTGGGTTCTATGGGAAGTGCAAGGTAAGAGAACATGGAGACATGAGGTCGGCGGGGGATGTTACCTGGGATCAGACCAAGCCTAGTACTGAGCGTATCCTGTGTGGGCTGCATTCCCTGCATCACTTGCTATTAGCTAGAAGCAACCTACAACTAGAAAATGCCTGGTGCAGCACACATGGTGGATGGGTTACTGTCAGTTTGACGGGCAAAAGTACACATGGCATTTCCACTGGACAGGAGGATATTGAGGGGGCAATGGCACTAATCATGCATTTGCAAAATGCAGCTGCACTTCACTTACAGTCATACCATCGAGCATGTAAAATGCATGCAGTGTGAAAATATTTGAGATTTAAAACCTTGGTTACCATGAATCATTTCATTGGACCTTGCAAATTGCACACAAAGAGCTGATATTATTAACATTAATTTTAAAAGAGACAGAGACTAGCCATAACCAACACAGTATTTGTCTGACTTCAAAGGACAGTAAAAGACACAATCAATTCCCTCTACAGCTGCACTGTGAGTTTGATAGGCAGTATTGCAAGGAATGGGCTGGTATCCGATGAGGAGGGTGTGACATAGTGGCTTGGCATGTGGTTAATGAGGCAAGTTTGGAGTGATAAAGTGAGAAGTCTTGCGAGGCCTCACAATGTTTTGGTGCAACTCAACAAAATGTGCACAGCCAGAATATTCAGCTCTTCGTGTCTGTCATCACCGTAGAAGATACAAATAGACATGGCATACCTGAAACAAAAAGTATCCATGAGGAACCTAACGTAATTAAAACCAGAAAAAAACTCACACCCTAAAGTTTGAAAAGAAATATACTGGCTACGATTTGCCAAAAATTCATTCAATTCAAGAATTGTTCCTAAGGATTGGAAGTTAGCAAGTTAACATTGCTCTTCCATACAGGTGCAAGTGGAAAAACAGGGAACTGCTGATCAGTTAGCTTGATGGAAGTTATTAGGAAAAAGTCTTTTAACAAGGAAGGTTTAATAATTTACTTAGAAAATCATAGTAGAGTCAGAGTCAACATAACCTTATAAAATGAAAATTGTGTTTAAAGTTTTAAGTTTTTGAGGTTTTAACTAATACTGTCAATAAAGGGAAACTAATAAATGTAGTAAACTTGAATTTCCAAAATGCATTTAATAAAGTACCACACTAAAGATTAATACGCAGATAAGATTTGAGTAAGGGATCACTTATGATTGATCAATGCTCGGCACCATTCACAAATCGTCAGATATTAAAGCAGCTTATGTCCATGTGCAGCAAAACCTAGGCAACATTCAAACTTGAACTGCTAAGTAGCAAGTATCATTCAAACTACACAAGTGCCAGACAATGACTATCTCCAACAAAAGAGAATCTAACCATTGTTCCTTAATTTTCAATGGCATTATCATTTCTGACGACTCCACTATCAACAGCCTGGGTTACCATTGACCAGAAGTTAAACTGGACTAGCCATATAAATTCTACAGCAACAAGAGCAGATCAGAGGCTAGGAATTATGCAGTGAGTCTTCCCAAAGCCTGTCCACCATCTACAAGGCACATGTCAGATGGCTGTGTGTCATTGGAATTCCCTTTAAAACTCAGTGGACACAGAATCTTTTTTTTTTGTAAGGCAGAGGTTAGGCAGACCGTAATTACCAAGGAGATGAAAGATTATCAGAAACATGTGGTAATTTATAGCTGAGATTAAAATCAGATCAGCTGTAATCTAATTGAATGGCAGAGCAGACTTGAAGGGCTGATTGCTCCAGTTGTTCCTTAGTTATATGTTCTGTGGTCAAGGTTGTGATGGAATACGCTCACTTGCATGGATGGTGTGGCTACAACAACACTTAAGAAGCTCAATGTCATTCAGAACAAAACAGTCTTACTGACTGACACCTCTTCCACTACTTTCATTGATCACTCCCTTCAGCACACATACGCACAGTGGCAACAGCATGTACCATCTACAAGGTCTACTGCATAGCTCATCAAGATCCTTCAAAAATACTTTCTAAACTCCTGATTTATATCACATAGAAGGACCAGGGTATTAGATGCATGGTAACTCCTCCACCTGCAAATTTCAAGCCACTCACCATCCTGATTTGGAACTATATTCCTTTATCGTCACTGGGTCAACATCCTGGAACTTTCTTCCTTAATAGCTCTGTGGGTGTCCCTACACCCCAAGTCTGCAACAGTTCAAGAAGGCAGACATGATTGTCTTCTCCAGGACAACTGGGAATGGGAACAAATGCTGGCCTTGTCAGCAACACTCACATTCAATGAACAAATAATAAAGAAAGGTCTCATGGATTTGGGGGTAAAACATTAGCATGGGTGGAAAATTGGTTAATGGAAACAGAGAATATGAATAATGGGGTATTTTCAAATTGACAGGTTGTAACCAGTAAAGTTCAGCAAGGATCAGCCGTCAGTCCTCAGCATTTACAATTTATATTAATGACCTAGAAAAAGAGACTGATGATACGTAGCTAGGTAGGGTGAATGTAAGTTGCATGGAGGACAAAGGGGCTGCAAACAGATATAGACAAGTTAATTGAACGGTCAACAAGATAGCAAATGGAGCATAATAGGTGTACATGTGGGGTTATTCAATTTAGTCTTAAGATTGGAAAAAGTAGAATATATTTCCAGTGGTGTCACTTGGGTGTACTTGTGCAATGAAGACAGAAAGTTGACATGCAGGTACGACAAGCACTTAGGAAGATGAATGAAAATTGGTCTTCATTGAATGTCATTGAGAGTCTGAAAATAAGAAATTCTTATTCCAATTAAACAGTGCTTTGGTGAAACCGCACAAAAATTCTTAAATGTAAATTGCGATAAAGCAAACCTCCTGACATAAAATATTTCAGTAGCATTCAAAACTGTAAAATTTGCTTAGCAATTGGGAGCGAAGACTTGCACAGATTAAGCATGTCAGTATTAACAGTTAAAAAGCTAAAAGATCCCCAAAAGACATGAGCCACTATAGAAGAGAAATTCAGAATGAGATTAAACATTCATATTCATCACTAAAATTCATGGCATTTAACCGAAGCCTCTAGAATCCATAGATCACTCTGTGATGCAGATATAAAGAAAAGGCTCATCATATGATTTTTCAGATGGGGAGCTAGCAAACATAATTATTGAACTGATTATTGCATAGTCTCCCATCAATGTTTTCCAAAGAGATTTGCTGGACAAACCAAAACTTATAGTAGTGAAGAGTTACTGAAGTAAATTTGAAGTAATCCTTGCAGGTTGACAAGACTTACAGGTGCAAAGTGACACAATCAACAGAACACCCAAACATAACAAGATACGTGGAAGGTGTGGCCTTCTGCTGTACCAAGGAAATGCCCAACTTTCAATTAACTTTGCAAGGCATGTGGCCAAAAACACAGTTGGCAGAGGCAGTGCACTACAGCAAAGGCTGTTGCAGCTACACAGTGATGTGCACTATCCAAACAAATCACATAGAAAGAATGCCTTCAAACTACAGTAAAAACCATTGGTATCCTGCCAGTAGCATACACATTAAATAAATCTTGATGATATTGACGATGAATCAAACAATGCTGAACACAATTTGAACTGCCAATCTCGTGGAAAAAAATCACGCAGTCCAAGATGTTCGCAAAAGCTCAAATTATCTGTCCTCAAAAGGCCAGTAAATCATCGTAATTTGCTAATTAAAAGTGCCAATGTTACCCCTGCGAATTCTAAGAAAAATGTACGTTTACACATGGATAGTCATGAAAAAACCTGTGACTGTAAAGTTTTTAGAATTCAATGGTTTACCAATTCCATGTGTGGGATCAATATTGCCAGGGTGCAACAATAAGCAATCCACCTGGACATTGCGGATGGTGTATATCATAGGCATTAGTAGAACCACAATTATCATTTCCCAGCATGATGTGACTTCACACCAACCATAATCCATGAAATCAATCAAATCTAAGATCGATTAGAAATTACAGCAGACTATTCAAGCAACTCTTGTTAAAATGAATATGAAAGATCAGAATACTCCACTTTTTTTTTGAATTAGTGGAGCTACAATCTTAGTTCTCTGTTATGAAGAGAAAATGATGAGTCCAAACTTGAGAATGCCATCTCTGAGATGCTGAAGTCTTTAGCAGATACCTTTGCTCACAAAGATAATAAAGAGCTGGAATAGGAAAAAAGAAAATGAATGAATTACAACTTTGTATCAATGATACAACAAAAATATTACAATTTCCAATAAAATCTGGAGCAATTTGCACAAAAAACTGATCAGGCTCACAGGAGCTGCTACAGAAACATTGCTAGAACTCCAAGCAATGTTGAAGAAAATTACAGACCTGTTACAACATGTGGAGAATGCACACACACATAAAAGGAGCTGCAAAACACACATAAGACAGTCCTTTCAAACATAAACGGCAATAGCGATTCTGTAGTGGTAGAGCTCAAGCGGGACATTCAGGAGGCCAATAACTACTGAAATAACAAATGTAAAAGTTCCAGGCATGAAAGAAACCAAAGCGAAAATAAAGTTGAAGAAGTTGCACATTTATTGTAACAGGCTATGGAGGAAAGAATATACTGGACCAACAGAAGGTTGAAGCCTTTATCAAATTACACCAACCTAAGCTGTGAAATCAGAAGCTTCAAAATAAGCTGTAAGCTCTTAAGGAACAAAGAAGCAAATGCCATGAAGATCTGAACCACTCACAACAGCTTAAGGAGGGAGACCAGTCAATAGCCAATCTGGAACAAAACTTGGCTGTACTGTATCAGGATAAGCAATTTCTAGAACAGAACTGCGTGAAAGAAAAACTTGGCAACCCAGACAGGAATAACAGATATTGCTGATATCTATGGGTAAACAAATCCAGACAAAGTCATCATCACAAGATCTAGATGTACCAGCAAATTACTTGTACATTATAAAGACTCACTTATTATTGGAGAAAGTTAAACTTACTTTTGGAAAGGAAGGCTATTTTGTATATAGACCTTGAATTTAAGACAGTTCATCTTTAAGAATTCCATGTGCTGTGTGAATATAATTTTGCAACTCAACTTGGCAGTTAGCATGCTGTGTTTCTGCAAGCTGAACGCTCACAGAATCAGTGGTTTGCTGTAATAACTTATAACATGCTTCACTGTTCTAAATAAACTAGCCCAAGAAGTTAATCATTCCCTAACGAGTGATTAATCACTATAATATTATCATTATCATGTCAATGAGATGGACCTGGACTGGGCATCCAAGAACAACCTCACCACAATATATTACCCGAAGGAACAGGGGTCATGAGAGCAGGTCTCTCCATGCAGGAGTCCTCCCACTTTCCATCAGGGACCTGGGGTAGACAGTGTTGCATGCAGCAGTCCTATGTAAACACAGATTGCAGTGGTTCAGGATTAATAGCCCAACTCTTCATTTTGCAGAGCTGTGGAGCCTGTGGATCATGTATGTAATGATTGTGGTCAGTTGCACCCCTATTTAGATATTTGGAAAACCTTTTGTCATACTTTAAGGTGGCACTTCAGCTCCACACTCCTGATCTTTGCCACGCCTACAGCAGAGTACAAGAGCATCCAGGTATTGTTGTACTTCTGCTACTCCCAGTCGAATGCCAGCAGATAATAATGTCTTCCTGATTTTGCTGCCAAATTGGATAAATTATACTTCATCTGCCCTGCATTTGCCCACTTGCTCAACTTCAGCAAATCATACTGAGGCATCTCTGCATTTAGTTCCCTCATCTAAATCATCAATATATATTGTGAATAGCTGGTGGTTACTGACAAGCTTTATGACAACTTTGGACCAGAATAGCTAAAACAACTTTAATGGCTTTTAGTGTATAGTGTTTCATGATTTTTTAAAGAAGCATTTGTTGTAACTTTATGCTTGTTGTCTTAAATCATAGAATAAATCATAGAACCCCTACAGTGTGGAAACAGGACCTTCGGTCCAACAAGTCAACACCAAACTTAGACCATCCCACCCTGGCCCATCCCCCTGTAACCCACCTAATCTACACATCCCTGAACACTATGGGCAATTTAGCATGGCCAATCCACCTAACCTGCACATCTTTGGACTGTGGGAGGAAACTGGAGTACCCGTGCCAATTTAAATTTTGAGCCATCTAAGATATTAATGCTTTGGTTGTGTGAAGTGGTTTTACTGTTGAATTCTTTGAATTCTGCTTCTGTGTGAGTCCAAATCACCATATATTGATGCAAATATAGAAGCTACTGTTACTAAGTAACTGTTCCACCTAATGAGGGAGTTCATAAGACTAAAGAAGGAGTCCCTGACAACCAAAAAGTAGCCCTCAAATAACAAGAAGTAGCCCTTAGAAAGTCTCAAGAGAACACCTTAAAAATTATTTTGAGCCCTTATCAGGGCTTTTATACAAACATTCCTTCATATTAGATGATTTAAAGTCCACCTTGGATAAGAGAAGTGCAAGAAGACTAGCTATAGATTACCACAGGGTTCAGTGCTAGGTGCAAAGCTGCATTAAATATGTACAAATGACTGAACAATCAGATCTCGCATGTTCATTTCTGGACAGCTTGAATTGATATCTCTTGTGCTACCTAAGTTTTGTTTCTCCGCACCCTGGACCAGATCCTTAACAAAAATGTTTCAGAATTTAGGGACTAATGCGGCACCTGGCCTTTCACATTGAATCACTCTAAAAGCAAACTCAATATATTCACTTTCACAATAACAGTATCATATTCAATTGCATATTGACATGGATGTCAGAGACTATGTCGTACTCTTAAATTTGGGTGTGACTCTAAATAGGACTTTATCCTTCTGAGAACCTCCGAAGAAAAGAGCAGCAAAGATCAAAACCAGAAACAATCTTTTAATCAAACTTGCTTTATCTACATGGTTCACTGCTGCCATATCACTACAGACTTCAGCATTTGCCTTATTTACAGCAGATTACTGTGCACCTGTCTGGAACAGGTCATCATATACATCTCTTTTTGACATTCAATTGAAGACAACAATGTGCATCATAACTGGAACCCTCCACTCAACACTCTTCCTTAGTTTTCTGTCTTCACAAATATCATAGCCCTGTATATCTGCTGATTGATGAAAACCCACCTGTATTTCAGTTACCATTCCTTGATGCCCCCTGTTAAATCTAGCTACAGTTCACCTTCCATCTCAGTACTACATATGGAGCAACCTTCCTTAACAAGATCTATCAACAGATATCCTTTGGATCATAGAATGGGAATCACAGGAAGTCCCAAACCAGTTCCTTGTGATTAAACCCCAGCTATCACATGGCAAACTGATTTACTACTGTGAGATTGATCCTTGCTAAACAGGTTCAGGACAAGCCAGGCTCCCTGTGTAAACAACCTCCACTGTAGTAGAAATCTATGCATATTCTTAGCACAAACCCATGCAGAGAAACAAATATACTGTACATTACTAAGGAGAATCCCCTTCATAGATTAAATGGCAGATTAATCTCAAACTCAGCAAATATGGAACCTGTTGCTTGGCCCCAGGAATTTAGATGTTCTAAAGAAAAATTTAGGACCAGGGCAAGGAGAAATTTCTCCGTTCAAAGGTTGTGAAACTTTGGAATTGTCTAACTGAAATAGTCATGAATGATCGATCATTGAATATATTTAAAGTTGTGATGAACATGTTTTGGTCTCTCAGGGAATTGGGGGATATGGAGACTCGGCAAGAAAGTGGAGCTGAGCAGAAGAACAAACATATTCAAGCTGAATAGTGGAGCAGGCTCAACATGCCTTCTGGTTCCTCTGTACTTTGATTCAATGAGGCACCAAAAACTGCACATTATATTCAAACATATAAATTTATTTTCAAAATATTGTCTTATTAGTGTCGCACACACCCTTTGAAACAATCAGCAGTTGTAAATCCTTACTTTATTCTTACAGCAGGTGGCGCCATGCCATTTCTCAACCCACTCCACTATTTTCTACGAGCCTTTCTGATTTTACAATCTTTATTTATTAATACTTCCTCTGTTTAAACATCAGACATACAAGCTGAATCCATTTTTAAAATATGTTCATTTGGATTTTGATATTAATTATCCTAATTTTCAAAGGATTGTCTCAACTTGAGCTCTATTGCAGAATCTTATTGGGTCCTGACCCACATGGGTTATGCAAAGAAATGTGCTACAATTGCGTGAGAAGACCAACGAAGTCTATCTCAATGTTTTGAACCACATGCTGCATCTTTCTGGGCATCAAGGTCAGACTCTCACTAAAGAGCTGCAAGTTGGCAATTTTGGGGGAACTACTGCTTTTTATGAGCTCATTAACTGCAGATTTCACATAACTAAGATGCAGTTTTCTATCTTACTACCTGCTATGAGCAAAATGGATGCCAGAATGGTATAGAATTCAGATCAGCACCTTGCAGCTTCAGCTCACCACTCCTAAGGACGTCTATGTTGGACACCAGGCACCAATATCTCAGCGCAAGCTCCACTGGCATCAGCCATACACACTCTACATCTACGGAAAAAAAAAATAGATATCACTGGAAATGCTCAGCAGGTCTGGCAGTGTGTGTGGAGAGAAATCACAGTTAACATTTCAGGTTGCGTGACCTTTCCTCAGAACTATATCTATGGACATTGGCATCTGACATGTGCCAGCCTCTAAGAACCATAATGTTTAATCTCCAATTCATTTATAGTATGTTCCTGTACTTCAATGCTGCACCTGACAGCAGAACTATCATTGTAATGCAGCAGCAAGGACACTTTGTACTCAGGGATATGCACCCAGTTCATAGCTGGACCAGGCCGCAACTCCAGCGTTATCACTTGCTGTCTTAGCACTCACTTGTTTTGAACCGACCTGGATGCTTATAGTGTCCCTGCTTTATCTTGCCTTTTTTGCCCTCTAAACCAGAGATATCAGGCTAACAATACTGTTATGGCAGTGTCGTTTTTTTTTTAAATTCACTTATCGGTGTCACTGGCTGGACCAGCATTTATTACCTGTCCCTAGTTGCCCTTGAGAACCTGTTGTTGAGCTGCCTTCTTGAACTCCTGCAGTCCATGAGCTGTAAGTAGACTAACAATGCCATTAGGGAGGGAGTCCCTGGATTTTGACCTACTGACAGTGAAGGAACGGCAATATATTTCCAAGTTTAGCACAGGAAGTTTACAATGGTTGTCAGCAGTCCGCAATCAAGGAAAGGGAGATTGCCTTCATTCAGAAAGTACCAGCACAGTAAGTCAAAGTGGCCTCCAATACCAGACCAATGACTTGGACATGGTATGTCAGCTACTTGGGGCTGAAAGAATCTGAATCCTATCCTCATAAAGGGTGAGGAACCAAATGTCAGGCAGTAGACCACCCAGCTTGACTCTTTCTGTCCCACTGTGGGCTGTTTTCATCCTGGAATGACTGAGAGGCAAGTATTATGAGAAGTGAAAAAGATGACATAACTGTTACGTTTGGAGCACGCAGGGAAAGTGTCCGGAATGAGTGAGTTCGCAGAGCAGAGGGCATGCAGTGTTAATGCTGTTTGGAGTTGCGTTGGGTGATAGGGAGTGAAGAAAGGTGTTGCAGGTAATCGTGAAAGTGGTAGAATATGTACCTTGATGGAAGGTGGGTGAAATAGCAGAGTGTGAAGTATCAGAAAGGAGATGGTGACAATTACGCTGGTGCAATGGAGAAGGTCCTTACACCCCTTCTTTATTTCTTAATTGCTGTGCATTCCTCCAGATAGCTGAAACTGCAATGATTGGGGTGGCTATCCTTGACCAGACATGCATGGTCTGATGTCGTGGCCACAGTGCAGTTCTGAGGGAAGAGGGCATCCTACCTCTGTGCACCTATGTGCAGCAATACCTCTAGGTCCATGCCAACAAAATAGGGCATCAATTTTCCCTTCTCTACCATGTTTGGGGCAAATGTCAGAGACAGTGCAGGGCAGTTCCAGACCAACAGTGCTTATTTGGGTTCTCAATAGCTTTTTAAAAATATCACAGGTGCCAGGGATGCTGATCCATTCTGGAATATCCTGCCAGTTAAGTTATGTGCGGTGTCTGGTAGAATGAGGCTGAAATTGGACAAAAGGGGCATGATATGGCTGGGGTAGGTAGTTAATGAGGTGATTCTGGGAGGATGCAGTGAGAAAACTGGCGTGGCCTTATGGAGAAAACCCGTGAAACTCAACAAAACTGACACTTACACTGTTTTTGAGATGATTCGTATTTGGGTTGTAGATGAGATTGTAGACATGCTCGCCAAGCCGGTGTGTTTGGTTGGAAGTGTTTCGCCACACTGTTTGGTAACATCGTCAGTGTGCCTCCGGTGAAGCATTGGTGTTCTGTCCCGCTTGTTATTTATATGCCTCAGTTTGCTGGGGCGGTTGGTACCACCTCCGGTTCTGTTTCTCAGTGGTTTGTACACAGGGTCTAATTCAATGTGTTTGTTGATAGAGAGTTCCAGTTAGAATACCAGGCCTCCAGGAATTCCCTGGCATGTGTCTGTTTGGCTTGTGCGATTATTGATGTATTGTCCCAATCGAATTTGTGTCCCTCTTTGTCCATGTGTAGTGAGACAAGTGAGAATTGGTTGTGTCTTTTGGTGGCTAGTTGGTGTTTGTGTATCCGTATTGTCAGTTTTCTTCGGGTTTGGACTATGTAGTGTTTCTCACAGTCCTTGCATGGTATTTTGTACATTACACTAGTTTTGCTGGTTTTGGGCGTGGGATCCTTTACATTCATCATTAGCTGTCGCAGGGTGGATGTTGGTTTGTGGGCTACCCTGATACCTAGTAGTCTGAGTAGTCTCGTGGTCATCTCTAAAATGTCCTTGATGTACGATAGGGTGAATTAGTAAGTCTGGTTGTGCTGTGTCTTCCTGTTGTGGTCTGTCTTGGAAGTAACGGCAGATTGTGTTTTTCAGGTATCCATCCCTTTTGAAGACTCCGTATAGGTACTCCTGTTCTGGGTTACGTAGGTCCGGGGTTGTTGCAATGTGTTGTGCTTCGTTTAAAGAGTGTCCTGATGCAGCTCCGTTCGTGGGCGTTGGGGTGTTTGCTATGTGTAATTGAGTGTCTGGTCCATATGTGTGATGTTTCTACATACAATGAATTAGACCCTATGTACAAACCACTGGGAAGTGGTACCAAACACCTCAGCAAACCGAGGTATATAAATAACAAGCAGGACAGAACACCGACACTTCACTGGAGGCACACTGATGATGTTACCTAGCAGAATGACGAAATGTTTGCAACGAAACCCAATGGCTCGGCGAGCATGTCTACAACCTGACACTTATACAATAAAACATAAGATTCAGCTCCTTGTATCAGACAACCTAAAGAAAAACAGATTTTGCAAACTTTTCGTACATGTTTTCTGCACTTGTGAACTGGTTTATTGTTCTTCACCTTCCCCTGGGTTGCGTGACTATGAGTATCTGTTACTGCTCTGGAGAGCCCTGTCACTTTCTATTGATGTAGTTACCTTTGAACTTGTGTCATAGTGACAAAGCAGGAGCAAAACTATGTCATTTGACAAATCGACCTACTCCTCCATTCAGTAAGGTCCAGCTGGTCTTCCACTTTCCTGCACTTTTCCCATATCTTGTTTCCCCTAGTAGCCACAGTCATTGATATTCTCATGATGTTGTGATAATCAAATTCTATATAAAGTAAGTTAACCTATCTTTTTAATGGAAACAAAGTCTGTCAAGATGGGTTCCCAAAGTCGCATGCAAACAAGGGATATTTAGAATCTGATTAATTCTTGGACAACAGAATGAGTCCTTCTAAAAGTCTAAAAATTCAAAGTTTCTGAAAGAGCGAAGACTGGAAGGACAGGATAATGGTAAAAGAAAATTCAGATAGAAACTATTTTCAGTTTTTAATCTGTATAAGCCAGACTCTGAGCTGCCCTTTGGAGTAGAACTGCAAGAAGTACTCTGAAAAACACCATCAGAAAGATAGCTTTCTCATCAGGGAGATGGAGGAAGGCAAGCCAGCTAAAGGACTGATAGACTGAACCAAGGTACCAAGGACCCAACCTACAGTGCTACAAAAGTGAACCATAGAACCTCACTGCCTCCCAGTACCTGCTCTGCTGAGTCCATCTGTGGGACAGAGCTTCAACTATTTGACTACAGAAGACATCCAAGTTACTAAATTTGAACATAAAGTTTTCAACCCCTCTATTTTAGGAAGATAAATCTTCAAGCAAGTCAAGCCTATGATGATAGCCCATTGATCTTATTCTCATCTTTGTAAGTATTTTCTATCCATATTGACTTTTGATCTTTGTATCTATATTTTTATTTAATACTTTTACTTAAATAACTTACAGCAATAATTTTGCAATAATCTAACTTCTATTTTGTTTATGATTAAATCTTTGAGGTGGGTGATTTTTAAATCAGAAGACCCAAACATTAAAAGACAGTTAAACCAGTGATACAAATTCACAGTTCATGAACCACTCTTTTGTGGTCATCATAATAGTCAGGAACTGAACTTCATAGTCCTCTGTGGTAAATAATTCTAAAAATTCACAACTCATTTGAGTGTTTTTGTTTTCAATTCAGTCCTCATTATCCTTTTGCACTTGTTTTGGTTCAAGATTTCCCAATCGGGGAAACATTCTCCAAAAATCTACCTTGTCCAGCTTCTTAAGTATTTCATATTTTCAATTAGGACATCTCTCAATCTTATAAACTCTGAGGAAAATACGTCTAATCTACTCAATCTGCAACCTTAAGAAGCTCTCTCAACCTCAGAATCAGTCTAGTAAGCTTGTAGTGATCTGGATCTGCAGGTAAATTGCATTTCCCATTGTATCTGAAAATCTCCCTTTTTGTATTCACTTAAAATAAACAGGTACAAAAAGAGGCCACAGGCTATTTACATATTGCGTAACGGATAGAAACTTTAGATCAGGATTTTGAATTATTGTTTTCAGATAAACACAGCAAAACTAAATAATGACAGAACGTTATGATAAAAAGTGCCATTTGTCTAATTCTGATAAACAGAAGTACAGTAATTCACTCAGTAATTGTGAGAGTGGCTATACCAGTACGGTGAACTGAATAGCCTCCTATTACGCTGTACGATTCTATTCACTATTCAAACCTGATGCAGACTGATTCAATCCCATTTCCACTAAATTTTTTTTATTAACATAAAAACAATTTTGTTTCATGTTGTTATACAGTAACAGCAGAAAAATACAACTTGTAGTTGGTCGTGTAAAGGAAAAATCTCAGAACTAAAATGTTGTAAGTTTAAAATTAAGTCGTCTGAATGTAACAAAGGGAATGAGAAGTTCCCCAATTGGTTCTCTACCCTCGAGTATTTTAGGAGCTTGAAATGTCTTATAGTTCAGTATTGCAAAAGGATAGGTACTTTTGCTCAATATAGTATGCATCAACTGGAGATAACAATGCATGGGGCTGGATGAACACAGCAGGCCTGCATCAACTGGAAATGGTTTTAAGTTACCATTTTCCTTCGCTACAGAATTAAGTTTTATAAAGTTCCCTCATTGCTCCATTAACTAAATTACCTCCAAACTAAGATACCTATCTTATTCATCTTGTTAATTGATGACAGCAACACAAATCTTTTAAATCTCTGCAAAGGATATTCAAGAAATTTGAACTGATTTGGTAGAGATGCACCTCCCCTGCCCCCCACAAACCAATGAAAGAGTGTAATACTTAGAGCATTTAAATTTATTTGAATTCAATTAATCTAATAATGCAGGGCACAGAGTGTCCCACCATGTGTCTTGAATCAGATTACATACCTGTTTACAAATATTTATTAGGATATATATTTGACTTCAACTTCCACAAGGTGATTTATATTGATTC
This sequence comes from Ginglymostoma cirratum, assembly GCA_024137785.1. Lineage (NCBI taxonomy): Eukaryota > Metazoa > Chordata > Chondrichthyes > Orectolobiformes > Ginglymostomatidae > Ginglymostoma > Ginglymostoma cirratum. The sequence continues at coordinate 15,333,236 of JAHRHZ010000058.1, read as the reverse complement.
ATCGTGTTCTAGTACAATCTATAATATTTCCTATTTTAAAAAATCCTTCAAATCTTTTGTATCATTTACTAATTTTGAAATTGTGCCCTATATATCCATCCCTTGGGATTACCAATGTATAGCTTTGTCTAGAGAAATTGATCATTGTTACCTCTTATTCTTTTATTTATTCACTCAAACAAGATCGATTCCATTCTATAACTGCTTCTTTTATTCAATGATCTTCAACTTTGCCAGTAAGCTTACAACATGCCAGTTTATCAAACATCTTTCAAACATTCATGAATGCCACGTCAATTGTGTTACCCTCGGTAATCTCATCAAAAAACTTAATTAAATTAGTTAAGTATGGTGTGCCTTTAATCAATCTGCGATAACTTTCCTTATTTAATCCATACTGTGCATGGGTGACATTCAACATTGAAAAATGGGACAAAGGTTGTCTCAGCAACAAACAAATAGGATAGCTGCCTTAATCCAACGTTAACCATACTTGTATAAATGATTGTTAATTGTACCCTGGATTATCATTTCTAAGCTTTCAACCACCAGTTTAAACCAATGGAATTCTAATGTCAGATTTATCCTGAAACAGTATTTAAAATGAAAAATCATTTCTAGTTTTCTAGCATCACCCCATATTTAGGGAAGAATGAAAAATTGTGGCTAATGTCTCCGCAATTTCCTCCTTCACTTCTCTCAGTACCTACAGGTGTCTCCTTCACCCACGGTGACTTATCAGCTATTTGCATATAAGTGTGCATGTGGGAGTATATTTGTGTATTTTTTTTGTTTGCATTGTTACAATGTTTTCCTAGCCAGCTTTTCATTTTCTGATAAAACTGAACTCAATGAAAACTCACAAAGCAATCAGATATGGCTCACAAGCCTGCCCTGGCTCCAAATCTGGCAATGCCTGGCTCTAAAAGTTCTTATCCAATTTTTCCAGTCCCTCCATGACCTGAACGTACCTATTTCTTAAATGTCTTCAGCCCTACAAACCTTCAAAATCCTATACTTTTCCAATGTTAGACTGATTAATCCTTGATTATTAACCCTCCACTATTGATGGTCATGCATTCAGCTGCCTAGGCCCTAAACTCTCCCTAAATCTCTTATTCTCTATTGTATGTAAGATATGCTATTTATATATATATGTATATATCCATACATATATATATAAAATATGTATATTAGTATCATTTATTTTGGATTTTTGGATTTTGAACCAGTGACAGATGGGTTTTCTGTGTCTATAAAGGGGTTTAACGTTTAACTTGTCTGATTTATTGTGGTTCAGTTGAAGCTGAGAAAGTCTAAGCTGGCAGGGAACATTCAAACTGACAGTAAAAGCTTCTATCAGCAGGTGAAGAGAAAAAGATCAGCAAAGACAAATATTGGTCTCCTATAGTCAGAAACATAGGAATTTATAATGGGGAACAAAGAGAAGGCAGACTAATTAAATACATACTTCAATTCTGACTTCACAAAACAAGACAAAAATAACATCTCAAAAATATGGGGCAACTCAGGGTCTAATGGGAAGGAGGATTTGAAAGAAATGAACATTAGTAGGGATTTGGTATGGGGAAACTTATGGGAGTAATGCAGATAAACACCCAGTGTACTGAAATGGATTGGGAACTGATTGGCAGATAGAAAACAAAGAATAAGAATAAACGGGTTTTTTGTCAAGTGGCAGACAGTGACTAGTGGTGTACCACAAGGATTCATGCTTGAACCCCAGTTATTCACAATGTATGCTAATGGCTTAGATGAAGAAACTATGTGCTGTGTCTCCAAGTTTGCAGACAACACAAAGCTGGGTGGAAAGGTATGTTGTGAGGAAGATGCAGTTTCAACAAATGAAGTGAATGGACAACTGTATGGCAGATGCAATATAATGTTGATAAATGTGAGGCTATCATTTTGGTAGCAAAAGCAGGCAGTCAGATTATTATCTAAATAGCATTAATTGGGGAAGGGTGTGGCGTAACAAGACCATTGTGTCCTTGGGACTGTAAGCTTGCAGGTGTTGCAGGTGGTGAAGAAGGCAAATGAAATATTAGCCTTCATAGCAAGTACAGGAGTGGCAGTCATGTCTTGCTGCAATTGTTTAGGACTTTGGTGAAACCAATGTATGCTGTTTTGGATTCCTTGTCCAGAGAAAGATGTTCTGGCTCTAGAGGGGTTTGCAACAAAGGGTTAATTGACCAATTCTTGGGATGGCTGCACTGACTAATGTAGAGAGATTGGATTGGTTGGGACTACATTCACTGGATTTTACAAGATTAAGGGGAAATCTCATAGAAACCTATAAAATTCTAATAGAAGCAGACAAGGTTACCGCACAAAGGATAGAGAAAAATTTGGCATGCATGCACAAAAAAAAATTCTGATTTAGTATGTGCATGCACTTACTAGAGAAGGTGCAAAATTTGACCTGCTCTCGGGAAATAAGGCAGGGCAGGTGACTGAGGTGTTAGAGGGGGAACACTTTGGGGCCAGTGACCATAATTCTATTAGTTTTAAAATAGCGATGGAAAAGAATAGACTGGATCTAAGAGCTAAATATCTAAATTGGAGGAAAGCCAATTTTGATGGTATTGGAGAATGTTTCATCGAATCCTTACAGTGTAGAAACAGGCCCTTCAGCCCAACACATCCACACCAACCCTCAGAGCCTCCCACCTAGACCCATCCCCCTATAATCCACCTAATCTACACATCCCTGAATACTATGGGCAATTTAGCATAGCCAATCCACCTAGCCTACACATCTTTGGACTGAGGGAGGAAACTGAAGCACCCAGAGGAAACCTATGCAGACACAAGGAGAATGTGCAAACTCCACGCAGGCAGTTGCCCAAGGGTGGAATTGAACCTGTGTTCCTGATGCTGTGAGGCAACAGTGCTAACCACTGAGCCACCATGCTGCCCCAAAGGTATGGCGGCTCAGTGGTTAGCACTAGGCAAGAACCTTCAAAAGTTGATAGGGGGCAGACGTTTGCAGGTAAAGGGACAGCTGGAAAATGGGAAGCATTCAAAAATGAGATAACGAGAGATCAGAGACAGAATGTTCCTGTTAGGGTGAAGGGCAAGGCTAGTAAACGTAGGGAATACTGGATGACTAGAGAAATTGAGGTTTTGGTCAAGAAGACCGAGAACTTGATGGCCTAAACATAGAATTTACCACTTTCAAAATCTTCCCACCCCTGGTTTCATCCCATGCCCAACCCTCTCTCTCATCCCCACCTCCTTGCCTTGACATTACCTGTCCATCTCCTTCCCCACCTATCCACCCTGTCCTTCCCACTGACCAATCCCCACTACCCCTACCTGCATCCATCTAATGCCATCCCACCTACCTTCCCCAGCCCCACCCCTCTTTCTTCTATTTATTTCCCAGCTCCCTTCCCCCCACCCCAGTCCTGATGAAGGTTCTAGGCCCGAAATGTCGACTTTCCTGCTCCTCTGATGCTGCCTGACCTGCTGTGTTCCTCCAGCTCCACACTGTATCGACTCTGACTCTAGCATCTTCAGTTCTTGCGATCTCCAAAGGAAGCATATGTCAGGTATAGACAGCAGGGATCAAGTGAATCCTGAGAAGCGTATAAGGGCAGTAGGAGTATACTTAAGAGGGAAATCAGGAGGGCAAAAAGGGGACATGAGATATCCTTGGCTAATAGGGTTAGGGAGAATCCAAAGGGATTCTACAAATGCATTTAGGAGCAAATAGGGCCCCTTAAAGATCAGAAGGCCACCTACATGTGGAACTGCAGGAGATGGGTAAGATGCTAAATGAGCATTTTGCATCAGTGTTTACTGTGGAGAAGGATATTGAAAATATAGAACGTGGGGAAAACAATAGTGACATCTTGAAAAATGCCCATATTACAGAGAAGGAGGTGCTGATGTCTTAAAATGCATAAAGGTGGATCAATCCCCAGGACCTGATCAGGTGTACCCTAGAACTCTGTGGGAAGCGACGGAAGAGATTACTGGGCCCCTTGCTGAGATATTTTTATCATCAATAGCCACAGTTGAGGTGCCAGAAGACTGGAAGTTGGCTAACGTTGTGCCACTTTTTAAGCGAGATGGTAAGAAAAAGCCAGGGAACTATAACCTGGTGAACCTGACATTGGTGGTGAGCAAGATGTTGGAAGGAATCCTGATTGGCAGGATTTACATGTATTTGGAAAGGCAAGGACTGATTAGGGGTAGTCAACATGGCTTTGTGTGTGGGAAATCGTGTCTCACTAACTTGATTGAGTTTTTTGAAGAAGTAACATAGAGGATTGATGAGGGTAGAGAGGTGGATGTGATCGATATGAACTTCAGTAAGGTGTTCGACAAGGTTCCGCATGGTAGACTGGTTAGCAAGGTTAGATCACATGGAATACAGGGAGAACTAGCTACTTGAATACAGAACTGGCTCAAAGGAAGAAGACAGAGGATAGCATCGGAGGGTTTCTTTTCAAACTGAAGGCCTTTCACCAGCAGTGTGCCACAAGGATCGGTGCTGGGTCCACTGCTCTTTGTCATTTATATAAATGATTTGGATGTGAACATAGCAGGTATGGTTAGTAAGTTTGCAGATGACACCAAAATTGGAGATGTACTGGATAGCAAAGGTTACCGCAGAGTACAATGGGATCTTGATCAGATGGGCCAATGAGCTGAGAGTGGCAGATGGAGTTTAATTTAGATAAATGTGAGGTGCTGCATTTTGGAAAGGCAAATCAGAGCAGGATTTATACACTTAATGGTAAGGTCCTGGGCAGTGTTGCTGAACAAAGAGACCTTGGAGTGTAGGTTCATAGTTCACAGAGTAATGTAATTCTTTAGAGCTAAAGGGATCAAAAGGTATGGGGAGAAAGCAGGGAGCAGGGGACTGAGTTGGATAATCAGCCATGATTATATTGTGCAGAGCATTTCTTAAATAGTAAGATGTTGGAAAGTATAGATGGACAAATGCTCCTCGACATCCTTGTCGATAAGTCGTTGAAGGCTTCTTCTCGCAATTCTCCCTTTTTCCCCTCTCACCTTGAAACTTGGCTTTCTTGTAGTTGACCTTTCCATCCTGGGAAAAAGCCTCTGACTATCCACCCTGTCTATGCCTCTCATAATTTTGTAGACCTCTGTAAGGTCAACCCTCAGCCTCCTTCTTCCCAGTGAAAACAATCAAACTTTATCCAATCTCTGCTCATAGGTAAAACCCTCCAGACCAGGCAACATCTTGGTAAAGGAGATAATAGGTACTGCAGATGCTTGAGAATCTGAGATAACAAGGTGTGGAGCTGGATGACCACAGCAGGCCAAGCAGCATCATAGGAGCTGCACCCTCTCCAAAGCATCTATGTCCTTCTGGTAGTGTGGCAACCAGAGCTGCACACTATATTCCAAATGTAGCCTAACTAAAGTTTTATATAGCTATAACATAACTTGCCAATTTTTATATTTGATGCCCCGGCCAATGAAGGCAAGTGTGCTGTGTGCCTTCTTGACCACTTCATCCACCCGTATTGCCATTTTTAAGGAATCTCTGGAACCGTATGCCCAGATCTCTCTGTATGTCAATGTTCCTAAGGGTTCTGTTATTAACATAATTCACAGCTGAATTTGACCTTCTAAAATGCATCAGCTCGTATTTGTCTGGATTAAACTCCGTTCGCCATTTCTCTGTCCAAATCTGAAATCAATCTATATCCCACTGAATCATTTGACAATCCTTACTACCTACACTTCCACCAATTTTACTGTCATCGGCAAACTTACTAATCAGACCACTGACATATTCCTCCAGATCATTTATATATATATTACAAACAACAAAGGTCCCAGCACTGTTCCCTGCAGAACATCATTAGTTACTGATCTCTATTTGAAAAAGCACCCTTCCACCACTACCCTCTGTCTGCTATGACCAAGCCAGTTCTGTATCCATCTAGCCAGCACACCATGGATCCCATGAGACTCTACCTTTTGTACCAGCTTGCCATAGAATCATAGAGTTGTACAGCACAGAAACAGACCCTTCAGTCCAACTCATCCATGCCAACCACATATCCTGAATTAATCTACTCCCATTTGACAGCATTTGGCCCATATCCCTCTAAACTTTCCTATTTTTGTACTCATTCAGATGCTTTTTAAATGTTGTAATTGTACCAGCCTCCACCACTTCCTCTGGCAGTTCATTCCATACATGCACAACCTTCTACATGAAAAAGTTGCCCCTTAGGTCCCTTTTAAATCTTTCCCCCTCACCTTAAACCTACACCCTCTAGTTTTGGACTCCCCTACCCTAGGAAAAATACTTTGGTATTCACCCAGCCGTGTCCCTCATGATTTTATAAACCTTCAGTTTCCAACATTCCAGGGAAAATAGCCCCAGCCTATTCAGCCTCTCCCTATAGCACAAACCATCCAATCCCGGCAACATCCCTGTAAATCTTTCAAGTTTAACAACATCTTTCCTATAGCATGGAAGCCAGAACTAGCCAAACCAATATCCTGTCAGCTGCAACATGACACCCCAACTCTTATACTTAATGCACTGACCAATAAAGGCAAGCGTACCAAGCATCTTCTTCACATTCCTGCCTATCTGTGACTCCAGTTTCAAGGATCTATGAACCTGCACCCCTAGGTCTCTTTGTTTGGCAATACTCCCCAGGGCCCTACCTTAACTGCGTAAGTCCTGCTCTGATTTGCTTTACTAAAATGCAACACCCCACATTTGTCTAAATTAAACTCCATCTGCCACTCCTTACCATGTTGGCCCATCTGATCAAGGTCCCGTTGTACTCTGAGATAACCTTCTTCACTGTCCAATACACCACCAATTTTGATGTCATCTGCAAACTTACTAACCGAAACTCCTATATTCACGTCCAAATCATTTATATCAATGATAAAAAAACAGCAGAGACAGCACTGAAATTTGCAGCACACCACTAGTCACAGGCCTTCAGAACAAAAAAAAACAATCCTCCATTACCACTCTCCGTCTCCTACCTTCAAGCCAATTTTGAATCCAATTCTATGAACTGACTCTACTGATGGTGGTTAATAGATGAAAAAAGATTACCATGGTGATTCAGTGATGGAAACAAAAAAGTTCAGTATGTGTAAGAACACTTCTGGATATAACAAGAAAGGAGCTTGGTTAGACCACACCTGGAGTACTGTGTGCATTTTGGTCTCCTTATCTCAGGAAACATATTATTGCGTAAAGTGTATACCTGGGGAACTCACCAAACTTTTCCTGGTTTGCAGACGTTACAAATATAGGAGGAGGGACAGGTAGTATTGAGGAGGTGGCAAGGCTTCAGAAGGATTTGGACAGGTTAGGACAGTGGGCAAAGAAGTGGCAGATGGAGTACAATGTGGAAAGTGTGAGGTCATGCACTTTGGTAAGAAGAATAAAAGGTTGGACTATTTTCTAAAAGGGGAGAAAATTCAGAAGTCTGAAGTGCGAAGAGACTTGGGAGTTCTAGCCCAGGGTTCTCTCAAGGTAAACTTGCAGGTTGAGTCAGTAGTCAGGAAGGCAAATGCAATGTTGGCATTTATTTTGAGAGGACTTGAATATAAAAGCAGGGATGTACTACTGAGGCTTTATAAGGCTGTGGTTAGGCCATGTTTGGAGTATTGTGTGCGGTTTTGGGCCCCATATTTCAGGAAGGATATACTGGCCCTGGAGCGGGTTCAGAAGAGGTTCACGAGAGTGGTCCCAGGAATGGAAAGCTTAACATATGAGGAACGTTTGAGGACTGTACGACTATACTCATTGGAGTTTAGAAGGGTGAGGGGGAATCTAATTGAAACTTTCAGAATACTGAATGGCCTGTACAAAATGGATGTTGGGAAGATGCTTCCATTGGTAGGAGAGTCTAGGACCCGAGGGCACTCTACTTTAGAGTAAAGGGAAGACCTTTTAGAATGGAGATAAGGAGAAGCTTCTTCAGCCAGAGAGTGGTGAATCTGTGGAATTCACTGCCACAGAAGGCTGTGGAGGCCAGGTCATTAAGTACATTTAAGACTGAGATAGATAGGTTCTTGATTATCAAGGGGATCAGGGGTTACGGGGAGAAAGCAGGAGAATGGGGTTGACAAACTTATCAGCCATGATTAAATGGCAGAGCAGACTCGATGGGCTGAATGGTCTAATTTCTGCTCCTATGTCTTATGGTCTTATGGATGCTGGGGCTTTCCTACAAAGGGACATTAGGCAAACTGGGCAAGCATTCTTTGGAGTTTCAAAGAATGAGAGGAGAACTCATTTGAACATAAAATATTTAAAAAGATAGACAGGGTTTGCAGATGTTTCCCCTGACTGGGGAATCTAGAATGAGGAGGTACAATTTAAAAATAAGGAGCATGCCACTTAAGTTTGAGATGAAGTTTTTCACTCAGGGTGTTGTGAACCTTGGAAATTCTCCACTACAGCAGGCTATCTTTGAATATATTTAAGGTAGACATTGATAGATTTCTGCTTACCAGTGATGTACAAAGTTATGAAGATGGGGTGGATAAAAGACATTGAGGTGTTTGATCAGCCATGGTTGCATTGAAAGGTAGGATAGGCTGAATGGACTGAATGGCCTACTCCTGTTCCTATGTTCCTTACATCACTTGAGTCTCTGAGTCAGAAGATTATGTATCCAAATTTCATTTGTGAAACTTAGTATAATTAAAGCTCCTGTGCAGAACGGAGAGAATGCTGCACAGATGCAAAATATCTCATTTGGATGGGCCAACTAAACTGATATTCTACCTGCTGTCTGAGGTATAAAATATCTTTTAGTATTATTTCAGAGAGTGGGAGAATTTTCCCTGGTTTCCTGCAATGTCATCGATCTCCTGTTGCGGATATCGTCTGATCAAGCTGTTCAGATGTAATTACACCTATTTGTAAGAGGTAGGACAAGAACCCAGGCCTCCTGGTTCAAAGTTGGAGACACTGTCACTGTGTCACCCTAGTATAGTCACGGACTCAAAGAGTCATAGAGAAGTACAATATGAAAATAGACCTCTCAGTCCAACTCATCCATACCGATCAGATATCCTAAATTAATCTAGTCCCATTTGCCAGTCTTTGGCCCATATCCCTCTAAACCCTTACTATTCATATACCCATCCAGATGCCTTTTAAATATTGTAATTGTACCAGCCTCCATCACTGCATCTGGCAGTTCATTCCATACATGCACTACCCTCTGCTTGAAAAAGTTGCCTTTAGTTCCCTTATTGATCTTTCCACTCTCACCCTAAGCCTATGCCCTCTACTTTTGGACATCCATACCCTGGGGAATGCTTTATTTAAAATGTTCTTTATACCCAGAAGCACTCTTGGACACAACTGAATATTCTGTCTTGCATCACCAAATCACCTGTGGTATTTGCTTTCATCTATTAAGCACCACACCCTAATATGCTGCTTAATGTTTTAAATCATTAAAAACAGGTGATCTGATCATGATCAAATAGTTGCTTGTGGCAGCTTGCTGCGTGCAATAATTGGCTGCTATATCTCCTACCTTAAAGCAGTAATTATTCTTCTAAAATAGCACAGTGGCAGTAAAGTACTTTGGTTTGCCTTGAAGTCACAAAAGATGCTATGAACACGTGGGTGAGAGATAAAAGGTACTGCAGATGCTG
>JAHRHZ010000058.1:15232944-15318573 GCA_024137785.1 Ginglymostoma cirratum | reverse complement strand
AGCATCTGTGGAGGAGAAAACAGAGTTAATGTTTCGGGTCTGGTGACTCTTCCTCAGAACCCCTCCTCTGAGGAAGGGTCACCAGACCCAAAACGTTAACTCTGTTTTCTCCTCCACAGATGCTGCCAGACCTGCTGAGCTTTTCCAGCAACTTTGTTTTTGTTCCTAAAACTTCAACTTATCTTCTTCAATCTTGAGGACCATTAGAAAGATGGCATCAAATTTTAAAGTCCATGATTAGAGCTTATTCATAATAATTATTATTATTGTCAGAAATATCCTAATGACTGGGAGAAAGGAATTCTCTTGTTAATGTTTACAATTAGAAATGCCCTTAATTAATTCACAGGATTTAGTCATTTTGAAATAATATACAGACATGAGGTGAGAGGACCCTTAGATTGATTAAAGAATTTAAAACCAAAATTCAAAAAATTATACTTCCAACCTAATTGTCAATTTCAAAGAAAAGCTAAGCAAAGCAAGTGGATCAGTCCTGTGGCTCCATAGCAGCCACTCTGTGGGGTTAGAGTGAACACAGTTGAGGAGATATACAAGGACCGTCAGTTATGACCTCCTATGTTACTTATGACCAAACAGCATTTCAAGGCACAATCCACCTGCATCAGTTGCACACATCCTTTATCCACAGACATTGGAATCTGGCATTTGCCAAACTTTTACATCCATAATGGCACTCATCCACTCAACTTGCAGGCCGCTTAGGGAGCACAGTCTTGCATTGCAGGGCACATTGGCATCTAGCATTGAAAGGCTGCTACAAGGACACATTTTGCATAAGGATGGGCACCAGATCATAAATGACACCAAGTGACATCTCAGGACTGCTCATTTCCTCTCTTAAGGCTTACATACATGGTACCTGCCAGGACGATCACACTATTCATGCCTGGCCTTGTAATGACACATCAATTAGTGCAGTCACAAAACTGAGCAGCCTGCCTTGCTGATCAGTCTTCAATAAAGTTTTACTGAACAGCACTGGGCTACATCCATGGCACACTTGCTTATGTGGCAAACAACCATTTCTCAGAGTCTTAGGGAAGCAGTCCTCACCAAAACTCATGAATGCACCTGTCAGTCAGGGGTTCCCAGCACAGTATTCAAAGGCAACCTCTAATACCAGTCTGGGGTCAGGCATCTAGTCACTGTGTTCTCATTCAGACGGTCTGTGTGTCTGAAGACTGGGGAGTGGGGCATGAAGGCTGGGAGAAGCAGGGATGACAAATGTGAAGGGGACAAAAGCATCTGCAAGAGGGGATATGGTGAAGCATAGATGGGAAGAGGATCATGTGGGCATGAGGGTGGGGAGGTTCACCATGGTCAGGAGCACTACCAGGAAACAAATTTCGATGTTAAGCTAGCTAACGGTTCTCTGAGGCAAGCTTTCTCTTAATATTCTTTTCCCTTACAGACTGTCTGTGTGTTCAAACTCTGACAATGTCTAATCTCCAACGAGCTACAACTATAACTATGAGGAAAGATTGGAGAGTTGGAGTTGTTTTCCTTGGAACAGAGAGGGCTGAGGGGTGACATGATTGAGGTGTACAAAATTCTGAAGGGTAAAAATAAGGCAAATAGGAGGAACCTGCTTCCATTGGTAGCGAGATCAAAAACCAGGGGTCATAGATTCAACGTACGTGGCAGAAGGATTAGAAGGGACATGAGGAAACACATTTCTATGCAGAAGGAGGTGGATGTGTGCAGTTCACTGCCAGAGTTTGTTGTAGAGGCTGAGACCTTACACTTTCAAAAAGTATCTGGATCTGCATCTTAAGTACAGTAAACTGAAGGACCATGGGCTGCATGCAGGAAGATGTGATTAGAAAGGGAATCTGGGTGCCTTTGGGTCAGCATGGACAAGATGGGCCAACTGGCCCCCTTCTTTGCTGTATCATTTTTATGGTTCTATGTGATCAGTTTGACCATTGGCAAACATCACAAAGGTGTCATGTTTTCCATGACTAGTTTGATGGATTACTCATTATGACTTGCTTGTGTCTCCCTGGAAACAGGTTTTTCTCTTGGTCCCTTTGAATGAACTTTGACTTCATGCCAGCTTGATCAGGCAGCTCATGTAAGCTATTTCCCCAGAGCTTATGTTTTGTCTGATCCACTGGATGATACTTACACAGCATAACCCTGTTCGACCAAACATTGTTAACTGATAAATTGTCCACATTATTACGTCTGATTCACTTTGCCTGCTTTTAAACAAGATTCCAGCCTTTCAGAGCTACCGAGACAGTTCAGTTTATGGCTGCAGAGTTACAACACTTATTTAAACATACACATATTCCTTTCAGTAAAGCACAGAAATGCATTATACCAGTGACCTTTCTAATCATTGGAACATCATCAGGACTCATGCTATTTTCTTCTCATTTCATTTCAGCCAGCCCAGCAATTTTAAGGTTAATAATTGCATATTATAATTGTCAATATTAAATGGAAATGATAAGAAATAATTTTGATAGAAAATGAAAATGCCTCTTTGGATGCCATTTCACTTCATTCTTTTTGGAGAGGTGCGGTAAGGGTGAATAATAAATTATCATTTGGGAATTTGGATTTTAAAGTAGAGGTAAAATAAATATGTAGTTTGAGTTATGTGAAAGCAGTAATTTTAAAAATAGGTCAGAAAGTCATTTAGAAATGTAAACTAAAATCATCATTTCCAAGAAGGCATGTCACTTTCGCTAAATATGTACCAGGATACCTATGGGTAAACTGATGACTGTTGACAAAATTGAACTTTTATGACATACAGAAAAAATAGACCAGGAGCCATTAGCTTTCTTTTGACTGTCAGTTCAGGGTCAAATTTCATTTCAGGAAAACAGTCTCATTCTACTAGAAGTGTTTTAATTTGGGATGTCTCCATGCTATGAGTCTTCAAGCTATCAAAATTGAAAAGCAGGTAATCAGAACTGGAAAGAAGTCTGCAGACTATCAAACTGGCAGATTCAGTTTAGCTTATTAAATTAAGACAGAAGTGACATTTCACGAGAGTCCGGTATCTGTATAGTACATTACCGAGAAAAACAAGTTGGAACTCGTAAGGAGCCTTTGCCACAGAAGACCATCACCTTCCCTCCCCATTACAATTGGTTATGTTTATCTAGAGATTAACTTCTTCAGAAATACAGAGCAAGGTGGCACGACTCCATGTACTACCACAGCTGCTTCAGCAATTGAACCTTTGCGGGTTGGCTTTGTTCCTCACCACATTCTAGTCACACAAAGTAATACACATTGTGATTAAATACCGTGAAAACACGCAGCGCGCGTAAATTTATTCCAGGAAGTACTACAGCAAAACTTTGATATTTTAGTACTCCAATATCTTTGCTTTTCTCAGAATTTGATTCATTTTCTTCGAAAGAGACAAAGCAGAAGTGGACCCGAATAGATTTACCTCGAGGTGTCGGATGGTTTTCTGGCCAACATGAATTTCAGCACCCTAAGGGTTAATTCTGCTTGTGGCAAAGTTCTCAGTGACGTTGCGAGTGGTTAAATTACTCAGAGTGGTAAATGCAAGGGAGGTTCGTTAAATGCAGCGACAGACGTAAGAGATTAGTCTGGATAGATGGGTATACGTGCGGGGGCAGGGAAGTGGCTCAGTTTTAATGTTGCGCCACTCTACCCAAGGAATAAAAGGAAAACGTCCAACGAAGTCTGAAGTAGATTCTCGCTGCCAGTCAACGCTCAGCTACCCATCCAAAGCCAGTATTCACAGCCCCGAAAACCGGCGGTTCTTATACTTTGCAAAGATCGGCTTTCTGAGATCCAACGTCAGTTGCTGGCGTGCTTCAGATGTCTGTTCAATCTCCTGAGACGGACTCACCGTTCCAACAATCTGATGGGTTGAACGAGGAGGAAATTGATGTAGAAAGTTTGGAGATCTGCTTTTCCCAAGGCGGTGGTCTGCGGTGTGTTGAGGAAGATGATGAAGGGGAGGAGGAAGAGGAGAGGGTAATGAATGCCGACAAGAAAGCAAAGAAGCCAGTCCCAGAGCAACGGAGACTGGCTAGGAGCCCCAAGTGCGCTCGCTGCAGGAACCACGGCGTCGTGTCCTGTCTGAAGGGACACAAGAGGTTCTGCCGGTGGAGAGACTGTCAGTGCACGAACTGTCTTCTGGTGGTGGAGAGGCAGAGGGTGATGGCAGCCCAGGTAGCTCTGAGGAGGCAGCAGGCCACAGAGGTGAGGCTAATTAAAAAATGACTCCATAGTGCGCGATTTCAGAAAAATTAAACATTTAATTTAGGGGTCAAACAGTACGTAACCATCAGGCTTGCGTTGAACTTTCTGGTTAATCATCATTTATATATTTAGAGTATTTTAAAATATGATTTTTAAACTTCATTGTATCCCAAAGTGGCATGGGTCAAGACACTTTGTAACATAAACTCTATCAGGCAAGTTGAAAATTGGCATTGTATTAGTCATTATAAATTTGCAAGTGATGTTAGCAACTGTAGAATGAGTTTAATGAAGGCGGGACAGTTTGTGGAATCAAACTCAATTTTATATATATAATCACGGGAAGCGTTGTGTATTTTAACAAAACAATAAGACTATAACCTTACGTTGTTGCACAAATTTGACAAGACATTCTGTTTGGAAGCCGGCTCTGTAGAAGCAAAAAATATTAGAAATAAGAAAAAAAATTCTAGAGAATAAACATGTTCAGCTTTACACCTGAGTGTTTAATTCACGCTATTGCACACGTGGCACATGTAGGTCTGCCTGAATTATTCACTTCCTAATCCAAACAACAGAATTGTCTAAGATAATTCATATTTAAAAAAAACTAACTACTTCAGGGAGTTAAACGAAGTCAGATACTTTTTAAAATGTTTTGTGCTTTCGTGGCGTTTTTCCTAAATCTGGCACCATTGTGTCACTCAAATCAAAGATAAATCGAATTATAAATCCAATTATATTTAGTTGCAGCAGGTATAAGAATTAAATTATAAACACAATTCCTTAAATCCAATGTGACCTCGATCTCAAGTGCAGTCAAATTCTAATGTGTATATAGCGTTTAGGAAAACAAATCTTGAAACAAACCTTCTACTCTGAAAGCAACTTAAAGCCATTTCAGCAAATGAGAAACGATTCAAGAGACGAATTGTCAGCAAACAGATAACTAGTAGGAAGCTGTTCCATTATTTCACAGAATAAGTCTTGTTATAGGGTAGCCAAATAGATAATTAGAGTATGATTATGATTAATGTGCTGGTTTTCTGATTGGGGTATTTGGACTGTTAGGTGCAGCTCTAACGTTTTAAAAGACATTTTAAAGGATAAATTAATTAAATAGTTTCTGGTTTCAAAAGGTAAAGAAAGGTGTGAATTGCAAGGAATCAACAGCCCCTGTCCGCAGATCATCTTATCAGCGTTACCCCCGGATGCCCAGCCTCCTGGCAAAAAGCATATTGGAAGGTAAAATTGTTAAACATATACTCAAGAGATTAGTGATACAGCTGACAAGCATTACAATTATCTGGACTCAACCCCTTTCAAGTGTCAATACAGTATGGAGCTGGAGGAACACAGTAGGTCAGGCAGCATCAGAGAAACAGAAAAGTCAGACAGGAAGGTCCTGATGAAGGGTCCCAACCCGAAACATCGACTTTCCTGTTCCTCTGATGCTGCCTGACCTGCTGTGTTCCTCCAGCTCTACACTGTATTAACGCTGACTTCCAGCATCTGCAGTTCTTGCTTTCTCCCTCTCGGCCCCTTTTAACTCAGTCTCTTCCCTTTAATCAGGTAGTTAAATTTTGTATTCATACATAATAGTCTTTCAAGCCTTCTTCATTTAGTATATGATAGTCTATTCTTTATATCTTCTACACTTAACTTGATCTTTCACTGAGGGACTCAACAATAAAAGTAATGGCTTAAGTTAAAGTCTTTCTTCAATAACAGTAAGATATTCATTGTATGACTTTGCGCCTTTCAGTTTAGACTGCATAATGTTTTCTCATTTCTAGTTTAAATTGAATGCAGAAAGATAAGGGTGGTTGTCATAGCTTTAGAAACTTCAAATGAAATAACAATTATGTAAAGTACAATTACATCACAGACATGCAAAACAATAATCAGAAATTATGGATAAATTAAGACAGAATTGACCTGTTTCTCTATTCCCCACATTTCTTTGTTAAAGTTCTCTCGAGTCAGGTTTGTTGTTAAGTGATATGAATCTGTGTGATGTAGACCCACACAGCTTATTCTGCTGCATCAGCAGATATATTGGCTAAGTGCAAAATCAACACTGAATTGATTATTTTATGCCATATTGCTGTCACTCGCACTCTGTCTCTGATACATAGAATTTGTATAATGTTCCACATTATTGCTCACACGACCAATCTTCAAAATCCTGATTTTATGCAGCTTTATTATGCAGAAACTTTTTTCATTTATGTCAGCTACTAACTTGACAAGGCTTTCAGTACTCTTCAACTGCTTTTTCAAAACTTATGTTCTTTTTTCGGATTTTCTGATGTGTCACATCATGACTTTTTTAAGAAGCCAGATCTGTGTCATTTCGTTCTTAAAGGCATTTATCTCAATTACATCTGTTTCTGTGTGCAAGCCTTTTCTGAAAATGGTTAGCTGTGTGTGTTAGCAGTGAGTGAAGGTACTTGTGTGTGGGCGTGGATGGGGGTTGGGGTGGCTGTAAGTTTTCTCCTGCTTTCTTGATTTAGATCTGAGGAACTCCAGGTCTTTGAGCCAAATTCAGATTGTGATGCTGTTGAATCTGTTATGGGTCAACTGGTATTCTTAGTTTTACTGCCATGTACAAATCTTCTACACAGCTATGGAAGAGACACAACGCAGAAAAAGCAGAAACTTTCTCACTGACATGTGGTTTCTGAACCAAAAGAACAGTATAACAGCATTTAAATTTCAAAGTGATAGCATATGTTTATGTGCCTCAATTTAATTATGTGTGATGAAATATATTTTAATATATGCCATAACTTTTGTTATCTCTGTGTTTTCTTACAAGTTGCACACTGTAGTTTCCTGCAGTTTAGGTCCAATTATGCTGCAGGTAACAGTTTCAGATAGGTTTCTATAGGGGGCAATATGTAACCAGCAGACCTGAGCCAAGCTGCACCTTGCAGTATCTTCCACTTTCTCAAGCTTGAGAGATTTGCAAGTGGGTGCAAACATGCATGCTTTACTTAATCAGGATTTTTCATAGGTGAAAGTCAACTCATATGTCCAACATTACAGGATTTCATTTACAACCTTATTGTGATCTAAAAGTGCTTTAATACTTCAACATTAGAGTCAATGCAAAATGTTGCAGTCTCAGAAAATTCTGAAAGTAGCTATAGAGATGGGCCTGAACATATTTCTGATGAGAAACAGTGTGCCAACTGTTGATGAAGATGCTGTTGTCCTATCTGGGGTTGACACCAAATAGAATATAACTGAATTTCGGTGCCAAACTTGATTTAAAATGCTGTGGAGTGTCTACTAGACCTTTAACAACTTTTCAAACTTATCTGGATTTAAATTAGAGTATGAAAACTTCCACCCTCATTCCCAAAAATAATTACATTT
The DNA here is from genome assembly GCA_024137785.1 of Ginglymostoma cirratum. NCBI lineage: Eukaryota > Metazoa > Chordata > Chondrichthyes > Orectolobiformes > Ginglymostomatidae > Ginglymostoma > Ginglymostoma cirratum. The sequence goes on along the minus strand of JAHRHZ010000058.1, from coordinate 15,310,965 downwards.
TAACAAATATGAGAGACATTTTGTGATGTGAGCTTACATGCATGTACAATGCTGATGCCTAGATAGAGCGACTACTGTATAAATCAAAAGAGTTACTGACTGCCTGGAACTAACACTGCAACTACTTATATTCGGATGCTACCTGCAGTATAAACATATCATAACTCACTCTCTTTGATTCCAGATCTTCACAATAGCAGTTCTATATTCACTGATAATTGCTCAACCTGCAAACATTGAGAACTGTTCTGGGAAACTGTGTCCAAGCTTGTGAAGAATATATTCATTTTGCCTTACCTCTTTTTTTAAGTTAAGGACTACCCATCAAAAGTTGTTAACCTAAATGAAATCTCTTCAAGTAGCATAAATGACTAAATGTAGCTGAATTAATTTATATTCTTTTTGCACAAATGAGGGCAGGTTAGTAAATATTTTTAGTGGTTACATCCTAACAAATATTCACAAGGACGAACATAAGTATCAAGGTAAAACACAAGATTTTGATACAAATAAAATTTGAAGTCCTACAGAATCTGAAATAACTTGAAACAAATATATTCTTGGGGTAGATTGTATTTATCTCAATGTTAGAAGAGACAAGCAAGGATGTTTGTGTAGCATTGACAATCAAAAATAGCTGGAAAGGCAGGTTGTAAGTGGGATACAAACAGTTTAAAGAGAGATATTAGTAGGTTAAGTAAATGGGCATAAAGTTGGAAAATTAAGTATAATGTGGGAAAATATGAAATTGTTCATTTTGAAAAACAGAACAAAAGAACAGAATATTTAAATGGAGAAAAACTGCAGAAAACTGCAACACAAAGGAAATTGAGGGTACTTGTGCATTAAAGACAGAAAGCCAGCACACTAGTGCAGCAAATAATCAGGAGCTCTAATGGAATGATGACCCTCATTTCAAAGGGGTTGGGGTATGAGAGTAGGGAAGTTTTACTGAAACCGTACAAGGTGCTAATGAGACCACATCTGAAGTACCATGAGCAGTTTTGGTCCCCTTATTTAAGGAAAGGTATTATTTCACAGGAAGCAGTTCAGAGAAAGTTCACTAGGATGATCCCTGGCACAGAATGATTGTCTTATGAGCAAAGACTAAACAGATTGGGACTCTATTCATTGGAGGATTGAAGAATAGGAGGTGATCTCATTGAAACATACAGGATTCTTAAGGGGCATGGCAAGGTAAATGCTGTGAGAATGTTTCCTATCATGGGAGAGTCTAGGACCAGAGGGCATAGCATCAGAATAAAGGAGCACAAATTTATGACTGAGATGAGGAAAGATTTCTTTTCTCATTTGTAAATGTCATTTCTGTTAGATAATGTTTCAATGATTTTGTGGATGTAGTTTGTACTTTATCACTGGACATTGTACACTATATAGAAGGGTAATGTCAATATTGTTAATGGATAATATTTCCACATTGTACATACAGTTGCATTTTCTCTGCAGGTTATCGGCCTCCACAGGATGACAGTTTCTCCTGTCCAAACCGTTTTGTTCTACCACCACTAAGTGACAGAATGAGGAAAAGGAGAGCATTTGCAGACAAGGAGCTGGAAAGTGTGATGCTTGAGAGAGAGTACAGAGAGAGAGAGTTACAAGAAATTACTGCAGTTCAAGCGTTCACAAGACCCTGTGTGGAAACTGTCCCTGAGTACAACTTACTTAGGTTCAGCTACAACCAGTTTTTTGACCCATCACAACTTAACCCTTCAACATCCAGGGAATTACTGAATTTTTACATTCCTCTTGTGCACACAAAACCTGCCCTCTGGGACTTTGGAACTCAGTGTTACCAAGGAAACATTGAACAAAGCAGGGGTTCCCATTCAGCAAACATGGCAGGCTGCATTTCTGAACAAGCATCAGGCTATACTTCAGTATGGGGGCAAAAGTCTACAGCAGTCAACAATTCATTCTATTCAAACAGTACGCACAATCATAGCAACTTACCTGAACAGCTGGATCCTATGCAGAAAATTTTATCAAATGGAAAGCTAACTGCAAAGGAATTGTGTTCTGGTCACAGAGATTATTGCACTCAGGCAAAAATTACAAATAATATTGATTCAGCCTATGAAAGTCCAGCTGTCCTTCTCTCCCAGAAAAAGACTGCAGAACACATAGGTCTGTCTGAAAAGCATCTTTTACTGAAAAATTACTTAACCCCAGATTCACAAGTAGTTCCTGAGCTGAGGAGTAAATCTGCTCCACACAGCTTCATTGCAAGAGAAACTTTAAGACAATTTGCAAAGAAAACACAGGACCATTGTTCTAGTAGTCAAGCAAGAATAACTAAACAGCTGCTACCATTTTCCGTGGAATCCCTTTTGAAAACATAAATTTGAAGACAGGTTTCGTGCCAGTTTAGAAGAATTCCATTTTGAATTAAATTTGACTTTTTCCTGGAGGAAGATCCAATGCAGCTAAGTTTAAAAAAAAGTCTGATTACCTGCTCACATTTAAAAGGCAGTAGTTTGTAAATTGTTGTTTAAATATTGTTAATAAAATATCCTTGAGATGCTTGTCTTTTGACCATTAATTAAAGAGGTCCTTTTATTTTCCTTCATATTCAACTTATTTTAGTGTACTTAAATTAGAATGTTTTGCTCAACTTAGTTGTTAATTCAATTTGAAAAAGAAGTGTTCATATAAAAAGAATCCACAGATGATAGAATTCTGGAATAAAAATAGAATGGTAGAAAGTCAGTGAGTCAGGTAGTATCTATATAGAGAGAAACAGAGTTAATATTTCAGTTTGACGATCTTTAATCTGAACTGCTTTTATAAAACACTTGTGAGCTTCCTAATGAAATAACAGTAATCAATACGTGATCATAAGGGAGACGCTAGTAAAAAAAACTTTGAAGCCATATTTTCAGTGACCTCAATAAGAGAATAAGGGAATCACTGTGAAATTAAGTTTATAAGGGAGTAATCTTAACAGCACTGCTTTTTCTTTCATTTTAATTCTAAAACATATTATTGCATGGCTTAATGGTAAATGGTAATGTTCAACAAGGCATTCCATCATCCAACTACTTTTGGAAATTAAATACTGCATGGCTGAAAATATTCCAGGCAGATCTATGGTTGAACCCTTTGTTTGCATTCCTTTGTCTGGTTGGGTGTAAGCCTCACTGCCCTTACCAGGGAAAGTCAACCACGATTTCTGATTATATTTCTGATTCTTATTCAGTAACTCTAGTTACATCAGTTTGTACATTGGATTGCATAAAATCTGAGTAATCTTTTAGGCTGAAGTGAAGCAATACAATATCCATGTTAACTCATTGCTGAACAATCCTTGATAATGATCAAGGTCTATACTACTGAATTCAGTACAATGATTCACTTCAAATAGCACTCAGAATTATTTGAGACCCTTCTCAATTGCTGTATCACATTTACTTTTCAAATTATGATTATGATTACATTTCAATCGATATTAGGCCTTTTGGACCTGCTAATGCAGACACCCCTTCTAGCTAACATCCTGTATTGGTGCCATCTCAATTATAGTTAATATAGCTTCTCATGTAAGATTCTGGAACTTATTTCATCTGTGCTACTGAGTATACCTCTACTGATTCTAATCCAGTTCTCTTGCACTCTTAGCATTTCATAATTCAGATGGCTATTTACTGTTTCTCCATTGATATTAAATTAGCCACCTCACATTAACAGCTCTTCAGCAGTATCCTGCATCACACTCCAGATGGCACTAACTTTTCAGAAACATAAAATTTGCTAGTGAGACCACCAGAAGAGTTGTTCGTACACCACCAGAGCTTCACAGGCTGCTTTTTAAATTTTACTTATTAAAGGTAAAAATAAAACTTCAGCTGCTACTGGTAGCAATATCTAATATCTGAGATTTTATTATTAGGTTTTTTGATGGCAGTCTGAGGCTGGCAATTAGTGATTTGCGTGCACATTTGAATATCTGACAATGGAGTTCTACCCTCTCTTGCTCACAGATGATGTAAGCAGATAGTATAAGTTATACTGCATCATATATAAACTATCAGCTGGTGTTTTATCGTAAGTGTAATTCATTCTTATTATTTCTTATGATGTCATCGCTACTCTTTCCATTGCTAATCTGAGTAACTCCAATGCTTTAAATGGTATTAAGTTTTTATTCCTCTGGGAACAATCAAAGATATGCAATTTTAACATTCTCACATGTACTGTCTCAACCAACAACAGATCCACTGTCCAGATTGGTCAGAAAATTAAATAAGCAATCTAACCTGTTCCTCTAACCACCAGGCTATAAATATTTTTTCACATTGAATGAGAAAAGGGTTTTCAAAGCTGTTATCAGATGATGCGTTATGCATTTTTAATAGTATTAATGTTTAATGAGGGTGGTATTAAATGGGGAAACTGTAGTAGAACTGAGACATTTAAAAATATAAAATCTACATTACATATGAGATAAAACAAGAAAATAGCAATGATGTGAGGAGATAATTCAATACAGAAATTAGTCCTGACATTAAAGTAACATAATTACTGTACATTTTTCATGTTAAAACTAAAAATAAATAGGCCTCAGAAACTGTGGAACTTCTAAAAGTCAGAATATTAAAATATAGCTGATCTGGGGGTTAATGAAGTCATTTCAAGAGTCCATACTACAAGATTTTGATACACAAACACGTACACTGGAGCAGACTTTTGGAAAGGTTTTTAGAACTTTTCAGAACAGTAAGTTACTTGTTTATTTTCCCTAAATTACTCAATTGCTCAAACTCTTGAACATCAAGACAGTAAATAAGTTTATATATTCTATTTAAATAGAGAAAAAAAACAAGTACAGAGTGAGAAAAAAATGCCTAATAACCTAGTGACATGATATTTGGATTGAAGTGGCTAAAATATCCCAATGCGCCCAAGTGTTGCATTGTTCAGTGACAGGCATGTGCTCATTTTAGCACTTCCTAAAATTAGAAAGGCTTCTTATATTACTTTAAAGTCAGATGCATTCAGAAACGCGTTCAGATTTCACTTCAGGGATTTGAACATAAAATCTAGGCTGACGCAGTAGTGCAGTACAAATGGAGTGTTTTACTGCCAGATATACTGGGCTGAATTTTGCAGAGTATCATGCACCCTGCCTTATGTCACCCCTTGCCCCTGCTCCCCTCATGCTAAAGTCGTGAGTTGGAGGTTAGCTGCCCATTGGAAGAATGGCTGCCCTGCTGTCATTTTTGGCTATGAGTAGGCTGGAGGCAGGACTTCTCCTTCTAATGGATAGGAGGTCCTACCTCAGACAACTGCTAGCCAATTTCCTTCTCTGCACCAGTATCCGGTGGGAGCTGTGGCCACTGCTGGGACTATAGACAATTCCTAATGGGGATTCACGGTGAAGCCTGATATGAAGATAATTGGGAGAGGTGGGGAGCATGGGGAAGCTTTGCTTAGGTAGCTGGTTCCCTGGTAAGAAGGATTGAGGAATTGGGGTGAGGCTTTGACAGGCTGTTGGGGGGAAAGAATCAGGAGTGCAATCCTGATGTGGGGTTGGGAAGGTGATTTCAATCGGCTCAGTTAACTGACAAGAGAGGTCCCTTTCTTGTCTGACACCAGTTAATGCAGCTAAAGCTGCTGGGGTCTTGTTGGGCATGGGCCTCCATTTGCAGTGGGTAAAATTGCAGTGGAAGTGTGATGAGACCCTAAAGCTGGCCACTTACGTATCTCCATAGATTCAAGGGCAGGCATGCCATCCAAAAACTTCACTGCTACCTGTACAATTTTAGACAGGTCTGGAAAAAGTGGTGGGAATGCTGTGGGCTGGATTTTATGAGCACTGCTCCTCAAATCCACTGGTGGTGGAGGGTAAAGTGAGCCACTGTCAGATATGACATTAAATTGAGGCACCATTCATCTTCTCCATGATACTATCTGACGGACAGCAGGTAGTTGTCTCTAATATCCTGGCCAAAAGTCCTCAAACAGCATAAAAATGCACGCTGCCTGGCCAGTAATGTATTGTAGAATCTTGCTGTGTGCAAATTGGCTAACCCTTTCATTAGACTTCAAACTACTTAATTAGCTAAGAGAGTGAAGTGGTGAAAGATGCCAAATAAATGCAAATTTAAATTTCTTATCGCTAAAGCAGTTCTAAGATTTACTTTATTTTGTAAACAATTCTTTTCCACTTAATAATAGTTAAGGTGCAATAAAAGTTTCAAATCTATGAAAGATTTGAGTCATGCTTCCACAAAGACTGTGATGTGATTAAAATCTCACTTCAATCTTCTCTGGCTTATGAGAGAAAGTTTGTCTTGTTTCTAATGTCTATCTCACCTCTGCCCTTCAATCTATGAATCACTGTCACAATGTTTTTTGTCACACTCTGATTTATTGGAAGTAATGTAGACATTACCACTGAATTTTTGTTTCAATCATTTTAAGCCCCAAGTATGCCATTTTTCACGTTCAGCCCCTGAGGTGAATCCTAATTGTGCTGAAGTCAATAGTCACCATACTGTTTACAACTTTAACTCATTCTTTCTTAGGACCTTATAAGGTTTACTTTAAAACAAAATCCAAAAGCCTTATCTTTCTAGGTTTCTTCAATTGAAATTTTAAATATCCATTAAAAACACAGTCAAACAATTTGCTCCATCGGGATGTCAGAATTTACATTTTAAAACTGAGCTGGAATCTTTCACGCCATTCCTGTCAGCAACCCCTTATTATTGACATCACTTGGCCCCAGTCAGTGTAAATACCAGTATTCTCACATTTTTACCTGACAGGGCAGAAATGTTATGCCATTCCAAGAGTATCAGATACAGTGAAGGACATTACAACTAAAGGAAAGCTAATGCAATGAGAAATAATATTTTTGGGAAACGATCTGAATTATCAGACACTAAGATTTCTTTTAACTATCACACTGTATTTTCAGGACTAATGCTGTATGCATTTTTTAGAGTCTACATTTTCTGCCCTTCCATCCTGACTGTGTAAATTTGCGCAATGCATACTAAAACAATTATAGTTTTATGTACAATGTTGATATTATAGCAATGTTAACTATGTATTGTATAAGTTACAACAATAAAATAATACTTACAATTGATATGGAAGTGTTCTATGTTAATATATACCACATAATCACAACTCACAGCGTCCCACTTAAAAGTGTTTGCCTAATTTTCACCTGAATGATTCACGTATTATATACCTAAAGCAGCAATTAATCACAAATTGAACATTTAGGAACTTACCAAACAACAAGTAGCAAATGGAAATAAACCAAAAACATAAAAATATTTAATAATACTATCAAATCATGAGTCACCAATCATCAAATAACGAGAAGTTAGCAAGAAGTAAACCATTGAAATTGCTAATACATTTGAAAGCTCCTTTGGGTATTTTTTTTCCACCAATTGGCTGGCAACATATTGATAACAAATGCAAAGGCAAAGTAACTAGACTTACTTTCTCATTAGAGAGAGATGACTAGCAGCAGTATCTGAGGGTCACCATGTCTTAGGCAAGGGGAGAGGTTAAGAAGGAGAGTCCTTCATGGTAATCTCAGCTGCTGTGGGCTTTGAACACTTGGTGTTGGTGTCTTTCTGCATCGCAAGCTAGCTGTCAAGCGAAATGAGCTAATGGACAAACAAAATACTAGCCTCTGTTTAGAAGCATTTGTGGAAATTTGGTCATGTGATGTTTAACCATCTAAATTATCTTCAACACATGACTGCTACAAATTCATCTTTTAAATAGAGGAGTATAAATATCATGTCTAGATTTGGGTATCTCTGACAAATGAGGACTAGAAACTATACTAGCACAAACTATTGACCATTTCTTAACTATTTACAATCTCCCTGTTAGAATATAAGTATTAACCAAATAAACTACACCTTCACATTCAGTCAACCTCAGATTTTGGTGCACCAATTTTGGAATCAACTCCAGTTTACTCATTGCAGCAAAAAAGAGACCTGGGTCATTTTAACCCCAGGCCTAATTCTGGGTGAGAAATCAGCAGGATATATCAGTAATTCACATGGCCTTGGAGGCCAGTTGTTGAGTAGATAAGTGTGCGGGACTGACTGCTGGGTCGTCCTGTGATTTATGGGGTTGGGTAAGAGGGAAAGTATAAAGATCATGCCTCTTTATTTTTCTGTATTTTAAACTGCGGATTGAAATGGGGAAATAACTGTTTTAAAAACTAAGGACAGCTGCAGTTTTGAAAGCAAGTAACCTGACATTATTTGCAAATGCTATTTACACAGCTAATCATTCAAGCAGTAGTTGAAGTGCAGGTTGTACATGAGCTGGGGCCAATGGGTTATATATAAATGAACGATCAGCTGGCAACAAGTAGCTGATTGATCTGTGGACTAGCAATTAGTTATTGATGATAAAGGTCTTCTGCATGCAACGGTGATGTAATTGGTTCTTAGGCAACTGAATAGCTTGGGGCAGTGAAAAAGATGCTGAGAAGCCATCTGATGTCCACCAGGTCAGCAGATTTCTCTATTCTCTACAGTAAGAGCTATTTTAAGCCTGAAGAAAACCAGTTTATTTTTCCTTCAGCAGTTGTTGTAAGCTGTGACTTTTAATTAATAAGTCAGAGACAGTTTATAAGTATGAACCAGCCACCCTATGCTTCCTGCAAACCAGTGAAAGCATCCAGAGAAAGAAACCTGAGAAGCAGGGACCATTAAATCGCTTTTCCAGTTTTCCCTTCACCCATAACACACAGGTAAATTGTGTGTGCATGCACATGTGTGTGTGTGCAAATGTGTGAGTGAGAGTTAGAGAGAGAGACAGAGTGAGAGTGGGTGAGTGAGAGACAGGGGGAGTTAAAAGGGAATCTTCATAATGTGAGGGAACCTATATCCTAAATTCAATGCTTTGAGTGCAAGGTCAAAGCATGGCAGGGTGAAAACTGTGCATGTTTGATTTCTGGTATTTGGTGGATGCAGGAATCAGGCAGTGGGCCTACATGGTGTTGTGGCATTAAACAGCAATCATGGGACCAGGGTGTAGCGCAAAATGTTATCTCAGAAGAACAGTTTGCAGTCAGAAGTTGAAGAAGTTGCAGCTAAAATGCTGTCATTACTTTTGTTCTGCTGAGGGGTTGCTGCAGCTCCCAAAGACAGCTGGAACTGTTGGTGACTCTGTGCTGCCAACAGCTGGGTCTCAGAGAAGTTCAGGAGCAGAAGCTGTTCAGTGCAGCTGGCAGTTAGGACTGAGGGAAGAGGCATTGTTTGTTTGGTACAGATGGGATTTGGGGCTCAGGGAGGTTGATGAGGAATAGTAGTTGCTTGGTGCTGCTGGTAGTTAAAGTTCAAGGAAGCCCAGAGGCAGACATTGGCAGCAACATGACCTAGGAGCTGGGACTGTGTCTGTGTATAACATGAGCAACACAGTATTAAGTAGTTTCTGTGATAAATCAGCTCTGCTAAAAAAAAAGGACTAAGAAAGCTAGACATTGGAACAGATTTGAAAGAGATCTGGAGTAGTTTGCCTTTTGGGTGAGGACTGTGCCTATGGAATTGGGAGGAGTAGAGTTGCTGCTGACTAGGGATCAGAAGAAGAATGGAGTTGAAATTCCTCATAAGGACAACAGAGCTTTAAAGAAGGTTTTGACTCACAGTGATGGCTGATATCTGGGTAGGTGGCTGACAAGTTAAGTCTTGGTTGTGTCAGCCATTTAAAGCACATTTTGTGGTGGTGTGTTTGATCACAATTTTCCCATGAATTAATATTTACTTCATGTAAAATCCAGATGTTAGAGTATAAGGTAGATAGTATTGATAGCTTCGTTAACTCTTATGTATTAAAATCTGTTTGAATTCATGGAATATTGTGGCTTTACACTCTGAATAAGTAAATAGAATTTCAAATTTCATCCATTATTAATAAAAAGGTCACCTTAACTACATCAAAATTAATGTGTGCTTATTGTACTGCATTTGCTTCACATTGAACAGCTATCTTGGAGAAATCAAACAACTTTATTTTTTCATTTAAGTTTATAATTTTAAGTCACATGATTGATCTAAACAGTAACTCTGTCTCTGTCTGTGTCTTAATGTCTCTGTTGAAGTCACTACACTATTCTCTTTTTATCTTTTTTCTTTCTCCATTCCATTGCCTTTCTCTGTGTTTCTGTATCACACCTACACTCTGTTTTTGATTATTCTAAGTTAAATATAAAATTGTCAATAACTAACCTTTGATATTCATACTTGAGAAAATTAAATATTTAATGAAAATTATTTAAATGGTAATGTTGATGCAAGTTTTCCAAAAACAATAAAATAATCTCTTCATCTAATAGTCAAAATATTTCACAACATAAGTGGTAACAAACAAATATTACCAATAAAGCAGAAACACAGTCAGATCACTAACCTCCTACCAGTCCATTATTAAAGGCAGGATTTTTGGAATCCAACGCAATATATACGTACAGACCAAGAGGCCAGAATTCCAAGCAAACCTTCAGACCCTCCTAGCCACTCTGGCCACAACTACAGCTGTGGCTCCTCTCCTATCTTACCCTGGTTACTCTTTATTTCTTACCTAATCTACAGTCTTTATCTCTTTCCAAGATAAAGTACCTCCTATTAGCTGACCAGTCTTGAGAGTACATCTGCTGTCCTTAACCATATGATGAGCTTCTAGCCATTTCTCATACTGCACGGAGTTGTGACCCTTATTTGACCTCAATGTAGTGGTCCTGACCAAAGACCCCAAATCCCAGCTATTGCATGTACTTTTAAAAATCCTTGTAGGTACATTTTGCTTCTTCAATTTTCTGCTCTCCTATTTTATGCTCTTCTGAAGAGTTATATTGGAGAAGTATTCCATGGGTTCAAGAATACTCCTGTGTCTTGCCCTCTCATTATAATTTTACACTGGTTTAAACAATCATCGCCGATACAAAAGGAATTACAGTCAACCCTGATCCTGTTGATGCAAACACCTTCCATCAAGGCTCACAGGTTAATGATCAGAAGCAGGACGTTTCTCTGATTCCTAACCCCTCAACCCAACAATGTTGAAATCAAATGTTACATAAAAACCCGCCTAGCTGCAAGCAGCAAATTATATAATTGGTCTGGATAAGGTATGCACAATAATATAACAATATAATAAGAGAATAATATATAGAACTTGCCTTGCCCATTATCATCACATCATATTCTGACTTCACTGTGTTAGCTCAGTTGGTTGGATGGCTGCTCTGTGATGCAAAGTAACACCAACAGCACGGGTTCAATTCCTGCACTGGCTGAGGTTACCATGAAGGACTCTCCTTCTTAACTTCTTCCCCTTGCCAGAGGTGTGGTGACCCTCTGGTTAAACTGCCACCAGCCATCTGTGTTTAATGACAAAGCAACCCTATGATCTGGTAGGACTATGTCCTACTTTATCTTTAGTTTGACTTCAAATTAGTTTTGTATTTTGAAAATTGAACGCAAAAGCTGGAAATATGGCTACCCAAGATCACTGTCTTCCTTTGTAGATTAAAGCCACTCCTTTGTCTGAAGAGGTAACAAAAGAACATTTCAGACAGATGTGATGAGATGGCTTTCCCTGAAACCAATCAAAAGGGTATGATCTGATATGAATGGGCCAATTTAAAATAAAGTCAATACTTGACTCAAATCCTTAAAAGTGTTTACCCACAACACATGATGTGGAATCAACATAAATATTGCATCTTATTTTGTTAAAGATATTGAACTTTGAAAGGCCATGAGGGGTTTTCAGTATCCAGAAGTGTGTCTTACACGCAACGGAATTTTTTTTTTTAAATTTAGTGGACCAATGGGAGATGTTTGCAGCAGTTCTAATGAAGACATTACAGCAATCAGTTGAGCTAGTCTATGAACCAGACTCAGAAATCAGCTGCAAGACAATAAGCAGCCAAAAGTGCTTAGCCTGTGCCAGGTTTAAAAGTTGGGATTTAACCATGAAGAAACTTGACTCCAAGAAACCTCACAAACCACTGTGAAAACTTTAAAAGACCCTCACTTCAAATTTAAGTCATCAAAACCATTCAAGGTAGTGCAGATGTGTTATATAGGAGACCAAAGATTGTAACACGGAGATTGAGATAACTAATCTGTAAAAAATTTATTTATATCACAAATTTGTGTATCAGAATATTTGGGTGAGACTGAGTAAATGTGACATAATGTTTAATTTGCAGTGAGTGTGTGAAAATAAATAACCTCCTTTAAACTCATGAAAGCTTGTTGCTACATTATTTTATTGAAATATGTCTTACAAGGACGAAGGACAAACCTCTTTTCATACAAAACATTATGATCACAAGCAAATACATTATGGCGAATACAATACTCATTGGCATTTAATAGTGAGAATATTCTATCTTACAGGTAGAAAGAAAATAACCACAGATATTTGCACATTGAAAGAAGAACTGAAGATTCTGGACTGGTTGGATCCATTTACAACTGAAGATGAAGCCCCCAGCAGAAGTTAGGTTCACTGTTTATGTCTGAGACATTACATGTCATTCTCTAGATTTTACATATTGAGCTGAATTTTTCCAAACCTACATGTCAATTTTGGTGGGTTTCATGGAGGATTTTTCTTTGTGAGCTCTACTGACTTATCTCACACGTGCTACCATACACTCACCAGTGGTTTAATTACTCACCACCACTGGGATGTCCTAGGATTTCTGCTGCTGGAGCTGCATTTAAAGCCCTATTATTCAACAGAGGCAATAATCTTGCCTGCTGCAAATAGCCCTTCACAGCACATGCACTGGTTAGATACCAGAAACCACAGCTTCTGAGAGCACATTGGTGCCTTTGGTGACAGTTCATTGCAAACAGATCACATTCATAAATATACTGCTATTTTACATCAGTGCCTGTCTGATCTACTGTCATTCAATTGCAACTGCAAGAATCAGGCTACCCATTCTTACTACCAAACAAATTAGAACCTCATCTAAGCAAGTGCTTTTTTAACCTAATGCCCACCATTATCCCCTCCAGACTGATCTCAAAACTGCGTGACCTTTACCTCAGCTCTGCAACTGGATCCTCAGCTTTCTGACTCATAGGCTGCAATCAGTGAGGATGGGTAACTGCACCTTCTCATCAATAACACTCAACACCAGAACCCACCGAGGATGTGTCCTCAACCCCCTACTACTCTCCCTGTACACATACGACTGTGTTGCCAAATTCCGAACGAATGCCATCTACAAGTTCGCTGATGACACCACTGTAGTGGGATGGGTACTTAACAATGATGAGTCAAAATACGGAAGGGAGATAGAGGGCTTGGTGCCATGGTGCAATGAAAACAATTTGTCTCTCAACATCGCAAAACTAAAGAACTGATCATCGACTTCAGAAAGAAAGGAGGAGGACACACCCCCATCTACATCAACGGAACTCGGAATGACAATAACCAATACCCTGTCCTGGACTTCCCAAATAAACGTGACAGTCAAGAAGGCACAACAACGCCTCTTCTTCCTCAGGCGGTTCAGGAAATTTGACATATCCATAAGGTCCCTCACCAACTTCTACAGATACACCATTGAAAGCATACTGTCTGGGTGCATAATGGCTTGGTATGGCAACTGCTCTGCCCACAACCCTAGGAAACTTCAGAAGGTTGTGTGCATCACTGAAGCCAACCCTCCATCCATGGACTGTCTTCACATGGCTTGCTGCTGTGGAAAGGTGGCCAATATCATCAAAGATCCATTGCACCCTGGTAATGACCTCCTACAACCTCTTCCATCAGGCAGAAGTTACAGAAGCCTGAACTCATGCACGAGCTGTTTCAGGAACAGCTTCCTTCTGGCTGTAATCAGACTGTTAAATAGACTCTAGCCTCAAATAATGTAACCTGTATGCCTCTATGTCTTTTTGATCTGTACATCCTTTGCTTACTGTGGTCTGCCTGTACCGCTTGCAAACAAAGCTTTTCACTGTATTTCGTTACATGTGACAATAAATCAATCAATCAAAACATTATATCTTGTCATTGATCAATGTGGGAGCATTGCATATTATAAAGCTTTCAAATGCAGTTGAAAACATCACCTTTATAGAACAACAAGTAAAGTGAAGAAAACAAACAAAGAAGAAGCTGAGATAACAAGGTGTGGAGCTGGATGAACACAGCACGCCAAGCAGCATCATAGGAGCAGGAAAGCTTGATGTTTCGGGCCAAGACCCTTCATCAGAAAGAAAGAAGCTGCATTTGTTTATGGGAACAAACAGTAGCTGCTTGCCTTTCAAGCGATAACAATTCACAGTTGATGAATGATCACCAAACTTGCATCAATTGGAATTGATTGTCACTTAAGTTCTGTCTGGTTGTTAGAACAGATACTCGATCACTTATCATGTTGAAGGTGATGTTCATCCTGCTCAACATCCTCATCAGTTGCTCCCTCAGGTCTATAGCGTTTATCACATCTCTTCTTTGGCTGCTCCAGTTGTGCAGGGGCACAGCATGCAATGATTATGCAACACACTTTGTCTCGATTGTACAGAAAAGGCTCCCAGACTGAATCAAGCATCAGAATTTCATTTTCAGAAGGCCTTCCATCTTCTCAATGATGGTGCTGGTGGAAAAATGGGCATTCTTATACTTAAATGTGGCCTTAGTCAGGGGTGGAGTAATGGAGACATCAATCATGGTTGTAGAAGGTAGTGTTCTTAGAAGACATTCAGCTGTTGAAATGAAGCAACCACACGAGAGAGTTCTTAAGGCTATTAATGTCATGGCAGCTTCCAGGTTACCTGATGCAATCTTCTAAGATGTGGTATGTATTATCAGAGATGACTTGTACATTCATGGAATAGAACCCTTTTCTACTGGAGAAGTCAACCACATCCATGACACTCTCAACAAGACAAATGTGCATTCTATAGTGCTCACCAACCTTAACTTATTTTTGGCAATATTTAGCCTATTGTCACTATAAGATGCGCTTTTTAATTCCAGATTTAATGAAATATTCAAATTCCATCATGTGCCATGATGGATTTGGACTCACATCCCCAGAACTTTAGAATAAGCCTCTGGATTATTAGCCCAGTGAAAATACCACTATATCAATGTCATTACATAAATTTATTTACTTCACTTATTTAATTTTCTTTCTCACTCCTGCAGTGGTCTCCAGCATTTCAGACACTAGTTTTCAGCTAATTCGATTCACTCCATATCAAGAAATGGTTGGAGACATTGGATACTGCAAAGGCTACTGGCCTGAAAACATTCCCAGAATAGAACTGAAGACTTGTGTTCCAGAACTGCTGCTTCCCTAGCCAAGTTGTTCCAATTCAGTTACAACACTGGCACCCACCCGACAATGTGGAAAATATACCAGGCACGTGCTGTACTTAACAAGCAGGACAAATCCAACACACCCAATTACCACACCATCAGTCTACTCTCATATATTAGTAATGCGATGGAAGATGTAATTAACAGTGCCATCAAGCATTACCTGCTCAACAATAACCTGCTCAGTGACACCCAGTTTGAGTTCTACCAGGGCCACCCAGCTCCTGACCTCATTACAGCCTTGGTTCAAACATAGACAAAAGAGTTGAATTCCAGAGGTCAGATGAGAGTGACATCAAGGCTGCATTCATTGGAGTGTGGCATCAAGGAGCCTGAGCAAAACTGGAATCAATGGGTATCAAGGGGCAAACTTTCTGGTGGTTGGAGTTATACCTGAAACATAGGAAGATGGTTGTGGTTGTTGGAGGTCAGTCCTGTCAGCCCCAGGACATCTCTGCAGGAGTTCCTAAGGGTAGTGTCCTAGGCCCAACCATCTATAGCTGCTTCATCAATGACCTTCCCTCCATCATAAGGTCAGAAGTGGGGATGCTTGCGGATGACTGCAATAATGTTCAGCACCATTTGCAACTCCTCAGACATTGAAGGAGTCCATGTTCAAATACAACAAGATCTGGATAATATCCAGGCTTGAGCTGACAAGTGGCAAGTAACTTTCGCAACACACAAATGCCAGGTTGTGACCATCACCAATAACAGACAATCTAAACACCACCAGTTGACATTCAATGGTGTTACCATCACTGGATCCCCCGCTATCAACATCCTGGGGGTTATCATTGACCAGAGACTCAACTGGACTCACCCCATATACAGAGTGGCTACAAGAGCAAATCAAAGGCTAGGAATACAACTGACCTCCTGACTCTCCAAAGCCTGTCCACCATCTACAAGACACAAGTCAGGTGTGTGATGGAATATTCCCCAGTTGGCTGGATAAGCGCAGCTCCAACAACACTAAAGGAGCTTGACATCATCCAGGACAAAGCAGCCTGCTTGATTGGCATTACATCCACAAACATCCACTCCCTCCATCACCGATGCTCAGTAGTAGCAGTGTGTACTATCGACAAGATGCACGGCAGAAATTCACCAAAGATCCTCACACAGCCACTTTCCAAACACACAATCACTTCCACCTAGAAAGACAAAGGCAGCAGAAACATGGAAACACCGTAATCTTCAAATTCCCCTCCAAGCCACTCACCATCCTGATTTGGAAATATATCGCCATTTCTTCACAGTCACTGGGTCAAAATCCTGGAATTCCCTTCCTAATAGCATTGGTGGGTTAGCGCACAGCAGGTGGACTGCAGCAGTTGAAGAAAGCAGCTCACCACCACCTTCTCAAGGGCAACTAGGGATGGGCTATAAATGCTGGCTAGCCAGCAATGCCCACATCACACAAATGAATTTTTTAAAAAATCACTAATTCTCTCCATTTTTCTCTTCCCATGAGTTCCGATGATTGGAGGGTATAGTTTTATATGTCAGTGTCCAACTGCCACAATTACACATTTAGCAGCAGGATTGAAGTGCAGGAATAAGGGCTGGTTTTCCCGTTTTTAACCCATGGCGTCAGATACAGGCTTCTTACAAACTTGCAAAAAGAGATTGTGCAGACCTGAAGTAAAACTGAAGACCACCTGATTTGTATGGTTCTGTTCAGTGTTAGTCAGTGCAATTATCTACATACTGAAGAAAAAAGGGAGTTAAAGTTTATTGCCATGTACAAGTGCCTGGCAATGACCATCTCCAACAAGAGAGAAATTAACATTACTTTAACATTCTGTGGCTTTTCCATCACTGAATCTCCACTATCAATAATATTAACATTGACCAGGAACTTAACTGGGCCTACACATGAGTATAAAAATAGGTCAGAGACTGGGAATTTTGTGATAAGCAACTGACAGCCTGATTCCCCAAAGCTTATCTACCAATTACGAGGCACAAATCAGGAGTGTAATGGAATACTTTACACTTGCCTGGAACACTGCAGCTCCTATAACAAGAAACTCTGCGCCGTCCAGGATGAAGCAGCTTGCTTGATTGCATTTGATAATCACCTTAAACATTCATAGTTTGTACCACATTCAAGTTTACTGCATCAACTATCCAGGGCTCCTTCAACTACAACTTCCAAGCCTGGGACCTCAACCACATAAAAAGACAAGGACAGCAGATGCACACGAACATTACTATCTCCAAGTTCTCATCCAAATCACATAGTATTCTAACTTGGACATTTGTCATTATTCCTTCAATGTGAATGTTTAAAATCCTGACACTCCCTTCCTAACATCATTACGAGTGTACCTACACCATATGGACTGCAGTAGTTCAAGGACCAACTTCACAAAGGCAATAAATTCTGATCTCGTCAACAATGCTTTCGTCATATGAGCGAATATCCAAAATTATTCTAAGCAAGAATGTAAAATACAACTCAACTTTGCAAAGCCTTTTAATGTAAAGTAAAATGGATAGAATAAAGTTGAAACAGTTTCTATGTCTTGAAAGGGGGTCACATTTAACCAAAAGCGAAAGTTTATTTGATCAGTCTTGTGACTCATATTTCTTAATGATTAGAAAGATCCTTTATTGTGCAGAAATAGAAAATGCCATTTTGCAAATTACTTTGTGCTTATAGAGTCAGAGTATTGTACAGTACCAGCATCCAATTTGGTGTTATCAATAAATGAGGAACAAAAAGAGCTGAGTACTGAGTAGCATGCTGGGGGTAAAAAGCACGTCTTAACTCAACTAAATAAATAAAAATACGTTGCTGTAGCAACACCTTCCTATCTTTGATAACACTTTTGCAGCCCCTATAACATATAAGAACAGATTAGTTATCTGTCTGAGTACTTCATCTTTCCTTATAAACTCAGAGATGTGGGAGGAGATAAATTATAACATCGTCGACAATATGGCGTCGGAGTGAATGATAACATTCATCCAATTTCTTTGTTTGGTAATCGCATATCTGACTTCTGAGAATGTTAGATTATTTCACTGCCTATTAAGAATAAAATAAAATTGCATAATGCTTATACAAGCAATATCTTTTTTCTCATGGACTCTATATCATAACATCCACCCTATGTGCAGAAACAGCATGAATTTAGAGACAATAGTTGTTATGATTGTTAATTTTATCATATATTTATGACTTAAATCTATAGAATAGAATATGTTTTAATGCATATTTTCCTCCAGTAGTGCTGTAACTGAAACTAGATATGCAATATATCTCAGCTGTTTTGATTTAATAACTTGAAAATATTTCTCCTCTTGCCTGACTGCCCTTGGTTTTGCTGTGACATAATTCCACAGGGATGGCATGGGCTTCCTCTAATAAATACTAGAAGGTCAATTGATAAAATTGGAGACTCCTTATGATTTTCACACTTTCTATTTGGAATCCATGGATAATGACCAGGAACAGGAACCCTAGTTGCTACTTAAATCGCAAACTTCAAAGTATTATGTCCAACATATTACAGCCAACAATTGTAACTGAGGCAAACCTTCAGGTTTAAATTAAAATCTCGATGTATGTGTTAGGAATAGAGCAACACCTCAAAATGTAATTTGAAATTGCAGAGCAAATATATACTTCTATCTCACTTGTCAGTTATAATGTCAAAACTGCTTTTAACATACTGTTTCCTGAACTAAAACTTTAATATATACTTATCCCTGTAACACCAAAATCATTCTAAACTAGATATTTATCCAGCTTGTCATTGTTAAAGGAATTAATCAAACAGTCACAACTGCTTTGGTAGGCAGTCTGTTCAACTGATTCATAATCCTCTTTTTGTCTAGTCTGGTTGGGGATAGTTGATTTTACACCTGTATCCCTCATGAAGAGCCCATAGCACCCTCACTCCATTTGGGGTGCTTTTGATTATATTTTGTTACTGCATAGGTGATAAGTCAAAACAGCACGTGCTGAGGAAATTTAATTCTGCTGGAGAACAACGGCATCTGTGAAGAAAGAAACAGAGCTAACAATTCATGCCCAATGACTTCTTCAGAACCTGCCAGCAGACCCGTGTCATACCCAGCCCATTTGTTTCACAGTTTGTCATGCGCCTGCAACAGGGGGGCTAAGATAGATGCTGTGTAAAAGGAGAGGAGATTTCACTGTTTTCTATCTAACTGGAGAAAAACAAGACGAACATGTAAATGGCTTGTATGCACATGTGGCAGTCCATGTGGCTCGCAAAATATTAACAGGTTGAAATTTCAATTCATCCACCTGCTAATATGTGGGGAGTCACATAGTGAGAAAAGAAAGGACAATCAGTCTGCAACCCTGCCTGGAAGATCTTATTGGTGAATGTTGCCAGATTGGCAGCAGTCATGATGCATTCATCCTGTGCCAATCATCTGTTCCTGCCAGCTTTGAGCCTCCAGCAGGACCCTCCAGCTGGTTGTGAAGGGATATTTTTACGACCAAAGCTGGAGATGTGCACTGTTTCTCCAGTGCCACTATTCCGCTAGTCACACATAAAATAGAAATAGCTTTTCCAGTTACTGAGATGGCCATTTAAGTTCCTTATCAATGTCAGATTTTAAATAACAAGATCTATTGACCAAGTTTCTTAACAAACACAATTATTGGATTATTATCGAGACAGAACTTATTCAATGAAGATGCAACAACACATATACAGTTAATATACACAGTTGGTGTTATAGAAGTTTAAATGTTTATCCCCCTATATATCTTCAAAAATACACACCCACAAAGACACATAGATAAACACGCACTTTCGGAAAAGTGAAAACACAGAATTCTCTATAGAGATTGGTTTTCTGAAAAGAAAAACACCAGTTAATTCTTGAATGCTTTTCTTGAAAGCAAAAGGATAAACTGCAGAATATTTTGAAGTCAGTTGTTCTGATGTTCTAATGCATGTGGTCAAGTCATGAAACACTCATGGTTGTCTCTGGAGTTTTTTCAGATCAATACTGCTCAGGAAATACACTATTAAGAAGCTCACAATATTATTCCTGCGAAAAAAAACATACTTAGCCCTGAACACCACTTTTTTTTTCCGAAAAAGGAGAGACCAGCTGGGCAGCCATTCCTAATGGATTTCTTGTCACCCTGGTGCAGGCCAGATAGAAAAAAGAAATACTCCAAGCCAGCCCCACGCCTTGTTATCTCAGATTCTCCAGCATCTGCAGTACCTTTTATCTCTGATACTCCAAGCCAATCACTGTTTAAACAGTCCCAGCGAGGTCAAGAGGAAAGCAAGCCATTGACACTAGTCGTGTGATTTCTAGGAATTCATGCTAAAATATCTGCAGTAACCTCCTTTAAAGAAACAGTTGTTATGTCTCACAGTTAGTATGCAATATACGTTTGAAAGACATGCTCACAATATAATCACCATATTATAGCATGTGACTTGAGAGTATAAAGGTCTCTGACTCCATCTCTGTTAAATCTTTTAGTACCATGTTTCCCACGTCTAGTTTTTTTATGTTATTGGTGTTAACGTAAGCATTGCCATGTCAGCTAAATATATAGTGCTGAAGGCAAAATTCACCAATGGTGAGAGATCATGTTAAGCAGCAGTGGCAGTTTTTAAGAGTCAAGTTCTTGATGGCAGATACTTAGAAACCTCATTAAAAATCAGCTAGACAACAGCCCTGACTTAAATTATTTAGAAAACTAACAGCATCAATTTCTGTGAGTATAGATCTTTAAATTGAACAACCAGAAGGCAGAGTAACTTTGCTGTCACTTAAAATATATGCTCTTAAAATATATGCACTTAAAATATATAGAAGGCCTGTTTATCTTTTTTTTTGAAAAATGAATCATCAGTCTGCTTTCCAATTGAAACAGTAAAAAAGAAACAGTCAACTACTTCTTATGGCATAAATACAAACTTCTCTTGAATGATCCTAGACCTTTTAATACTCTAAAAGACAGTTTTATAACTGTGTGCAGACTTTGGTTGGTTCTATCAGTTTGACTCTCCGAAAGGATGCTAATGTATAGGGAACCCATTCTCATGACATTCTCATTCCTTATTTTATGCAAGTGTCATCTAGTGATAGAAATCTGCTACTATTACTACTCTATTTCTTAAAGGAACAGTAATGGAGAAGCAATAGTGAAAAATAAATCGAAACATAAGCAGAAAAGGTAGAAGTAACAGGAGAGAACAACAAAATAAGTAAAAGAAAGAAGCAAATAAACATAAAAACAAAGTTGCTGGAAAAGCTCAACAGGTCTGGCAGCATCTGTGAAGGAAAAAACAGAGTTAACGTTTTGGGTCCAGTGACCCTTCCTCAGAACTGCAGGAACCCATTTCCCGCAACATTAACTCTGTTTTTCCCTTCACAGATGCTGCCAGACCTGCTGAGGTTTTCCAATAACTTTGTTTTTGTTCCTGATTTACAGCATCTGCAGTTCTTTTGGTTTTTATTAAGCAAATAAACACTGTATTCTACTTTTCTAAAAACATTCAACACAAAAGGAAAGACAAACACTTATATATGCATTGGGCAGCCAATGAAGCCTTTATAGAATTACAGCTATTCAAACAATATAAGCAACATTATTTTAGTGATCAAGCAACAAATTACTGTGAGAAAAGATTTCTGAAATCGGTAAGGGGGGGACGCTTTGTAGAAATAAATGTATGTGTTCTTTCTGTGAAAGATCCAGAGAAGATTGGAGAGTACCGGAAGACCAGCTTGAAGTAAGAATTAACATCTGGAATAACAGACTCCAACTCATGTCATACAGGCAGAGATCTTAAAAGTCTATTCACGAGTTTGTCACAAGATGCCACAGCTAAGGAAATGAGTGTGATTTATCCAAAGATCTCTCAGAGAGGGTCCTCGAATTAGCAGTCACCTCTACATGAATTAAAACCTTCAGGGAAGATCTTCTGGGCAAGGAAAAGAGTCACACCATTTATGCATCACTTGAACAGTGACACAAGCATAACAAGAAGCATTGTCCCAGCATTCACTGTCAAGTCCAGTTAGAATGATATATATTTAAGTAAGATGGAACTTTTTCATCCAAACTATACCGTGTGTAGATCCCCTCTTGTAATATAGGCCAATATTCAACTTTTCTTCCTGATCACTTGATGTATATGCATGTTAACCTTTTTATAATTCATTTACAAGGACACCCATATTCCTCCGATCATAGTATTCCATAGGTTCTTTCCATTTAAGTAATTTCTGCTTTGCTGCCTGCCAAGGTGGATAACTTCACACTTTCTCATATTATACTCTTTATGCCATTTTTTTTGTGCACTCACCTAACCTTTCTATATTCCTATTGTTAGAACAAAAGTGGGAGGAGTGCACTGTTTATCTTTAGGCTCACTACTCAACTAGTCATATTTTTAAAAATGTAAAAAAAACTGTTACACATATATTGATATGGCCATGTATTTGTTCAACAAAGAATTAAACTATTGATTTATCATAAAAGATAATTCTTCAATGAAGATACAAAGTGTATTAACAGTTTGAAACATCCCCATATAAATACATACCCTTCCAAATAACATGATATGCAATAACACTCACCAATCACTGCAAAGATCAGTTTTACAAAAAAAAATATTTTGTTCAAGTAATTGTTATTCATGAAGTAAAAAGGGATAAGACATAAGCTGCTGTGCTGAGAATCAGTCTGGCAACTTGGCACATGTAGACAGGTGCTACCTACAAATGAGCAGCAGTTCACTAACATGTCTTGCACTGGTTTGGAAGTTGCATTGATAACTCGCATTGATGAGCAGGCAGCACAAAGTTTTCTTATATTTTCTAATCAAACTGTTCAGAGATGTTATGATACATCTCCGGAGCAGGTGGAACTTTAAACTAGGTCTTTTGGATCAGAAGTAGGAAAATTACCACTGCACCACAAGAACACCTGCACAAAGTTTTCTTTCCTCTTTATATGCAGAAATAGTCTTATACACAGCTCAACAGTTTTTCTTTACTACATCACTAAATCAGCTGAGGTTTTTTTTTCTCATCTATTAACTACCCCAAGTAAATCACCCATGCATCAAATTGAATAATTTAGTGCAAAGCCCTTTAAGAGAAATGCAAACCATCAAAGGGAAGGGAGAGATAGGGCCCCTGTCTTGCTTGAAGGTAGGTGATTGGTCCCTGATCTGTCCACTGTCTTTATTTTAACGTGACCTTGACCAGGATGAGAACAGATACATTGAAAGGTTATCAGCTTCTCGCTGGGCTATCCTAACTGTAGTGATTGTAACGAGGTTAGCCAGGCAGACCTCATAGAAGATGAGTTCCCTGATTGGAGCTGTTAACCTGGTGCAATCAGGGCACCCTGATTGACATATATAAACAGAGTCAGAGGTTCTGTTTACTCTGAGAGCTGGCTGTGAGGGAGCTAAATCAGTGTTAAGGACACTCCATGTGTGAAGAAAGGGTGCCAGGATACTGGCCTCTGTGGAGTTATTTCAGTGGTGAAAAACATGCTTCTGAATGAATTCACTTGCGACAGTTGTCTTTGAGTTTGTCTAATCAATTCTGGCATCATGCCATTATTTGTGAAAGTTTGACTTGAACGATCCTGCCATCGAAGACTAAGCCCTGTATCTGGAAAGAATGCATTATTTTTTCCAGGCAAATGACATTGGGATGGATGAAGAGCAATGAGTAATTTTCTTGACAGCTTGTGGACCCACAGCTTTCTCCGATGTTGAGAGCCTAATCTTCCCTGAGGCACCAGATACTAAAACCTTTCAAGAGTTGAAAGATTTAATTAAGGAATATTATGACCATGAGCCTCCTCTAATTCTGAGACACTATTGAATTTACTCAGCAATTCGAGATACAGGGGAAACCGTGTCAGGATTTTTGACTAGGTTAAGACGACTAGCTGAGGCATGTGACTTTGGTTTAACTCTTAATGAGATATCGAGATACTGTTTGTTTGGTATGTAGGATTAATGATGTAACCATGCAAAACTGCCTACTGGCTGGACTTCAAACAGGCACTACAACTAGCTTTATCTTGGAAAATGCAGCATATGAAGTTGCAGGGTATTCAGATGGAAGCGGACACCTTCGCCAGTCCGGCGGAGCTTGGGGAACACCACTTGAGTGAAGGTAACTGCATGAACTTAATCAGGACAAATCCTGAACAGAGCGGTTCTAGGTCAGCCCACAACAAAACCCCAAAACAAAGCCAAGCCTCAGCCAGAAGGTTAAAATTTTCTTCAGGATCCAGACTGGCAAGCCATTATAGTTGCCGCCGGTATGCGGATTTGAGATAGCAGAAAAGTCCCACTAGATCTAAACTGAGTAGGAGAACTTAAAGGCTGGTATCCAGGAGCGTGCACATCCTGGAAAGTCCACCTACACCTGGGTTGGAACAGTTGAATTGCTTTGCCGCATTCACTCAGAACCGACCAAAATAAATGCCTGGTTAAATGGTAACGCGGTTCTAATGGAGATCGAGAGTAGTGCAACCATTTCAGTGCTCACAGAACTAGTCTTTAATAAAATTCGCTCTGGACTCTAACCCTTAAGTTTGTGCAAAACCTTGGCTAGAATGAGAACCTATACCAGGCAACCTTTACAGATTAAGGGTACAACTTCAGTTCAGGTTTCTTAAGGGAAGCAGCTGGTTCAGTTACCACTGATTGCAGTAAAAGGCTCAGGCCCAAGTTTGATGGGGAGAAATTGATTGAGAAAGATTCACCTCGATTGTCTCAACATTTTTCATCTAGAAAATGGCTGGCTGAATGAAGTCCTAATTAAATACCCAGAAGTTTTTCAGGAAGGTCTAGGGACTATCAAAGAAGCCAAGGCTACTTTGCCTGTTGACCAGGAAGCAATTCCATGATTCTGCAAGGGCTGCCCAGGGCCATTTGCCTTATGGGCAACAGTACAGGCAGAAATCAGAAGGCTGGAAAGCGAAGGAATCACCTAACCAGTTCAGTTTGCAGATTGGGCAGCACCAGTGACTGTGAAGACAGAAAGTTCAGTTTACCTTTGTCAGGATTTTAAACAGACAGTAAACTGCTTTTGAAGGATGGCTAAATACCCAATACCTCGCACTGAGGATTTAAACGCAAAGGTGGGCGGGGCGGGGGGGGGGTTGCGAGTTGGTGTTCTTCATGAAGCTGGACATGAGCCATGCATACTTGCAATTACAGTTAGATGAGGACTCCCAGAAGTATGCTACAATTAATACCCATAAGAGTTTGCACTTATATATGAGGCTGCCATTTGGTATTTTGTCAGACTGTGCAATTTTTCAACAGATGGTAGACAGCATTTTACAAGGTCCACCCCACATCATCATTTATCTAGATGACATGCTAATAACAGGGAAGACCAATAAGATTCACTCAGAGAACTTGGACATAGTCTTTCGACATTTCTCCCAGGTGGACATACGCTTTAGGAGGGAAAATTGGCTGTTCCAGGCACCCCAAGGGACCTACTTGGGTTACAGAGTTGAAAAGACAGGTTCCAACTGTTGGAGGATAAAGTGAGGGTGTTCAAATGTGGCCTGGCTTCCACACCAGCAAAGGAGCTTAAGTCTTTCCTTGAGCCGGTGAACTATTACACAAAGATCATACATAACCTGGTTTCTATCCTGGCATCTTTGCATCCACTTCTAAAAAAACGGTCAGCCTTGGAAATGCTCATATAATCAAGCCATAGCTTTCCAGGAAGTGAAGAAACAGCTATCATCCTCTAAGGTGTTGGCAAACTATAATCCCAAGCAAGATCTGAAATTGACATGCGACGCCTTTCCATACAGCATTGGGGTTGTATTAGCTCAGTAATGGCTCAGTGGAGAAGAACGCCCAACAGCATATTGTTACGAAAGGTTGGGGAGGGATGGTCAAACCCCTCCGATAATTAAACCAAAACACAAGCCCCAATCTGTTCCCTTCTAATAATTACCCCCGAAACACCCACAGAAGCTTGCCTTGCCCCTCATAATCTGTTAAAAGAGTGGTTAAAAGAAAGAAAATACCTGATCCACTTTATAAGTAACAAGTAACAACTTATTTATTAAACCCTAACAATAAACAGAATTACTAACAAACCAAATAATTCCCCCCAACTCCTAACTATTCCCTAAATGAACTAAATTCTACTGGAATGCTATTCAAATAAACACAAGTTCCATTTACATAAACCTATTTAATAAGCCAACAATAAATTAAAACTTAACCTCTCCAATTTTGCATAGAATGCATCTTCTAGAATATTCTGCCTTTTGTTGATTTCACACCACAAAATGCCTTTCTTCCACTGATCCTGCTGTCAGGGATGTTTTTTCAGTGAAGCCTCTTAGCTGGAAGTGCCATGGTGGTACCTTTTATGGATAGATGGCACATTTTTAGAGAGCTTAGTGATTTCTCGTAAGAGCTAGATGCTTATTTCTCAGATGGCGGTTCGTTCTCACAACGATTTTCAAAAATCCTCTTCTTAAATGCCTTGGATGGCATAT
Source organism: Ginglymostoma cirratum (assembly GCA_024137785.1). Taxonomy (NCBI): domain Eukaryota; kingdom Metazoa; phylum Chordata; class Chondrichthyes; order Orectolobiformes; family Ginglymostomatidae; genus Ginglymostoma; species Ginglymostoma cirratum. Next base: position 15,284,075 of record JAHRHZ010000058.1, on the reverse strand, counting down.
CAATTTTCTTACAATAGCATTGATCCAAGGCTGTCAAAACCATCAGATTTAAATTCAATTGGCTTTCAATCAGTAAGTGCTTGGTTTAAATTAATTGGCTGATTCCAGCATAAGCCAAAACATCAAAAAAGCCTAAGGTTTCCAATGACACAGCCAATCGATACATGTTTCCACTTTAGAACTGGCTGTACATCTTCAGCTACATACAGATATTTTGTTTTCTGTATAAATCTCTAAGCTTAGAAAAGCATTTTATGTCATAAAGGATCACAAACTCTGCATAACTTTGTAATAATATGCATGCATGACTTTGGCTAATGCAGAGCGTAAATACACCCAGATAGAGAAGGAAGGTTTGGTAGTCCTATTTGGAGTCAGGAAGTTTCACCAATACCTTTTACTGACATAAATTGTAATAATAATGGACCATAAACCCCTGATAGGTCTACTTAAAGAGGACAAGGCAGCAGCAACAATAGCTTCAGGCCAAACTCAGCAATGGACTTTAATACTGAGTGCGTGTACTTACAACTTGGAACACCATCCAGGAGCCAAGTAGCAAATACGGATGCACTGAGCCACGTCCTGCTCTCGGATACACCACCAGTGGTACCACAAATAGAAGAGTCCGTAATGGTTTTGAATTTTCTGGGTACAATTCCAGTCACAGCTGACAATATCAAACCTTGGATGCAGAAAGATCCAGTCATCATAGAACCCCACAGTGTGGAAACAGGCCATTCAGCCCAACAAATCCACACCAACCCTGCAAAGAGCATCCCAAATAGGCCTATCACCCTAAACCAGCATTTCCCATGGCTAATGCACCTAACCTAAACATCCCTGAATAGTATGGGTAATTTAACATGGCCAATCCACCCAACTTGCACATCTTTGGACTGTGGGAGGAAACTGAAGTACTTGGTAGAAACCCAAGCAGACATTGGAGAATGTGTAAAGTCCACACAGATTGCTGACCAAGGCCTGAATTGAACCCAGGTCCCTGGCACTATGAGGCTACAGTTGTAGCCACTGAGCCACCGGGCCGTGCCTAATGGAAGTTGCTGGAAAATCTCAGCAGGTCTGGCAGCATCTGTGAAGAAAAAATCAGAGTTAATGTTTCGGGTCCTGTGACCCTTCCTCAGTCCTGGCAAAACTGAAACACCTGGAGGTGATGGTGGAATCTAAAGGGCCATCACAACCAGAATGGAAACCTTTATGGACCGAGCGTTTCCAGATCACAGTTGAGGATGGTATATTATTATTGGGAAAAAGGTTGATTGTCCCAAGCAAATGTTGCTGCCAGATACTGGCTGAGCTCCACTATGGTCATCCAGGGGTTTCCAAAATGAAGATGTTGGAAGAAGTTATGTCTGGTGTCCAGGACTGGATGCAGGCATAGCAGCATTAGTGCAGAAGTGCCCAGATGCCAACAAGGGCAAAAATTACCACCAGCAGCTCCTTCACCTTGTGGGAATGCCAAGTTAACTCTTGACTCTGTTACATATCAACTATGCAGGTTGGGCTCAATATTCTCAGTCATTGTGACCACTCATTCAAAATGACTGGATGTGCATAGACTTCATTCATCAAACGCAGAGACGGTAATAGAAAAACAGCACACATCTTTTCCAATACATGGACTCCCAGAAGCATTGGTCATGGGTAGCAGGCCATCGTTTACCAGCAGGGAAATTGAGTATTTCCTAAAGTCGAATGGTACTCATCATAAAGGACAGCTCCATAACCATCCATCATCCAATGGTCTGGCAGAAGTCCAAACTCGGAGTCAGGCTTACAGAAACAGCCTACAGCTTCACTAGATTCTAAACTGTCCCGGTTCCTATTTGATTATAGGACCACACCTCATCCAACTATAGGGATAGCTCCGGTACAGTTGCTAATAGGGAGAAGAATCTGCACCAGGTTACATCTGATCTTCCAAGACCTGAGCAGTGTGTGAAACAGCATTAGGAATGCCAATGCCAGACACAAGACTATGCTAAGTAAGAAAGACAGTTTACATCAGGGGACAAGGTTTGGTGTAGGAACCGTGGGAATAGCCCTGCATGGGTAAGAGGCATGGTCAACGCCAGGTCACGTGCAGGGATGTATCACATTCGAGTAGGTGCAACAGTCCTGAACAAGCACGTGGACCATGTGAAAGCTGAAAACTTGGAAATGGTATGGGAGCAAAACGTGCCTGGGTCCTTGACTATCTTTCTGACTGTTCCAAAACTTGTGGGCTGTCTCTGTCCATTAAGCATTCAAGATACCTCGGAATCTGAGATGGACATGGCACATGTCACTGCCTCAACACCTTTGCCACCTGAAGAGGAGAATGAACTTCTTCCAAGGCTTTCCAGAAGTAAGAGGCTCTGCACTACATGCCACCCACAACAGAGACAGAATTACAGGACTCGGTACTAAAACACCCCAGGAGGACCTTAAAAAACCAGCCTATGTCTTTGGGCTGAGTCGGGAGGGATATAGTGATTGTATGAAGCAGCCAGATGGACCTCACAGAATATGAGTTCCCTGATTGGACCAGATTAACAGCTCCAGTAAAGGGTGACTTGGTGACAGGATGTCAGCTTCTGTGGAGTTATTTCACTAACTATCCCTGCTGTAAGGTTCCTTGTTTGATGGTGGACACATGGTCACTATGCCTTGTGTTTTCCACTCTTGCATGCCTGCATTCGTTCACTGTTCCTCTGCTTCTTCATTAGTGATACAGCAGCCACCCTGTTGCCCTGCCAAATGCAGACATATTCCTCCATGGGATGCAGACTGTGTAGATGAAGGGAAGTTCAACCAGCCACCTGTTTTCTCAGGTAAGGAAGAGGAGAGTCTGATGGAGACGCTGAGGGACCTACTGTTGATAACAAAAATGTTGAAGAAGCTAGGATGATACTGAGATGAGACCATCAACCTGACAGTGGCTAGATTTGAGGATGAATGACTTTTCATTAACATACTTGGACAATGAGAACTGTAAGCTAATTCTGACGCAGACATGTTCTTGCCCTCAAAGAAAAGCTTGCTTCATATCTTAAAAATTTAAATATGAAGCCACTGTAACAATACATTCAGACTCTACGCTAAACTTTACCCCCATCACTGGCTATATCTTTTCCTTTGATATTCCACATTTCCTTCTTTGATCTCCCTTGTCCCTTGTGCCATTCTTGCTCTTCCCATTCCATTCATTTATTCCTATCCTGATCTGCCTGCCCAGCCTTAGTCTTACTCCATCTGTTATCAAATCACAAGGTCTTTCTCCCTCCCTAATGCACCTAATTAGCCCATTGTACTCCCTACCCTAAACATGCCACTCTCATCTGCTCTTTTCCCCAGGCTCTATCATGGTGATTCTCTCCCCCTGTTTTTTCCTTCCATTTCTCAGGATCCTGTCAGTGTCCCTGACAACCCAAGTCCTTTAAATTCTAATCCCTATAATTTCTTTCTAATTAATTCACCTTTCTATGTATCTTTTAGGTTGAGCCCACTTTTGAGTTCAGCCATGTTTGCCTGCCCCAGTCAGGTTTGCTGGCATAGCCAATGTGGCTGCCTCACAGTTACATGCTCAGAAGCTTGACTGTATATGAGCATGTGTTTCCTGTTTTTGCCTAACCCAAGATTGTGCCAAAACTTCAACTTGCTGCTAGAAGCTAAATTTTCTTTGGCTTGTGCCCAATTGTTTCTCCAACTGCCATTCCAAAGCCTGAAAGATTAGATGTGGAAGGTAATTGTTGAAGCTCAATATGTTTGAGCCTAAGACACCATCTTGAGGAATTACTGCAAAGATGTCCTCACACTGAGATGATTAACTTCAAGAACCACAAGTACTCTCCTTTATGCTGGGTATGACCACGTCGATGGAAGGTATTTCACCTAGATTATGATTGCCTTAGTTTTGCTTGGTCTCCTTGATACCATACTCAGTCCAATTCTCCCTTGACGGCAAAGGCAATTATTCTACTCACCTCTGGAATGCAGCTCTTTTGTCCATGTTTGGACCAAGACTGTATTGAAGGTCAGGAACTGAGTGACCTTGGTGGAACCCAAACTTGCCATCTGGTAGGCTTTCAGTAAAGTAATAGTGAGCAATTGGTTTGTTTGGATTTGTCTTGCTTTTTGTGGATAGGACATAGCAACTTTCCACATTGTCAAGAAGATGCCAGTGTGTAGCTGAACTGGAACAAATTAGCTTGACTCTGTTTAAATCTGGAGTTCAAGCATTCAGTACTGTGGCTGAAATGTTATCAGGGCCTATACTTGTGCAGCATGAACTGCCTTCAGCTAGTTGTTGATGTCAAGTAGAATGAATAAACGCTACAGAGATAAAAGGTACTGCAGATGCTGGAGAATCCGAGATAACAAGGCGTGGGGCTGGATGAACACAGAAGGGTCTAGGCCCGAAATGTCAAGTTTTCCTGCTCCTATGATGCTGCTTGGCCTGCTGTGTTCATCCAGCCCCAAGCCTTGTTATCTTGAATAAACGCTACGTCTCCTGACACCCCAAAAGGTTCACATTCAATGAAGACTGCAAAAGGGCATGCCAGTAGCAGCACCAGGCACACCTAAAATGAACTGTTAACCTGGTGAAGTGACAAAGTAGGATGATTTGTATGCCAAAAATATAAACAGTAAGTGGCAGATAGAAGTAAATGACTTCATAATTAATTAATCAGATCTAAGTTCTGCAGTTCTGCCTCATCCACTCATGAATGGTGGTGGACAATTATACAATTCACTGGAAGAAGAGGATCCATAAATATTTCTACAATCAATGATGAGGGAGCCCAGCTCGTCAGTGAAAAAGATAGGGCTGGTGCATTTGTAACATTCTGTAGTCAGAGGTGCAAGTGGACGATCCATTCCGCAGTCTCCAGAGGTCTCCAGCATCACAGATGCCAGTCAACAGACAATTCGATTCACTCCATGCAACATCAAGAAACAGTTGGAGGCACTGGATACTGCAAAGGCTGTGAGCCCTGACAACATTCCAGCAATAGTATTAAAGACTTGTGCTCCAGAACTTGCCACATATCTAGCCAAGTTGTTCTAATACAACTACACCACTGGCATCTACTACACAATGCCGAAGATTGTCCAGGTGTGTCCTATACACAAAAGTCAGGACAAATCCAACTCAGCCAATTGCTGCCTCATCAGTCTACTCTTGACCATCAATAAAGTGATAGAAAGAGTCATCGACAGTGCTATCAAGCAGCACCTAACCACTGACATTCAGTTTGAGTTCTGCTAGGGCTACTCAGCTCTAGACCTCATTACGACTTTGATTCAAACGTGTATAAAAGAACTGAATTCCACAAGGTGAGGTGAGAGTGCTAGCCCTTGACATCTAGGCCATATTTGACAAAGTGTGGTATCAAGAAGCCTGAGCAAAACTGGAGTTGATATGAACATGGGGACAACTCTCCATCAGTAGGAGTCATAGCTTGGCACAAAGGAAAATGGTTGTGGGTGTTGGAGGTCTCTCATCTCAGTTCTAGGCTATCTACGCAAGAGTTCCTCAGGGTAGAGTCCTTGTCAAAATATCTTCAACTTCTTTATCAATGACATTCCCTCTATCACAAGTTCAGAAGTGGGTACGCTTGCTGATAATTGCAATGTTCAGCACCATTCACGAATCCTCAGATACTGAAGTAGTACATATCCATATGCAAAAGACTTCAACAATATGTAGGCTTGGGCTGAAAAGCGGCAAGTAACATTTCTATCATACAAATGCCAAGAAATGACCATTTCCAGCAAGCGACAATCTAACCATCATTCCTTTACATTCAATGGCATTATCATCACTGAATCCTCCACTATCAAAATCCAGGGGGTTGACCAGAAACTCAACTGGATCAGTTATATAAATACAGTGGCTACAAGAGTTGGTCAGAGGCTAGGAATTCTGCAGCGAGTAACTCATATCCAGACTCCCCAAAGCTTATCCCCCATCTACCAAAACACAAGTGTGCTAGAATACTCCCCACATGCACGGATGCAGCTCCGACAACACTCAACAAGCTTGACACCATCCAAGACAAAGCAGCCCACTTGGCTAGCACTACCGCCACAAACATTCACTCCCTCCACCACTGATGCTCAGTAGTAACAGCGTATACCATTTTTAAAACGTACCCCAGAAATTCACTAAAGATCCTGAGAAAGCACCTCCCAAATCCATGACCACAACATTTAGGAGGACAAGGGCAGCAGATACATGGGAATACCAGCACTTTTGATTCACTAGCCTGGCTTGAAATTATACTACTGTTCCTTCAAAAGCTTGGTGGGTCAAAATTCTGGAATTCCCTCCCTAAACATATTATGGATCTACCTACAGCAAATGGATTGCAGTGGTTCAAGAAGGCAGCTGATCACCACCTTCCCAAGGGCGACTAGGAATGGGCAATAAATGCTGGTCCATAAGTGAATAAAAAAAATTGTGCTTGCAGAAAGTTCCACACATGACCATTTTGTGAAATGTCCTGCTAGTAAAAGACGTGGTGGTGCCCAAATGAACATAATTAATATTTGTAAATGGAATGGAATTATGTCACTGGCCTTACTGACAAAGGGTATTTGCACATGTGTATTTTGAACGTGTGTACTGAGAATATTTTGGGGATGCCAAAAGACATTCTCAAGAACAGAATTGGCTGAACACCGTTGTCTATGATACTGGTTACCCCAGAAGATGGATCTTTCACTTGACTGAAAATGGATGCAAATGCTTTGGCTTTGCACTAATGTGCTGGCTTGACCATCATTGAAGATGAGGATGTTTGCACAGCCTTCTCTTCCTGTTAATTGTTTAATTGTTTGATTGTTGACTATTCAAAACTTTCCTTCAGCTGGAGTAGAGTCCATGGGGACTTAGATTGCTTATGGTCAGTGGAAGACATCGGCGAGATAGGCTGCTTTTGATTCTCTGTCAATTAGATGTTTATTGTTTCAATGGTGGAATGCATGATGCTGTAATCTGACACCACTGAGCTGGTAGTAAATATGTTGAAATAGTTACTATTATATGGAATTTTATTTTGGCATTTTCTTAAATTTTGATTTTACAAAATAAGGGCAGGGGCAGATAGTTCGAAGTCAATGAAAACCAAAATCAAATGAGATACAAAACAGGCATCTGACCTGAATCTGCCCCTCTCCGACTTGACGAGTTAGGATAAATATGTCCTTAATGTTTCTTTTTATATTGGATCTTGTCTTTATATGATGGTTAAAATGAAGGAATTTGAATGGTACAGTACATTGCAAGTCTTATTACAGCTAAGACAAAGATTTATGTTCCTTATATTGGTGGCATGCAAACCATCTCTCTCTGTTGGCTGTGTCTTCCATAATACGTGTGGGTAATATCTATTCAGTTCCTATTGTGAAAGAGAAGTATCCTTTATTAGCCACAAGGAAATGTGTAAAGTAGAAGTGCCAATTTAAAATGGTAATTCCTCAATTTGAAGCTCATAAATGATTCATCAAAAATTAAATGACAGACACCGGTCATCAGTTTTAGAATTGGCAGCACACCTGTTTGCTTTTTCTGAAGATCTCCCAGAGAGATACTTGAGATAATGATCAATAAGTAAGAATAGATGCGTCATTTATCCAAGATCCCAAAAGCTTAGAGACGGCAGTAGAGAACAATCCCTCATATTATATTGAAGCCCTGTTTAATAATAGCTCAGAGAATCAATGCCACCATCATTCTGGACAATCAAAAACATGTCATTCAACACTGACTGTAACAACGCTTCTACAAGATCTCCTACCGGGAATATATTGAGAAAGCAAAGGTCAAATTTCAATTGCATGGACCATTCAAGATGCAACCTTAGGTCAGCTTGACTCAAATTACATTAACCTAACATGTTATGTCTTTTCAAATAAATGCAACAACAACTCAAGAAGATCAGAAACAAGCATTGCCGTAAAATTACTAAGCCTAAAATAAAAATTGAAATTTGGAATATAAATGGAACGTTAGTGGAGGTGAATATACTTTACTGAAGCACAATTGATAATTAATCATTTATGCCACAAATGACCATTTAAAAATTCTGAATTCAAAAATCAGGGGTGATGTTATTATTCTTCAGGTGAACTAATGATGATTGGAAGGCCTGAGTGTGACATGTGATACAGTGTTTATCCATACTTCCCTTGTGCAACATGCTACTCAGTTCAGATGTTCGAGCACCAAGTGCGACTATCTAGTATAAATTAACCTGTACTGACAAGGTGCAATGAATGATGTTAAGGAGATGTCCCTAACATTAATAACTGGGTTTTGCTCACATGCAGGGTGCAGTTTCACAGTCATTGGTCATACTGATACAACAATAATATAAAAATAGGCAGTTTAGTGTGTTATTATGTTTATTATTAAAATGGTTCCTAGGATTGTAGGTCTGTTGTATGAGGAAAGATTGGATTGGTTGGGCTGTACAGACTAAATGCAGGAGTGATGCTTCCCCTGGTGGGGTGGAGGGGATGGGAGTGGCAGATAAAAGAAAAAATACATACATTTCTGGAGTCTAAACGTGTCAAAGATTGTGGGGAAGGCAGGAGCATGGCATAAGATAGAGGTTCAGTCACAATCATATTAAATGGCAGAATGGGCTTGATGGGCAACATTTGGCTGAGTATGGCGTAAAGGAACCTTAAGCAAAACTGACGTCAATGGGAATCAGGGGAAAATTTTCTAATGGTCAGAGTCATATCTAACTCAAGGGAAGATGGTTGTGGTTGTTCAAGGTCAAGCATCTCAGCCTTAGGACATTACTATAGGAAATTTTAGGTTAGTGTCCTCTGCCCAACTATCTTCAGCTGCTTCATTAATGACCTGCATGTATCATAAGGTCAGAAACAGGGATGCCCACTGATGAATACATAATGTTCAGCACCATCGTGAGATCTCAAATACTGAAGCAGTCCATGCCTCTATGCAGGAAGACCTGCATAACACTCAGGCTCCGGGTGATAAATGGCAAGTGATATTTGTGCCCTCAAATGCCAGGTAACAAGGCATCCATCTCTAACCATCCCGTCTTATCATTCATCACTAAATCCCTTTGAAACACTTGCTATCAATATCATGGAGGTTACCATTGACCAGAAACTGAAATTGACCAGACATATAAATACTGTGGCTGCGGGAGCAAGTCAGGGGGTAGAAATTCTATGTCAAGTAACTGCCTTCCTCTCTCCTCAATGTTTGTCAACTGCTACAAGGCACAAATCAGAAGTGTGATGGAACACTCTTCCTTTGCCTTAATGAGCAGGGCTCCAATACTCAAAATCTGACACCACTGAGAACTAAGCAGCCCTGAAAAAGAGATAACAAGCATGGGGCTGGATGAACACAGCAGGTCAAGCAGCATCATAGGAGCAGGAAAACTTGACGTTTCGGGCCTAAACCCTTCATCTGAAGAAGAGTTAGTTCTGAAGTAGGGTCACCAGATTCAAAATAATAACTCTGCTTTCTCTCCACAGATGCTGCCAGACTGCTGAGTTTCTCCAGAAATATCTGTTTTAAATTTGTAATAAACAGCCCAGTGATTGGCACCATATCAATCACCTTCAACATTGACTCCCTTCACCAGTGATACACAATGAGGCAGTGTCTACCATCTACAAGATGCACTGCATTAATTCACCAAGGCCCTCTGACAACAAATTCCAAATCCATGACTCCTACCATTCAGAAGGACAGGGGATGTAATTGGATGCAAACACCACCACCTGCCAGTACCAGTCTGACTTAGAACTATATCACTGTTCCTTCACTGTCACTGGGTCAACATCCCAGAATTTCCATAGACTGCAGCAATTCAAGAAGGTCATTCACCACTACTTTCTCCATGGCAATTAGGGATGGGCCATGAGTGCTGGCCTAGCCAGTGATGCCTATATCCAAATGAAAACTAAAAACAAAAAAAAAACATTCAAAATTACAACTCAACCAGTGCATACTGGTCAACAGTCAGACCCAGCCACCTCAACACCCAGCTGAGACAGTGATCCAGATAGTTTATACTAGTCAAGATGCAAACTCAATCAGTACACCCTAGTCAAGAGCCAGGTCCTTACCCTAAGCACTCTGATATTATTCTCACCTTATATCTTGAAGTGATACCATTCTTCATGTTATTCGACGGCATACAATTGTTGACTCTAATGTTCTCTCATTCTATGTTACTTCTTTCTATTTACCACCATTTTGGTTGTTCTTTTCTGGTCTCTAAAATATTCCCAATCCTTAGACATACTGTTATTCTCTGCAATATTATAAGTCTCTTGTTTTAAACTTAAATACCCTTAACAGCCCAAGTAATCTACAGTGAGTTTTTGTCAAAGGCTCTGTAAATTTCTTTCACTTGCATTTTCCGACACCTGTTATTCCTAATTTCTATCCATACTTATTCTATCTTATGATTTCCTGAGCCAAAATCCTTTCTCACAAATGTCTTTATAGCATCCTTTATTATGAAGCTATCACTATGCCACTTCTCTTCTGCCTGATTTTCAAAATGTTGTGTACCCTGGAATATTTATTTCTCAACCTTGATCATCTTGTGACCATTACTGCATTCTGGAACAAAGTATCCAAGTAGCTATTTCCTTTCCTAATGCATCATACTATCATTCCAGCTCATCAATTTTGAGTTAGACCACAGCTTGAGTATTGTGTACAGTTAGGTTCACTACATTACAGAAAAGATACATTTGCACAGTGGGGTGTTGAGGAGCTTTATAAGGATGTTGCCAGGACTGGAAATTTTTAGCCATGGGGAAAGTTTGGATAGACTGGTATTATTTTCCTTGAAACAGAGGAGGCTGGTGGGGGTGGCATAATTGAGACATATAAAATTTGAGGGATCTAGATAGAGTAAATAGTGGCAATCTTAGCAGAGGGATCAAAAAGCAGGATCAGAAACTCAGAAGCAGGATGTTAATACCATTGCTGAGATGAACAGCCATGGCTTAGTCTACTTCTCTCAGAAACAGATTCCTATGTTGAAGCATGTTACATAAAAATTCTTCCTATTATCAACACTATAACATGAATTAACATGAATTCAATGTGCCATAACCTTCTTCAAAAGGTCCCAAATTTTTTTTATTTGCGGGATGTGGGCATTGTTGGCTAAGCCAGCATTTATTGCCCATACCAATTTGCACAGAGGGCAGTTAAGAGTCACCCACTGTGGGTCTGAAGTCACACGTAGATCAGAACAGATAAGGATGGCAGTTTCATTAACTAAAGGGCACTAGTGAATCAGATGGGTTCAGTTGTGGAGTAAACAATACGTGGAGATAGAGCCCAATGAAAGAGAAGAACAAAGGAGCGGATAACGAACAGTCTGGGGACAATTAGTAGATAACAATAGGTTGAGTGTAATAGGAGACCATGCGAGGTCTGGTCGTGCATGGGGGTTCAGGTAAGGACAAGGGAGGAAGTGCCTTAATCCCTGAAATTGTTGAACTCAATATTACGTCCAGAAGGCTGTAGAGTTCCCAAGTGGTAAAGGAAGCCCTGTTCCCCTTCTCTCATATTTGCTGACCTACACTAGCTCCAAGTAAAGCAAATTCTAATTCTATTTGCTCCTTCCCTGATATCTGTGTTTTCAGCTGCCTACTCTGCAAATACTGGAATTCCATCCCGACACCTCTTCATCTCACTTTGCTATTTAAAGACACTCCTTTAAATGACACCACTTTGAGCAAGCTTTCACTCATTTGACCTATTATCTTCTTATGTGGCTCAAATCACACTTCAATTATAAAGTTACTGTGACACCTTGGGACATTTCATTATGTTAAATGCACTAAATAAATACAAGTTATTGTCGATGCATTATCTTAAGGAGTATTGTCAACTGAATTTCCTCCAAGTCTAAATATATTGGCCTGTATGTTCCAAACCCAGACAACTATTTGACCTGCACAGGCTACAGTTGTATGCTGGGACCCTGCAAAATACAAAACAAGACTCTGTGGGGAGTGCCCAGGAAATTGAGCATTCCAATGGGTAATACTCCTCTGTCACTAACATCAGAGAATTTGGAGAATTTCTTCTCTCAGATGGTTGAGAATCTTTGCAACTCTTTGCCAAGGAGACCTGTGGGAGTAGAGATCTTATGTATATTTAAAGCTGAGATAAGTAGTTTCTTGATCAGTAGGGGGAACAATTGTTGTGGAGATAGGGCAGATGGACGTAAGAAATATCAAATCAACTATGATCCCATTGAATGATGGGGAAGGCTCAAGGGGCCGAATAGCCTGTCCTTGTTCCTATTTCTTATGGGTCTTATGGTCTTAACAAACCAAAGGGTAGCCATTGGGTGACAAGGGTTATCTTCTAGGCAATGACTCTCATGTTCAATCTATACAGATATGCGCATTTTGCATTTCTGAAATGCATGGGAGCAAAAAATTTATATGCTGAAACAACAGGCTGAATTACAGGAGGCAACGTGGTCCCTGTAAACCCCTCTCTCCAAACCCATAGCAAGATAGAGCAGGGTGTGTGATGCACAGCTCAGTGAAAGAACAGCTGCCTTGTTGACACTTCATCGTCAGTTGGCTGCAGGCCTTCAGCAGCAGTAAGATTACCTTCAACCACAGTCTATAACCTCATGAACTGGCAGATTCCTCATTCTACCATTACCAATAAGCCAGAGGACAAATCTTGGTTGAAAGTACAGTACAAAAGAGCATTCAGGAAAAGGGTCAACCCAAAACTAAGATGCTGACCTGGTGAAGCTACTACACAGAGAACTAAATGTGTGCTAAACGAGGAAGCAGCATGCTGGTGACTGAGCCTAGTAATCCTATAACAAATGGATTGGATCAAATCGCTGCATTGTTACCATATACATTTTAATGCTGGTAAACAAACAACGAAACAGAGAAGACTCCAAACACACTCCCATAGTCAACAATATGAGAACCCAAAATGCCAGCCCAAAAGACTGAAGCATTTGTAACCATTTTCTGCCGGAGGTGTTGAGTAGATTGCCCATGTTGGCCTCCTACTGAGGACCTAGTTCAAGAAGATGACTCGCCACCACCTTTTTAAGGGGTAGTAGGGATGATAACAAATACTAGCTTTGCAAGTGAGACTCACACTACAATTACGAAAAAAATTTAAAAGCTGCGCAGTGGGTGGGGAGAAGCATGCAGAGGAGAACAAAGAGGAAGAAGAGAAAGAGAGGAAGGAACCAGAAAACCCCTTTCTTTCTGGGCTGTATGTGAAGGTGTAATTTGAGCATAGTTCCCGGAAATTCAAACCCAATTTCCATTTACCAACACCCACACTCTTCACCTTCCCTTTGACATTGACCAGTACAGCACCTATATGACCACAATGGAAATCTAAAAGCCACAACAAAATATATATGCCAAACTATTCATTAAAAGATGCCGTACTGAACATAGTTAAACAAATTGCCTTCTGGATTTCCTAGTGCTCATTTTCTGTGTACCTTTGCTCCACTGTAATGGTGTATCAGTGACTACAAAAGACAAATGGAATGCTATTGACCTTCAGTGAAGAAAGTTGTAGATTGCCTTGGAGGATAGTGTCAAAGGAGATAATAAAAAAAAGTTTGTTTATTCCTCCTCCATATCTGTTGCATAAGGTAATGGCTCTGAAGGCATTAATATTCATGTTGTGTTGGTTCTACCCATTTTATTAATGTCACACATTCTCTGCGTGGAGACAAAGAACTCTTCTCTTACTTTTGGAGGGTGTCAATGTAACTGTAGTAACTCCCTAAGGTCCTAGTAATTATGCCTGACCGAATGCAATTGTACTTATTGCAATAAACCTTCTAGTTATCTAAGAACAGTGCCTCTTCTGGAGATCTATACAATTATCTAATCACATGATGACAGGAGTAAATGCACTAACGTCATGTTTGCAGATGACACAAAAATGGGCAGGAAGACAAGAAGTCAAGATGTCACAGAGTTTACAAAGTGATATAAACAGGTTGAGCTAGTGTATAAAAACTTGACAGATGGAATATAACATGGTAAATGTGACGACATGTACTTTGGCAGCCTGTTGTCCTTCATTTCATAGGAAATGGAATATAAATAAAGGGAGGTATTGTTTTAAGGATACAATACATTAGTCAGACCATCCTTGGAATGAAGTGGACAATCTGATCCCCTTATCTAAGGAATGATATACTGGTATTGAAGGCAGTCCGGAGAAGGTGTACTATGTTCATTCTAAGAGTGGAGGGATTTTCTTATGAGGAGATGTTAAGTAGGTTGGCCTGTGATCATTGGAGTAAGAGGAGACCTTTTTGAAACAAAGAAAATTCTTAAAGAGCTTGACAGGGTAGATGTGGAGAGATTGTTTCCCATTAGGGGAAAGTCTAGGACCAGAAGTTAAAATCTCAAGAGTAAAGGGTCACTCACTTAAGACAGCGATGAGGAGGAATTTCTTCTCTGAGGGGAGTGAACCTCTGCAATTTGTATCTGCAGAGGACTACCATGACTAGATTGCATGTATTCATGGCTGAGATAGACAGATTTTTCATCAGTAAGGGAATCAAGGGTTATGTGGATAAGGTAGGAAAATGGAGTCAGGATTATGAGATCAGCCACAATCTCGTCAATTAGTGGAGCAGACTCAATAGGCGAACAGCCTTCTGCTCCTAATTCTTATGATCTTACGGATGTTATTGGCTCAATACCTTATCTTTATGATCCTTAATTGTCTCAGTTTCCTTCTGAGAAGACAGCTGCTTCTGGAAGTATTTTATTTTGAGTAATATCCTGGATTTCTCGGCCAGGCAATCACTTCTTAATTGGGTGAAGCAGCCTTTTTTTTTAACTATCCTGGTTGCTTAGACCAGGCAGATTCTTCTTCTTGATTGTGTTCTGGATCTGTGGACATTGGACCGGCTCACGTGGAGTCATGTACAACAACTCCCTCAAGTTGTTGATTATGCTGAATGACTTCAGTTAGCTTTTGTGGTTTTCGCACAGCGAAGTAAACTTTTCAAGTGGGCAGTCTTATTACTGAAAGATCGCTGCTCACTTCAGCACTGTCTCTCCTTCTGGCATGGGTTTTTTTTGTCTGAAGATGACCAGTGCAAGATTCCTAAATGAACTCAAGTGGTTTGTATTGCTCATTCTTCCTCTCAGAATTGATCTATTCTTGCAGAATTTGCTGAGTTTTATCTTCTGATCTGTCCGCAGTGATAAAAGGTATGTTTTCCAGACCTACCAATCTTGTGTAATTACAGATTTCACAATGGGTTATGAGATCTTCAATCTATTTTTAGATCTTTGCCCAAAATACTGCTGACTGAGCCCTGGCTGTACAATTGACAATGCCTAAGTGCTCCTGGTGTATTCTTTCCAATGCATCTTTCTAAAGGGAAATTGTGATTACTAGTCTTCAATCATATGTAGTAACTTGCCTATGATTGTGAACTATTGTCGGTGTTCAAAGTATATAGGCTAAATTCAACTTGCTGTACTCTTAGTTTAACCATCGTTCAACACGATAGTAATAAGTGGTATCACACACTGCTACTGGGCACTGACTGTGTTACAAATCACTCCCTCGTGTGCATCAGATTAGGATGCAACCCTGGGCATCCATCCCTCTATGACAAAAACACCAGCAAGACAGCTATGGAGATGTAGACATTGATACTGACAAGTGGGAGCCAGCCACTGACAATCATAACCTCTACAGCTGACTGGAAGGGCACTGGAAGATGCAAGTAGAAACAAATAGTTTAACCATCTGAGAAGTGGATTCAGAGAAAACAGACGCTGATGAATCCTGCAGCTTCTCAGCTTACTGTCTTTCTCTGCAGCAATTGAGACAGGCATTGCATGACAGAGTGGGGTTCCTGAGACATACCTGGCAATGCTAGACACAGTTGACCACCCTGGTGCAAACTATCACCTTACAAAATAAAATGCTGCCACCAAGCCACTCAACTAAATTAGTAACTTGTATGCTCAAGTATTGTGAAACTACAGTCTCCCACTTGCACCAAATTCCTGAATTAGCATTTTGTTTGCAAAATACTCTGGGAGATTGGAGAGAAAATACAGAAAGATACGGAGGACTAGTGCATCAAGAAGGCATGACTTTATGGGAAGGGAGAAACAGAAAGATAGTTGTACAATGATAGTAATAAAGGCAAGATACACTATTATTGGAGATGAGTATAAAAGAAACAGGTTGAAGGATTTAATGAGATGGTTAAGTGCAGTTGGGAATTATCATCATTAATGATAGTGTTTAAAACCAATCATTTGATATAGTCCAGCCAGATCTAATAATGAATGGCTAAACCAGATAGGTACATTAATTTCTGAGCCCCTTGACTTAAGGAAATTGATTAGAATTATCCAGAGGGAATCCAACTGGAACTGAAGAGTGCATAGGCTTTGCTGGGGAATAAGACAAAAAGGTAAATTTGAAGCATTTCTATCAAATTGACAGTTTCAAAAATATAATAATGAATGAAAGTCAAAAGTAGGCATTTAGCAATTTTTCTTATCTTCCAAGGGCAGAGGCGGAAGAATGTGGGGTTAGAATGAACTAGGAGGATGTTGGTCATGAATGATACGAGGAAGTGGTTCAAGATAATTTTGTCAGAAGTCAATGGGAATTGAGGCAATGGAAGGCAAATGATGACTATGAGGATGAGTAGATGGGTTTATACTGAGGGATGGTTTAGTAAGGACAAGAGGACAGTGAATTCAGAGGAGAGCGGGGAGGAGAGCTGAGATTAACATTGATTCAATCAGAATGAAGTCACAAAGAACACAGCTTTTTCAGAAAGAGGAGACAGACTCAGGGATAAACTTATATTGGAAATCATTGCAGAGGTGTGGTGGCGTGGTTGTTAAAGAGAAATTAAAAGTCAGGTGGGAAGGTTAAAGCAAGATGAAATACTCAAAGAAGGTGTTGAAGATATTTGGAGATAAGGATAAACTCTGATCAAAGCAGTCGGTGTAGGACAGATGGTGGGCAACATAGCCAGCTGGAGAGGCTTTGGTGAGGTCCAATGGGTCTCCACTCATACGCTAAGTTTCAGTTGAAGGCATGATATCAAGGCAATCACCTACAATAAGGTTGTTAAGATAGTGAAAGGTAATGACATTGTTCTTGAGTGAATGGACATTTTGAAAGGAAATGCAGAGGGGTGCAATGATTAATCCACATCCATAGTGTGCAGCAATAGGTGATTCGATGGGCAACTTGGAGTACAGTATGGGGACTGGCAGGCTTCAGTGTCCTACTATTGGGTGAAAACTGGATCTTGAGCCATCCTTGCACTTGCTAACACTGGGACTGACTGAGCAATTTTACCACAGGTTGTTTCCTGATTGGATGTCTGCAAGCCCACCGTCCAATTAAGAAAAGACACAGGAACCATTGCCAGCGCAGTTAGAGCTGACAGCTCCAAAGCCCCACAAGTAGAGATTGACTCTTCAGTAACTATCAGAAGACTTCAGCCTCCAAAAGACAAGTTCAACAAAGAAAATCTGTGGGCTAAACATCAGAGAGTAGTTGCAGCCATGGGAACAACATTTCTATTTGCAGTCCTCCTTTGGGCCATTGAACTTCTGGCAAGAAAGCACCTCAGTTAGTGCAGTGGGAGTACTGTCCTGTTATTGGCAAATGCCAGTGATCCTCTTTTATTTAATTAATATATTCTTCTAATCAACCTGTTCAGAGATGTTATTACGCACCTCTGGAGCAGGCCAGACTTGAATCTGGGCCTCCCAGTCCAGGCGTAGAGACACTACCACTGCACCACATGATGGCCCAGTGATCCTCTAAACTGGCCCTGGTTAGGTTCTTTAATTATGCAAATCAACGTTCCACGTCCTTAGAGCAGGCAGTCACTCTAGCCTCAAATCTAGTGCTGGAAAAATGTCGATATTTTCCCAGCCTCTCCACCAGCTGTGTGGGTCGCAGTAAATTTTTTACTACCTGTGGGATTATTCCACAGGTTATTATGCTGTGAATGTTGGCAGGAAGGTAGAAATAGAGAGGACTAAAACTGGAGTGAAGTAAAATATTCTGAGACCAAAATTGAAAAGTATTGTGATTGGCTGAGTGGAGAAGAATATAAGAGGAAAAGCAGTGTTGGTGTGGGAGCCAAAATGTGTGTGAAAGTTAGACACAGCGAATTTGATTTACAGTACATAGACTTGGCAAAGATTAGAAGTGACCTCCTAAATAAAGGACTCCCCTCTAAATCCAGGTGCCTTGTACCGACATGTCAAATTCTATTACACCTTGTACATTTGATACTCAAATGCAACAACAAAATTTTACGATAACTAATTTACCAACTGTCAGCCCACATGTTTAAGACTTTGTTGGATGAACTTTACCAAATATAAATATTGATATTTTGTTTTAGAATTTTCCTCTGTGGGTTTAGTGAGTAAAGATACTTTTCCCTGGGTGGCTTGCTAGAAGAAGGTTTTGATCCTTGATCAGTACTGAATCCGTGAATGATTAATACTACCAAACAAACTCAAATTTCTTCTGTGCTTGAATCTGTTTCTTGAACCACTATTTGCCACGATAGTTTCTAAGAAATAAAGTTTGCAATTACACAGAGATCCTGGATTTTTTGTTACAATGACAATATGAATAAAAATTTGAAACAAGCAAATGACAGAAAGAAATAAAGCAAAAGTGAGAAAAAAGAGGAGAGAAAAGGAAAAAGAATGAAGGACAGCATGAAAAAAGCAGAAAGAGAGAAATGGACATGTGGCAATGAGAGTGGAAATGACAAGCAGCAAGAAGGACGATAATTAAGAGGAAGTGGGAGAGATAACTATGGTGAAATATAGAGATAGGAAGGAGGGAGAGAATGGAGTCAGTGAACAACAAGGAAGAAATGAGAACTATGTGGGATGAGAGAACGTATGATAATTGGGGAGAATGGAAATGAGGTAACAATGAGGAAAATATGATAAATTAAACTATAAGACTGAATTTTATATTCCCATTGACATACGTTTGCAAGTGATCTGCTTTTAGCCTCAATTCCAACTTCCTGCCTTCCCACTATCTCCTTTGACTTCCTTGGTATTACAGAAACTATCTCACTTTGCCTTAAAATTATTCAATGGCCCTGTTGCCAATCTCTGAGAAAGAGAATTGCATAGACTGTTACCACTTAGAATACAAAATTCTCCTCATATTTGTTTTAAATAAGATACCCCTTAGTTTAAAACTGTTCCCATACTTCCAGTCCCACCCATAGAGAAAACATCCTTTCAAAATCCATCCTCTCAAGTTCCCTCAGGATCTTATAGGTTTTCAAATAATTGGTATCCTTAGTGATGTGGGTCAACTCACTTTGGTGATAACAAGGCGTGGGGCTGGATGAACACAGCAGGCCAAGCAGCATCATAGGAGCAGGAAAACTTGACGTTTCAGGCCTAGACCAACTCACTTTGGTGTTAGGTTAAAAAAGAAGAACTTCTCACCAGGCAATTTACTAAATGAAAGTATATTGATATAAGACAATGGTAGCAATTCTTGTCCTGTTCCCTTATACAGAGTGAATTTAAACTGTTTGGGTCCACATGTTAGTACTGGAGTAGTGTTGAAATTACTGACTACTAATATTGATTTTGCATTAAGGAATCACCCTGCAAGTGCTAAAGTGCTGTTGTCTACATGGATGGTAAGGAAGTCAATATACTAAAAAAAACAGGGACTATTTGTTATCCTCCATCAGAAAATGTAGTTAAAGATGTGTTCAAAGAATTAGAAATGCTAATTTTTGAGAGTAAAGTATCCTTGAAACTCAAAAGTTAAAACCAGTTGTAAACAAGTTGGACCAGTCTTGAGTAAATTTGTCTGCACACTCTAAGTCACAAGTGTCAAAATGTCAAAACAACTAAAAAGGCATTGCAGATATAAAGAGAAGCAAAGTGAGACAGCACTTGAAAAAAGGACTGGGTTATAGTGAGCGATGATGCTGTAGAATAACAAGGACATACTACAAAGTTTTGGAGTGTAAGTTAAAGCTTCAGGATGAAGCCATTGGTTTTGCAAGAGTTGAGCAAGATTCATGATAATTGGAGGAAAGAGTACAAAACAATTCAGGAGTTAGCTTAAAAAAGTGTATCAGGTTTTTATTTTAACTGATAATCAATGTGACCCTAAGTAGGTTCTTCAAGTAGTGAAGGAGAATTGTAATTCTGAATTTAAGCAGGAGGAAGACCATTATGCTGAGCTATTTTTTCTTCCAAAATTGGACAATAAAAATCCTACAGCTCTAAAGAGAATGGAGATCAGGAGAAAGAATCTGAACAGGGTGATCCAAAGACTAGATTAAAAAGTCAACACTGATCACCCATGTTAAATTTCAAAGAACCAAAGGAAATACTGAATCCAGAACACTGAAAAGCATTAAAATAGAATTTCTTTCATCCACAACTTCCTCCTGCCAGTTTTCAAAAGCCAGACAGACTATCAGAAGTCCACAATGTTGTTTCTGACATTAGGATATCTGGTTGGCAAGGGTGAGTTGGACCTAAGGGTCTGTGTCCATGTTGTAAATCTCTATGATGCTATGACTCTATGGTCAACCAAAATAGACCAAGAATACAATTGTCTTACCAAGGACATGGAAACACTGTGAAATTTAATTATCATGTAAAAGGAAATTTACTATGACATACGACAGCGGTTATGCCACCAGCAGCGAAACATACTTTATATTAGAGAAAAGACTTTACATATTTACAGAAGTGGACTAGAGCTACTGTTACATACCTGTTGATACAGGTTAAACCTTGTGATGTTACCAGTCTAAAGAAAAGCTAAACAGCTGGATACAAGATCCATGTGATTCACATTGCTTTGGACATGGTCTTTGCAAGGGGAAGGATTTCTCAGATATCCCTAAAGCTCCTAATCAATTTGCCAGAATTTGCAAAAGGGGACAATTAGAGTCCAAAAGACTCTGTGGTTCACCACCTAGAAATACTACTGGGAGGTTATGCTGAAGAGGATAAACAAATTTGAGTATTTCAAATATGAACCCAGCTTGAGTGTAAAAGATCAATCACCAGGAAAACTCTTCACTGTAAAACACAGCTTTGGGGTTTAAGTGTTACAAGGCTAAGAAAGGTAAGGAACAGAAGTAAATTCTCAGTAGCTAAGAATCACTTTGGATCGGGTCCTGGAAGATCAAATGACTACTTATGGAACAAGGCAAAATATACCTGTGGAGTGGGATTTTTAATTGTGCTAAAACTAAAATGTGGAAGTGTTGATCTGTAGTTTCAAGCCCACAATAATAGTGTTTAGTAAATAGTTAAGTTTGCCTTTAATAGTCAAAGTCTTAAAATGTGAAATATTCTTACATATCCTTCCAGTTATCAAATGCCAGGTTGAGCTTTTTAAGTTATCAGTCTCTAGGAATTAAAGCACTGTCTTCTGGCCATCTGACAATTGGAAGGTATGCTGAAGGTCTCCTGCACAGGCACAGGACTCTTGTCTGTTGTCAGGGCTACTGGAGGCACTGGCGTTACTGCCATGGGGCCTGAATGGCACAAACATCCTGAGAAGATACCTCAGATGTGAAAGACAGCTGTTTGCCTTGTATCCAGTATGTAAACTGGGAGGTGCATGTGAGTCTGAATCTACTCACAAATGCATACCCACCATTGGGGTATTGATGCTGTTGGAATGTATTTGGGGAATGATGTTATGGTGTGGTACCATCTAAAGATTCCTCCTATCAAAAGTGGACAGATGGTCCTGCTTTCTTCAGCTGCGTATTCTTTGGGATTAAAGAGACCTGCACAAGACAATACAAAGATAATACTTAAGGGTTTCACATCTCCTCATTCCAACCATGCCTGACCCGGAACGCCACGTGAATAGTCAGGGACACAGAAGTACCCTGTCTCATGCATCATCCACAAGCACCGTATTCTCATACATACCTCACCCCCTTTCGAACTGGAGCTCATAGCTCAGCTTCAGCAATTGCTCAAACTTTGAATCAGGTTGCTCCACCATCAGAGACTCATTAATTGGATGACACGTTGAGGTACATAACTGGCTGGCTGCATTCAGCCAGTTGCATAAAACACTCACTTCCATTGTCGCTGCTGGACCTGCATTCTTCAAAAATATCGAGCCTGTGAGTGGGACTGATATTTGGAGAAAATTCAAGTGATTGAGGCAGATCTCTGAGGGCTTATTCTGCCTGTATGTCTTATTCCATACAGGGTTATACATTGCATGTATGCATCATCAGGTATATTGTAAAGCAAGCTTTATTTTAAAGTATTTCTTATAGCTAGTTATCTAACATTCGATCTCTTTGTAGCATCATACGGCTGCAATGTTGGCCAATAAGTCCGGTTTTCATAACAAGACTCCACAACACAGCACCCTGTATGCTTTATGTGAATACTTATAAACAATTTTATATATCCTGAATGATTATCATTGCTCCTTTGCATTTTCCTCTCTTGTTCATTTAAAGCTGCAAAAATACCATCTCTTCATTTTCTTCAGATTCTCTCTGAGTAGAAATCAAAATTCACCACGTTACCACCTACAAATTAGTCACAGGATTGCAAAACTGTTGAAAACCTTGGGAACTAAAAGTCATACTGGGTGGAAGGTCGCAATGAAGTTATGGAGCTTTTTATACATGTTCAAATTTTCTATTTTCTTGAGGTCTGCAGCAACCATGTGGTCTAACGACATTTTCACTCCCCTGTATCACTCTAATAACGTGCTATTAAACTCAATTTATCATCAAACAGCTGCAAACAAAAAGAAAATACTGCAGATGCTGGAAATTTGAAATAAAAATTATTGAAATTGCTGGAAATACTCAGCAGATTTGGAGCCGTCCATGGACAGAGAAACAGAGTTCACGTTTCAGCATTGTGAGCTTTTGTCAGAATTGAGAAAAGTAATCAGCAATGACTCAGCCATCAATGTACTGGAAAAAAAGATAAGGAAGGCAACCAAATAGGATTACAACAAGGAATATTCCACCTACCCTACAAACAAGCAGACATATCTAGATTCCATGTGTACTGTCACTACAATGTTTATTTGGAGGAAGTAAGATAAGTTAAAGAGAAATTATTCAGTGTCAAAACAAGTTTAGCTAGGCAAAAAATGGCAGTGGTGCATGGAAACTAATTGGGTCTCCATTAAAGGAAGAAGACAGCCTTCAAAGTAAGCATCCTGTTGGGAAAAGGAGGTACAGTTCTGATGAAAGGACACAGAGATAAAGCCTGAATCTTTTGACATCCAAAGCAGCTGTCATGGACAGATTGAAAGTGTTATAACAAATCTCTTGTCCTATTCTGACCACCTGTCTGTAAACAGATTGAGATTTAAATTTCCCCCTTTGGTATATTTCCCAACCTTCCCTCTGTTTGTGGGCTCTGACTTTGCAAAGGTTGCAACAACACTCTTGTGAAGTTAAACCGTAACTAGAGTTTATGTCACACACCTAATGAGAGGTGTAGGGGAGGGGTTGAATGGGGAAACACTTCGCAAAACAGGCAAGGGTAAAAGCATATATCAGGCTGGATAGAATCAAAAATTATTTTAATAAAATAACAACTTAAGTACAAAACATTGGAAATATAACATGTTAATCAATGTCCTTGCTCTTAAGATGGATTCCGAGTTGGAATTAGCAGTCTGAAGTTCCTTTGTCGGGATAGATTGTTGGTTTACTGGCAGTTCAGCAGTCATAGATAGTTCCTTCTCTTTAATAATACTTTCAAGGTCTCTTGAGGAATATTGCTAAAATGTGACTACTGCTTCACTGTTTTGATGAAAGAAAGTTGAGTACTTACAGAGTATAAATACAGGTTGTTGGCTGAATTTTACAGGCCAGAGGCTTTTCTTTGTAGCACAGAGTTAGGAGTTTTTGAGATCATCTGTAGATATTGTAAAGCACAACTGACTGCTATTTCAAAATTGTATCATTAAAAGGCAGTTGTGTTCAGCACTGTGGGACTATTGTGCTCAAGCCTCTATGGGTGTGTGCATGTGCATGCGTGTGCGAGTGTGAGTGAGTGAGTGTGTGTGGAAGAAGAGTTAGAAACAGTTACCATGGAATTAAAGGGTTTGCATTGCAGATAGTCAACTGTCTATTGCTCCTCTTGGAAGTTATGTGCAAAGTCATTAACACATTGTTTTAGGAAAGGTATAACCGGCAATTCTGTTATATAGGGTCTCTTTTGCCTTGGACATGGTTTAACTCTGCGGCAGTTTAGGACACGCAAATAATATTCCAGTCACTTCAGGAGGTGCATGTATCATTGATTGTATGATTGACTTTGATTTCTGAGAAACTTCTAGAAGGTTACTACTAAGTCTAGTCATATAATTAAATAAGCCATATTTGTGGCTATTTAATGTGCAATTAAAATGATCACTAAATATAAAAATATGCATTAAAGACTTTTTAAAAATCTATTTGTGTCATAGAAAAATCTGCACTTAAAACACACTGCGCACACACACGTGTATTGTCATTGCCTGGGGAGTTTAAATTGATTTGTGCTGTCCTGATCCCTCTATGAAAACCCTTTTGTCCGATTTCAGTGTTGAGACAGATACACTGGACTAAACTGACAGCTACAACTGATCTTTCCCAACAATTAAGCCTTTAAAATCTTACCTGAATGCATCAGCAAATGTCTAAAATAGGGGCCACGTCTTCTCTTGAAATGTCTTCTTTCATGCTTACTGACCTTGCCCTGGAAAGGCTGTGTTGGACCACTTTTACTGCAGTTGGGATCTGGAGTCCTGACTGTAAATGCAGAATAGTCAGATGCAGGAAATTATACGGGCAGTGATGATATGCCCTGCATCACTACTGTTTGGAAGTTCTGGACTGAAATGTAAACTCTGTTCCTCTCTTTATGGATAGTGCAAGACCTTCTGAGCGTTTCCAGTATTTTCTCTTTTTATTTTTCTAACAAATACATCCTGAGTTAATTCATCTTCTGTTATGGTTATGGGCTGCACAATTGGCCTTCTTCCTTCACTGGAAACTTTCAATCAAAGAAAAATAGTCCATCCTATTTCTTAGATACATGGCATCCTACTTCTTAGATATATAGCATTTCAAGATGGCATCAGATTAGGCTTGTTTACTCTGTCTGCTCTTCTTCTCCCATTATTTTTCTTCTTTTCTAGATTTTTTTGTTCTTTTTTAGTTTCGGTATTTTTTTAGCTTTTTCTCCATTAACTTACATTATGGATAGAGGCAGCGGCGGTACTGTTGAATTTAGCAGTTAGCTAGATGTCCAGTGTGAGGCAGAGGCTGAGGGCCTGACCCGGGACTCATTGTGAGTTTCCGATGCCCGGACCAAAGGTGAGACTGAGGACTGGCACACAAGCCAAAGGCAAGGCTGAGGCCCGGTGCATGGCTTGAAGGCGGTGCCGAGGGCCACTGCCTGGATCAGAGCTTTGGCAGTCTGGTGTGTGGCAGTGGCTAAAGGCCTGGATCAGAGCTCTGGGGGTCTGAGATCCCAGGAATAAGCCCCAATGCTGTAATGGAGGATCCACTGACATCTGCAGCAACAAAGACAGCAGGGGAGATCAAGCCAGCGTGGGGAAAGCGTGCCAAAGCAGAGGAGATCGAGCCTTTGTCAGAAGTGTGGTCCCAGCATGGCTATGCACTTAAGAAAGATTGTAATGTTTGAACTTTTAACTTTATTTCTTTAGTTTTCAACATAATACCAAGAAGGACTGTTATTTTTAACTTCTACCTTCATTTTTTAAAGTTATATTAAGATGGACTGTAGTGTTTAACTTTTAACTTTAATCCTTATTTCTTTCTATCTTGTCCTTCAGTTTTTGTACCTAGGTAATTGTACCTAGGATGATGCAGTGTGTGGGGACATTGAATATTTTTCATTGTACTCCTGTGTTTTTGTACTCTAGTACAGGTGACAATAAAGTCTAAATCTAAATCTAGTTATAGTATGGACATTTCTGTTTAACTCCCCTCACTATAATGCTCAGATCTACAAAGTTGTGTTATGAATTGTCAGAGTTTTGAGAAAGGACAGTGGGAAGCAAAAAAAATAGAGAAAGTAATAGCACTCTAGCATTATAGCACATCTTGCTTCTATGCATTGGCTCTGCTTTGAAATTACATTTAATGTTCAGAAATGAAAATCAGAAACTTGACCACTGAAGTGTAACTAAATACATTTTCACATAGATGACTAATTTGAAAGTTTTAGTTGTGCAACAGAGATGGTTACGGATTTTGCTGATGATAGGTGACAATCAGGATCTCAGTTATAATATTCTTACAGAAAACTCTGAATATAAAATGCCATAAAGTTGACAAATAAAAACATAATGAATTGGCAGAGACAAAGAAGAAATCTGTTAAACAAATTTCACACTGTAGTTTAACAACACTACACCAATTCAATTATTGATGTCTCAGTATACCTTGAATAGATCTGATAAAGCATTTTGTTTTCATAGCAAGCACCTCACAGGTGACTGAGAAAGAATGTTTCAAAAATCAAATGAATAGTCGGATTTATTCCAAGTAAAACATTCATTTTGGCCCACACATGCACTGATAAATTGTGTTACTGAAAGATTTTGGAAAAAGAAATGTAGAGTGGTGCTGATTATGGCAGATTTTAATCAGAGGATTTCATAAATATCTGATTAACATGACAGCATATTGTCACCTGATCATTCACAAGATAAAGGCACTGGCTAGGGTATTGAGCAATTCAGATGAGAAGATCATGGGTTTAATACTTGGGTCTGGTTGAGTTAGCTCATTTTAACTCAGGCATTTGTGGGGATTCTGCAATTGAGTTAACCATGCCTGGCTAGAAAGTATTAAATATTAGGTGCACCGTGCTGCTAAGTGACCTTTTTTGAAGATTTCATGTGTGGAGCATATGATTTACATGTGGATTAAGGTCAAGTTCAATTGAAATTTTCCCAAACAATGAGATATCCTGCCAATACTTGTAGTCTCGGGTCAAAATGAAGAATGACTGCTTTAAAGAAATAATACAAGGCTGAGTAATTAACAAAGATGGTAGGAACTGCAGATGCTGGAGAATCTGAGATAACAAGGTGTAGAGCTGGATGAACACAGCAGGCCAAGCAGCAGAGGAGCAGGAAAGCTGATGTTTCGGGTCTGGATCCTTCTTCAGAAATGGGGGAGGGGAAGGGGATCCTTAAATAAATAGAGAGGGGGAGGTGAATGGAAGATGGATAAAGCAGCATATAGGTGGAGAGGAGACAGACACGTCAAGGAAGCGGGGAATGAGCCAGTACAGGTGAGTGTAGGTGGGAAGTTGCTTTGGGGGTTGGTCAGTCAAGGGAAGACGGACCAGTCAAAGAGGAGGGATGAGGCTGGTAGGTCAGAGGTTGGGGTGGGGGTTGAGGTGGGAGGAGTGGATAGGTGGGAGAAAAGACGGACAGGTCAGGGAGGTGGGGACGAGCTGGGCTGGTTTTGGGATGAGGTCGGGGGAGGGGAGATTTTGAAGCTTGTGAAGTCCACATTGATACCATTGGGCTGCAGGGTTCCCAAGCAAAATATGAGGTGCTGTTCCTGCAGCCTTTGGGTGGCATTGTTGTGGCACTGGAGAAGGCCCAGGATGGACATGTCGTCCAAGGAGTGGGAGGGGGAGTTAAAGTGGTTCGTGACTGGGAGGTGCAGTCGTTTGTCACGAACCAAGCGTAGGTGTTCCACAAAGCGGTCTCCAAGCCTCCGCTTGGTTTCCCCGATGTAGAGGAGGCCACATTGGGAACAGCGGATACAGTGTACCACATTCGCAGATGTGCAGGTGAACGTCTGTTTAATGTGGAAGGCTTTCTTGGGGCCTGGGATGGGGGTGATGTGGGAGGTGTAGCACTTCCCGTGGTTGCAGGGAAAAGTGCCAGGGGTGGTGGGACTGGAAGGGAGTGAGGAGCGGACAAGGGACTCACGGAGAGAGCGGTCCCTCCGGAAGGCAGATAAGGGTGGGGAGGGGAAAATGTCCTTGGTAGTGGGGTCAGATTACAGATGGCGGAAGTGTCGGAGGATGATGCGTTGAATGTGGAGGTTGGTGGGGTGGTACGTCAAGATGAGGGGGATTCTGTTTTGGTTGTTATCGCGGGAAGGAGGTGTGAGGGATGAGTTGTGGGAAATATGAGAGATGCAGTCGAGGGCGTTGTCGAATGCTGTGGAGGGGAAGTTGCACCCCTTGAAAAACGAGGACATCTGGGATGTCTGGGAGTGAAATGCCTCATCTCGGGAGCAGATGCAGCGGAGGTGAAGGAAGTGGGAATAGGGGATGGCATTTTTGCAGGAAGGTGGGTGGGAGGAGGTGTACTCTAGGTAGCTGTGGGAGTCTGTAGGCTCAAAATAGATATCGGTTTCCAGGTGGTTGCCAGAGATAGAAACAGAGAGGCCCAGGAAGGAGAGAGAAGTGGTCCAGGTGAACTTAAGGTTGCGGTGGAAGGTGTTAGTAAAGTGGATGAACTGCTTGAGCTCCTCATGGGAGCACGAGGAGCGTCAATACAGTCATCAATGTAACAGAGGAAGAGGTGGGGCAGGGGGCCAGTGTAGCTACGGAAAAGGGATTGTTCCACGTAACCTGCAAAGAGGCAGGCACAGCTTGGGCCCATGCGGTTACCCATGGCCACCCCCTTTGTCTGTAGGAAGTGGGAGGAATTGAACGAGAATTTGTTAAGGGTGAGGACAAGTTCAGCTAAGCGCCTCTTTGTATGACATTAGCAGATTGGGCGAAGCTTATTGCAGCTTCAATATTACCATTTTAAGGACCATTACTTTATGCAATAGGCATAACTGGGGCTGTTATCCAATAGCAGCCCACCCTCAAGAGCTGTCAGTTCAATCAAAGCCCCTGCAACTCAATAGCTCCAGCAGCACCATTTTGGGAATACGTCAGCAGACAAGAATATTCAGCCTCCGATCTTTGGGTAAGTGTCCTCCAAGGCAGCCTCCGAGATACACAATAACACAGAATCACCTAACAGAAACTGATAGCCAAGTTTCGTACCCATGAAGACAGCCTCAACCGTGATCTTGGGTTCATGTCACGCTACATGTAACCCCACCATACTGTTCTGTATTTGTAAAATCCTCCTTAACGTTCTGTTTTGACACCATCGCCTTGATAACTTGTTATGATCTCTCTACCTTAATTAGTTTGTACAGTTTGGATTACTTGTTACCTTGGTTAGACCCTCAGCATGCGACTCTTAAACCTATCAAGTTATTCCAGTCATTTGACTTGTCTCCAGCACCACCTTATTTGTAATTTTTTGTAATTATCTCTCTGCCTTAATTAATCAGATTATAAATTATCCCATCACTTGTTATTCAGCTGTTAACACTTTACTCTCACCGGGTGACATGCTTGATCTACTGCAGAGGTTAAAACTGTTGACACTCCACTCACACCAATGTGTATGATCTTTTGATCTCTCAGATCATAAATTCTATGCCTGGGTGTCTTCTCCTCACTTCTCCTGATGAAGGGGCACGCTTTGAAAGCTTGTGATTTCAAATGAACCTGTTGGACTGTAACCTGGCGTCAAGTGACTTCTGACTTCATCTTCAACTTGACGAATTTTCCCATCGACTGCTTGGTTGACATTGCTATCAATGTTACAACATTGTGGCCCGCTATCATCACAGGGACTCCGGCAGTTCCAAGAAAGGCCCACCATATTGCCGATAAACTATAAATGTACAGTAAATGAGTTCATACAACATCACTGTATTCTGAAAACAAATGGAAAATAATGTCTAATTATGAATGAAGTTTGGAAAAGCAGGACTTAATGTCATAGCAAAAAGCATATGTGATAACTTTCCATCAGAATATAATCATGAATTAATAGTTCCTGTGGTATTTTAGGAGATTGTAATGGTAGCAGTTTTTAAGAAGTTTCGTTGATAGTTTGGCAGAATTCAGCAGTTGTGGTCCTTCTTTCACTTTAGAAGAAAAGAATGCAGGTACTCAGGAGTGATAAAATCTAGTGAACAGAAAGCAGACAGACCAAGCAATAAAATCAACAACAAAGAAACAAACAAAAATGAAAATCAGATTTTTGATAGTATCAGACACTTAGAGATGAACAATTGTCTCAATATAAATAATTTTCTTTCTGAACATGGTTCCGTGTGATCAGTTTTATGTTTCAGCAAACCATCTCAAAAAGTATGCGTGGATTGAAATTCTCAATTAATGCAGGGCGAAATAAAAATCACAGATTAAGATCAGGAAACTGCACTTTGCACAAGTATAATGTGGTAGTTGTTAACACCTTCTTATTCATTCTGTTTTCAGTATTTTGACTTGGACTGTTCCCTCTGTTACACCTTGGTCCACTCCTTGATCAATCCCCTGAAACATCGCCCTTCTCAAAACATCTTTCAATGCAAGCGTATGAGATGCAATACCTATCCTTTTACCTCATCTCTTCTCAACACCCTGGGATCCAGATATTCCTTCTAGGTGAAACAGTGATTTACATGTACATCTTTCAATTTGGTGTACTTGACTATGAATACATGAATCAGAAGCAGGAGTTTGCCATGCAACCCTTCGCATCATAGAATCCCTACAGAATGGAAGCAGGCCATTCAACCCATCAAATTCACACCGCCCCTCCAGAGGGCATCCCACCCAGACCCACACCCCATCACTGCATTTCCCATGGCTAATCCATCGAGCCTGCACATCCCTGGACACTATGGGCAATTTAGAATGACCAAACCACCTAACCTGCACATCTTTGGACTGTGGGAGGAAACTCATGCAGTCACGAAGAATGTGCAAAGTCCCCGAGGGTGGAAGTGAACCTGGGTCCCTCGCACTGTGAGGCAGCAGTGCTAACCACTGAGCTACTTTGCCACCCACAATTCAGCGCTACCATTCAATAAGATCGTGGCTGATCTGACAATAATCTCAAATCTGCATTTCCACTTACTCCTTGTAATCTTTCAACCCCTTGTTTAACTACAATCAATCTAAATTTGCCTTAAAAATTTTCAAGGACTCAGCTTCTACCACATTTTAGGAAGAATATTCCAAACACTCCTGGCTTCCCAAGAGGAAATAATTCACACAATCTATTTTGAATGGCGTCTCCTGATTTGTAAATAGAGACCCCTAAATATAGATTCTCTCATAAGGAGAAATATTCTCTCCACTTCTACCTTTATTAAGGATTTCATATGCTGTAATGAAGTTACCTGTTACTCTTCTAAACTCTAGTGGAAGTGAATCTGGCCTGTCTGATCTTACCTCATAAAACAAACTGCGCACTCTAGGTATTAATCCAGTAAATATTCTCTGAACAGACTTCAGTGCATTTACACCTTTCTTGAAATAAGGCAATCAATATTGTGCACAGTACTCCAGATGCAGTCGTATCATTGTCTTTAGTAACTGAAGCCAAATTTGCAGATGACACTGAAATTGGTGGACATTTGGTTGCAATAAAGAAGTAAAAAAATTACAAGTGGATATGGATAGGTTAGGTGAATAGGCTAAAATTTGGCAGATGGAGTTTAACATGGATAAGTGTGAGGTTATCCATTTGATTGGAGGAATCAAAAGGCAACTTATTGTCCGAATGGAAAGAAACTTTAGATGTTTTGGTGCAGAGCAATCTGGGTGCTCTTGTGCATGAATCGCAGAAAACTAGTATGCTGGCACAACAGGTAATAAGGATGGCAAATGGAATTTTGACATTTATTCCTAAAGAGATAAAGAATATGTGTAGGGAAATATTGCTATATCTGTACAAGACATTAATGAGATCGCACCTTCAGTAGTGGGCACAGTTTTGGTCCCCTTATTTGAGGAGGGATGTGTTTGCTTTGGAGCCTGTTCAGAGGAGATTCACTAAATTGATTCCAGAGACAAAGAGGTTTGTCTTATGAAGACAGAGTGAGCAGTTTAGGCCTATGCTCTCTCAGTTTAGAAGAATGAGAGGAGATATAATTGAGATATATAAGATGCTTAAGGGGATTAACAAATTAGACGTAGAGGGGATGATTCCCCATGAGGGGTAATCTAGAATCAGAGGTCACAGTTTTGGGATAAGGGACAGTAGATTTAAAATAGAGATAAAGATCATGAATCTGTGGAATTGACATCCCAGAGTGTGGTGGATGCAGGACATTGCGTAAATTTAAGGAAGAGATAGAGATAGACAGATTTTCAAGTAGAAAAGGGTTGAAGGGTTATGGGGAATGGCAGGAAAATGGAGTTAAGACCAAGATGTCATCAGCTATGATTGTCTTGAATGGCAGGGCAGGTTGGGGGGGGGGGGGGGGGGGGGGAGGCATTGCCACTTATGCTCTTTGTTCTTATGTTCTTATAACCTCCCTACTTTTGTATTCAATTCCACTCCTCTCATGATAAGTGATAACACTCTATTAGTTTCCTTAATTACCCAGATCTCTGCATCTCAGCTCAATAATCTCTCACTATTTAAACAATATGCATCTTTAATTTATCCTGACAAAAGGGACAATTCCACATTTTTCCACATTGTACTGTATTGGTCACATCTTTGCCCACTCATTTAACTTGTCTATCTCATTTGTCGATTTCACAATTTATTTCCCATCTTTATGTTGTTGACAAGTTTGGAAACTATAATTTTTGGTTCTTCATCTTAGCTGTTTATATAATTTGCAAACATTTGAGGCCCCACACCTATTTCTGTGCGACACCATACGTTACATCTTGCAGATCTGGAGAAGATCCATTTATATTTACACACTGCTTCCTAATAGGCAGCCAGTCTTCTATTCGTGCCTTTATACTCTTGCTGACACCCTGAATTTCTGTTTAGATAATAGCCTTTAATGTGGCACCTTATCAAATGTCTCCTGAAAATCTAAGTACAGAACACCCACTGGATCTTATGCATGTGTTACTTCCTCAAAGAACTGTAATAGATTAATCAAACACGATTGCCCTTTAACAAAACCATGTTTACTCTGCCTGATGTAATAGCTTCTAACATTTTCTGTATGAAAAATATCAAGCTAACTTGCCTATAGTTTACTGCTTTCTTCCCTTCCATCTTGATTCACCATTTTCCAATCTAATAGCACTATCCCTGAATCAAGGCAGTTTTAGAAAAATCAAAACCAATGCATCAACTATTTCACTCACTGCTCCTTTTAAGACCCAAGGATGAAGTCCATCAGGACACAAGCATTTGTCAGCTCACAGTTCCAACAATTTACTTAGTACCATTTCTCTGGTGATTGTGATTTGCCGGAATTCTTCCCTCCCTCCATTTCCTGATTTATTGCTGCCTTTAGGATATTACTTTTATTCTTTACAGTGAACACTGATGCAAAATACTTATTCAATTCACCTGCCATTCCCTTGTTTTCCATTATTATCTTCCAGTCTGACTTTCTGTGGGACCAATACTCATTTTGTTTACCCTTCTTTAAATGTTTATAGAAATGATTACAATCTGTTTTTATAATTCTGGCTAGATTTCTTCCTTACTAATTTTTCCCTCTCTTAATTTTTTGGTCATTCTTTGCTGTTTTTGCATTCTGTCCAATCTTCTGATCTTCCACCTGTCTTTGCACATTTACATGCTTTCTTCTTTAAGTTTGTTACTATCTTTAACATTTATAATAACTACAGATGGTATGTCTGTCCCTTGGAATTTTTGTTAATTGATAGTATGTATCTATTTGGTAGATTCTGAAACATCCCCTGAAATGTCAGCCTTTTGACTGTTCTTTTTAATTGAATTTGCCAATTCACTTTGGCCAACTCTGTTTTTGTGCCTTCGTAATTGCCCTTATTTAGATGTTTTAAAAAGCAGTCTCAGACCCATTCCTCCCTCAAACTGTGATGTGGAGGTGCCAGTGTTGCGATGAAAGCGATGAGTGTATAGTGTGGTGGGGTCATCTGTAGTGTGACATGAACCCAAGATCCTGTTTGAGGCCATCCCAATGGGTACCAAACTTAGCTATCGGTCTCTGCTCGATGACTTTGCGTTGTTGTCCGCCTTGGAGGACGTTTACTGAAGATCCGAGGCCAAATGTCCTTAACCGCTGAAGTGCTCCCCCGCTGGGAGGGAACATTCCTGTCTGGCGATTGTTGCGCAGTGTCCATTCATCTGTCGTTGTAGCATCTGCATGGGTACGCCAATATACCATGCCTTGGGGCATCCTTGCCGGCAGCATACGAGATAAACAACGTTGACCAAGTCACAAGTATCTGCCGTGCACAAGGTGGGTGATGGTCCCATGTGTGATTGTACCGTCCATGTCGAAGATCTGACATGTCTTGCAGAGGTTGCCATGACAGGGTTGTGTAGTGTTGTGTTCAATGTTGTCCTGAAGGCTGGGTAGTTTGCTGTGAACAATGGTTTGTTTAAGGTTTGGTGGTTGTTTGAAAGCAAAAAGATAAGGCGTGGGGAAGATCTTGGCAAAGTGCTCATCGTCAACGTGTTGAAGGCTCTGAAGAACACGGCATAGTTTCTCTGCTCCTGGGAAGTACTGGGCGATGAAAGGTACCCTATTGGGCGTATTCCGTGTCTGTCTTCTGAGGAGGCCATTACAGTTTTTTGCTGTGGCACGTTGGAACTGGCGATCGATGAGTTGAGCATTGTATTCTGTTCCTATGAGGGTGTCCTTCAACACCTTCAGGTGTCTGTCTCATTCCTCCTCATCTGAAAGGATCCTGGATATGGATAGGGCCTGTCCGTAGGGGATGGCTGTTTTAATAGTTTTAGAGTGGAAGCTAGAGAAGTGCAGCATTGAAAGGTTATCCGTAGGCTGTGGTAGAGTGAAGTATTGAGGGGTCTGTCCCTGATGGAGATGTGTGTGTCCAAGAATGAGTCTGATTCTGAAGAGTAGACCAAGGTAAGTATGATGGTGGGACAAAACTTGTTGATATCACAGTGTAGTTGTTTTAGTGATTCCTCACCAAGAGTCCAAAGGAAGAAACAGTCATCAAATGTATCTGGTGTACAGAGTTGGTCGGAGGTTCTGTGCAGCAAAGAACTCTCATTCGAAATGTGCATGAAAATGTTGGCATACTGGGGAGCAAATCTGGTCCCCATGGCTGTTCCATGTGTCTGGATGAAGAACTGTTTTTAAAGCAAAAGATGTGGTAGAGGATGAAACAGATGAATTGTAGGATGGCGTCTGGAAATTGGCAGTTGGTGGTATTGAGCTCTGAGGCTGTTGTGGCAATGCTGTCTCATGAGTGTGGACTGCCGAAAGGTCCATTGTGCATTTGTAGAAGTTAGTTAGGGTCCCTATGAACATGCCAAATTTCCTGAACTGCCTGAGGAAGAAGAGGCGTTATTGTGCCTTCTTGAAGGTCGCATCTACATGGGAAATCCAACACAAGTTGTCAGTTTTCATCACTCTGACGCTCTCCACCCTCTCATACATATTTCAGTTGATATAGATGACGGCGTGTTCTACTTCTTTCTTTCAGAAGTCAATGTTCTTTAGTTCTTTAGAAGAACAGTTCTTCTGTTCTTTAGTTTTGCTGATGTTGAGAGAGAGGTAGTTCTCATTGCACCATGTCACCAAGCCCTCTATCTCCCTTCTGTATTTTGACTCGTCATTGTTAGACTTCGGTCCTATTACAGTGTTGACTTCAGTGACCTCCTTGTAGTTGGCGTTTGTTCAGAATTTGGCAACCATCGTGGGTGTACAGGGTGTACAGTAGGGGGCTTCAGTGTTGAGTATTATTCTGGAGACAGGTAGCAATGGTGGCAGTATCAGGCTCGTTGAATTTGGTGCTCGACTAGATGTCCAGTGCAAAGCAATGGCTAGGGGCTTGATCCAGGACTCTCGGTGAGTTGCTCAGCACATGGACTGAAGGCGAGGCCAAGGACCAGCACATGGACTGGAAGTGAGGCTGGTGTGGATGGCACCTGGATCGGCATTTTGGCAGTCAGGTGTGTGGCAGTGGCTGAAGGCCTGGATCAGGACACTGGCGATCTGAGATCACAGGAGCAAGCCCAACGCAGCAATGGAGATTTCCCCAACATCTGCAATGATGACGAGACCAAGGGAGATTGAGCCAGCACAGGTAAAGTGTGTGAAAGCAGAAAAGTTTGAGCTTTTACAAGAAGTGTGGTCCTATATGGCCAAGAGAGACTGGAGTTTTACAGCTTTATTTCTTAATTTTTCAAATTAATACTAAGAAGGACTGTAATGTTTAACTTCTAACTTTGTTACTTTTTTCTTTCTACCTTGTTCTTAAGTTTTGGTACCTAGGTACTTGTACCTAAGATGGCGCTGTGTATGGCGACATTGAAAACTTTTCACTGTACTCCTGTGTTTTTATACTTCAGTACACATGACGATAACGTCTAAATTTAAAAACTCTAAATTATTGCTCATCAAGGGTTAAATGAAACAACAAACAAGTCAAGGAGGTATTGAAATTCTGAAACAATTGCTTCAGCCTCAGAGACCCAATGATATTCTTGAAACGACAAGATTTACCAAAAGAGTACACCATCCAGATGAATCTATAATGATTTCGATAGTGATCTCTACGAGTTAGTGGAGAGGTGTAATTATGGTGCCTTAACATCAGAATTCACAACAGTGCTTGTTGTTGGGTCTATGTCAGATTTATCATGGTCCAAAAAAAGTGCTAACTCCACAGAAAGCCATTCAAATGGTGAATAAAATCGAGATCTGGAAGCAAAGCAAATCAATCTTAAGACAAGAAGAAAATATTGTCGCAAAAGGCCTATGGAATCCATTCATTTCATAAGGTACAAAGCCATACAGGATACACTCGATGACACACTGTGGTAGATAGGACAGACATAAGAAACTAAATGATCTTGCCAACATCATCAAACAAAGAAACATCACAGGCACAAACAGTGCCCAAACTTTAAAAACCCAATGCTCTTATCGTATGAAACTAAGTTAATATCAGAATATGTTCTAAAGTAGGAGACGATGACAGAAATGTGAAACATTGAAGAATTACCTACCAAAAGAGATAAACGAGGCAGGACAGTCTCCAGCAGAAGATTAACCCAAGGTTTTCCTTAGTGAAATAGTCATAGAGTCTTAGAGATTGACAGAAAAAGGCCCTTCTGTCCATCGAGTCTGTGCTAGTCACAAACAAGCACCTAACTATTCTAATCATTTAACGATTTCTGTTTCTACCACCCTTACAGGCAATGAGTTTCAGATTCCCACCATCCTTTGGGTGATAATAATTTCCTCACACTGCCTCTAACCCTCCTGCACCTTACCTTAAATCTACTTGCCTGATTATTGATCCCTCCAACTAGGGGAAAAATTCCTTCCTGTCTACCCTGTCTATGGCCCTCATAATTTTATACATCTCAGTCAGTCTCCTCTGCTTAAGGAAAACAACCCCAGCCTATCCAATCTCGCTTCACAAACAAAACCAACCAGCCCAGTTCCTCAGACGACATGTCCATCCTGGGCCTCCTGCAATGCCACAGTGATGCCACCCGAAGGCTGCAGGAACAGCAAATCATATTCAGCCTGGGAACCCTGCCGCCCAATGGTATCAATGTGGATTTCACAAGCTTCAAAATCTCCCCTCTCCCTACCGCATCCCAAAACCAGCCCAGCTCATCTCCGCCTCCCTAACCTGTCCTTCCTCTCACCTATCCCCTCCTCCCACCTCAAGCCCCACCCCCATCTCCTATCTACTAACATCATCCCGCCCCCTTGACCTGTCCGTCCTCCCTGGACTGACCTATCTCCTACCCCTCCACCTACACTCACCTTTACTGGCTCCATCCCCGCCTCTTCGACTTGTCTGCCTCCTCTCCACCTATCCCCTCCTCTATCCATCTTCTATCCGCCTCCCCCTCTCTCCCTATTTATTTCAGAACCCTCTTCCCCTCCCCCATTTCTGATGAAGGGTCTAGGCCCGAAACGTCAAGCTTTCCTGCTCCTATGATGCTGCTTGGCCTGCTGTGTTCATCCAGCCCCACACCTTATCTAACATCCTGGTAAATCTCCTCTGCATCTTCTCCATTGCAATCACTTCCTTCCTATAATGTGAATTCCAGAACTGTACGCATACACTCTAGCTGTAGCCTAACCAACATTTGATACAGTTCCAACTTAACCTCCGTATTCTTATCTCTGTGTCTTGACCAATGAAAGCACATATCCCACATTCCTTCTTAATCACTTTATCTACCTGTCCTAACACCTTAAGGGACCAGTGGACATGTACACCTGGCTCCCTCTGATCTTCAGCGCTTCCCAGGGTCCTACTGTTCACCATGTATTCTATTGCCTTGTTTGTTCTACCCAAGTGCAACACCTCATACTTATCTGGTTTGAATTCTATTTGCCACTGCTAAGGCCTTCTGACCAGCCCATCTTCTTGTAATCTAAGGCTATCTTCCTCACTATTTACCACCACCCACACCCCCACCCCCAATTGTCATATCATTGGCAAACTTACTGATCAACTTGCCTATATTCAAATCTAAATCTTTAGTATATAGCACAAATAGCAAGTGCCCCAACACCGATTCCTATGGAATTTCACTTGGTTAAAACACAGATACAGTGTGAAACTGAAGACACTGCATTCCTTAATTAAACAACTTGAGAATCAATTTATGGAGGTGACAGAAATGGTGGTCATTTCCCTAATCACAAAACCAATAGATTGTTGTTGGGATATGATTACCTCACCCAAGCCTAACCGTACTATTTATATTTGAGTTGACCTTACACAACTTAACAAAGTGGTGGCAAGAGAAATCCACCATACGTCCATGGTTAATAAATGTGCAGCTGAACTATCACTCTAAATTAGGAAATGTTGTTTAAAGGGATGATGGTGGACATGGCAAACATGGAGGAACTGTAACAACTGTTCATTCCTGTATGGCACGGAAATCAAACTGGAAAGGTGGCCTGGTCATGGCTAACAGAGGAAATTAAAAATAGTATTGAATTCAAGAACGGGCATGCAAATTGGCCAAATAAAGCAGCAGAACTGAGGACTGGAGGCAGTTAAGATTTCGGCAAAGGAAGACAAAGGGATGGATTAAGAGGGTGAAATTACAGTATGAAAGTAAGCTCATGTCAAACATACAAACTGATTGCAAAAGTTTCTTACAGGTATGTGAAGAGAAAATGATTAGTTAAGATCCCTCCTGTCCTTCTATCTTCACAAAGGAGGACATAAATAA
Source organism: Ginglymostoma cirratum (assembly GCA_024137785.1). NCBI lineage: Eukaryota > Metazoa > Chordata > Chondrichthyes > Orectolobiformes > Ginglymostomatidae > Ginglymostoma > Ginglymostoma cirratum. The sequence goes on along the minus strand of JAHRHZ010000058.1, from coordinate 15,244,783 downwards.
CATCCCAAAAATGCTGGGGAACTGAAGACTTAGTAAGAAGGGAGAACTGAAGGAAATAAGTGTTAGTAGGGAAATGGTATTGGGGAAATTGATGGGATTTAAGGCCAATTAATCTCCTGGGCCCAATAATCTACATCCCAGAGTGGCCCAAGAAATAAGAGATGCTTCAGTGGTCATCCTTCAAGATTGCACAAACTATACAACTGTTCCAATGGAACAGAAGGTTGTTAATGTAACCCCACTATTTAAAAAAGGAGGGAAGGAGAAAACAGGGAATTATAGACTGGAAAACCTGACATTGGTGGAATGGAAATGCGAGAGTCTATTATAAAAGATTTAATAGAAGAGCACTTAGTAAACACTGACAGCTGAAAATATTAAAGAACAGTTCTATCACAAAAAAGAATATATATTACAATAAATACTATTAGGGTCATAGAATTATACAGCATGGAAACTGACGCTTCTATCCAACTTGTCCATGCTGACCAGATATCCTAAACCGATCAAATACTATTTGCCAGCATTTGGACCACATCCTTCTAAGCCCTTCCTTTTCATGTACCCATCCATTAAATGTTGTAATTGTATCCACCTCCACCACCTCTTCTGCCAGCTCATTCCATATATGCACCATCCTCTGCATGAAAAAATTGCCCCTCAGGTCCCTTTTAAATCTTTCCCCTCTCACCTTAAACCTATGCACTCTAGTTTTGGACTCCCCTACCCTGGGAAAAACATTTTGGCTATTCACCGTATCCATGCCCCTCATGATTTTATAAATCTCTATAAGGTCACCCCTCAGCCTCCAATGATCCAAGGAAAAAAGCTCCAGCCTATTCAGCCTCTCCATAAAGCTCAAACCCTCCAATCCCGGCAACATCCTTATAAATCTTTTCTGAACCCTTTCAAGTTTAGCAACACTTTTCCTACCGCAGGGAGGCCAGGATTGAACGTAATATTCTAAAAGTGGCCTCACCAATGTCCTGTACAGCTGCAACTTGATGTCCTAACTCCTATACTCGAAGCACTGACCAATGAAGGCAAGCGAGCCAAACACCACCTTCACGCCTTGACTATCTGCAACTCTACTTTCAAGGAACTGTGCACCTGCACTCCTAGGTCTCCTTGTTTAGCAATACTCCCCAGGGCCCCCTACCATTAACTGTATAAGTCCTGCCCTGGTTTGCCTTATCAAAATACAATACCTCATATTTATTTACATTACGTTCCACCTGCCACTCCTTGCCATTGGCCCATCTAATCAATCTAATCCGATTGTACTCTCAGATAAGCTTCTTCACTGTCCATTACACCACAAATTTTGGTGTCATCTGCAAACTTACTAACCATACCTCTTATATTCGGATCCAAATCCTTTTATATAAATGATGAAAAGCAGTGGACCATGCACTAATCCTTGCAGCGCACTGCTGGTCACAGGCCTCCAGTCTGAAAAACAACCCTCTATCCAATGCTCTGTTTCCTACCTTCAGGCCAATTCTGTATCCAATTGGCTAGCTCCCCCAGGTTCCATTTGATCCAATCTTGCTAACCATTCTACCATGCGGAACCTTGTTGAGCACCTAGTAAAGCCCATACCAAAAATATCTACCACTCTGCCTTCATCAATTTCCATCGTCAACTTTTCAAAAAACTCAATCAAGTTAATGAGACAAAATTCTCATGCACAAAGCCATGCTGACTATCCTTAATTAGTCCTTGCCTTCCCAAATTGTGTGAGCAATCCACTGTAGCGGAGAGAGGAACAACTGGTGTGGATCAGGGATTCAAATTGATAATTTATGAGTGTTCACCTGGCTGAAATGAGGAGAATGCATGGATGCCAGATGGTGTACTCAGACACATCTTCTGCCAGACCAACTGGGCCAAATGTTCCAGATACCTGGTCAGTCCATGGTGGGTAGATTCCTTGCCAAAGGTGTTACAGGGCTCAACTGGAGCATTACCCATTTCCTCTACCTCAAGGTCTACATTAGCCTGGCTGAGGAATCCTGGCCAGTGAATTTGCAGGAGCTGGAAGCCAAAATCTCAGCTTGCCTAGGCCGCCATACGGGACTGCTCCAAGTACTATCCGACAGAAGCTGATTGCTGGTCATTAACCAACTGGTGACCTTCATGCTGTGGTACCAGCTGTTCCCTTTGACCCCTCCTCTTGGTTTGGTCACAGAAATCCAGAGGATGTTGGTTTCATTTCTTCTGGGATAAGAAAATGCACTGGACAGAGGTTCTGAGTCTTCCCAGTTGAGGAAGGCGGTCAGTTGCCAGTGTGCTTTTGCATCCAGGGGGAAAGCTTCTGCCTTCGGACCCCGCAGCAATATCTTTATGTTGAGACTCCTCCTTGATGATACGCCCTGGCAACTATTTCTTTCGATGAGTGCGTGACCACAATTACAACATACGGCTCCTGCTCATAGACTGCGAGGGTATTCGGGTGTCCCATGGTACACTGCCTGTCTTTTACCAATACCTGACCAATGTCTGGAACATGGTCTACTTGCACTGGGTGTTCCTGCCATCAGGATCAATGGCTGTCACCTGAGAGTTTCTGCTCAGGAATCCATTGTGGGTTTAAGTGGCTGGTGAAAGGGAGGGGCATGGCTGTGGGGGTGATGAGAGTTAGGGACATGCTGAATGGTGGATGCCTAGGCTGGATGTTGCTGCAAGAATTGGCGGGCAGAACGGCAGTAGATGTCCAGCTCACAGCCAACAATATCCGTCACCTGAACACAGTGATGCTTGGATCTGACACCATGCACCAGTTGGAGGAATCCTGTCTGGAGTAACTCTGCACGAACAGAATCTCACATTGGTCCCAAGGTCCTGAACCTTCTTCAGGAGCACTCGCCCAACAAGCAGAGTCGCCTCATGGATAAACCTAGTGTGTCTTTTCATCTTGTGAAAGGTTTTTGTATGTGCTGCTGCTGCACACCGTTCCACCTTGACTCTTATGCCCACCACTCGGACACACCTTGGCATGCTTATTTGCTTATTTACTTGTTATTGTTATTTATATTGTTATTGTTATTGCTATTGTAATAACATCTCTGAGCAGGTTGATTTTTTAAAAAAAGCAGACATGGAGGGGAAGGGAGCCTGTGATGCAGTGGCAGAATCCCTTCTTCTCAGCCAGGAGGCCTAGGTTCAAGTCCCACCTGCTCTAGGGATGTGTAATAACATCTCTGAACGGGTTGATTAGAAAATGCCTGCACAGCAAGACACTAAATGGAATGTCATTATGCAAAGCAGACCTGTTCCCAACCCAACTGTTTATTTTATGGTGCTGTGGAGTCCGTGGACCATGTACATATTAGTTGTGGGCAAATGCACCCCCTTTTTAGTTATTTGACAAATCTTTTGTTGTGTTTTTGTTGCATTTCAGCCCCATTCTCCTGATCTTGGGGCATCCGGTGTGGAGGGGTGTGGACAAGTCAGAGGACCTCCTTGTGGATCTGCTCCTCGGCCTGGCCAAGTTGGCTATTTACAGGTTCAGGCAGCGGACTGTAATATCAGCTGACTGTCTGTCCCTCTTCTGTGGCTACATTTCATGCCTGGGGTCCTTGGAGAAGCAGCACGTGGTGTCCACCAATACTCTCAACGTCTTGAGATAGAGAGGTGACACTGCAGTGGATACAGTGCTTTATCTCCTCTTCCAACTTCATTTTGATTTAGCCTCTTCCTGGTCTTCTTCACTTTTGATGATTTGCAAAGTCAGAGGATCTCCTTGTAACTTACAATGTTACAATGTTTGGCTCTAATGCGAAAGTACAACCTAAAACGTTGGACCAGAAATAAACCATTTAGCACCTTGAGCCTGCACCACTCCACAAAAAGATCATAGCTGATCTGTTTGTGTTTTAAATTCCACATTCCCTTCTACCCCCAGTAACCTATGGTTCCCTGGCCTAACAGAATTTCATAGAATCCCTACAGTGTGGAAGCAGGCCATTCAGCCCATTGAGTCCACATCAATCCTCTGAAGGGGATCCCACCCAGACCCATCCTCTACCCTAGACACTATGGGCAATTTAGCATAGCCAATCCACCCAATCTGCACACCTTTGGACTGTGGGAGGAAACCGGAGCACCTGGAGGAAACCCATGCAGACACATTGAGAATGTGCAAACTCCACACAAACAGTCACCCAAGGCTGGAATCGAATCCAGGTCCCTGGCGCTGTGAAGCATCAGTACTAATCACTGAGCCACCATGGTGTTTAGCCACCTCTGTCCTAAAAATATCTAATGAGCCCTCCCCCATTGTCTTTTGAGACAGAGTTCCAAATTGCACAATCCCCAGAAAAAAAAAATTCTCCTCCTTTCTGTCTCGAAAGGATACTCGATTTTAGAACAGTGTCCCTACTGTTCAGGACCGTATACAGTTTAACCAAGTCACCTCTCAATCTTCTAAACTTCTCTAATTTTCACAATGAGAAGCATCAATAAAATCTATACACGAGCAGTGCTAGAAAATTGCAGCAGTTCAGCAGGTTTCAGAAACTTGCTTCTTCCACCTGCTAATGATTAAAACTATACTTTTGACCAGGCAATACATCAATCTGTAAGTTTAAAATGTCGTTCAGGAGGTCCCCAAATAAAGACGAAAATCTTGTTACAGACGAACAAACGTGGGAAATGGACAAAATTTATAAAGAAATGTAAGTCCACTAAAAGAATCACTTCCATTGGGTATTTCTGCTTGCTATGCCATTCATCTGATCACACGAAAAGATCTGTATATGAATGATTCCAAGCATTTCTTGCATACATGCCATTGTGCTTACCTGTGGTCCATGAGATTCTTTATCATGTGATATTTAGTCATAAGCCTCCTTGATATCCTCATCGTAACAGCAGGCATTGCAATGCAAGGAGGAGCATGTTTCAACATCACCCTGTCTGCAGCATGAGGTTTTGCAGCCAAGAGCAAACCATCATGATGCAAAGATCTTTACTGGAACGTAATTGAAGGCTTCCCCTGGATCAATCAAGGCGATTAGATTGCATTTGGAGGAGATCTGTAGCCTAATGGTTGCTTGGGTTGTGCCATGGCAAGTGCAGTACCTTTCCTCTGCATTTGTGCATGAATTCCCCACAGGTGGTAACAGCCATGTCCTCAGTGTTCAGCCCTTGTCTCCTGGTATCCATGCATGCAGTTGCATAGTGAGGCAAAACACTGCAGCACCTGGGACCACGAACAAAGTTGGCATTGTGACTGCTTCCAAGACACTGTGCATAGACCTGAAGGATTGGCCTGCAATAGTTGCAGACCAGTTGTACACTAAGTGAGTAAAAGCCCTCCTTGTTCATAAAGGCTTTTGGCTAGTCTCTGGTGGCAATATGGATTCATACCTTGTTCCTGACCAAATCTAGTGATGACTAGAAATGCCAATACTCAGTAACCCTGTTGAACAGAGCATCACATTTTGATGCATTAATGTGCCACAGACAGTGAAATCCTGCACATATGTCCATTAGAAAGGCTGACATTAAAATCAGAGCCATGGTGACCTTCAGTGCCACTGGCATGGGGTGGCCAACAGCATCCATAGGAAAATGCTCACCTTGCAGTATGGTACACGGATCAGTGACAGATTCCCTCAAGAGATGCAGTCTTCAGAGACATGGCCACGTGGAGGATAGCTTCTTCTGCAACTAGATGGCTGATCATGTGCCCCTCTGCACTCTTTTCCCTGTCCTGATACTAAGGCAGGCCTTCCTGTTGGCTCTAAAATTGCTGATTTCCTGCTGCATATGGATAGGCCTCCTCATCAATAGGGCCACTAAGGCCTGGGTCAATGATGCTCATTGCAGGAGGTCTCTTATGTAAATACTTCTTTTATGAACTCCTAATGCTAGTTTTAAATTTGTTGGAAGTTAACCATCAATAATTCAATAGCTTCAGGATATTTCCATAATTTAAGATTAAGACAAACTGAGTTTCATGCTTGTTGTGCTCTTGTCCTGGTACTTTCGCACAAGGATGGTAAATCTACTGTTGAGGGATCATCTTTCCATGTAGGAATTAAGATATTTGGCATTAAAGGTTTAAACCTGTTAATCTACATAATGAAATGTGAACTGGCATTTTGGCTGCATTACTGCACTTTCACATCAAGGTGGGCACAATCCAAAACACATTTAACCAACTTTAAAATTAATCATAGGCAAATTATTATGCCATACTGTAATGTTCATAGTCCCACTAACTCAAACTTTACAGCTAATGGGGCATTTCTTGTCTGTGGGATGTCTGGTCATGCATTCTTTGTGAGTCATAACTTTCCTCTTTCATCATCTTACTCTTCCCCTTCATTTTGTTGCTGTTTAGTCTCAAAATGCTGGGATCCTTCCCACAGACTTGACTCCACCAGCTTTGGTCCAGGACAATGGTCTCCCAGGAGTTGATGTCAAAGTTGAATCTATTCATGTTGGCTTTTAGCACACCTACAATTGTTTCTTCTCTTTTCCTCTGTTGCAGCTGTCTTGACTGAATTGGGAAAAGAAGGCCCACTTTGAACATCTGTCATTTGACATTTGAACTATATGATCAATCCAACTAAACTGATGACAGATGATCTTAGTTTTGATGCTTGTGGTGCCTAATTGTGGAAATAAAGATTAGGGCAATCAACAATACATCTCATTGATATCTTTACACCTTAACTGTACTTTTCGTCCAATCAGTACTTTTAGACGTCATGCAAAGACTTTTAAAAGTATCCTGTCTGCCAATTGTGAGAGTTTGATGTGGAATAAATTTGGGGGCATTTCAATCTAGGTCATAGTGGGCATAAACCTAAAGATCGTAACTAATGCAAGGTTGGTACTAAATTGAGAGTTCTTACTCAGAGAGATTAAATGTAAGAAATAATAAGACATCACACCATTATTATAAAAGATTAATGAAGTTGAAGCTGAAGTATACTGCTGCAGGAGATTAATATGTCAACAATAATACTCTTGACTCAGGAGCATTTGGGACTGGTACTGAGTGCATGAAATGGAAAAATGCTACATTCCTCAGCACTAAAACAGATCCTAAACAAAGGTTGAAAAGCTTTGAAATAGAAACGATAACATACTTGCAAGCAAACAACATATGAATCTTTTGTCCCTTTCCCAGCAGATTCTCAAAAAATGTGTTTTCCCAAGGGCAAACATATCACAAATCATGCCGTATCAAAAATCAGATTTACCACTAAGTCAATTCAAAGAGAAACATGGCTGAGGAGCAATGAGTCCACATGTCAATATCTCTTTTTCCTGTAGGAACAAGGAAGGAGTTTATTTCTCTTAACTCTTTCATTTTTTTGTTGATCAAATCCTAAAGGCATTCAATATGCAGGAAATAGCCCAAAAACATGTTGTTTGCATTTGTTATGTCTGCTGGAGTGATCGGTTTTCCCAGAAAATATTGATCAGTTAACTAGACCTTGTGAGTTGCTGTTTTTATTTTAAACAAGAACAATGAGCAACACTAAATGTGCTTAACTAAACCACTGTAAGACAGAGCAAAAACAAAAATCAATACCTGCTACATACTTCAGACAATACAGCCTTTCGAAACAGCATTTAGGAATTTTATGCGGTGTAAGTAAACTCTGTGATTTTACAGAGACAGGAGATGCCCATTATTTTCATTGATAGAAAGCATTAAAAATGTTTGAATCATTAGTTCTTCTTTCTTGATTCTCTTCTTGCATTTGCAGGCATAGTTCACCTTCTTGTACTCGGTGATGTACAAGCTTAAAAAGCCAATTTACTACATCATTCACCTATAAGGACATCATATCTGAGTCTGAATCTGGTCTCACCTAACATTCACATAAAGACACATATTCAAGAACAGGCCATTCTACAATAATCTGGGACACAAAATTGGAATCAGTAGTGCCCATCTTTTGAGATGCTAAGAGTAACTTTTGAGATCCAAAATGGTATGCATGGCACACATGCATACTTGTGAAGTGAATTATGGCATTGCCCTATTGGTGAAGTTGTTAATTCTTGCGCAGTGAACATCACTAGAAGTACATAGACTAGGCAGTTATAATGTCAAGCAGTGTGCGAAGCTGATTTAATGCCAGTAGTGCCAATTTATAGCTCAACACTCCAACTCCCTTCTTTTAACCTTATATTGCAAAATTCACATCCAGCAATAAGAAGAAAACGTCATCAGTGCTATTTAAAGGCTTCTGCATCACCCAGTTGCTCCATGACATGGGTTAAAAATAGACAAATCCTTGGAGTACAGCATGACTGTGACAATATCTAGGAAAAGCTGTTGGGAGAGGGAAGAGGTGTGAAGTCGTGCCCCCGGCAATAGACTGTAACTACCCAGAAAGCAATTCTCCAAGCTAAATCTCAGTGAGGAACCATGAACAAAATGCTTACACTATAATAAGAATGTCTCAACTGAAACCTGCCACTTCCAGTAATTACAACTACAACATCAGAACACATCAATATAACGCTTCCCATAACTGAGAAGCTGCCATGCAAACGAGCCAAGTGCTTAATTCCGTTCACACTACCTGCTTACAACTTCAAAAACTTATGACACGTGGAGGAAGTACACATTAAGGGTGCAGGCTTCACCATGGTGCGAAGTGATACCCACTACACTCACTTCATTTAAGGACCTACACATCAATTCTGTCAATTGCTGGAACTGAAAGAGATTCTACTCCCTCAAAATCCAGTTGATGTGTGACCATAAGTAGACAATCATGAAACTTTATGCTTGGTATCCTGATAACAATATGGCATCTTGTGGTCACCTGCTGCATTTGAACCACTATGGCTAACAAAGGTTAGCTACTGAGTGATAAAAATGATCCACTGGTAACATCGCTCATGATCCTTGGGCATATCTCATGCACACATGTGAATTATGCATCCAATGAACGGCAAAGTAATGTGACAGAACAGATAACTGGCTTGTTGAAATAGTTCTTCCTTTGCTTAGACCAGAAATTTCTTCTCATCTCAGTCCTAAACGATGAAACCTTTAACCTGAGATTGTACCTCAGGACTAGATTTTTTGGTGCACTGGGAAAAGTATTGGTGGTGAGCTTATCCCTTTCTGGTGGTTTTCTCTACAGATATCTAATGGTTGTTCGCTATTAAGTAGTTAGCCATTAAATGGCTTCCTCCTTCAGCCTTCTTTGGAGTAATTAGGTAGAGAGAGAAGACATAAGGGGTCCTCTGATGAGCCCAGGAGGCATATTAAGGATGCCACCCCATTTACCTGGCACCAGCTCATGCTGTGAATGCTACTCGGTCAAACTCTTGGCATGGACCTATCTAAGTCATTGAGTCATACAGCACAGAAACAGGCCCCTCGGTCCAACCTGTCCATGCCAATCATAATCCTAAACTAAACGAGTCCTACCTGACTGCTCCTGACCCACATATCTCCAAACCTTTCCTGTTCATGTACTTATCAAAATGTCTTTTAAACTTTGTAATTGTACCCATATCCATCACTTCCTCAGGAAGTTCATTCCACATACAAACCATACTCTGTGTAAAAAAATTGCCTCATGTCTTTCCTCTCCTCTCACCTTAAAAATGTGCCTCTTAGTCTTGAAATTCCCCATCCTAGGAAAAAGACAACTACTATTAACACTATTTATACTCCTCACTATTTTATTAACTTCTACCAGGTCACCTCTCAACCTCCTATGCTCCAGTGAAAGAAGACCCGCCTATCCAGTTTTTCTTTATAACTCAAACCTTCCATACCTGGCCTCATCCTGGTAAATCTCTGCTGAACTCACTCCAGCTTAATAACATGCTTCTTATAACTGGATGACCAGAACTGGACAAGTTAAATCCCTGTGCATCAGTAAACCCCTTAAAAGGCCATTAACTGGCCACTTCACAATTCAATTTTCCTTCAGGTGGGATGCCTGACGTCACTGCTACTGGTGAAAGTTAGACGGGGCAATGATTGGGCATCAGGAACAGCACCATCGGTATTTTATGGCCCCTGTGTTCTAATTTCCCCACACAGTGGAAACAACCTTTCAGTTTTTACCCTGTCATGCAGTGTCAGAATCTGAGATAATAGGAACTGCAGATGCTGGAGAATCCGAGATAACAAGGTGTAGAGCTGGATGAACACAGCAGGCAAAGAAGCATCATAGGACCAGGAAAGCTTGACGTTTTGGGCCTAGATCCTTCATCAGAAATGCAGATTCCACCAGAAATCCATTTCTGATGAAGAGCCTAGGTAGGAATTCCAGGAGTTTGACTCAGTGATACTGAAGGAACAGTGATATATTTCCAAGTCAGGGTGGTGAGAGACTTGGAGGGGATCTTGCAGGGAGTGGTGTTTCCATATATCTGCTGTCCTTGTCCTTCTAGATGGAAGTGTTTATGCCTTTAGAAGGTGCTGTCTAAGGACCTTTGGTGAAGTTTGCAATGCATCTTGCAGATGGTACACACTGCCATGTATTGGTGGACTTTGGTGGTGGAGTGACTGAATGTTTGTAGATGTAGTGCCAATCCAGCGGCTGCTTTGTCCTGTAAGGTGTCAAGCTTCTTGAGTGTTTTTATAGCTGTATTTATCCAGGCAAGTGGCGAGCATTCCATCACATTCTTAACTTGTGCCTTGTAGATGGTGGACAGGCTTTAGGGAGTCAGGAGGCGAGTTACTTACTGCAGAATACCTAGAATCTGACCTACTCTTGTAGCTACCGTATTAATATGACTCGTCCTGTTGAGTTTCTGATCAATGGTAACTACTAGGATTTTGATAGTGGGAGATTCAATGATAGTGATATCATTGAATGTTAAGATGCAGTAGTTACATTCTCTATAAAATAAAACAAAGAACTGTGGATGTTGGAAATCCGAAACAAAAACATCTGTGAGACAGAAAGCAGTGTTAATGTTTCGTGTCCTTATTGAGAACTCTTCTGTAACTGGAACACAGATGCTGTCATTCTTGCTGAGTTTCTCCAGTAATTTCTGTTTCTGTTAGATGCTCTCTTGTTGGAGATGGTCATTGTCTGGCATTTCTGTGGCACAAATATCACTTGCCACTTGTCAGCCCAAACCTGGAGATCGTCCAGATCTTGCTGCGTTTGAACACTGACTAGTTCAGTATCTGAGGAATTGTGAATGGTGATGGCCATTGTACAATTATCAGTGAACATGCCCACTTCTGAACTTATGACGGAGGGATTCCCATGAATGGGATCATAACAGCCTGACTCTGCCAGTGTTAATCATTCACTCGTGAAACCCTCATCCATGTATTTGGTATTTCCAGACCTGAATATTTTACCAGATGCCTGGTCTTCCTCCCACATTCTACCCTCTACATACCCAACCAAAGCTCTCCTGCTGTAATTACTACATGCACCAAGCTGTATTCACCCATCACTCTGATGTTTTGTGACCTACGCTAGAGCAGAGAGAAAGCAGAGTTAACATTGCTTTCTAAAGAAGGGTCACTGGACCTGTAACATTAACTCTGCTTTCTGTTTTTGCTTCTGATTTCCAGCATCTGCAGTTCTTTGGTTTCTTGATTAATTTTTTTAACCTTCTAACCCACTCCAAGTCTCACAGCTAAAGATGGGTCTGTTTCCGAGCTCTATGACTCTATGACTGGAAAGCTAACCCATAAGGACATTAATCTTTCTCCTTGCCATTTAATATTACACCCAGATGCCTACCTTAGATCAGATCTTCAGTACATGATGGACAAAACAAAGACTAAAGAACAATGCAGCACAGGAATAGGCCCTTCAGCCCTACAAGCCTGCGCCAACACATTTTGCCCTTCCATACTAAAACTGTCTTC
>JAHRHZ010000058.1:15148974-15232544 GCA_024137785.1 Ginglymostoma cirratum | reverse complement strand
GAGATAACAAGGTGTAGAGCTGGATGAAAACAGCAAGCCAAGCAGCATTGGAGGAGCAGGAAAGCTGTCATTTCGGATCTGGACCTGTAGTAAGGCATCTTTTCTCTTGTACTTTAATCCTCTTGCAATAAAAATCTAACACGCTATTTGTGTTCCTAATTGCTTGTTGTAGCTGCTTGCTGACATTCTGTTTTCTTTGTATGAGTATACCCAAATCCCACCGAATGTCAACTGGTAGAGGATTTTCACTTTTTAAAAATGTTATTTTTCTATTCTATTCAACATTTCTACCATTTCTTCATTTCCCATGATAATTTCTGCAATCTCTACCTCTGAGGGACCAATGTATACATTAGCTACACCTTTTAGTCTCAAGAAATCTTTGAGCAATGGGCATCATTGATAAGGGCCAACCATTGAATACCCTCCAGAAGCTTGTGGTGTGCATGTCTCACACACCTACTGTCCATAAGGCTATAATATATAGGAGCAGAATTAGGTCATTTGGCTCATCATGTCTGTTCCACAATTCGATCATGGCTGATATGGCACTCAATCTCGTTATCCTGTCTTCTCCCCATAACCATTGATCCCCTTACTAATCAAAAACCTATCTACCTCTGTCTTAAAGACACTGAATGACACTCCACATCCTTCTGTAGCAATGACCTCCATGGATTCATCACTCACTGGTTGAAAAAATTCCTCCTTATCTTGGTTCTAAAGGGTTGTTGCTTCACTCTAAGCCTGTACCCTCAAGTCCTGGTCTCTCCTACTATTGGAAGTGTCTTCTCTACATCCAGACTTATATCCCTCTAAACCCTTCCTATTCATATATCCATCCAGATGCCTTTTAAATGCTGTAATTGTTCCAGCTTCCACCACTTCGACAGGCTGCTCATTCCATGCATGCACCACCCTCTGTGTGAAAATGCTGCTCCTTAGGTCCCTTTTATATCTTTCCCTCTCATCTTAAACTTATGCCCTCTAGTTTTGGACTCCTAGACCATGGGCAAAAGACCTTCCTTTGTTACCCTGTCTGTGCCCCTCATGATTTTATAAACCTCTGTTAGGTCACTCCTCAGGGGTGTAACATTAGCCATATTCCAGTGCTTTGGTACACTCCCTGACTCCAGTGGTTTCTGAAAGATCACTACAATACCTCAACAATTTCCTCAGTTATCTCTTTAGAACTCTGGGGTGTAGTCCATCAGGTCCAGGTGAATTATTGAATACTGGTGTATCCCATAATGAAGACTGATGCAAAATGCCTATTCAGTTCCTCCACCATTTCTCTGATCTCCATTACTACTTCTCCAGTCTCATTTCCCAGCAGTCCAATTCACCACAGTGCATACATTTTATTTTGCTTTTATGTTCTCCCTAACTTCCCTTGACAGCCATGGTTGCCACTTCCTCTGCTTAGAACATTTCTTCTTCCTTGGGAAGAATTTCTACTATGCTTCCCGAATTACTCCCACAGACTCCTGCCTTTGCTGCTCCACCATCTTGCTTGCTAGGCTCCTCTTCTAATCAAGATCACATGGGTCAATGGGCCAAGAAGTGGCAGATGGAATTTAGTTTAGATAAATGTGAGGTGTTGTATTTTGATAAGGTAAACTAGGGCAGGAATTATACAGTTAGTGGTAGGGCTGTAGGGAGTTTTCCTGAACAAAGAGACCTAGTGGTTCAGGTTCACAATTCCTTGGAAGTAGAGTTGCAGGTAGATTGGATGGTTAAGCATGAGGTTGGCACATTTGCCTTCATTGGTCAGTACACTGAGTATAGGAGTCGGAATGCCATGTTGTGGCTGTGCAGGACATTGATTCTGCCATTTTTAGAATACTGCATTCAATTCTGGTCTCGCTGCTATAGGAAAGATGTTTCTAAACTTGAAACGGTTCAGAAAAGATATACAAGGATGTTGCCAGGAATGGAGGGTTTGAGCTGTAGGGAGAGGCTGAATAGGCTGGGGCTATTTTCCTTACAGCATCGGAAGCTGATCGATGACCTTACACAGTTTTATAAAATCACGAGGGGCATGGATAGGATGAATATCCAAGGTCTTTTTCCCAGGGTCAGGTGTCCAAAACAAGAGAACATAGATTTAAGGTGGCAGGGGAATGATTTAAAAGGGATCTGAGGGACAACTTTTTCATGCAGAGGGTGGTGTGTATATGGAAATGAGCTGCCAGAGGAGGTGAGTACAATTACAACATTTAAAAGGCATCTGGATGGATCCAGGAATAGGAAGGGCTTAGAAAGATATAGGCCAAATGCTGGCAAATAGGACTAGATCAGTTTAGGACATCTGGTCAGCGCAGACAAGTTGGACCAAAGGGTCTGCTTCCATGCTGTATCACTCTATAACTCTGACCAGCTCCTCCCTCATGTCTTTGTAGTTATCTTTACTCAGCCGTAACACTGTTACATCTGAATCCAGCTTCTCCCTTTCAAATTGTAGGGTGAATATGGGTTCAGTTCTGAAATTCTGAAGAAGTGTCACTGAGCCCGAAAATTAACTTTGTTTTTTCTCCACAGATGATGCAACCTGCTGAGTTTTTCCAGCAATTTCTGTTTTTGTTTCTAATAACTTTTGTAGTAGTAGCCAGACAACATAATTAGGGATGGCATATCTTACAGAACTAACCTGAGGATAGAAGGTTCTAAGGGAGTCTAAGTCACTCACCATCCTGACTTAGAAATATATCACTGTTCCTTCACTGTCGCCGGGCCAAAATCCTGGAATTCCCTCCATAATAGCTATGTGGGTCAACCCACAGCAGGATGACTACAGCGGTTCAAGAAGGCAGCTCACCACCACCATCTCATGGGCAAATAGGGATGGGCAAGAAATGCTGGCCAGCCAGCGACGCTCACATCCCACAAATAAATAGAAAAAAAACACATGGATCATTGTGGGTAATATTGTTTCTCAGACCCATAGAGCTCGATTGGAGTAAATATTGTGGGAATTTGGGAAGTGTTGTCATGGAGCTTTTAATAAGGAATATTTTGTTAATAAAGTTGAGTTGAACTGCAAACTGAATTCTGTGTCCTTTTGTCTACCGAGCTGTCAAGAATGCTTGGGTAAAGTGAGACTTAAACTGATCCAACCATCCAAAGCATGGGCAACAATGTGCTCCAAGCTCTACTGTCAAAATGTTAGATGCTAAATTCCTTCCTGAAAACTTTAGGAATTTTTTTGGAGTTTTTTTTAATACTTGTTCATTGGATATGACATCACTGGCTGGTCCAGCATTTATTGCCCATTATTGGCATTTCAGCAAACAATAACATCAGTAAATGACCATTTTCGTATTGTTTTGGTCATGTTGTCACTACTTCTGTGGACACTTGTCTCGGCTCGTTCCCTCATTTACATGACACATGCCTGACTATTTTCATTGGGGTTGTAATGTGCCATGCTTTTCATTTTCCATTTATCAGAAAATCTGAATTTCAGAGGGATAAGGAGTGGTGTTTGTCTTTGTGCAACCAGGTCTCACCCCAAATTCTTTTGAACCCACCCTAACATCATTCCAAGAAGGGTAATGAAATTGCAAACTCTGGTACCAAACTAAGGATTTTGTTTAGCTTGGTGATAACTTTAGTTGTGCACTTTGCTGTTAGCAAGTATTGTTTATCAACTTCTCTCATATTTCAATACTTAGACCTGTATAATCCTATGGGTTTAGGATTGTTTAATAAACTCTTACATTTGTTTTTGCCGAATATGTTGAGTCATCCATATTCCATTCGATTTTCCAAAGCAGGGAAATTACGCCCAATGTTTCAATTGATGATTCTTTCATAGATATATCAAAACCTGAACAAACTTTATTTTCTTCCAAGTAAAATCAGCAAAAATAACACCATTCTTATTATTTTTTGTTTTAGGACTCATAACAGTTTCTTAATCTCAACCAAGAATCCATCAACCCTCCTTTGCTGACATTTAAAGGGTTAGATAAGATGTTCCAACCATTGATTACTTCTCCACATTCACTTTATTCCACTTCTGCAGAAAATTGTTGATCACAGTCCTTCTGTCATTGAAACTGTAGACCATGCCATCATCCCCTAAAACCCTAAAGAGCTACTTTCCATCTGCACCTTTCAATAAGCATAGTCTACATTCTGAAATTCTATGATAAAACTTACATGTATTAAAAATATCTGTGCCCTAGGTAGAAGAAAGCATGTCTTCATAACCTTTGCTAGAGTGAGAACAGGATCAGGGTTGGCTGTAATGTTCTCCACTACTAAACAACCTGCATCAGGCATTGCCACTTAGTTGAGAAAGTTAAAGAACTGACCACGCACATGGAATCCGATCTGATTTTAGCGAGCAGCTGAAAAGTTGGCTCTTCTTTGGAAGACACAATGCAAAGCAACCAAAAGCCAACACTGAACTCATATTCCCCTAAAAGCACTGCTCCTGAAATCAAAACTGGTGCTATTCAGTCTTTTCAAGGAATATGGCAACAACTAGTCAGCTATTGTCAGTTGGTTTCCAGGCAAGGTTTTAAGTCAAGCCTTCAGATTCTGGTACATGTAGGATTTTTAAAATTGCATTATATTCTCTCCCCAGCAAAATGGATTAATTGAACTGGTGGACAAACTACAAAAATTGAAAGGGATTAAGTTAGATTTATTTCTTGTTGGCAAATTTAAGACCACTGTATGGCATGGGAGAGCTTTTTAATGACTATAAGAAGACTAATATCAAATCATCATTACTGTAAGGGATGTGGTGAGGGGAGATAAGTAAATTTGTGAATGTGAAGGGATGGAAACACATTTCAAAGTGATTTCATTACATTTCTAGTGACATAAATATGTGTAATACTTTCAATTGAAAATCTAGGATTGTTAAATATTTAATTTTTCACTATCAAAGCTTTTCCCATATTTCTAATAGTCCAGGACTGAATTTTGGATATACTTTCAAGATCTGACATTTGTTGAAATTCATGTGGCCTTATCAGGCAAGTCACCAAGTGGTTGATTTGAGACCTACTGACTTATTCTGGTAAAGCCTGGGGATGAATTTAAATCAGCATTTGGGCATCTTTATTCTGACATGCCACCAAAATCAAACCAGGTTTCATAAGCTAAAGGATTTAGGACACATTAACGTTCCAGCAAAAATCACTTAATACTAATCAAGAGATGGCACCAGAGTAATATCTATAGTGAGATGGTTGTGGGCTGTAATGGTAGTGTCACTGGATTAGTAATCTACAGACATGGTGAAATGGATTTACTAATAATCTAGAATAAGAAAGGTAGTCTAATGGCAATAATGTAATTACCGTTGATTATCATAAACCACCATTTGGTTCACAAATGTCTATTAGCGAAGAAAATCTGATATCCTTACCTAAACTGGTCTACTATGACAATGCTGCAGCTTTAAAAGGTGCATCTTGTCCTGTTCTTTTTTTCTGAAGAGAGGTTGAGATAGAGATGAGCGTGGTCTGCTCAAAGTTGATAAAGTAAACAGCTTTTGTGAGTCCCAGGCATTTTTTTTCTTACGTTGGAAAAATTGAAATACGCTGAATGATTGTGGTCAAGCTCCCACTGATCCAGGATTTTTAGTTTTAGCTTTCTGCAGTTGCTGGGGTCTTGAAGGTGGATGTGGAAGCTCTTATCTCTCTGTTATAGCTAAAAACTGGGCTTCTCTTCCTCCTGCTAGAATTGCATGTCAGTCAATCTATGTTACTGAATTTTCCTTTGCCAATGGGATGTTTATTGGATGTTACTATATTGGAACAGTTAATTAATATATATATTATTTTGTTAAGCACGTTGATAGAGTTACAGCTAAGCCAATTCTTTGGTTCTACTTTTATTTGGTCTGTACTTTCACTGTAGTGTAAAAATGCATCTACCTTTAAAATAAGAAAAAGTTGGGTCTGGGCTGTCTTCTTAACATATCTTAGGGGGTTTTGTCTGGTCTACAATACTACATATGTCTCCAGATTCAAAGCAATGTGATTAACCAGTAAATGTAATATGGAATTGCCTAGCAAGACACTTGGTTATATCAAGCCACTACAAACTCGCAAGAAAGGAATGAAATTGGATAGACTACTGATCAATGGCCTAGGCACTGGTTAGAACAATAGCAATTGCAGCCCTGTTAATTATGCAAAATAATCCTCATCAGCATCCGGGGGCTTTTACCAACATTGGGAGAGCTGTTCCACAGGCTCATTAAGCAACAGCTTAACACAGTCATGGTCAGAGAATGATATCTTACAGACAATGTCATGGATATTACCATTATCATGTTCTGTCCTACCAGAGGGCAGACTCACCAGAGGTGACAGCACAGTTTTATTCAGGTGGGAGGGAGTTGACATGCGAGTCCTTGACATTGAATCTGCCCGCTAGGAAGTTTCAGCATGCACAAGGAAACTGTCTGTTTATTATCAAATTCTACACTCCCCAGCCCCTCAGCTGATTAATCAGTTTTGCTCCATGTTGAGTACTACTTGGGTGAAGCTTTGAGGGTGGCAAGGGCACAGAATGGTGACTTCAATATCCATCAACATGAATGCCTTAGTAATACCGCTACTGATTGAGATGGCTGAGTCCTAAACGATACAATTGCTAAGCTGGGCCTATAGAAAATGTTGACAGAACCAACAAGAGATAAAAATTTGCTTGACCTCATCTTCATCAATGTACCTGTAGCAGATACATCTGTTCATAATAGTACTGATAAGTGTGGCCACCACCCATTAATTGTAGAGATGAAGTCCTGGCTAAACATTGAAGATAATCCCCTGTGATGTTGTGTGGCACTGCCATGATGCTAATTGGGACAAAGTTCAAACAGATCTAACAACTCAGCAACAGCAGAAATGGAATTTAACCATAATCTCAAGGCCCGTATATCCCCACCCTGTCATTACCATCAAATTGGAAGATCAACCCTGGTTCAATGAAGAGAGCAGAAGGGCATACCAAGAGCAGCACCAAGAAAAACTACTAGGCTACTTGCAGGCCAAACAATGGAAGCAATAGATAGGGTTAAGTGATCCCTCAAAGAGCGGATCAGACCTAAGGTCTGCAGTCCTGCCACACCCGGTCATGAATATAGTGGACAATGAAACAACTAACAGGAGGAGGTTACACAAATAACTCCATCCATTATGAAAACAGAGCCCAACATATCACTGAAAAGACTAGGATGAAGTGTTTACTTTCCTCTTCAGCCAGAAGTGCTAAGTGGATGATCTATCTGGCCTTCTCCTGAGTCCCCAATATCACAGATGACTGGCTTCAACCAATTCTATTCACTCCATATGATATCAAGAAATAGTTGAAGGCACTGGATACTACAAAGGTTATGTGCCCTGACAGTATTCCAGCAATAATGTTGAAGACTTATCTTGCAAGACCAGCCATATCTCTAGCCAAACTGTCCCAGTATCATGACAACATTGGCATCGACTTGAAAATGTAGAAAACTGCCCAAGAATGTCATGTGCACATAAAGGAAGGGAAAATCCGGCCAATACTCTTTGGACTCCCGAAAGCTGGTGTAGTGGATTGGGGAGGGAGCTTTCAAATCTTCATGCTATCTCAGCAGCAGCCAAAAACCACCTTCTCAGAAAACAGAGTTCAAAAATAACTTTAATCTTGTTCCACCTTGATAGACTAATCATTCCTTCCTGAGGCCTCAATTATCATTCAATAACTGGCATCTGCTTGAATATAGGTCTCTTCCAGATTTGCCAGAACCAATCCTCAAGTCCTGACCTCATTAATAATCAACTTCTGCTTTCTGTTTAAACACGATGCTGTTTCCCAATATTGCTGTGCCTGATGGGACCCTTTTAATTAAAAATCAGCCTACAATTAGCCTCTAGGCCTGGAGTCACAAAAAACAAAGCATATTTGGTCTATTCTGAAGAAGGGTCTCAACCCAAAATGTCAGCTTTCCTGCTCTTCTGATGCTGCTTGGCCTGCTGTGTTCATCCAGCTCTACACCTTGTTATTTTTGGTCTATTCATTTCTTTTTACCACAAGCTGTCTTAAAGTCCACAAGTTATTTCTAGTTCACAATTTCTAGTTCACAACTCCAAACCAAAATTGATAAATGGACAAAAATTAAAAATAACAAAAAAATCAGTCAGGCTACAACACCAGTTAGCATCAAAAAACTGATGTTAATAAAAATTACTATGAATATGCATTTGACTTTACTTTTCCCAGCAGAAAATTTCCTTGAAAAGCACAGTCAAAAAATTAGGTCTAGGTTTCAAATTAAAGGAAGTTAAAAGAAAATGAGAAATTCAAGCAAAAGAGTAACAAACATGTAGGATAGAATACTGATGAGAGTAGCAGAACACAAACTATGCCAAGTTGAGAGAAAAAAAAATCAATGGATGTATTCTTGCCAATAAATACAAGCCAGACTTATTCAATTTAAATATATTCATTGAAATAATGTTATTGGAAAATGGATGGAGAGGGTAAACTGGACCTACACTCCACTCCCAACCACAACAGTTATGTTACTAGATCTCTATCTTACTAGATACATTCACCAGCTTTCTTAGCACATCCCTCCATATTTTTCTTATTCTTTTATGCTGCTGGGGCTGAACATTCCTACTGTTAAATTGTGTTATATTGGGGAATTTCATTGTCTCATGTCCTGTGGCTCACAGTGACTTTTCTCACACCATCTTCCACTGCTCACTTCATTAGTTATGCCAAAGGGATCTACTGGCCCCGTCTTGTGCAAACATGCAGCACCAGGGATGAAGTGCTTACAATTCCTGGGACCTTGCACAATTCATATTGCTGTGCTGTAATTAGATCCCCACTGTGCACCACTTTGAATGCTGCAAGTCAGGAACTGGCCTTCACACTCTGGTGCTTGACTGTTATTGGAAAGGACATAACCCAGAGGGAAAATGGGCACCTCTCTCCACTGGTTCTCCTTTATCTGCCTCACTAGCTACTTCTTTTAAAAGCCTAGTATGAAATCCATGAGTAACTGGAGACTTGTCAACCCACAATTTTAACAATTTCCTCAGTACTTCTTCCCCAATAAATATAATCGTGTAATGTTACAAATTACTAGGTCTAATATAAATTGCTCTTAGGTTAGTTCCAAAAGGTACGGTTCTAAAAAACTATCTCAAAAACATTTTATGAACTTTTCAGCCAGACTATTACTATGAAACCAAGTTTTCCAGCTTATATGTCAATTAAAGTCACCCATGACTATTGCCACCACTTTATCGCATACACCCAATATTTATTCTTGTATGCTTTGTCCCACATTGTGGTTACTGTTAGGGAGCCTGTAGGACACTCCACTAATTATTTCTTTCCCCCATTATTCTTCATCTCTACCCAAACTGCATCTTGATCTCCTGAACTAAGGTAATCTCCAACTATTGCACAAATTCCATCCTTGATAAATAAACTACCCTTTCACCTTTACCTGTTTTTCTATTCTTTGAATGTTACATGTCGCTCAATATTCAGGAGCCAATCTCTGTTAATTTTTTGAATATACATTCACAGGATTTGGGCATCATGAGCTGGCCAGTATTTATCGTACATCTCTTGTTGCCCTAGAGAAAGTGGTGTTGAGCTGCATTCTTTAACCTCTGCAGTCGATTTTCCATAGGTAGACCCACAATGTGAATCAAGTTCCAGGAATCTGACATAATGACTTTGAAGGAATGGTGATATATTTCTAAGTCTAGATGGTGAATGGCTTGGAGGTGTTCCCATGTATCTGCTGTCTTTACAGTGCCAATCATTTGGCCTGCTTTGTGTTGCATGGCGTCACGTTTCTTAAATGTTGTTTGCGTACCTTTCCTAGAACAATATGTTGGGGATCCATCCTGGGATCAGGCCATTTGGATTTGGTGATGTGTAATGAAACATGTTTAATAAAAGATGTCAGAGTAAATGCTTCCCTAGGGAACAATGCCCATTACATGGTAGAATTTAGCATTAAGATTGAGAGGGAAATACTTGGGTTGGAAACAACAGCGCTCAATTTAAATAAGGGTAAATAGAAAGGAACGAGGACAGAGTCAGAGGACAGACTGGGAAAGAGTTTAGCAGCAAAGACCTTTGTGGAACAATGGTAGACATTTAAGAAAATAGTTCATGGCTCACAGAAAATATAAATGACAGTGAGAAAGAAGAATTCTAGGAAGGGGACAAGCCAACTATGGTTAACCAGGGAAGTTAACGATAGCATCGAATTTAAAGGAAAAACTTAAATATGGCAAAGATTAATGGTAAGCCAGAGAATTGGGGATGTTTTAAAAAGCAACAAAAGATGCAACTGGCTGCTTGTAAGGATCCACTGGGGATCCAAATGGGATCTCTCAATCCTCAACCCACAAATGTATTGAGGCTGTTCTCAATGCATTTTGTGCAAGATCAAACCAATTCATCTTGTTTTCCTGTGACAAGGTCAGTGCTGCAGCCAGGCAGTAGGCACTGTCAATGCATCTGGCATCTCTCAGGTGCAGCATGCTGTGGACTGTACACGTGTTATGCTGAGAACATCATATCATGATGTGGCTGATTTTATTAATAGGAAAGGGTTCCATTCAGTCAATGTCCAAGTCATCTGTGATCATCACTACTATGTATTAGAAGTCTGCACCAAGCACCCTGGAAGCTGCCATGATGTCTATAACCTTGGACAACTCTCAGGTTCCAGTTTCATTACAAGGCCAAATGACTTACAATGATGGCTGTTTGGTCACAAAGGCTACCTTCTCCAACCATGATTAATGATTCTGTTACACAATCCCCTGACTTATGGAGCAGACAATAGGTATCCTCATGATGTTGCTCAGATGCTTTAATTGATCTGGGAGAGCCAGTACACTCCAGACAGGACATGCCCCATAATTATAGCAAGCTGTACCCTACACAACTGGAACAGGCAAAGATGGGATGTGATGTACCACGAAGAACTGGGAGAACTACATCAGTCTTCTGAGAAGGAAGATCAGAACATTGAGCAGGTTGAACATCATGATGGAGTAGCGCCAAATCAGCGCAACAAGCCAAACAGGACTTAATTGGCATCTGCTTCATTGGATGAAGATATGATTCCTTGACTTTAAATTTGTTGTTGTTTCAAATGCAAGGAGCCCTTGCTTAGTCTGGAAAGCGATGAGGCTTTCTGTTTGCTCATTCTTTGCTTCTCCTGTTGTTTAATAAAAGTTAACATTAACTGTTTGAAGGTTTCACAACTTCTAATCCTCTCATATTCAACAATAAGAATACATTTTGCCACAATGGGCATTAGGGAAAGAGTAGCACTCCTTTGAACAGATTTCTAAAATTGTATAGCATTAAGAAAGGGTAGCTTTTGTAGCTTTATTCTTGTAGCTGACAATCCATCAAAGATGTGATGATTTGAAGTGCTTTACAAATATGACATTCTATTTACAAATAAGTATTACCTGTGCCACCTATGTGCCTTCAGAAGGTTTTCTTTTTGCCTTCCCTTCTATTACATCGAGCTGCAGCCCTGGACCATGCCCTATAGTGGAGATTGTTGGCCTTGAAGGTTTGGGCAGATGTTTCTGATGGCATTTGTGGCTAGACGGCCCAGGTGGAGGGGAAATGGTAGCATTGTGATAATGTCACGAGACTAGTAAATCAGAACCCCATGCTTATGTTTTAGGGACATGAAGTTTGAAATACACCATAGCAGATGTGAAATTTGAACTCAATAAAAATCTGGAATAAAAAGCTGGGCTAATGGTGACCATGAAACATTGTCAATTGTCATAGAAAACCATCTAGTTTGTTAAAGTTCCTTCAGGGAAGAAAATCTGTTGCGCTTTCCCGGTCTGGCCTACATGTGACCCACAGCAATGTGGTTGACTCTTATTTTACTGTAAAATGGCCCTAGCTAGTCAATTCAAACAGCAGTTAGGGATGAGCCTGATGTCCACAGGCCATGAATGAATGAAAAAAAAACTTGCTAAAAATGTCCTGCCCAGGTGCAGCTTCTCTTCTCGGCTTCCAGAGAGTTGCGAATTGTAGACCGGGTGTAGAAGGAGGGGCTGGGAATCTCGGGAATATCCTGAGAGGAGACTTCAGGATTCTGTATGTGGCCTCTCCTCCACCTGGGTGCCATTGATAATATCCTGCCTCCATGTGAGAAAGATGCACTTGTAGTGAGGTCAGGGTCCATCATTTCCCTGTTATCTTGCAAATGGTTCTAAGCACCAATGACTAAAATAATGAAGTACATATCTGCATGCATTTCTACCAGCCACTGAGCATTCTACTGGACTTAGCTTTCCATGGCCACTATCAACCTGATCATGGAGACAGCCAGATGCATGCATGTCAGAGCCTGCACGGTACTCATAATGCTCCTGGACTCCTCCTGACTTCAATCTAGTTTACCAAGTGTCTCCCCGTCAAAACTGCCTGCTGATCCTGTGTCAACTTATGCATTTTTACAAAGCTATTAATGGCCGACATCATGGTGTCATTTTCTGTCTGGGATTGAGCAAGTGCCTGGTGTCCAGTATATTTCTGAGGTGCCAGCTATATTTGGTAGTGATGTGTTCACCATAATATGCTCTCTAGTCTAATCTAGCTAAAGTGCCCACCTAGGTGTAAGTCTCAGAGCTGGCAGGGAATGGAGGAGACAGCCTTGCCAATGCATCCTCTGAAATATAGGTGGCTTCTTCTTCAGAGGTGGTGGAATGGCTAGTTTCAGGCAGGGCTGGCCTCCTCTGGGAAGAAGCAGTGTAGAAGCCACTGGTGCCTGCATTAGGCAAAAGGAAATGAGTTGCTCAATAGAAGTGGAAGCTCGAACACGTTCAGAATATGTTCACAGTGAGTGGTAACTGGGCGACAACACAACACAATCCAAATCTCATTTTGTTGCTGGGACATAGAATCTCAGCATCTGCGCATGAGTGGCCTCAGTCTTCTCCTGTCAGCTCAAAGATTTTCTCCTTGTAGTGGTCAGGTGACCATGGGTCCAAAATTGAACAGTCTAAGTTGATCCATAGCTAGACAAATCAGGCTTGACAGAAAGTTGGTCAAACTAAACTAAGTTGATAACACAGCAGTAAGCAGTTATCAGCTACAGAGAACAGTGGAAACCAAGGTCAAAGTTACAACCAGCCTGAATATTGAGTATTGGAAAAGTATCGATCAGACTTTATGGCACCTTGATGACATGCTCTTTACACTGTTCTGTGTGGCAACAGCGAAGTATGTTGGCATGATCCCACTGGATGCTTCAAACAGCACTCATGACCCAAT
The DNA here is from genome assembly GCA_024137785.1 of Ginglymostoma cirratum. Taxonomy (NCBI): domain Eukaryota; kingdom Metazoa; phylum Chordata; class Chondrichthyes; order Orectolobiformes; family Ginglymostomatidae; genus Ginglymostoma; species Ginglymostoma cirratum. The sequence goes on along the minus strand of JAHRHZ010000058.1, from coordinate 15,219,239 downwards.
TGGTCAAAGGCCACAGACCATTCAGGAAGGTCTGGGGCGAGGGGGGCCAAAAACAACACCTGGAAGCCACACCCTCAGCAAAAACTCACAGCAAGACTCTTGGTGGAAGACTGTGTGCGACCCAAGGGGATCATCCACCCTGACCTGTGAGACCCACCTTCATGGAAGAGAGCCTGTCCTACATCAGAGAAGAAGGAGAATCCAATGGCCCATCTCAAACACATAGATTGTGGCATGCAATATCCTCAGACGGATGGAACTAGATAGAGAGTAAATATTGTGGGAATTTGGGAAATGCTCACATGGTGTTTTTAAAAAAGAATATTTTGTTAACAAAATTAAGTTGAATCACAAACTGAATTCTATGTCCTTTTGCCCGCCTCACCAACAACAGTGTTCAGTAAAGTGTTTTTAATACATAAACTGTGTTGAAGTGTCCGAAGCATGGACAACAATGAGGTGGGGAGACAAAGGTAGCTACTCTGCCACCATCTTGACCCTCTCAGCCCCAGCATGAGCCATTTTCTCCTGCAATGAGACCAAGAGAGTGACTCCGTGAGATGGAAATAGCTGGCACAACTATTAGGAGCAGGGAGGTACTGAGGTGTTTTGATTGAGTGAGTAGGAAGTGCAAAGGGCAGGAAGGTTTAGTAGTTTGGGGAATCTGGTGAGTGAGAGCCTTCGAGGGAAGAAGTATGCAATATTGAGAATGGTAGACCATGGGCTATGGTAAGAAGTGGGTGCAGTAGTGGAGTTAGAATGAGTCTGAGGTAGCAGAGAGAAGATGGTGCCACTTACCCTGGTGGAGTGCAGAAGTTCATTAACCTTCTTTCAGCATTGCTGCATGTTCCTCTGAACCATGGACTTTACACTGACCTGGACAGCTATTTCAGATCAGGCTTGCAGCATCTGGGTGCCATGACGTCTCTGGTAGTTCTGTGAAAAGAGGATGGCCCTCCTCTCCACACCCATTCGTCAGGATCTCAATGTCCTTGTTTGCAAAACAGGATAGCAACCTGTACCTCTAAATCATGTCTTACCAAATTGCACAGAACACACCAAGGGCAGTTTCTGGCTTGCAGCAGTTGAAATGTTGTGCAGCTTGGATTTAAACATGCATCTGTGATGTGGATGCCAGAAGGTTATTGCACGGCAGGGATGGAATGCATAATTGATGAGGTGAACAATGCAAAACTGAATAGGAAAAGTTGCCAGGGCTCATGGAGAGAAACCCTTTATAAAACTCCTTGAAAGTGACATTCAGCAAAATATGGGAAAATTCAACCCAATGAGTCTTACAACTGTTCCCAAAAGCAAAACAATTTCTTAAATGGGTTCAACTGTAGCCAAAGCACACAACCAGACTGTGTGATCTTAAGAATCAATCAAAGAATCTTAAATAATTCAAGAATTCCAGAACTGTCCACAGAATCCTGAAAAGGTAGGAAGGCTTAAAGCTTCTGCAGTGTTCAGGGGAGAGGAAGAGGCACATCACAAGGAATGTTAACATAATTGACTTACTTTCTCTGTGGAAAAATGATCCATCAAAATTAATATTTGCATTTGTTTGATTGAGATAAAAGCTGACGAAGGATAGCCACTCACAGAACGATTTAAACAAAGTGCGAAAGACAGAAACTGCTCATAGTAGGGAGACAGATAGATCCAGGACAAATCTGAAATAAAAACAGACATTGCTGGAGAATCTCAGCAGGTATGGCAGCATCTGTAGAGAGAGCAGGGTCATTGGACTAAAAACTCTAATTCTGCCATCTCTCCACAGATGCTGTCAGATCTGCTGAGTTTCTCCAGCAATTTCTGTTTTTGTTCAAGCTAAGGATTGTCATATTATGAACAAAAACAGAATTTACTGGAAAAGCTCAGCAGGTCTGGCAGCATCTGTGAAGAAAAATCAGAGTTAGCATTTTGGGTCCGGTGACCCTTCCTCAGAACAGGCTATGAAGAACTATAATCTATAGTATAAAAAATGAATAGAAGGAGGCTTCACTACTCCAAAGACTTATTCTACTTAGTCCATCGTGGGAGAAACCTCAAAGTATTCAGTTACAGAAACCATCACATCTATTACATTTGAATTCAAGTTTCACCCTATTATTTCAAGTCATAGAGAAAATAGAGAAGTACAAGCATAGAAACAGACCCTTCAGTCCAACTTGTCCATGCCAACCTGATATCCTAAATAAATCTAGTCCCATTTGCCGGCATTTGGCCCATATCCCTCTAAACCCTTCCTATTCATGTACCCATCCAGATGCCTTTTAAATGTTATAATTGTACCAGCCTCCACCACTTCCTCTGGCAGTTCACTCTACACATGTACCACTCTCTGCATGGAAAACGTAGACCCTTGGGACCTTTTAAATCTTTCCCCAATCACCTTAAACTTAAGCCCTCTAGTTTTGGACTCCCCTACGCTGAGGAAAAGATCTTGGTTATTCACCCTATCCATACCCTTCATGATTTTATAAACCTCTATAAGGTCACCCCTCAGCCTCCGATGCTCCAGGGAAAATAGCCCTAGCCTATTCAGCCTCTCCCTATAACTCAAACCCTCCAACACTGGCAACATCCTTGTAAATCTTTACTAACCCCTTTCAAGTTTCACAACATCTTCCCAATAACAGGGAGATGAGAATCAAATGCAATATTCCAAAAGTGGCCTAACCAATGTCCTGTACAGCCACAACATGTCCTCCCAATTCCGATACTCAATGCACTGACCAATAAAGGCAAGTACACCAAGTGCCTGCTTCACTATCCTATCTACCTGCAGCTCCAACTTCAATGAACTATGAACCTGCACCATAAGGGCTCTTTTTTTGGCAACATTCCCTATGACTTTAAAATTAAGTCTGTAAATCCGGCCCTGACTCCCCTTACCAAACTGCAGTACATCTAAATTAAACTCCAGCTGCCACTCCTCGGCCCATTTGCCCATCTGATCAAGAACCCAATGTATTCTGAGATAACTGTCTTTGTTGTCCACTACACCACCAATTTTGGTGTCATCTGCAAACTTACTAACCATACCTCCTATATTCACGTCTAAATCATCCCTATAAATGACAAAAAGCAGTGGACCCAGCACCCATCCTTGCGGCACACCACTGGCCACAGGCCTCAATCCAAAAAGCAGCTCTCCACAACCACCTTCCACCTCCTACCTTTGAGCCAATTTAGTATCCAAATGGCAGCTCTCCCTACATTCCATGTGCTCTAACCTTATGAAAGGGTAACTTTAAGCTGGTCAGGTCTGCAATAGTATTATTGAATTAATTTCATCTTCCTAAGTTACTTTTATTCCTACTTAACCTTAATTCAGTTTATATTTTATGTAATAACTTAACCATCCCAGACAAAGCATCCCATTGATTGGCACTCCATCTGTCAACCTCATCCTTCACTCTCTCTACCACTGCAGTAGCAGTAGTGTCAAGATGTTGCAACAACTCACTTACCAAGGCTCTTCAACTGTACCTTCCAAACCCATGACCTCTACTTCCTGTACAGATAACAGCAACTGCTGCAGGGAAGCACCATGACCTGCAAGTTCCCCACCAAGCCACACTTGGACCAAAATTGTGTTCCTACACTGTCGCTGTGTCATGATCCTGGAACTCCCTTACCGACAACAATCTGGGTGTACCTACACCACATGAATTGTAGCAGTTCAAGAAGGCCAACTCACCACCACATTCTAAGGGACGGTTATATGTGGGCAATAACAGCCAGTAACGCCTACATCTTATAGTAGGATTAAAAACAGAACAGATGAGCCATTATTTACTTGAATAGTGGAGCAGTTTTGAGGCACTGAAATGTCTATTCTTATTCCTATGCTCCTAGGCAGGAATATTAACTGTGGTACCACCAAAAATTAAACAGTCTGCCACCTATCATAGTTTAGGCTCATTCACGAAGAATGATTAATTGAGAGAATGATACCCAACAAAAATTGGCATCTTCATATAAATTAAAGAAAAACAAATGGCATTTATATTGTACTTTAACTTTGCAACATGGCTTACAGCCAGTAGATTAGTTTTTAAATGTTACCACTAGTATTTTGTAGGCAATCACTGTAGTTAATTTCTACTTAGCACAAATAACAGTGACATAATAGCAGTAATCTATTTTAGATCTTGGCAAAAGGTAAACTGCTCCTCTAGGGTCCATAGGGAAAAATAGAGACAAAAAGATTTAGACTTATTTTTTCATTCCAAATATTTGACCTGGTGGGAAATTCAGTGCCATTCTAAATAAAAATTGCAGTTCAGTTAACATTATTGTGACCCGGTATGCACATGAATACCTTTTAAAGTAGGAGATACATCACATTTTATTATGTTTTCATTTTATTAAAATAACCGTGGTTCTTGCCTCTCTGAACCTGCCCCTCTTGCTACTGCTATGTTGCAGTTTTGTCATCCTATTTCTCATCTTATTCCAAAATCTTTATCCACTGAAGTCCAAGATTATTCCACTGTCTACTTTTCAAATGATTATTTCCTGTGACATTACAAGTGAAATCTATTTCTCTTCTTCAGTCTTCTTTCTCCTGCAATCTACAGCTTTTAACAAAAAAGTCAAGGCTGACATCACCTAATCAGTACTTTCAGTTCTACTGCTCCTTGTACTCATACTGTACTCTGGACCCTAATCTCTCACCTAAGTTTCTAAAGGTTTTTTTAAAGTCCCGAAGGCTAACAAAAATATATCAAACGATCCATGCTGTGCCAAAGTCCTTGCTAATTACATCCGTCAATCTAATTCTACTGCAGACAATGTTTTAGGACTTAGCAATTCAGGGGAATGTATGCAGCTAATGTAGTCTTGGTAGCTTTGCACAGTTTCATGTTACTTTCACTTAACCTTTAATCTTGCCTACTGGCTCCTGTAATGATTTCAGTGAAACCTTATATTGGTGAGTTAAACAAACATTGTGTCCTAACTTAATATATTTGGTTTTGTGACAGAAATGTTCAGTTTTTCTCACAAGAAAGATAGAAAAAGTGCTGGAGAAACTCAGCAAGTCTGTCAGAATCTGAAGAAAGAGAAACAGAGATAATGTTTCTAGTCCAGTAACCTCTGAACCAGCTCTGTTGAAGGGTCACTGGACCTGAAATATAAACTCTTCTTCTCTCTCTACAGATGCTGCCAGAAATGTTGAATTTTTTCTACGGAATGAGCTGCCAGAGGAAGTGGTGGAAGCTGGTGAAATAACAATATTTAAAAGGCATCTGGATGGGTATATGAATAGGAAGGGTTTAGAGGGATATGGGCCAAATTTTGGCAAATGGGACTAGATTGTTTTAGGATTTTCTGGTCGGCATGGATGAGTTGAACCAAAGGGTCTATTTCTGTGCTATACAACTTTATGACTCTATAATTTTCTGTTTTTGTTCCACATTGTCTGCATCCACAGTTCTTTGTTTCATTAGGTTTTGTTTAATTAGTTCATAGGAGATAGGTGCCTCTGGCTTGGCCAGCATTAATTGCCCATCCTGAATTGCCTTAGGTCAACCATATTGTTGTCATTCTGGAGTCATATGTAAGCCAAACCAGATAAGGATGGCAGATTTCCTTTCCTAAATGACAGTAGCGAACCAGGTGGGTTTTACAGCAATCAAAGCAGTGAAAAGTTCACAATTTTCTACTCTTAAATTTTTATTGAATTCAAACTTCACCATCTGTCATGGTGAGTTTTGAATCCTTGTCCCTAGAACACTAGTCTGAGATTTCTGGATTAGTAGTTCGGTTATATTGGCACTACAGCACTGCCTTCTTTAATTAATGATGTAATCTAATTACTTCAGCTTATCTGTCATCTTTTATGCATTAGAAATAAAATTGAGACTGTGAGCGTTGACCATATTTGAGATGCATATTAAACAGAAGCTTGTGGTCCTCACAAACGCAATTAAAAGAGGAAAGCACGATACTTCAGTTTAAGATACACTGTTTCTTTAGAAGCTTAGAATCTGACTGTGAGGCTCTGCATTTGCATGCATGGAAGGGTTAGAACTAGTGGTACTTACATTATGGATATGCACTAAATGTGCCACAACAAGTTGAGGCTTTGTATTTGATAGTAAATAAATATGTAATATCATGCCAAATCTTAATTACTGCCAAATGATCTTTCTGGCATTGAAAATTTACTTTTAAATTTGGAGACTTATTTCTTCAGGTTTTTATTATTGTTGGAGATATAAAAGTTGTATTTTTGAGAAAGCAGTAGTGAAAGCTAAAATTTGAGCCAATTTTCACATACGTTTTTAAGGTGTGTAATAAAGAGGTAGAAATTCACACAGGATGTTGGCCAAACTCTTCGGAGTGGCTTATTCATCTTGGTCCACACCTTCACCTAAATCTCACCTGTGGCTCCACATAGTTGCTAGTAGTAACCGCAACCTGGTAAAGCACTTTGACAGGCTGCCCTAACCAAGTGAGGGTAGCCATCAGATCTCTTGCGCTTGGTGATTAGGGATTTGTCCACCCTGGCATGCAAAGGGCTTTTTTGGGTGGGGGCATATAGTAGAGGTGTCAGGAGGGCCAATTATATAGTTTACTTCAGAGTTTTTAATCTGTTTAACATGTCCAGCTAACTATGTAGTAAAGTGTGTCTGAACTCTCCAAAGTCTAGGTCAGAGTTAGAAATTTTTGCAGTGTCACACAGAGAAGAGCATTGCTCAATGGAACATTTCAGGCAATTCCCACTCAGCTTAGTCTGCCTGGACTTTCGCAGGGTTCCAGTGTGCACATTGGGTCTCATGTAGAGTTATAGATAATCCAGAAACTGGAAGATGTGGACCTATGTTTTGTTAAGAGACCATAAGATGATAAGATTTAGGAGCAGAATTAGGCCATTTGGCTCATCAAGTTTGTTCCCCATTTGATCGAAGCTGATTTGTTTCTCAACCCTATTCTTCTGCCTTCTCCCAATAGCACTTGATCCCCTTAGTAATCAAGAACCTATCTATCTTTGTCTTAATGTCATTCAATGACTTGGCCTGCACAGCCTTCTGGTGTAATGAGTTCCACAGATTTACCACGCTCTAGCTAAAGAAATTCCTCCTCATCTCAGTTCTAAAGATCATCCCTTCACTCTGAGGCTGTGCCCTCGAGTCCTAGCCTCTCCCACTAGTGGAAACATCTTCTCCAAGTTCACTTTATCCAGGCTTCTCAGTAGTTTGTAAGTTTCAATGAAATCTCCCCTCATCTTCTAAACTACAAGTACAGACCGTGGGTCCTCAACCACTCCTCATATGACAAGCCCTTCATTCCTAGATCATTCTTGTGAACCTTCTCTGGAACCCCTCCAAGGCCAGCACATCCTTCCTTAGTTACGGGGCCAAACTTATTCACAATATTCCACAGCCTTTTGCAGCCTGACGAGTACATCCTTGCTCTCTCAAAATGTATGCTAACATTGAATTTGCTTTCCAAATTGCCAACTGAACCTACATGTTAACCTTAAAAGAATTAGGACTCCCAAGTCACTTTGTGCTTAGTCTATGCCTCTATTCTTCCTACCAAGTGCATAACCTCACACTTTCCCACAGTGTATTCCATCTGCAACTCCTAGCCTGTCGAAGTCCTTCTGCAGCCTGTCTGCCTCCTCAATATTATCTGTCCCTCCACCTACATTTGTGTCATCTGTAAACTTAGCAACAATGCATCCTCCTGTGTAGAACCTTGTCAAAGGTTTTTCTGAAATCCAAATTCATCATGTCCATTGAATATAACAATATAAGAAATAGGGGCAGGAGTAGGCCATCTGGCCTGCTGAGGCTGCCCCGCCATTCAATAAAATCATGGCTGATCTTTTTGTGGACTCCACTTACCTGCTCACTCACATAACCCTTAATTCTTCTATTGTTCAAAAATCTACCTTTGCCTTTAAAACAAGGTAGCCTCAACAGTTTTACTGGGCAGAGAATTCCACAGATTCACAATCCTTTGGGTGAAGAAGTTCCTCCTCACCCATGTACTAAATCTGCTTCCCCATATTTCGTGACTATGATCCCTGGTTCTAGTTTCATCCACCAGTGGAAACCAACTCCCTGCTTCTATCTTATCTATTCCCCTCATAATTTTATATGTTTCTATAAGATCCCCCCTCATTCTTCTAAATTCCAATGAGTATAGTCCCAGTCTACTCAATGTTACCTCATAAGCCAACCCTCTCAACTCCGGAATCAATCTAGTGACCCTCCTCTGCACCCACTCCAGGGTCAGTACCTCCTTCTCAAGTAAGGAGATCAAAACTGTACACAGTACTCCAGGTGGGGTCTTACCAGCAGTCTATACAGCTGCAGCATAAACTCCCTATTTTTAAATTCCATTCCTCTGGCTATGAAGGATATTACTCCATTTGCCATCTTAATTTCCTGCTGTACCTGCAAACCAACTTTTTGTGATTCATGCTCATGGACCCACAAGTCCCTCTGCACAGCAGCATACTGCAATTTTTCACCACTTAAATAATTTGCTGTTATTCCTACCATAATGGATGACCTCATATTTACCAACCCTGTCCTCCATCTGCCAGACCTTTGCCTACTCACTTAACCTACCTATATTCTTCTATGGAGTCTCAATGTCCTCTGCACACTTTGCTTTACCACACATCTTAGTGTCATCTTTGACACATTATACTTGGTCCCCAACTCTAAATCGTCCATGTAAATTGTAAATAATTGTGATTCTAATACTGATCCCTGAGGCACACCCCTAGCCATTGATCTCTAACCAGAAAAACACCTATTTATTCCCACTCTTTGCTTTCTGTAGGTTAACCAATCTTCTATCCATGCTAATCCATTACCTGTAATGCCATGCACCTTTATCTTCTGCAGCAGCCTTTTGCGCAGCACCTTGTCGAACGCTTTCTGGAAATCCAGATACACCACATCCACTGGTTCCCTGTTGTCCACCACGCTCATAACGTCCTCAAAGAGTTCCAGTAATTTAGTTAAACATGACCTGCCTTTCATGAACCCATGCTGCGTCTAGCCAATGGGACAATTTCTATCTAGATATCTTGCTATTTCTTCCTTGATTATAGATTCATGTGTTTTCCCCACAACAGAAGTTAAGCTAAAGGGCCTATTGTTACCTGCTTTTTGTCTACCTCCTTTTTTAAACACATTTGCTGTTTTCCAATCTGCCAGAACCATCCCAGAGTCCTGCGAATTTTGGTAAATTACAATAAGCACATTTGTTATTTCCCTGTCATCTCTTTTCATACCATGGGATGCATTCCATAAGGGCCAGGACACTTGTCTACCTCTAGCCCCATAAGCTTGCCCAACACTACCTTTTTAGTGATAATAATCATTTCTGGGTTCTCACCTGCCATAACCACCTTATCATCAATTATCAACATGTTATTTGTGTCTTACACTGTGAAGATAGACACAAAATACCTGTTCAACGCCTCTGCCATTTCGTCATTCCCCATTATTAAATCTCCCTTCTCACCCTCGAAAGGACCAGTCACTTTTTTTCATATCATATATTTGTAGGAACTTTTCCTATCTGTTTTTATATTCTGAACTAGTTTACTCTCATAGTCTATCTTATCCTTCTTTATAGCTTTCTTCGTGGCTTTCTGTTGACCTTTAAAATTTTACCAATCCTCTAGGTCACCCACTAATCTTTGCCACTTTGTATGCATTAGCTTTCAAAATTTTACACCCTCCTTTATCATAGGGGAGCACGTAATGCACGGTAGCTCACCTCTTATACACAAAGCACTCAGAAGAAATTTGTTCTCTCCTCCAGGCAGCAAAGGTGACGACATTCCACGGTATCTTCAATGCTTGACAGAGAGAGACAATCCATGCGTTCTGGAACAGTTGGAAAATCTGTTAAGGAGCCGAAAACGTTTTAATCCTGCACCATTTGTGAGTTTGCAGACTTCATATGATCCACCTGCTTTTTCAGGGCAATCACACTGACCCAAACATTATATGTTACTGGACCTGACATTGCATTGATCGTGCCTCTTAGTAATGCAGGGCCATTCCCTTGGCTCCTCGAGCAAAATTCATTCCCTGAAGTAAACTGTCTCTCTCGCTTAGTAGAGCCTTGTGTCCAGCATTGGCATTCCTAATGCTATTTCACTCTCTCCGCTGCCTCGTTCAAGAAGATCAGTTTTAACCTGGTGTGGAGTCTTCTTCCCATTAGCAACTCTGTTGGAACTATCCCTCTAGTTGCATGAGGAGAGGTCCTATAATCAAATAGGAACTAGGACAGTTTGGTATTGAGTGAAACTGTAAGCTGTTTCTTCAAGGCTGCCTTCAAAGTTTGGACTGCTCTTTCTGCCAGACCAATGGATGATGTATGGCATGGAACTGTCCAAACATGCTGAATGCCATTCGACTTTAGGAAATACTCAAATTCCCTGCTGGTAAACAATAGCCCATTATCTGTAACCAACATTTCCATGAGTCCATATATTGCAAAAGATGTGCACAGCTTTTTTTGACCTTCACGTGTTTGATGAATGAACTCTATGCATGACCAGCCATTTTGAGTGGGTATCCACAAAGGCAAAAAAAAAAGAAAAAACATGTCCGGCACAACATCTTGGGCCAAAGGGTGCGTTCCTCTGCTGAACTGTTCTATGTTTTGTGTTTATTTCCTTAGTTATCCATGGCTGATTATCCATTTTCCTAGAATCCTTTTCACTGATATATACTTTTGCTGAGCACCATGAAAAGTTGCTTTGAAAGTTCTTCACCATTCTTCAATTGTCCCACCATGTAGTCTTTGCTCCTAGTCTACCTTAGTCAACTCCTCCCTCATCTCTTGTAGTCTAGGATTGGATTAGACACTGACATTGGATTTTACCTTCTCACTCTTCAACAGTATTGTAAATTCAACTATACAGTGATTGCTCCTTCCAAGAGGATCCCTAACTACAAGATCATTAATTATTCCTCCCTTTTTAGATTAGATTACTACCTTTAAGATCCTGGCTTTCCTTGGCTCTCCTTTGTCTAACTTGCTTGTTACCTCCTCAAAGAATTCTAACAGATTTGTCAGACATAATCTCCCCTTGATGTAGCAAAAGAAGATATATTAACATGCTGATCAGCTAAACTTTAGATCCAACGACCTTCCAAATATAGTAACTTCTCACTTCCTATTTCTCCCTCACTCTGCAATTTCTTTTGGTTCATAAGCTGTAGAAGATGCCACCTTACACTTCTACGTTAGCTTGTCCTTTCATCACAATGAAGCATTGAGTACAGATTTCTGTCGCGATACACCACCAGGGTGGCACAGTAGTTAGCACTGCTGCCTCACAGCACCAGGGACCCAGATTTGATTCCAGCCTTGGGTGACTGTCCGTATGGAGTTTGCATGTGGGTATATGCTGGGTGGTCTAGTTTCCTTCCACAGTACAAAGATGTGCAGGTTAGTTGGATTAGCTACGGTGAATGTGGGGTACAGGATCTGGGTGGGATGCTATTTGGAGGGTCAGTACCAACTCAATGAGCTGAATGGCCTCTATCTGCACTGTAGGGGTTCTATGATTCCATTAAGGAAGAACAAAAAAAACAAGAAAGTTAAGCGGAAAAAAAGACAATAACAGAAATGCAATACTGGTTGCCTATATTTATACCAAGGATGCCTTTATTAATGCAAAGTTAAAGTTCGTTTCACGAATGGACCAATATTAGAACATAGCTATTGTTTAAACCAATGCACTCCCTTTACTTTTTCCCCCTGCTGCCAACAATGTCTCTGACATAAAGCAGTCTTGCAGACAAAAAAATTATTCCTAGTGCTTGCTTCATTGGTTCCAGTCAATTCACGTTTTCCCTTCAACACCATTTAAGCCGATATAAAGCTTTCTGTCCACCAATCAAAACTGGGCCAGTCAGGAAACTGGTACTAACTAATAAAGGGCATGTCTCCTACTAAAGAACAGAACGTTGACAACATAACAATTTTCTCATATTCATGTGCAAAGGCTTGCATAAATACAAAGTTTTACTTTACCTTTTCCTACTACTCATACATAGAGCACCTCATTTGGCTTCAACACAGATACAAGTTGATGGATCCAACTGTTGTATGTAGGATAACAAGATGTAGAGCTGGATGAACACAGCAGGCGAAGCAACATCATAGGAGCAGGAAGGCTGACATTTCGGGCCTAGAACCTTGTTATCTCAGATTCTCCAGCATCTGCAGTTCCTACTATGTCTGCTGTATGTAGGGGTAGTTTTTGACCATTAGGGCTAGGCAGCTTGTTAGGCACTGACCCAGCTTGTTAGGCACTGACTGAAATTGTCAATGGATGAAAAGTAGCATGGTTTTGAGTGGAGTCCCTACTTTACATATCTTCTTTCATGATCGTTCCTCTCATGGAACATAGCACATTACTGCTACCACTCTGCTGATGTGTACTTTGGTACGGTTTACTTTGGATCTTTGAGGCCAAGGCCAGTTACCTGTCACCCTACTTAAAGTGGCAGGTGCATTGGCATCTGCACTGCCATGATTCATGTGTGTATTGTATCATTTAATGGCTATGTTTGATGTTTCTCTGAGTTAGCTTTTCTATTGTGTAAGAAGATATTGCCACAATGCCCCATGACAAAACTCAATGTAAGCCTGACAATCATAGCTCCATTCTGTCTGTGATCAAGATAAATGGGCTTGGAAAGCCTGCCAGTATATCACATATTCTCTGAAGATTCTCAAATGATTCTCTTTTTCATCAACTGACTCTGTTTTATAGCACCGATGTCTAGCTCAACAGAGCTTGAAGAGGGCTGTGCTCTTTAACGTAAACTTTTTATAACTGTTTCTTCCATGAACATCTGTTCTTGTACACCTGTGAAGGGTGAGACACCAAGTGAAGCCTCAATTATCTACATAACTGCCATATGGTAAGTCCTGTAATGTGTCTCCTCTATAGCCTTTCTAGCATGATCACATCCTTCCTGTAATGTGATGACCTGAATATATGCAATACAATATAAGTCCTGTAATGGTGCTTGCGCACATAGAAGGAATGAACTCCTCTGAGGATTTATAGTTCACGAGGTTTGCGTACTCCTGCTGCATGCATGAAGCTCCAGGTGACAAAACCAGCAATTACTTAAATTTATATAACAACTCTAAGACAATAAATGTGACAAGGCATTTCACAAGAGCAACTTAAAGCACAGTATGCCATGAGTCACATGGGTCGATGAGCAAAAGCTTGGGTAACATGGTCAGGAGATGTAAAGTTGGAAGGTGAATTACAGAGGCAGAATGGTGTTGCAAAGTTATCCCAGAGTTTGATGTCTAATCAACTGAAGGCATAACCACCAAAGGTAGAGCAATTAAAATTGGAGATGCACAACAGGTCAGAATTAGAGAATTACAGAATTATCTTAGTATTTGGGGTGGGAGGCAATTGCAAACATAGGGAGTGGTGAGAAATGGAGGGATTTGAAAAGAAATTTGAGAATTTTAAAATGAAGTCATTGCTTGACTAGGAGTCAGTGTATTTCAACAAGTACGTAGGGTGACAGGGAAAAGAAGTTTCTCCAGGTTAAGAAACAGCCAGTGGAGTTTTTGATCTCAAGTTCATGGAGGGTAGAAAGTGGGAGACCAGTTTGAGGTGCTTTGGAATAGCAAAGTTGAGAAGTAGATGTGGAGAGAGAAGATGAGTTAATCTGTCAAGTATATTGCAATTTATTACTATAAAAATAATAGATTTTACTTGCTACTTAAACCAATATAGGTAAGTTTTATATGATATATGGGTCGCTAATATTTAATTGCTCTACTAGGAAGCTGGCAAGTCCCCATCTCTGAAGTATAGGATATAAGAGGTGGGAGGTTATGTGAGAAGTGTATAAAATCCCATTTGCTTCTCAGCTAGTGTATTGTATATACAATCAGGTCATCACATTACAGGGAAGACGCGATCGTGCTAGAAAGGCTATAGGCGAGACTTCAGAGGATGCTGCCTGTAGGAGTGGACAATTTGAAGAAAGATTACATAGGCTGTTTTCTGTAGAATAGGGAAGACTGAGGGGAGTTTCAACTGAGGTGCATGAAGGCCCTAGATGTTTTTGACAGGATCGTTCTACTTCCCTTAGCATAGAGATCAACATCAGGAAGCATTGATTAAAAAAAATTTGCAGAATATTTTGGGGGAACTGAGTATAAATGATTTAACCCTGATTGTGGAAAGGTTTAAAGCTCATTGCCTGAACATTTGGGAGAGACAGAAACTCTGAATGCATTTAAAACAAAATATTTGGACATTTGTTCCTGAAGTGCTGAAACCTACAGGATTACAGATCAAGAGCTGGAAAATGGGATTATGTTGGATTATCTTTTATGTTTGGCACTGAAGACCCTTGTTATGTCCTATCAATTTTCAATGCGTCTAAGCTCCCAGCCCTAAGATGCCGCTGATCTCCAGTGCTTCTCCCCTGTAGTTGTTAGCTGCGAGATCCCATTTCCTAAAGTTTTTGTTATTTTCTCGTGTAAGGGAGGAAAGAATATATCATTTGATGATTGTAATGTCATTGGTTCACCTGATGCACCACATTTGGTGAGAGTGAATGTCAGAGGATGCCTTGAATTTACATGAGGATGTGCATGCATGATGGATAGACGAATGGATGTGCCTCTGATGAAGTATACAGAAAGCGAAGAAAGGTTAATGGGTGTGAGGAGTGATGCAATGGAGTAAGCTGGACAAGGTAGAATGAGGAATTGATGATAGCAGGATGTAGATGAATTTGCATATTTACTCACTTTCCTGACTTGTTTATGTCTTTAATACTTCTCTGCAATGAATGCATGAGTTTGGCACAATGTTCCTGCTGTTCAATTCCTCAGGTACCTTTAGCTTTCTGGCAGCAATAGGTTTATTCTTCTCTTTGCTGGCTCCTTGTAGCCTCCAGCTGTACATTAAATAAGGAATTACTGAAGTGGAGTACAGATTCAGAGTCTCTTGAATCCATTATCATGTCTTGTCTCCTTTTGTTTCCAACTGAAAACTCTCTAAATTCCAACTTTGGACTGGGGCTTTAAGTACAGGAGTTGCTATCCTGTTATGTTGGTCTTCATCATGCCCACTGTTATGCAATTGACACCAAACACAAAAGTAAAATGAAATTCAGCCACATGCATTAAAATGCTACGGATAGATACATTGAATTTACGACCAGGTTTCTCATGCTTTACCAGACCCTCATTTCCAAAACATCTCCGAGTTAATGTCAGGAATTTGTCTATACACAGACGGAAGATTAGCCATAGAGGTGAACTGCTGAAATACATATAACACAAATAAAATCATACACATGCAATGGTGGAGGTGGTGGCCTAGTGGTATTATTGCTGGATTGTTAATCCAGAGACCCAGGTAATGTTCTGGGGACCAGGGTTCAAATCCCACCATGGCAGATGGTGGAATTTGAATTCAATAAAAATACCTGGAATTAAGAATCTAATGATGACCATGAATCCATTGCTGATTGTCAGAAAAACCCATCTGGTTCACTAATATCCTTTAGGGAAGAAAACTGCCATCCTTACCTGGTCTGGCCTACATGTGACTCCAGACCCACAGCAATGTGATTGACTCTGAAATGCTGCCTAGCTAGCGATACCCTCATCCCATTAATTAATAAAGAAATACTTTCCATATTGTGAAAGCCTGCAGGACAAGAAAAGATGATAAAGATCTCAGGAGCTTTTAGTAACCAAAGGTTGAAAGGATTGACAAGAACAAACTTTGTGATCGATCAACCCCAACTTTCTGCTTCTCACTAACCCTCAGTCTCTTCTCATTCTAATGGATCGTCCATTGCAAAAGGACTTTGCTGTATATTCCTACAGGCTTATCTAGCCTATATATCAAATGTCGTTTGCTACACAGGCACAAGAGGAGAAAGAAAAAAAAAGTAAGAGGGGCTACCTTGATGCCTAAAGTTCTTAACTGCCACAGTTCATAAAAAGCTCATCGAACAGTACCTCAACATAACTATCACTCCCATCATCGATACACCAGTCTCACAGTACCTAACATTTTTACTATAACATCCAATTACCTTGTTTCAGTCAAGCCTAATGAATATTGCATGCATTTCACTATAAATGTGAACACCAACAACAAATTCAGAAAAGAAACAAACCAATCAAATTGGCATTGCCCACAAGCTCAGTGGCATAATGCTGAGTGCAGATGCCCAATAGCTTTCCTGAATAGCCTGCGTCCTCAATATTAGCGCATGATTCCTGTGCGAAAACCACACACAACACCTCTAACACCACTGAAAGACATGACAACCATGAAGGGCACAAAGGGCATATGGTTTCTTCAAGAAGCAAGCGCTGTGTAGACAGACATGGCAACATCCAATTACCAAGTGTTAGTAGCAGTCTTGTAATGTGTATAGTTTTTACACCTCTCATGCTTGAATAGTAACTATGCAGTGAGTCAGGTGTAAAGAATGGTAGGTAACAATAGTGAACAGCAGGTGGATGTGTTGATAAGGAAGAGAAATAAGATGCTGGAGGTGGGAGCAAAGAGTACAGAAGCAGCATTCTTGCCGTCTCTGGATAGTGAACATTTTCTAACATTGCAGCCATGTTTTTGGAATTGAATTGCTCCCATTCACTTTGTCTGCACCTCTTCCCACAGAAAGGATTTTCTGTGTCTGGAGTAAATAACACCTTACACATCTTTTATATTTCCAGCACCAATATTTCCAAAATAGTTTAGGAACTCAGTGAGTGCTGGAAACTTTTCTTTATTGAGAAATGCTTTCACAGCTTCTACAGTCAGTGCACAATTCCCCTGTAAGTAGTGTTACTACTTTTCAGAGGCTTCAGAATAGCCTGATGTATAACCCACCCTCCAAGAATTCAGCTGAAGAATAATGTAGGGTGGATGTGGTGTGATGATAGTTATTACATGCTTCCTGATACAACAGTAAATCACGTGCTGTGTGAAACTCCATCCCATTTCCATATGCCTGTTCTTAGGTTTTCTTGAACTTCTAATGAAAATGTTACACAGAATATGCACCCAGATTATTACTTCAAAGTAAGAATGCCTGGTGTAATTTCTTTACCTATTTGAAAGATAAACAGTGGGATTGAGCAAGATATAAGGTGCCATTATGGAAAAAGTTGAATATTTTTAGATTCCACAAATTACTTTTGGAGCCAAGTTGAATATTACTTCTCATGGGGGTAAACATGAAGTGAAGGTCAAGTGTGAAGTTCCATACTGACTGATGGATGTTCTAGATTTTCACCCAGCCTTACATGATCATTTAAGGTGCACTATGGCAACACAGAAAATAGCAACTGCAGTGGGCCATTCAGTACTTTAAACCTGCTCTACCCTTCAATATGATCATGGCTGATCATCCAACTCAGTATCCTCTTCCCTGTTTCACCCCATATCATTTGATTGTTTTAAACCTCAGAATTATAGCTATTTCCTTATTAAAAACATTAAATGCTTTAGTCTCAACCACTTTCTGGGGCAGAGAATTTCTCAGGCTCACCACTCCCTGAATGAGTAAATTTCTCCTCATTTCAGCCCTACATGTCTTACTTTTATCTCAACCGTGACCCAGTTCTGGACTCCCCAGTCATCAGGAACATCCTAGATAACAAGGTGTGGGGCTACATCCTACCTGCCTTCACCTGTCCAAAATTCCTGTTGGAATTTTATAGTTTTCTATAAGAACCCCCACTCATTCTTCTAAACTCCAAACAATATAATCCCAACCAAACCAGTCTCTCTTCCTATGCCAGTCCTGCCATCCCACGAATCAGTCTGGTAAACTTTAGTTGCATCCTCCAAAGCTAAAACATCCTACCTCACATAAGGAGACCAAACTGCACACAATACTCCAGATGTAGCCTCACTAAGGCCCTGTACAATTGTAGCAAGACACCTCTGCTTTTGTACGCAAATCTTCTTACTATGAAGGCTAACATACCATTTGCTTTCTTCATTGCCTGCTGCACCTGCTTGCTCATTTTCAGTGACTGGTGAACAAGAACACCCAGGTCTTGTTGCACCTCATTCTTTCCAACTCTATCTCCGTTCAGATAATAACCTGCCTTCCTGTTTTAGTTATCAAAGTAGATAATCTCACATTTATCCACGTTATACTTCATTTGCCATGCATTTGCCTGCTCAACTTGTCCAAATCGCACTAAAGCATTTCTGCATCCTCTCACAATTCATCCTCCCACCTAGCTTTGTATCATCTGCAAACTTGGATACTTTATATTTAATTTCCTCATCTAAACGATTAATATATAGTGTAAGTATATGAAATCCTAGCGCTGATTCCTACGGCATTCCACTGGTCACTGGCTGAAACTCAGAAACTGTTTATTCGTACTCTTTGTTTCCTGTCTGCCATCCAGTTCTGTAATCACGTCAATACACAATCGCCAATCCCATGCACTTTAATCTTACATGTTACTCCCATACGTGGGACCTTATCCAGCATATTCTGAAAGTCTAAGTAAACCACTTGCACTTGTTTCTCCTTATCAACTCTGGTAGTTACATCCTCAACAAATTCCAATACATCTGTTAAGCTGACTGTCCAATCTGTCACTCTTTTCCAAGTGCTCTAATATAAAGTCTTTTATAATTGACCATGCAACTTGATTAATTTGAACAATTTACTGACTTGTAGGAAATCACATTCTGTATTGCTTTGCAGCAGGCCAGATCCTGATACCATATTCAGGCTGCATTCAAACTAAAGCAACTGTACCATTGCAAAGTGAGATAATAGGAACTGCAGATGCTGGAGAATCCGAGTTAACAAGGTGTAGAGCTGGATGAACACAGCAGGCCAAGCAGCATCGTAGGAGCAGGAAAGCTTGATGTTTCGGGCCTACAACCTTCATCAGACCATCATGATGAAGGGTCTAGGCACGAAACATCAAGCTTTCCTGCTCCTATGATGCTGCTTGCCCTGTTGTGTTCATCCAGCTCTACACCTTGTTATCTCTCATTGCAAAGTGAAATGGTTTTATACCAACATGAGAAAAATGTTCCCCATAATAGATTAAGTTTTCCATTTAGGATGTTTGATTTTCATATCATTTGGAAACTTAAAATTTTAGAACTGGTGACAAGTTGAATTCATGGTAAAGCACAATCTGACTCCATGGACAGAATCTTACAGGGGCCTGAATGACATGGATAATGGTATGAAATGTGACAAAATCACTTGTGAAGTTCAGTGAGGCCTATCTCAACAATGGAAACAATCTGCAGCATCTTTGAACTATGTTGCAGACACCCTAAAGATTCTCACTGGAAGCAGCAAATTGCCTATTAAGGAGGATTATCACTTGTTCATGACCTTAATAACTTATTAATATGCAGCTTCCTATCCTATCACCAGCATTCTCTCTAATTTTCTTTCAGGCTGCTCAGGCTCCAAGGCTGGTGTGTAGTAGCGATCCTCAGAAGTGGAAGTTCAATGTCGCCTTTGGCATGCTGACACCAACCTCATGTGTGGAAGCTTGCAGCTGCATGGCTGTGCAACTTAGAATGTTGCCTACTGCCCGTGGCAAACTGAAC
This sequence comes from Ginglymostoma cirratum, assembly GCA_024137785.1. Taxonomy (NCBI): domain Eukaryota; kingdom Metazoa; phylum Chordata; class Chondrichthyes; order Orectolobiformes; family Ginglymostomatidae; genus Ginglymostoma; species Ginglymostoma cirratum. The sequence continues at coordinate 15,199,609 of JAHRHZ010000058.1, read as the reverse complement.
TCTGAGAATTCTCAATTGGGAAGTTAATGGGAACCTGGCAATGTCAATTTACAGTTTGCTTCAAAGTACCTCCATGTTGGACATCTCAGGCACACTCCAGGAGCATTAGACAGATACACCACATGTCCATGGACACTGGCATCCAGTGCCATCTTCAAAGAACCCTCATAGCACATTTCCAATCCACTTACAGTACAATTCTGCACTTCACTGCTGCACTTCAGGGTGCAACGGCAACTTTCATTGCAATGCTGCAGCAAGACACTGTGCACTCAGGAACATGAACTCAGCTCAGGTACTGGATGAGGCTGCATCTCCGGCCTGGTTGCTTGCTCCCATAGAACTCACTCACTCTGAACCCACTTGAATTCTCGCAGCATCTCTGTCTTACTTTGATACACATTTTTGTACCTTGTCCCTCAGCCTGGGATGCCAGGCTCACAGTACTGCTGCATTGCTGAGCCAATTAGCTCAGTCACAAAGCCAGGTAACTTGTCATCGTTGTCAGAAGTCTTCAGTCAAGTCAAGGGACTTAGCCTTCGGTCAGTGGGTTTCAGGACAGTAAATCGGGGCAGCCTCTATTACAGCCCAGGGGCTTGCACATGGTCAGTCAGCTTCTCAGGATGGTCAGAGTCTGAACCCTCTCCTCAAAACCGGTGAACAGCTAAATATTTGGCATCCCACCACCACTTGGGTAGTGCACTGGAAATCTGGTCACATTATTGCCATCACAGGAGTTAAAGTTTTAAAGGATATGTGCAAAATTCCCAAGCTGCCTGATTTTCAGACTGGGTTTGATAGAAAGCACGGGTCGGATTTCTGTATGTAACAAGAATTACAATTACAGCCCATTAGATTCTAGTTACAGGTAAACAGGTAAACCCCTTATAACCTTCCTCTCACATATGCACACACAGACAGACAAACACAAACAGGAGAAAAACAAACAAGTGGGCAGAGGGAAAACTCAGAAAACAGTCTTTGTTCACAAAACCTGTTAGGTTGGTTCTTGCTGGTCCAAAGGTTTTTCTCTTACCTTTCTTTTTCCAAATGCTTTCACTGATTTGTAAGAGGCACAGGATGGCTGTTTTACTTATGGAGGGCTCTGACTTATCCAATTCATACTCACAACCTGCAGCCTATGAGGAAGGAAAGATAAGCAGGTTTTCTTCAAGTTGAAAGGGACGATGCAGGGAACTGAGAGAGACAGAGAGAGAGCGTTTTCTTTTAGTTGCTGAAGACCTATCAATTTCTGTTCTGTTCCAACTAGCCTCTCTCTGTCTTAGTCACAAGCCAAGCTGTTCAGTCACCCGGCAATCAATCACATGGTTGTTGGCAGGCAGGGGACTTTTGTCATTAATAGTTGGTCCCTAGTCCACAAACCAATTACCTTCACTTGTAAACAACATCTCGGCTCCAGTTTGTCTGCGCATTGCTAGGACCAACAGTTATACAAACAAGATTTGCAAAAGGTATCAAATTCCTTACTTTAAAAACATGCCGCTATCCTTGTAAGTCTCTGGGTTTCAAAACAGTTGTTTCTGATTTCAGTCCATAGTTTTAAAAAGTACAAAACTAAAAAGACACATTCTTTATGGTATGTTGACTTGATTTCATTATTGAGTGATAAGACTGCAAAACATGGTGATTGTGAAAATTGTGATTTTGTCACAGTTAAATTATATCATTTTCTTTGGCCTTCCAGGGCCTTCACATGTATTGGGAATGGCAAGGCACATCCATGAGGACAATTCCTCAGGATCTCATTCCTTCTGAAGCTGTTCCTTCAGAAAACCCGTAGCCACGTATCAACATAAATTCTCAAACTTGGGTAGGTCAACTAAGATTTTTAGTTGGGCCGGTGATTCCCACCTTGCAAGTGAACATGAGCATTTATAATCAACAGGACCAGTTGTAGACGTGGGGAGTGGGGAAAAATATTCTCCAGCCCCGCCAGACGGATATAAATGCCTAACTCCACTGTTGTTATTGTTGAGCAGCAGGATGCCAAAGATGCATTAGCAAAGTAATAGTGTACTGAGGTCTGGTCAGAAACTAAAGGCAATATTGGTGTTCAGCCCCTTTGTCCTTGTCCACCTGCAAACCTATCTCCTGTGAATATGTGGGTGAAGATATGTAAAACAACTAGTCTGGTTTTTTTGTCCCTGTTGGTTTGAGGCTGCTACAAACAGGGAAACATAAGAACTAGTCCCAAAAGGTGAACAAAGGGATAGGTATACAATGGGACAAAATACAACACACTCAAACACATTAAGTAAATCATTTCTCCCACAAATTGCGAATGCATAATTTGTCCAACAAATTAAAATGCCAAAAAATTCCATTAGTAATTAGCAGACTTAAAATAATGGCAGATGCTCATTAAATGAAGCTTATTTAATCCCTTCAAAGTGTAAGCTTTGACCCAGTGGTACTTTCATCACTGAGTTAGGTGCTGCTAAGTAAAATCCCTCTCCAAAGATCTGGGCGTGCAAAATAGGTTGAAACTGCAGGTATTGGAGATAACAACAATTGGATGCTGTCAAATCTAGGGTATGCTTATCCTCTCAGATGGATATGAAAGATACATGACACCATTTGAAGAACAGCCGGGAATTCTTTGAGTATTCTGGCCAACAGTTAGTAGTAAATCATCAGAATTGAAATTGATAAATGAGATAATAGTCATTTATCTCATGCTATTTGTGCCAAGGCTGCCAAGTTTCCTTGCGTTGCAACACTAGTACGTCAGTGCACTTCAAAAAGTACCTCATTGGTTATGAAGTGCATTATTTATTCATCAAAGTCCAGAATATCCTAATTGAATGTTTTTCTTCTTTCAAAATGTTTTAATTCTGACAATTTGTGACCATTCAGTACGGGGTACTTCCTACAAGTGAAGACACACAGTTCACAGAAAGACAAATATCCACTCTGGTGTCTTTCCGAATAATTTTGTTCCCTTCTATACGAAAGCAACTAATTCTTGTTTGAGAGAGAGATAGTAGGAACTGCCGATGCTGGAGAATCTGACGTAACAAGGTGTAGAGCTGGATGAACACAGCAGGCCAAGCAGCATCAGAGGAGCAGGAAAAGCTCAGGAAAGCTTCAGGTCTGGACCCTTCTTCAGAAATGGGGGAGGGGAAGGGGATTCTGAAATAAATAGAGAGCGAGGGGGAGGCGGATGGACGGTGGATAAAGGAGCAGATAGGTGGAGAGGAGATAGACAGGTCGAGGAGGTAGGGATGGAGCCAGTAAAGGTGAGTGTAGGTGGGGAGTTAGGATGGGGATTGGTCAGTCAAGGGAAGACGGACAGGTCAAGGAGGCGGGGATTAAGCTGGTAGGTAGGAGGTGGAGTTGGGGGTTGGGGTAGGAGGAGCAGATAGGTGGGAGAAAAGACGGACAGGTCAGGGAGGTGGGGATGGAGCCAGTAAAGGTGAGTGTAGGTGGGGAGTTAGGATGGGGACTGGTCAGTCAGGGGAAGACGGACAGTTCAAGGAGGCGGGGATGAGGCTGGGCTGGTTTTGGGATGAGGTCGGGGGTGGGGAGATTTTGAAGCTTGTGAAGTCCACATTGATACCATTGGGCTGCAGGGTTCCCAAGCGAAATACGAGGTGCTGTTCCTGCAACCTTCGGGTGGCATTGTTGTGGCACTGGTGGAGGCTCAGGATGGACATGTCGTCCAAGGAGTGGGAGGGGGAGTTGAAGTGGTTCACGACTTGGAGGTGCAGTCATTTGTCGCGAACCAAGCGTAGGTGTTCCACAAAGCGGTCTCCAAACCTCCGCTTGGTTTCCCCGATGTAGAGGAGGCCACAACGGGAACAGCGGATACAGTATACCACTAGCCCCACCACACCTGGCATTTTTCCCTGCAACCGTAGGAAGTGTTACAACTGCCCCTACACCTTCCCCCTCACCCCCACCCCAGGCCCCAAGAAAACCTTCCACATTAAACAGATGTTCACCTGCACATCTGCTAATGTGGTATACTGTATCCGCTGTTCCCGTTGTGGCCTCCTCTACATCGGGGAAACCAAGCGGAGGTTTGGAGACCGCTTTGTGGAACACCTATGCTCGGTTCACGACAAACGACTGCACCTCCCAGTTGCAACCCACTTCAACTCCCCCTCCCACTCCTTGGACGACATGTCCATCCTGGGCCTCCTCCAGTGCCACAGCAATGCCACCCGAAGGTTGCAGGAACAGCACCTCATATTCCGCTTGGGAACCCTGCAGCCCAATGGTATCAATGCGGACTTCACAAGCTTCAAAATCTCCCCGCCCCCGACCTCATCCCAAAACCAGCCCAGCTCGTCCCCGCCTCCCTGAACTGTCCGTCTTCTCTCCCACCCATCTGCTCCTCCCACCTCAACCCACCCCCATCTCCTACCTACCAGCCTCATCCCCGCCTCCTTGACCTGTCCGTCTTCCCTTGACTGACCAATCCCCATCCTAACTCCCCACCTACACTCACCTTTACTGGCTCCATCCCTACCTCCTCGACCTGTCTATCTCCTCTCCACCTATCTGCTCCTTTATCCACCGTCCATCTGCCTCCCCCTTGCTCTCTATTTATTTCAGAATCCCCTTCCCCTCCCCCATTTCTGAAGAAGGGTCCGGACTCGAAACGTGAGCTTTGTTGCTCCTCTGATGCTGCTTGGCCTGCTGTGTTCATCTGATTCTTGTTTGATACCATTTCACACAAGCAGCTACAGCTCATTTCATTAGTCTGAACAATGAATGATGAGAAGCATGAATGTTTTCACCTTAAAAATCTAAAGCAACGTAGTCAGATCGGTTCATTCATTTTAGATGAGCGATGTTTGATCTTTTCTGGCCTATAATGGCTCAATAATATGTTAGTTTATGTTTAACTGCTGAATTAGGTGATCTGACCTGGAATGCCACGACAGTTAGTATGCATCCATGCAGATGTAAGTTATGGTTAGGATTGCTTTTGCCCATGCGTGAAATATTTTCCTGACCTGAAATTTAAATTTAAACTTGAAAATTGGCACTTTGGTGGGTCAATGGATGGTGTTCAGTACCCATCCCAATGTATATCACCACCATAAGAGAGGAGAGATTACAGTTAAAAGCCTAGCATTGTAGGGAAACATTACACTAACATCTTTACGCTGTTCTGTTGCTATTTAAATATTTGTTCAAGGAACAGTGAAAGTGAACTAAAAAAGTAATATTCCACTCTGCCAAAAAACATGAGTTATATGAAAATAGCTTATACTTAACGTATATAGATGCAGTGGAATGTTATCACCACCTTCTATCAAATTTAACTTTTTTTTATATGTTCGCAGCAGACAAGGTCACTTGAGCATGACAGTGTAGACACTTGTGTTTATCTTTGTTTGATGGTAAGGATGCATAACTACTGACGCCTCAGATTCTAGTGGTTAAAGCAGGGCAGAGATATCATAGCCCAATTCAGTTGAAAAGTTATAATCCTAAAGATGCACAAGACCCTGTAGCTTGATATTATCTGTGCATCTGGCACGTAACTTTCATGGAAGACATTCCAGCAAGAGAGTGGGAGAATTCAGACTCCAGTGTGTGATCCTTTATGTTTATCTTTCAGGAAGAAAAAACATGTTGCCAAAAGCAGGTTGGAAAACCTGTCCAATTGTAGCAGTCGTTTCCATTAAAGTGCTTATGCAGACAGTCTCGAGAACAAGAAGCCACTGAGTCGGCACAATGAGAGCCTTATTCTCAGACCTGCTCATTAGCTTCATTCCCTCCATTGGACAGCAGTTTACAGGAGAGTAGTAATTAAAATGAAACAAATTACTTCAAGTTTGTCCTATAACAGGGACCTACAGCTGGGAAGAAAGCAACACAGGATGTGGAGATTGACACATGCATGAAGCTCAGCCAATTCCTGCTGCCAGGTCAAAAATATACTAACAGAAAACACAGGTGCCAAAAGCTTTTTGTCCAGAATGAAAAGATTCCAAGAACTGTTAAACTTGACTAGCGAATAAATCATGAAATCAGTTGCCTGTCTCCCATCTTATTTCACATAATAACCATTACAATAATTTTGTCTCTAATTCTAAGTATGAAAAATTGCTCCTGAAGAAGTTAAAAACTTCCATTGAATCCCTTTTGTTTATGTGTAGCAACAGGAATAACAGACTGGAAAAACTAAACTAATTGGAAAATGTGATACTGCAATAGAGTTTTCATTATTTCTACTGGCAGCAGAAGTTTAGCAGTTGAAATATTCCAAATATTAAATAATATATTTATTCTGGCAACACTACTAGTTTCTGCAATTGTGTGTTGCCATACTACCTGTATTTTTTGCCTTTTTACCTCTGGAATCTTGATCTTTTATAGTTAGTTTCCTTTAAACATTACCAACTCTATAGCTTAGACAATGATTTTTATCTTCCCACTAGCTTACTAACTGAACACAACATTGCACTAATTGTATTGTCCAAATTGGCATATAGACCAGAATATATTTAGATAATTCTGGGCCTTGGCTGACAATTTTGGACACTATTATATTAAAATCTTGTTATAAATGCAGAAATATGAAGTATTGTAGTTTACAAATAATAGGACAGAGGGAAAACTGGTACTCAACCAGTAATGCTTGAAAATGAATGTACTGGTCATATTGAACCTCCATTCTTAAGTATACAAGTCATGTCAGACCAGTCTGTCTTATTCACCAATTTTAATGTTTTCTTCCTTTTGGGGTCTCCACTGTAATTTTCCTATTAAACTTTACAATGGAGACATAAATCTAATTGTGTGTAGGCTGGAAACAGATCTTTTAATCTATGTCATGGTTAAGAATGCACAACTTAATTCTATCTGGCAAACAAATTCGTTTGAAAGACTATAGATAATTCACTTGCAGATTCCAAATAAGCTAACAAGTTTGGAAGAAGTAGACAAATTTCATTTGCAGAGCTTTCTGTAATGTCAAGGGATGATTCAGGTGACAAAGCCAAACAGGAAGAGTGAATAGCTATTTTCACATTCCATTTAACTGATGTGTTAGAAATGGTTAATTGCTTGAGGACAGAAAAATAAAATGGATTTATATGTTTCTGATGTTAAACTTTCAAAATATTTCAGTTAAGGCAGAATCTGAGTGAAAAAAATGCCTCTATTATGTGAATTCTGGATTAAATATAGAAGTTGGAGACATTCTGCTTGAGAAGTGTGCCAGTTGACAATAAGTAAATACTTCGAAGTACTTGTGGAACCTGCCTAAAACAGTCTTTAGGTCTCTTAAATATGCTCACCTCTTTTAGGATCGCAATGCAAACTTTGACTTAAATTGGTGAAGGGATGCACTGTGCAGGTTCTGTTCAGTTTGCCAAGTCTACAGTAACATACCCTACAGGGGCGAATTAGTAGGCATTTAAGGAGATATTTTAGAATGCTCGGGGATAAAGAAAGACTATAAGAGGAGAATGCTCCATTAATGAAAAATAAAGAAATGGTAGAATTGAACAGATACTTTGCATCTCTTTTCACTGTAGAAGATATAAATAACATCACAGGAATAATTGTGAATCAGGAGGTAAAAGGGAGGGAGGTATAGTGATTGTAACAAGGTCCATCAGGTGGACCTCATAGAATATGAGTTCCCTGATTGGATCAGATTAACAGCCCCAATCAGGGAGCCCTGGCTGACCGATAAGAAAAAGAGTGACAGACATCCTGTTCATTTTGAGAGTTGGCTTTGAGGGAGCTAGATCCCACAAGGACTCACCACATGTAAATAAAGGGTGACTTGGTGAAAGGATAACAGTCTCTATGGAGTTATTTCAGTGGTGATGAGAGATAAGCACACTTCTGAAGAAATTTGCTTGCAACAGTCATCTTTGAGTTGAGGTAAGCACTTCTGGCGTCATGCCGTTATTTGGGAAACTTGACTTGTTCGATCCTTCTGTCAAAAACTGGGCCCAGTATGTGGAAAGAATGTGTTTTTTTTTTTTCTGGGCAAATAACATTGGAGCAGATGAAAGGCAATGAGTAATTCTCTTGACAGCTTGTGGACCCACAACTTTTTTGATTATTAGGAGCCAAAAGTTCCCGATGGAAGTGGACACCCTCACCAGTCCGACTGAGATTGTGGAACACCACTTTGAGTGAAGGCAATTGCATAGCCTCACCCAGGACGTATTCTGAACAGAGAGACTCTAGACCAGACCACAGTAAAACCCCAAACCAAAGCCAACCCTTGGTCAAATGATTAAAACATCCTTCAGACAACAGATACTAACACCTTTCAAGCGTTGAAAGATTTAATTAGGAACATTACGACCTCAAGCCTACTGTAATTCTGAGATGCTACCAGTTTTACTCAGCAATTCAAGAACCAAGGGAATAGATATCAGGATTTTTGACAAGGTTAAGACGACTGCAGAGGCATATGACTATGGTTTAAACATTACTGAGATGCTGAGAGACCATTTGGTAAGTGGGATTAATGATGTAATCATGCAAAACCATCTACTAGCTGAAAGCCAACAGCACTTCAAACAACTACTGCAACTGGCTTTATCATTGGAAAATGCAGCATGTGAAGTATATAAGTTGCAGTGTATTCTGATGGAAGTGGACACCCTCACCAGTCCAACTGAGATTGTGGAACACCACTTTGAGTGAAGGCAATTGCATAGCCTCACCCAGGACATGTTCTGAACAGAGGGACTCTAGATCAGCCCACAGTAAAACCCCAAACCAAAGCCAACCCTTGGTCAAATGGTTAAAATATCCTTCAGGATCTAAGTTGGCAAGCATTGCAGTTGGTGGCAGTATGTGGACTCAAGAAGCAAGAGTCCAACTAGACCTAAATTGAGCAAGAGAACTCAAAGGCCGGTATCCAGAACAGTGCACTGCCTGGAAAGTCCACCTACATTTGGGTTGGAGCAGTTAAATTGCTTAGCAACATCCAAATCAGAACCAATCAAAATAAACGTCTGGTTAAATGGTCACCTGGTTCTAATGGAGGTCCATACCTGCATGGACGTTTCAGTGATTGCTGAACCAGTCATTAACAAACTTCGCTCTGGATTACAAGCTTTAAATTTGTGCAAGACCTTTAATAGACTGAGAACCTCTACATATTAAGTGTACTACTTTGGTTCCAGACTCTAATGAGAAGCAACTGGTTCAATTACCACTGATTGTAGTAAAAGGCTAAGGCCCAAGCTTGACAGGGTGTTGAGAAAGATTCACCTAGATTGACTCAACATTTTTCGATTAGAATATGGCTGCCTGAGTGAAACCCAAATTAAATACCTGGAAGATTTTCGAAAAGGTCTAAGGACTATCAAAGGAGCCAAGAAATTCCATGACTCTGCAAGGGCAGCCCCTGCCATTTGTTGTACAGACAAAAGTAGAGGCAGAAATCAGAAGGCTAGAAGACAAAGAAATCATCAAATCAGTCCAGTTTGCAGAATGGGCAGCACTGGTCATACCAAATAAGAAGCCCGATGGGTTGTGACAAGGTCCATCAGGTGGACCTCATTGATTTTAAACAAACAGTAAATTGCTTTTCACAGCTGGATAAAAACACAATCCTTCGCATAGAAGATATGAGATTGATCTGGCAGATACGGTTAAACATAATCCCCAAAAGGTTTTATAGCTACATTAAAAGGGTGGCTAGGGAGAGAATGGGTCCCTTTAAAGATCAGCATGGCCATACATGTGTGGAGCCACAGGAGATGGGGGAGATTTTTAGTGAATATTTCTCCCTCAGTGTTTACTGAGGAGAGAATCATGGATACTAAGGAAACAAGGGAAACAAGTAGGGATGTTTTGGACCACATACACATTACCAGAAAGAGGGTGTTTGCAGCCTTAGATCATATTAAGGTGGATAAAACCCCTGGGCTTGATCAAGTCCATCCTTGGATGTTGTGGGACGCTAGGGAAGAAATTGCAGAGGTTCTTGCAGAATTTTTGCTTCATCTTTAGCCACTGGTGAAGTTCCAGAAGACTAGAGGGTGGCTAATGTTCCATTGTTTAAGAAAAGTCGCATAGACAAGCCAGGGAACTACAGGCCATTGAGCCTGACATCAGTGGTAGGCAAGTTATTGGAGAGGATACTGAGGGACTGGATCAACTAACATTTGGATAGTCAAGATCTGAATAGGGATAGTCAGCATGGATTTGTGCGCGGTAAGTCATGTCTGACAAACCTGTTAGAGTTTTTCAAAGAGGTAACCAAGAGGATGAATAAGGCTAGGGCAGTGGATGATGTCTATATGGATTTTAGTAAGGCGTTTGACAAGGTCCTGCACAGCAGGCTAGTCATGAAGGTTAGGTCACATGGGATCCAGGAGAAGCTTGCCAATTGGATTCAAAATTGGTTTGATGGTGAGGGCAATAGTTGAAGATTGTTTCTCAGACTGGAGGCCTGTGCCTCGTGGTATGCCATGATGATTGGTGCTGGGACCTTTGTTATTTGTTATTTACATAAATGATCTAGATGTGAATGTACAAGGCATGATTAGTAAGTTTGCAGATGATACAAAATTAGTAGGTATCATTGATAGCGAAGAAGGTTATCAAAAATTACAGAGGGATCGTGATCAGATGGGAAAGTGAGCTGAGGATTGGGAAATGAAATTCAATACAGATAAGTGTGAGGCGTTGCACTTTGGAAAGTCAAACCAAGGTAGGACTTATACAGTAAATGGTAAGGTCCTGAGAGTATTGTGGAATGGAGGCACCTAGGAATACATGTACATAGTTTGTTGAATGTGGCACCACAGGTGGACAGGGTAGTGAAGAAGGCATTTAGCATGCTGGCCTTCATCGGTCGAAACACTGAATATAGGAGTTAGGATGTTATGTTCTAGTTATGTAAGTCGTTGGTGAGGACACACTCCGACAATTGTGTACAGTTTTGGTCACCCTGTTATAGAAAAGGCATAGTTAAACTGGAAAGTGTGCAAAGAAGATTTACAAGGATGTGGCCTGGACGAATAGGCTCAAGTTATAGGGAAAGATTAGCCAGGATTAGACTTTTTTCCTTGAAACATAGGAGAATGAGGGGTGGCCTTATTGAGGTGCATAAAATCAGGAGGGGCATAGATAAGATGAATGCATACAGTCTTTTTCCCAGCAATGGGGAATTGAAAACTAGAGGGCATAGGTTTAAGGTGAGAGAAACCTGCCACAATTAATACCCATAAGGGGTTGTACCAATATACTAGACTACCGTTTGGGACACCATCAGCCTGTGCAATTTATCAGTGGACAATGGAGGACATTTTGCAAGGTCTACCCCAAATCGTCATTTATTTAGATGATGAGCTAATAACAGGGAAAACTATTAAGGAGAACTTAGAGAACTTGGACACAATCTTTAGACGTTTTTCCCACAAGTGCGTATGCCACAGAAGGAAAAATGCGTGTTCCAGCCACCCCAACTGACCAACTTGGGCTACAGAGTCTACAAGACCAGTTTACACCCAGCTTGGAAGATAGCGTGAAGGTGATCAAAGTTTCCCCACATCTGTACAGGAGCTTAGGTTGTTCCTTGGGCTAGTGAATTATTACAGAAAGTCATATATAACCTGGCCTTCATCCTGGTACCTTTGCTTCAACTCTTAAAGAGTCAGCCTTAGAACTGGTGGCATAGCCAAGCCATAGCTTCCAGGGAAGATAAGAAACAGCTAACGCTAAGGTTTGGCATGCCATAACACCAAACAAGATCTAGTGTTGACATGCAATGCTTTCCCGTATGGCATTGGGGTAGTATTAGCTCGTAGATGGCCCTATTGAGAGGAACCTCCAATAGCGTATGCATCCAGGACTTTGGCTAATGCAGTGTGTAAATAAACCCAGAAGGAGAAGTAAGGTTTGGCAGTCACATTTGGAGTCAGGAAGTTTCACCAATACCTTTGTCTACTTAAAGAGGTCAAGGCTGTGCTACCCAGAGCTTCAGGCCCAAATTTACCTGTGGGCTCTTATACTAGGTGTGAATAATTACAAATTGGAACACTGTTTGGGAGGCCCAGTAGCAAATGAGGTTGCACTGAGCCACATCCTGGTGGCAGATACACGACCGGTGGTTACGGCAACTAGAAAAGTCCGTAATGGTTTTAAATGTTCTGGACACACTTCTAGTCATTGCTGACAATATCAGGCTTTGGACATAGAAAGATGCAGTCCTGGCAAAACTGAAACAGCTGGTGGTGATGGGGGAAACCAAGGGGATGTCACAACCAGAATTGAAACTGTTTTGGACCCAAAGAGACCAGATAAAAGTTGAGGACAGCATATTATTATGGAGAGCAAGATTGCCTTGAGCAAAGATTGCCACCCGAGACTGGCTAAACTGCACCAGGGTCATACAGAGGTTTCCAAAGTAAAGATGTTGGCGGGAAGTTATGTCTGGTGGCCAGGATTGGATGCAGAGAAAGCTGCATTGGTGGGGCAATATGCAGAGGGCCAACAAGGACAAAAATTACCACCAGCAGCTCCCCAACATTTGTGGGAATATTCAATAAACCCTGGACTCAGTACATGTCAACTATGCAGCTCCTTTCATGGGCTCATTGTTCTTAGTCTTTGTGGAAACCTATTCAAAGTGGCTGGATGTACATAGAGAACATGGGTGAGATCCTGCATTGGCATTCACCCCAGGAGAAGGATACAGAGGATAGTGAGATTTGTGTGGAGCATGCTAATACGTTAGGGCATTTTGAGATCAAGAAAGAAGTATTGTTGGGTCTCGTGAAGAGCATTAAAGTGGACAACTCCCCAAGGCCCGATGGTATCTATGCCAGGTTATTGAGAAAGGCAAGAGAGAAGATTGCTGGGGCCTTGATTAGGAACAGTCAGCATGGCTTTGTGCAGGCAGGTCATGTCTTACTAACTTGAGTCAATTTTTTGAGGAGGTGACAAAGGTGATCAGCGAGGGTAGAGCAGTAGATGTTGTCTACATGGATTTTAGTAAGGCTTTTTAAAAGGTCCCTTGTGGTAGGCTCATCCAGAAAATTTAGATACATGGGATCCACGGTAACTTGGCCGCATGGATTCAGAACTGACTTGCCCATAGAAGGCAGAGGGTAGTGGTGGAAGGGTGTTTCTCAGGTTGGAGGTCCATGACTAGTGGTGTTTGACAGGGATCCATACTGGGACCGCTGCTGATTGATATATATGAAAGTGACTTGGATGAAATATAGATAGGATGGGTAAGTTTGCAGATGCTACAAAGATCGATGGAGTTGTCGATAGCACAGAAGGTTGTCAAAGGATACCACAGAATATAAATCAGTTGCAGATATGGGCAGAGAAACGGCAGACGAATTTTCGTCCGGGTAGGTGTGAGGTGCTGCACTTTGGGAGATCAAATGTTAAGGGAAAGTACAGAGTTAATAGCAGGACCCTGAACAGCATTGATGTACAGAAGGATCTTGGGGTTCAAGTCCATAACTCCCTGAAAGTGATCACATAATTAGATAGGGTGGTAAAGAAGGCTTTACTGGTCAGGGAATTGAGTACAAGAGTCAAGATGTGATGTTGCCGCTTTATAAGACTTTCGTTAGGCCACACTTAGAGTACGGCGTTCAATGCTGGTTGCGACATTACAGGAAGGGTATGGAGGCTTTGGGAAGGGTGTGAAGAGATTTACCAGGATGCTGCCTGGATTCGAGGGTACGAGCTATAAGGAGAGGCTAGAAAAACTTGGGTTGTTTTCTCTGGAGTGGCGGAGGCTGGGGGAGACACTTGATAAAAGTCTATAAAATTATGAGATGCACAGATGGGGTTGACAGTCAGAATTCTTTTCCCAGAGTTGAAATGTCTAAAACTAGGGGCCATGCATTTAAGGTGAGGGGAGAAGTTCAAAAGGGATATGAGGGGCAAGTTTTTAACACAGAGAGTGGTAGGAGTCTGGAACCGCGGCCAGTGATGGCGGTGGAGGTAGAAACAATAGGGGCGTTTAAGGGACTTTTAGATAAGCAATAAATATGCAATAAATGGAGGGATATGGACCAAGGGCAGGCAGACAGGATTAGTTCAATTTGGTGTCATGTTTGGCACAACATTGTGGACCGAAGGCCTGTTCCTGTACCGTACAGTTCAGAGTAGAAAGGGAGAAACTGTTCCCACTCATAGAAGGAACTTGAATAAGTGGACAAAGATTTAAAGTAATCTATAAAAGAAGCAAAGGTAAAGTGTGGAAAACATTTTTTCTCTGAGAGACTAGTTAGGGCATGGAGTGCACAACCTGGAGCTATGTTGGAGACAAGTTTTATTGAGGTATTTAAGAGAGCATTGGATGATTATTTGAATAAAAGTATCATGCAAGGGTATGGCAAAGAAGCAGGAGATTGGCACTAGGTAATAATGCCAATTTAATAAGTAAGTGCAGGCACGATATGCCAAATGGCCTCCTCCTGCACCGTAATAGTTCTGTGATTCTGTGATACTACTTGTACATTCTTTGTTACCCCCCTTACTTGAATGGCTATTTGTGCCATGGTGCTTTAGTTAGTTTTCTCATCCACCATGCAGTCCGCCATTTTCATCCAAACAGGCAGAGAGACATCAAGCCTGTTGAATAATTGCAGAGGCTAACATTCCTGCATCACTGCACCCTGTGTCCTCTTCCATGATTACTCACAGTCACATCTTCATGTCCCCGCACAGAAGACAGTATCCTAAGTGGTGTGACTGCTACCTAGCACAAAGATGTCCAGATAAAGAATGCAGTGTCTGTAGTTCAGCCTCCAGCTCATGAACTTTGAACCAAAGCTGCTTGAAATTTAAACATGAAGACATGTTAGCCCTTGATCACAATGGTATCCAGGACCTCGCACATGTTGTGGCCTTTGATACATGACCTGCCTTGCCTTTTTTAATGAATTCCAATTAGTTATTTAATTATATTATTTGAATATATTATTCACTTATTTATGTTGATTTTTACGTAATTTGTTAACTATCATCAACTTGCATGCTGTGTTATAAATGAAGCATAGAAAAGATCATAACCGCTTACTAGAGATTTCCCAAACGGCTAGCTCCTTTCACTGCCGTACATCTGAAAATAGTTCAAATTAGCTCCAAATTATCCAGCCCTGTCTCTGACTAGTTGTATCGGGGTCCTCGTCTCACAAACTCCTCTAGGTGATGCAATCTGTTGTTCTCTCACAAACCTCCATGCTTTTGAGGCAAGGTTCACTTACCAGCACCCACTGATGGTGTGCTCGATCTGGCACCCCATGAAGGTTGTCTTTCTATAATGGAGAAAATAAATCTGTCTGTCTCAGCCTTGAATATACCTAACAACTCAGCCTCACCAGCCCTCTATGGTAAATCAAATAAGGCACATTGAGATTTCAATCTAGGTCTTGGGGTGATCCCTCTGCCATCTCCATCCAGCTTTGCTTGGTCCTCTGTTCTCTCACCACTGGGGAGAAGGATTTTATATTTGCCCTTGAAACAAGGGGGAGAACCTGTAGGTAAGGTTCGCTGAACCATGGGGCCACCCAGAGTATTTTCTGTTATCGTGGATATTGTCTCCTGCAGATATTCCTAAGACCATTGGACCACAAGATGTAGATTTAGAAGTAGGCCATTCGTCTATTTAGTCTACTGCACCATTCGTGTGATCTGATAACATTCAATTTATCTTTCCTGCCTCCTCCCTACAACCATTGATTCCCTTACTGATTAAAAATTCACCTTGGTCTTGAACATATTTAACAATTTAGCTTCAACAGCCCTCTATGGAAAAGAATTTTACAGATTCATGATGCTCTGAGGGAAGAAATTCCTCCTCATCTCTGTCTTAAGCATGCAACACCTTAATCTGAGATTATGCCATCTGGTTCCAAACTCTTCCACAAGGGGGTTCAACCTCTCCACATCTAGCCTGTCCACTTGGTTGTAATCCTGAAAATGCACCCTTTATCCCAACTCTGTCTTCTGTTGGTTAGCTAATCCTCTAGTTATGCTAATATATTACCTCCAACACAGAAGTTCTCATCTTATTAAGTAGCCGAATTGTGTGGTACTTTAGCAAATGCTTTCTGAAAATCCAAATATATTACATCTAATGCTTCCCCTTTATCTAACCTGTTTGTTATCTCTTTAAAGAATTCTGGTAAATTTGTCAGGCATGTCAGGCATCATGAAGCCATATTGATTCTGCTTGATCATATTATGTATTTCTAATTGTTCTGCTATTACGTTCTTTATAATAGAACTGGAACATTCTCCCAATAATGGATGTTAAGTCAGTTGGCCTATGGTTACAAGGTTTTTGACTTCTTCCCTTTTAAATAAAGGAGTTACACTGGCAGTTTTCCAGTACTCTGGAACTTTCCCAGAATCTAAACATTCCAGTGCATCCATTATCTCTGAAGCTACTTCCTTTAATACTCATGGTCCAACGGATCAATCAGTCTTTAGCCCCATTAGTTTTCATAGCACTTTTTCTTTAATAATAGTAGTTGTGTTTATTTCCCCTCCTCCTTCATTACTTGGTTCCTTTGAGTCTGTAATGAAGTTGTGAGTGTGGTATTAGGTGAGATAAGCAGCGATAGGATGTCCCAAGGCAGCAGTGACTGACGAACCCAAAGCATCAGGAAAATTAAAGATGGCTTTGTTCATGCCGGAATAAATGGAGGGCTGGCTCTCTTTTACGTATGGTGTCAGCGTCGCTGTGGCTTTGGCCGATGTGAATAATATGGTTTCACTCTTGCCTTAGGAAATACTGTGTTACTTCTGCAAAAAACTCCTGTTTCTTGGAAGATCAGCTACGATTTCTTTGAATGGTTGAATGACTGAATGATCTACTCCTACTTAAATTTCTTATATTCCTAAGTAAGATGCTCAGTTTCTTGGCTGCATTCCTATAAATCTTCATAACCTTAGTCTTACCTACACTGACCTCCAACAAAGCACATCAAATTAAGACTGAAATTCTCTAGTTTGCTTTGCAGGCAGATAAAAAAATAAAATTAAAGCTAGTCATGAGTATGTGAGAAAAGCCTCCCTACATTAAAATAAGACCTAGTGGCAGGGTACACAACAACCGGAAGACTTGTTTGGAAAACAAAATAGAAACAAGAAGAATTGCTTGTTGTATTTTTCATGTTTTTAATGGAATGCTTCTCATGGCAAATTGAAGTAGGAAAGTGGGACTGAAAGCAAAAACATGAGTTTCACCAATCTGTATATTGTTTTCTCAGAATGCTTCAATAAACAATATCAAATTGTGTGCAATATGACTCCTGTTTAAAGGACAAAAGAATGAGTCATTTGATTCCCATCTGTAACCATAGGCTTAATCACAGTCTCAGTCTTGGTTAACGCTTGTACAAACTTCACCTCAAGGATCATCCAGTCCTCAGTCTACACTTTCTTTTTCATTTTCTCATTACAAACATACTTCATTTTTCATCCCTCAGTCAGATCTTTTTACTGGTTCACTTAAGTAGCACCAAGTAAAGATTTCAAAGACAAATTGTGTAATTTGATGACAGCATCACTTTTTTAGTTGGTTGCGTCCTATGCATTACAGCTATTGTCAAAGAAAAATCTATTCGTCTGCACTTTTATATAAGCTACTATTAAAATTAACATATGTTTTGGATACAGTTAACACCTTCGAATAATTTCAAAATCACAAAATGCTAAGTTTGGAGAGGGTAATTGTGTTGCATGTTCTGCAGTTTGAAGAAAGATCATTGTAAAATCCAAACAACAAACGTTTTCGTTGATACATAAATAATTAGGAAAGGGATTTCCACTATGGGGGGCAGACTTTGGAGAGAAAGGTTTCTAAGTATGGTGTCAGCACCACTGTGGCTATCATTCTCATCATATGATTTAGGCAGACAGCAAAAGCTAAATGCCATTATGACCAGGATGAATATGGAACAAAATGAACTTGACTGACAGCAACAAACTGTGATGACAACATCCATTATCTTGCTGATGATTGAGAGTTGACTGATTGAATGGTAGTTGGCTGGGATGGATTTATCTTGTTTTATGTGGACAGGGCATACTTGACCAATTTCCACTTTTCCAGATAGCCCATTATTGTAACGACAGGAACAACTTGGTTAGGGACATGGCTAGTTCTGTGGCAGAATTATTCAGTACGATTGCCAGAATGTCATCCGGGCCTATAGCCATTTCAGCATCCAGTATCTTCAGCTATTTCCTAATATCATGTGGAGGGAATCTAATTGTCTGAAACCTGTATATTAATATTAATTTCCTTTAAATCCTATCCAACTCCAACAACACTCAACAAGCTTGACACTATCCAGGGCAAAGCAACCTGCTTGATTGCCACCACATCCACAATGATTCAGTCACTCTACCAGTGACCCTCATTATCTCGAACTAGGAGACACAGTTACAGAATAAGAGAATGTTCATTTAAAACCATGAGGAGTCATTTCTCAAAGGGAAGAGAACATCTAGAATTTACTACCCCAAAAGTTGTGCATGCTATATCTCTCAAAGTATTTAAAGAGGAGGTAGATAGGTTTTTGATATATCGAGGAGCTGGCATGAAAGAAGAGTTGAAGCTTGAAGCCAATCAATCATAATCTTGAGGTGGGCTTGAGGGGTTGAAAGTCATACTCCTGTTCCTTGCTAATGTTCTTGTGAGAGAGTTTCAGAAGCACTAGAACCAGAAGGGTTGGAATAGCCCAGCAATGATCACATGAATCAAGTGAGAAGAAAGCAGCCGAAAGGTGAGGAAACAAGTAAGGTTCAGATGCCCTACAGAGGGCAACAAAACCCCTGAAAGTTGGAGTGGCCCAAAAAGGGCTATTTCAATTAAACAGGCTGAAATTAAGCTAGCACTATCAGAAAGGGTCAGCACAGAATACAAAGGTGTTAAAAGGACTGGAGTTAGACCAATGGTCGCAAAATAAAGCAGAGAGGACCAGAGGAGGTGATAAAAAACTATAGAACAGAACTAGAGTTTTGGTAAAGAGATACCTTCATAGTGAATTTGTACAGGGGCAGAAAAGCTCTCAGACTGGCCAGAGAAATTGGAAGTTAAGCCTCACTTATTGGAAGAGCCACAAGGTAGAATAACAGAAGCTGAACATTGACCTGATGGTGGTAGTAATCCTGGGAAAATGGAACAGGTAAGTGCAAAATCCATACCCAAAACAAAGGAAAAGGGGAAGGAAACATAAGTTACAACTGGCACTAATGGTGGAGATCTCTGGAAGAATACAAACAAGATGAATAAAGAGGATCATTGAGAAACCAAAGGAACCAAACAAAGTTTCAAATTTCACCTAGTCCAATGTGGTTAAATCCTCTACACTGGGGAGATGAAGCGTAAACTGGGCAACTACTTTGCAGAATACCTACTTGTGTCCGTAAAAATGACAATGAGTTTCCAATTACCTGCCATTTCAACACATACCACTGTGTTCCCTGGCCAACATCTCTGCCTCAGGCTTGCTGCAGTGCTTCAGTGAAGCTCAGCATAAGCTGGAAGGACAGCATCATATTTTCTGCTCTGGAACCCTGCAGCCTTCTAGACTCAACATTGAGTCCAATAATTTTCGGCCTGAACACTTCCTCCCCAACCCCTGAATACTGGGCCTTGTCATCACATGGGCTGCTACCACAAACAACCCATTACCAGCCACTAATCATCCCCAGTAGCAGCTATTCATTCTCCGAGACTGGCCTTTATCCATTCCTTTGTCTGACAAACTGTTTTCTCTCTCTCTCTGGGCTCCATCTCCACCTATCATTTACTCCTTCCCCCTCACCCCAACCAGTTCTTTAGCATAAATATTAACCTTTTCCTACTACAATCAGTTCTAAAGAAGGATCACTGGACCCAAAACTTTAACTCTGCATTCTCTCCAGAGATGCTGCCAGACCTGCTGAGTTTCTCTACCATTTCTGTTTTTGCTTCAGCAAATATCATAAGATCATAAGGAATAGGAGAAGGTCATTTAGCCCCTCAGGCTTGCTCTGCCAATCAATAGGACTTTGGCCGATCCAAAGTGCCTTAGTTAAACGCCCAATCAGAGTAGACATAGATGGCAGCATGTCAGCGCCTGTGGAATTCACATATCTCTTTGTTTAAGGATGGGCCAACACATAAAGGCAACGGAATTTCCAAACTGCCTGTTCCCATGTTTCATATTTGACAAGAGGTGAAGATTGAATCTGAGAAGCCACTAGCAACATCCCATTGAATCGTGATAGCCTCCTTCATCCAAACAAGAATAGGCCTCAGAGTAGTTAACCCACAACACATAAGATGCAACAACATGAGGACAGCACCTCACTTGGAAAATACCTTGTGAAAAGTCATTTGTTCAGACAGCCATTTACAAAAACATATCAGATTAAAGGATTAGCCTTTTATAGACTGGTCCATCAGAACCATCAGCCAGTCTGAGAGTCAGTAATCTGAAAGCGACAGCAATCATGAAGCAGCCGAAGTGTTTAACCTGTTCTAGTTCAAAGTTCCCCTGAGAACTAATGTCCTAGGTATTCCATGGCCAGGTACTTCACAAACTGCAGTGAACCTTTTGCTTTACAAAATCTTCATTCCAACTTTAAATCACCAAATCAATTAAAAAAGAACACAGGACTATCACTTAGGAGACTGGAAATTGTAAATACGAGATTGAAATAACTGTAATCTATAAAAGTGGATTGTCTTTATCTGTAATCAAGTTTTGTACGCCTGTCAGTGTGCACAGGAAACTAACTGTATGATATTGCTTTAATTCAGGGTGTGAGAGAGTAGATTTTTATTTTTGGAATTTATTGGATGAATTATTTAATTAAAAGGACAAGAGAACCACACCCACCCCTTTCTGTAGAAAACATAATGATCATGTCAACTAATATGCACTCAGCAAATTCTGACTAAGAGCAATTTTGCAATAATTTGATAATCTGCTTTTTGCAATGTTGTTTGAGTGCTAAATATTAGCCAGGTCACAGGGATAATTCAAAAACACAAAATGCTGCTGATCTGAAACAAAAGCAGAGAGTGCTAGAGAAACTCAGTGGGTCTAGTAACATCTGTAGAGACAGAAACAGTGTTCATGTTTCATGAACAAATCCAATTTGACTCTCCTTTGGAACTCAAAAGATGTGGAAATATCCTGAGTTTTTTGCTGTTGAGAAATAGATAGAACAGCAAATCGAACAGAAGGAAAGGTCAGGAAATATTAAAGGGTGATGGAGATTCGTGATAAAAGATGTCATAGAACAAAGGAGAAATACTTGGTAATGGTTGGAGAGAAATTTCAATGTATAGGTCCAAGTTAGGTGTTAACAGCAGAATAAAGGTCAGCTCTCTAAAGTAAAAATATGAAAAGAACATACAGACACTGAGGGGAAAAAGATTAGTAAAGTGAGATCACATGGGATTCAGGTTGAGCTTGCCAATTGGATAAAAATTGGCTTTATGGTAAGAGACAGAGGGTGGCGGAGGGTTGTTTAACAGACTGGTGGCCTGTGACAAGCGGTGTTCCACAGGGATCGGTACTGGGTCTACTTTTGTTCACAATTTAAATAAATGATTTGAATGAGAACAGAGGAGGCATGGTTAGTACGTCTGCAGATGACACCAAAATTGGTGGCATAGTGGACAGTGAAGAAGGTTATCTAAGATTACAAACAGATTTTGAGCAATTGGGTCAATGGGCGGAAGGGTGGCAGATGGAGTTTTATTTGGATAAATATGAGGTATTGCATTTTGATGATACAAACAAGGACAGGACTTACACAATTAATGGTAGGACCCTGAGTAATGTTGTAGAACAGAGAGACCTAGGGGTTCAGGTACATAATTCCTTGAAATTTGCATCTCAGGAAGACAGGGTGATTAAGAAGGCATTTAGCACCCCACACGGATGTGAAGAATGCGCTACATGAAATCTACACTGCCACAAACACTCTAGAGATGAAATTCTGTGAAGCCCTATTCATAATGGCTGGTGGTTTCAACGAAGCTTCAAGAGGGTGCTGACAAAGTACCACCAACACATTTCCTGCCCCACCAGAGGACTGAACATTCTGGATCACTGCTACACAATCATCAAATATGCCTATTGCTCTATCCCCTGCCACACTTCAGAAAATCAAATCACAGCACTGTGTTCCTCCTCCCAACTTACAAGCAGAAGCTGAAACGGGAGGACCCTTCACAAAAAGAAGTACAACGCTGGTCCGCGGCAGCGCAAGATGTCTGCAGGACTGCTTGGAATCAGTGGCCTGGACTGTATTCAAGTACACAGTAGAAAACCTAGACAGGTGTGCCACCATCGTCAGGGACTTCATTAGCAAGTGTGTGGAGGGCTGTGTACCAAAGAAGTCAATCCAAGCATCCCCCAACTGGAAACCTTGGATGAACCAGGAAATCCACACCCTACTGAAAACCAGATGTGCAACATTCAAGTTGGACGATCCAGACCTACACAGGAGATCCAGATATAACCTCCACAAAGCCCTCGGGGATGCCAAGATGCAGTACCAGACAAAGTTAGAGGCCCAAACCAACCAAACAGACTCCTGCTCTGCTGCCTGAGTGAAGGCCTAAGCAACATTACGGGATACAAAATGAAGCACAGCAAGAAGCCAGACAAAGACATATCCCTCCCTGATGTGCTCAATGCTTTCTATGCTCGGTTCAAGCAGAATGCCAGTGGAGCAGTGTCACCTGACCCGACAGCCCCAGACACATCTGTGCCCACTATCACTGCTGCAGACATCAGATCGGTCTTCCTGAGAGTCAACCCAAGAAAACCAACGGGCCCAGATGGAATCCCTGGACAAGCACTCGGATCCTGCGTGGACCAACTGGCATGGGTATTCACCAACATCGTTAACCTCTCCCTCCTACAAGCCAAAGTTCCCACCTCCTTCAAGAAGACCACCATCATCCCAGTGTATATGAAAGCACATGCAATGTGCCTTAATGATTACTGCCCAGTTGCTCTGACCTCCACAATCATGAAGTGTTTCGAGAGGCTGGTCATGGCCCACATCAACCCCAGTCTCCTAGACGGCCTTGATCCTCTACAATTTGCCTACCAATGCAACAGGTCCACAGCGGACCCATTTCCCTAGCCCCGCACTCATCCCTGGAACATTTGGACAACAAGGACACCAAACTCCTGCTTATTGACTACATCTCCGCCTTCAACACCATTATCCCCTCCAGACTGATTTCAAAATTCCAAGACCTTGGCCTCGGCTTTGCCCTCTGCAACCGGATCCTCAGCTTTCTGACCCAAAGACCGCAATCAGTGAAGATAGGCAACTGCACCTCCTCCACAATAACACTCAACACTAGAGACCCCAAGGAAGTGTCCTCGGTCCTCTACTGTACTCCCTACACACCCATGACTGTGTCGCCAAATTTTGAACGAACGCCATCTGCAAGTTTGCTGACGACACCACTGTGGTAAGGACGAATATCTAACAACGACGAATCAGAATACAGAAGGAGCTAGAGGGCTTGGTGACGTGGAGCAGTGAGAACAACCTCTCTCTCAACGTTGGCAAAACTAAAGAACTGATCATTGACTTCAGAAAGAAAGAAGAACTCGTCCCCATCTACATCAACGGAGCTAAGTTTGAGAGGGTGGAAAGCATCATGTATCTAGAAGGACTGATAACCGAGAAGCTGTTCTGGACTTCCCACATAGATGTGACAGTCAAGAAGGCACAACAATGCCCTTCTTCCTCAGGCGGCTTAGGAAATTTGGCATGTCCATAAAGACCCTCACCAACTTTTACAGATGCACCATTGAAAGCATACTGTCCAGTTGCACAACAGCCTAGTGTAGCAACTGCTCTGCCCAGGACCATAAGTAAATATAGAAGGTTGTGTACACAACCCAGGCCATCACGGAAGCCAACCTTCCATCCATGATCAAAATTTACATGGCTTTTTGCTGTGGAAAGGCTGACAACATCATCAAAGACCCACCGCACCCCAGAAATGCTCTCCGGCAACTTGTTCCATCTGGAAGATATAGAAACTTGAACACAAACACCAGCAGGTTCGACAGTAGCTTCTTCCCTGCCATTATTAGACTGATGAATGGGCTGTCTAACTTCAAATAATGCTGATCTTACTAATGTTGATCTTGCCTAGTGCACATCCTGTGCGAAGTAATTTGTATGCCTCTGTCTAAGATTTAGTTTTCACCCTATGACTGTATGTCCTTGCTTACTACGATTTGTCTGTACTGCTCATAGACAAAGCTTTGCACTGCACTTAGGTACACTTGATAATAAATAAATAGCGCACTTGCCTTCATTGTTTAGACCTTTAAGTGTAGGAGTTGGGATGTCATGTTGAAGACATTGGTGAAGCCTCTTCTGGAGTACTCTGTGCAGTTCTGGCACCCTGTTATAGGAAGGATATTATTAAACTGGAGAGGGTTCAGAAAAGATTTACCAGGATGTTGCCGGGAATAGAGGATTGGGGATATAAAAATAGGCTGGAAAGACTGGGACTTTCTTCACTGGAGGGTAGGAGGTTGAGGAGTAACTTTATTGAAATTTCTAAAATCATGAGGGGCATAGATAAGGTGAATGACAAAGATCTTTTCCCTAGAGTGGGGCAAAAAAACCAAAGGGTATATTTTTAAGGTGAGAGGAGAAATATTTAAAAAAGACATGAAAGGCAACTCTTTTACAGTGTGTGAAATGAACTGCCAGAGAAAGTAGTGGATGCAGGTACAATTAGAACGTTTAATTGGATAAGTTCATAAAACAGGAAAGGTTTAGAGGGATTTGGGCTAAGCATAGGCAGGTGAGAATAATTTAGTTTTGGAACACTGTCAACGTGGACTGGTTGAACCGAAGGGTCTGTGTCCATGCTGTATGGCTCTATGACTCTAGAGGACAGAGTTCACATTTTAAAGTTGTTGAACTCAATGCTGAGTCCAAAACCTGTCATGTGCCTGGAAGGGTCGAAACCGAGAAGCTGTCCTGGACTTCAGATGGAGATTGTGAAACCCCTCGCCCAGTCATGCAAGCTTACACTGCTTCCATTGTGGATGTGAATAACAGTATTTGACTTAGTATGGAGATTCTCACAGAAGTCCAGGAATCTCTGGAATTCCAGGGGAATTATTGTGGCCTTGTGGAGGACAAATCTGCTATCTCTCTCAGAATGACAGCATTCATACTCCCAACACATGCCTTTGTTACTGCCTTTCCACCAGTCATCCTAGACTGTTCCTACCTAGGCTGAGGTAATGAAATTAAAAGCCCACAGGCCTCAGAACTGTTCAAGATCATCCTGCAAGGCCATCCACAGCAAAAGCCAGCAATCTTCCACCAGTCGTGCTGCAGCCAGTGGGATAGCAGTGTGTCGAAGTAGTACACCCAGCAGTGGCAATCATAACACTGGCACTAAGGGATTGCATAAAGGTGAACGTTGTGTTATCACACAAAGACGTTTTGTGAACACTTTTGTTAATGGCTTTGATTGCTGAATAATAGACAAGGGGATACTGGGAGGCTAGGTTTGAAATGGGATATGAATGCAGTGATTATTGGCTCCCTGTCTGGTTGGGCAAATTGAAATTGAATTTCCACGATCCACCATATGGCATTCTATCTAGACAATGGGGTTCAGAATGTCTCCTTTCTGCATCATCAAATTATTTGTCCTGCTCTTCTTTTCTCTCCCTTTAGGGTTTGGCCTTTCTGCCTTTTCCATTCCATTCCATTCCCAAATATTACTGCAAAATGGAGATAATGAACAACATGCCCAAGTATCTGGGTCAAGTTGTTAACTATCACCTTTGACATTTGTTCAAAAGTAGCATAAAACACATTCAAAAACTCAGCACAGTCTACCACCAACTCTATGTAAAGAAAAGTTACTGAATACCACTCCATCTGTAATGTTACGAAGTGGGGGAAGGTTGAACTCCTCTGATAATTAAACCAAAACACTAGCCCTAATCTGTTATGGTGGGAGCAGAGGTTCCCTTCTAATAATTAAACCCGAAACACCCAGAGAATCTCACCTTGCTCCTCGTAATCTGTTAAAAGGGTAGTTAAATTAAAGGCATCCCCGATATTCACTTTATAAGCAGCAAGTAACAATTTATTTAGTTTAACCCTAACACTGAACAAATTAACAGAACTACTAACAAACCGAACAACTGCCACCACTAACACTGCCACCCGCACTCGCACCCTCACCCCCCACCCCAACTCTACTTTGTGACAGTAACTTAAGTTTTCCTTTGAGGCTACAGTTCAGTGAAGAAAGTTTTGACTTCTGATGTTACATCAGCCAGTTTGGCCGCGACATTAGAGTAGTGTAGGAAGAGATTGTTTGTTATTCCAACACACCCACAAAATATATTTGCATGTTTGCTTTGTAGTTTCTAAAGTTTTGAAATAATCACGCTTTTATACACAATTACTGGAGCTTTCATCTACTTTCATCTTGCAACTCTCCATGTTGGATTGATACATTGTTGTCTTGATGAACAAACTGTAGTGCACACCACTAAGTGGTGTGATATTCTGGTTATACATACGTACATGTGCCTGAAGAACATACCTGATAAATTATTCTGAAATAACAATTTGGCACTGCTCTCTTATCTAGCTCTGCACCCCACAGCATAGTAAGCAGATTGCGCTTCTGTAGTTCCACATAGAAGGTCATTTGTGGACCTGATATTTAGGATAAGTGAGGGAAAGAAATCAGAATTGCATGTTCTTGTCTTAAAGATAGTAGATGCAGAACAAGTTACCAAAGGATGTTACCAGATTATAAGTTGGTTCAAGAGGCAATGGCATCTATTTTTAAAGACACGAGATCACAGTAATTAATGTAATAAAATGGAACAAGGTAATCTTTTCCTAGTTGTGTTCTTTACTATAACATATGGAAAATTGGCATAACTGCCAGCAGCTTACAATTTAGATGAAAAGCAGAAATGTCATGTGTGTCAACCTTGCAATGGCATTCTTCCTCCACCATCCATTCAAACAAAACAACTTCCAAACATCATGTTCAAAGACAATACTGCTTTAAAAGTGTCACATCCATAACCTATTCTTATCCAACCAATAGCTTATGTATTGAAAGTTATAATGTAAATGATAAATTAATTTTGTTTATGACACCTTATGTTTGAACAAGCCCAATTTCCAGAAGAAGTGAAAGCGCTTCTGTATTTTTCTCTGGAGTATCAATGACGAGTGATAAGGCCAAAGTAAACAAGATTGTTTTTCAAGAAGTGGCAGCTTCTCATGTCAACCTTGGAACTGTAAGGCAATAGACAGGATTTCTTGAAGAAGCATTAGCGTGGATGACCAAAGGGCAGGCTTGCTGTGTTAGTGTCTAGACACATTTAAGACTCCCCATTTAGCAACTCACAGTTGACAGAAACATTAGGATATTTCAGTCTGCCGGTGACTCAAATAGACCTGAATTGTTTCTGAATGGAACAGAATAATCTTTCTACCTTTCTTCAGTCTCAGTCCTTACAGTTGAAAGAACACAAAAGTTGAAATATTCTTTACCCAATGGAGACCACTTCAGAAGTAGAGGGAAGGCTTGAAATTTAGAAAGCTGTAGGTCAGGTTGATTCCCAAACTGTTCTCACGACCGTGCATGTTTGCTGGAGGCAAGCTCACAATGTTACCCATTGCAGTGGCTAGACAATATGGCTGATTTAAAGATAAATTAGGCAGTTTTGTTTTGAGTTCAATAAGATGTTATGAATGGTGCATGAGCCCCATGCATCTTAACACTTTGTCAGTTCAGCTGAAGTGGCTGCACAAATAGGAAGCCATTGATTGTTGAAATTGACATCTAACCACCATTATAAAGAAAAGAAACAGCAGGGATAATTTCATGCATGGCTGTGAAGGAATGGGAAGCATGTTGAACCTTTATACTTAGCAAATCGAAAGAACCACTGTTGTTTCATAACATACTGTTGATCCATGGACCAGACTTGCAACAGATCTTTGTAACTGTGCAAGTGACTTATTTATTGTAAAATTGTTTCTGCAAACTTTCCATGTTCTGACAACTACTATATTTTGTCTAGTGCAACAATCGTGACCATATTAAGTTCAATTTTCTGTCTGTTTGGACTATCACAGAAGGTTGTTTCTGTCAATGGACCTCAAAACACTGACGATCCTTCAGAGCAATGAGTGAAAATGGGAAGTTAACCATTACCATATTACTCCCCAGATCCAGTGGAATAGCGGACACATGGTACATACCATGAAATTCTTAATCATGAGGTGCTGTCAGACCAGACACGATCTACACATGATAATCTTGCTTCTAATGCAGCCGCTCAGTGCAAGCTTTCCCTCACCTGCAGAATTATTATTCGGCAGACAGGTGCAGCAGACAACTTCACCAGGCATCATTTGTTAACATTCCTTGGTGTATGAGATGCATTACTAGAGAAACAGGAGACTTGAAAGATGTCCATGAGCAGCATGCAAGTAATTAATTATCCAATCTGAACACCAGACAGAAAGTTTGAATACAGCACTCAACTGATAGCACATCGAATCCGGTAGGCATTGTCAACATATCCCTGATTCACAGATTGTATCTAGTCTGAGCATCATTTACGATAACCAGATAAAACACAAGCTAAATTAAAAGCAAACCACAACATTAAGCATCAAGTAATGCAGCTGCAAATAGAACATGGTCTAAGATGTAACACAAACACAGCAACCCTAAACAATTGTCTGAAAATGTGCAACAACTTTGAGCAAAGATCACTGTAACTGAGTCTGGAGAGATAAAACATCAACATATTTTAGAGATTGGCAAATTTATTGTTTTGTACAATTGGTTTGTTCAGACATGTTTATTTCATTTTTCAGGTAGTTTAGTTAATTAGTTAATTTAATTAGTTTGATTCTTTCAGGATAAGCCTTTAATTTAGAAAAATGGGGCTGTTTTGATATAATGTAAATGTACATTATAACTGCTGTCAATTATTACTAACTGGCGAGGATGCGATGTGTTAGTTCCATGACTTCTTCTCAGTTTATAGGAGCAGATGGCAAGTCTGACTTGCAAACTTAGCTTCCTACTTAACACCATCCGTAGATAGTCTTGTTTTCAAACTAATAACCCACATTATTGTTTCACCAGTCCTTGTTATGTGTCCGGTATGTTTACGTCAAAAATAAAAATATTAAAATGCAATAAAAGCAAACTATTGCAGATACTGGCGATCAGAAATAAAAACATAAAGTTTAAGTTCAATAACACTAACTCTATTTCTTTCTCCAAAAATGCTGACAGACTTGTTGAGTTTCTCCAGCACTTTCTGCTTTTATTAGCTGCTGACTTACGTATCCCACAGTCTTTCGCCGCTCACCTGATCAGTAATATTCAGACGGTAGCACTGCTTTTAATAGTTGTGTTTTATCAGTGCTTGTTACAATAAATTTTCAAACATGTATTTAAGAACATTTTTCCCTCTAATTTGAAAACATGCATAGAGATCAATTACTCCGACATCCAGCTGCGATAGTATCTCGGTCATGTTGTCATTTTTCTACAGGAACCTAACCAATTAATTTCTGGAATAATTTGTTGAAAGTAACCCTATTCTTACTCGATGCTTACACATGAAGGTCGGACACGTTGGAAGTTTATTGGATGAGAGATGCATTCACTTTACTTTTATTACCATACAATGATTTTTCTCATCTGGAGGCAGTTTACGTCCTACAGTATCATATTGAAAAAAAAATGCAACAAGCAGTGATGGAAACCTGACAGATTAATTCCCTACAGACATTTCAAGTCCTTCTGGTTCACCTATGAAATAATAATAATAAAGAAAAAGTGCAAGCTGATCTAAAAGGCTTTTGATATCCAGCAACTTTCCGTATGATTTAAACCCAGTCATGCGAAAAGCTTCCTTGTGACCCAGCTCACTACGCTTGCTTGCTTCTGCATCACCATTGTCTCTGCAGTTTCTTTTTTCTCAAGTACCTAGCTCCCCAGACTAAAACTTATCACATCAGTTCTTTCAAGTATCTGATGGGAATGAAAATAACTAAGACTACTTCTCTGAGACTAGTCTTTTGTCCATACCAGCTTTTGCTTTATACAATAGTAAATAAATACTGACACAATAACATTCCTTAGTGGATTTCTTGGTTCTTCTTTCAATACAAACCTACTTCACAGAAGAATGCTGCTCATAGAAAACAAAAATCATTCAACATGGTGGGCATTTTTTCACATAGAAACACCAATAAATCCAATAAGTGTTGTTAAATAGCTGTGATTGCCTAATTATGAGTGGCCTTGGAATGAGAGTGAGGAGTGAGTGTAACCGCTATCATCATCTGAATCTACATTATTTTATCACAACACATTTTCTGTATTGTTGTCAGTGTCAAATGAGCCATCAGCTTTCAGTTTCAGTGCTTTATATTTAATCATATCAGCATCTCACAATATTTGGTTGCTAATGACTAAAACTGTGGGAATGTAGCTTTAACAAACAAGAAAAAGCCATTAAAAACAACTGCAGGATATCCTAAAGCCAATTAAATACTTTTAAAATGTAGTCATGTTATAATGTAGGAAAGAACATCAACACACAGTCACTTTTTTCATGATGCTGGTTGCAGAACTATCATTGAACAGGACACTGGAACTAATACCGCAGCTCTTCTTTGAATAGAGACATAGAATCTTTTATTTGTTTTTGTTCTAATGGGATCCTAGCAAGGTAACCTTGAATTGGCCTTGAGAAAGAAATGGCGAGCCACTTCCTTGAGTCACCACAATCCATCTGGTTTAGGTATAGCCACATCGCTGTTGAGAAGGGAGTTCCAGGATTTTGACTGAATGACAATGAAGGAATCATGATATAGTTCTAACTCATGATGGTGCCTGCCTTGAAACGGAATCTGTAAGTGGCAGTGTTCCAATACGTCTGCTGCCATTGGCCTACTAGCTGGTAAGAGGTCACAGGTTTTGAAGGTGATATCAAAGCATGTTTGGATAGTTGCTGCCGTGGATCTTGTAGATGGTACATATGCTACCATTGTGGTAAATGGCAGAAGGATTAAGTATTTAAGATGGTGAATGGAGTACTGATTCAGCAGACAACTTTATCCTGTTTAGCATTGAGTTTCTTGAGTGCTGCTGAATCTGCACTCATCCAGGCAAGTGAGATCTTTTCCATCACATTCTTGACTTGTGCTTCACAGATGGTAGACAGGCTTTGAGGATTCATGAGGTGAGTTACTTGCTGCTAAACTCCCAGAATTCTCTGACTTGCTATTGTAGTGAATGGACATATTGTTGGTTTAGTTCAGATTCCGATCAATGATAACTTCCAGGATTATGATAGTGAGGAATTTAATATCAGGAAGTGGTGTTTTGGAAGTGGCAACTTACTTTTGACCTGTATTTAAATCTTAACCACATTCGCTGTGCAAGCATAGCAACTGAATGATGAAATATTTGCAAACTAAATGTGGCTAGAGTTTGCAATTGCCTAATTCATGTATTTGTCACTTCAATGTTCTATCCTCCAGCGGACAAGGATCCCACACTTCCACTCATCAATTTGTGACTGAATCTAGCTAATCTGGACATTATTGTAGCCATTTTCCAGTTGCATTTCATATCTATAGAATGGCAAGTAATGGCAAAGAACACATCTTCAGGTGGACACCATTGGCACTTGGCTCCACCTGGTTGCCAGGTAAACACCCAGAGCCTCCATGTTCCCTCTTACATTGCATTATGCCAAAAACCCATTTCCACACATCCTCACTGTATGAAAACTCAACACATTGAAATTTGCCTCCCACTGTCTACCTGGTTCCCTGGTTGAATACATGTGGCAGTACGTTTGCCACAGAGATAGCTGACACATGTTGCAGGTGTTAGATTTATGTCTCAGTGTGCCATAAAGCAAAAGATCCCCACCAACTAGCAGACTGTCTGTGTCTCTGCGGTAAAGAGCATGTGAATATGGCACTACTGATAGCTTTTGCCTGAAAATGGGAAAATTCAGCCTAATGTCTCTGCTAAGTTGATGGCTTCCATAGTATGTCAAGCTGCTAGCCAGTTGCATCTGAAAAATTCCACATTTAGTAACTGCAGCCTGCTCTTTGTGATGGTCCTATCCTTTGGCCTGAAATGTGTATCAGCATAATGCACGGCTTGGTGCACTCTGCCAAGAAATGTTCTATCTGCTGATATACTATCTCAGTGCTTTTGCACATGTTGGTTGCTTTCCTGAGTGTCCCCCTTTCCACAGTAGATGTGCTCTCACTCAGGAATCTCGCACTTTACACAATTCTCTTTAATAAGATCGCCTTTTATTTGTGGATTCAGTGAGGTATGTTAATTAAGTCACATATTGATAAATAGACACTTTTTCAACTTGGGCGCCAACACTGAATGCGTAGTCTGCATAAATTACGTTCACTTGGGGTAAAAACGTACTTTCAAGGATTTCAAAATCTCTGCATTCTTTTTCTGTTCTTCAGAGAGAATTAGGGTGGAATGCACTTTGACACACTGTCTTTCCAATAGTGAGAAGAAATTATTTATGCTTAGTTGCTCTGGTTTGTTAAGGAGATCTGTTGTAATTTGGGAATTTTGACATTGCATGCGGAAGAGTTGCCAGTTCTACTTAATATTACCTTTGTTTTTAATCAGTACTGTGAGGGCAAAAGTTTCAGGCATTATGTCTTACCTAGTGTTTTGAGTGTGGTTTTCTTCTTTGTTCCTTCCCAGTGTTTTCAGTGACAGTTTTCACAGCTCTGAACATTCCTGTGTCTCTCCATCAGTAGCTTTGCTTCCATAAAGCTCTTCAACACTCAATCACTGTTATCCTCTGCCACCATGTTGTAAGTTCAATCCAGTACCATGTTGCGTGTTTTGTGTTCTTCATTGAGCTACCTGCAAGTTAGCTCTCCCCAGTCACTGCTTCATGGTATAGGTGACATCATGACAGCAAACTGGGAAGCACATTGGTACAGCTTTACATTTTTATTCCAAAAATTCCTTATTTTGGACAGGCTGGGGAACCAAATGGGACTTCAATCAGATCACAGATATCCCAGAATGCTGTGGAAGAACAAGAGCTAATCCAACAGCATTGGTTGTTGCACAATGGGAAAAAAAGTAAGAAATTTTCAAGACCTGATGGTATCTACTCTATTGTACAAAAAGAAATAGAATAAGAAAGTGCAGATTTGTAGTTCATTGTTCTGTACATTGTCAATTGAAAAATTCCAAATTTTATTTTGGTTATTTGAATTTATGATCAGGCTCTGAGTTACTAAGCACTTGGACAACAATAAGCTGGTTAGAAAATATCTAGAAAAAACAGCAAGTCAATCTGGAAGGCAGTGTGAATATAATCAAGTTAAGGCACCGAAAAGTATGACAAGGTTGGATGACATTTATTTTAATGCAAGCAATTTTGTGAGTAAGGCAGAATCAGATAATCGTTACAGTGCAGAAGGAGGCCAGTTGCTCTAACATCTGTCATAGGTAAACTATTAATCAGAAGCAGTTCAAAGGTGGTTCACTCAACTAACTTCTGGGTTGAAGGACTGATCTCATGAAGAATGGTTAAACAGGTTGCACCTTTACCTTCAAGGGTTTATCTTATTGAACCCATGAGATTCTGAGAAGACTTGATAGGATGAATGCCAGAAAAAACCAAG
This sequence comes from Ginglymostoma cirratum, assembly GCA_024137785.1. NCBI lineage: Eukaryota > Metazoa > Chordata > Chondrichthyes > Orectolobiformes > Ginglymostomatidae > Ginglymostoma > Ginglymostoma cirratum. The sequence continues at coordinate 15,165,892 of JAHRHZ010000058.1, read as the reverse complement.
GAGAATTTTTTTTTCTGTCAGAGAGTTGCAAGTCTATGAAATTCTCTTACTCAGTGGAGGCTATTGTTGTGTTGATGATGACACACATGAACAGTAGCCAGAAGGAGTCCAAGCAGCATTTTAGACCAATAATATGTAGGTAAGTTGCTGTGTCACTCAGTTCTTCTGTTAAATAAAGCTGTTTGAGATTTTCAAGTAAATTGAACCTGTTATACTGGATTGGTAAGTAGCAGAGTGGCAATTGTGTGTTAAGGAACATAACACAAGAATGTAACATGGCAAGCAGTCATAATTTTTCCTCATATAAAATTAAGGCAGTAATGCAAAACTATAAACTACAGGAAAAAACCTCAGACAAGATTTAAAGCAGCACAGAAGTTACATTTACATCAGTTAAACGAGAAAGCTAGGGCCAATATAATTCGGCAATTAACGAAACATAAGGGAAGTAAAATTAACACTTAAAGTAAGGTCTCCAAAGATGTAAGGCAAGACAGAGGCTGAATAGGCTGGGGCTATTTTCCTTGGAGCATCAGAGGCTGAGGGGTGACCTTATAGTGGTTTAAAAAAGAGGCATATGCAGGGTGAATGGCCAAGATCTTTTTCTCAGGGAAGGGGAGTCCAAAACTAAAGGACCTAGGTTTAAGGTAAGAGGGGAAAGATTTAAAAGGGACCAAAGGAGCAACTTTTTCATGCAGAGGTTTGTGCGTGAATGGAATCAGCTGACAGAGGAAGGTGGAGGCTGGTACAATTACATTTAAAAGGCATCCGGATGACTACATGAATAGGAAGGGTTTAGAGGGATATGGGCCAAATAATGGCAAATGGAACTGAATTCATTTAGGATATCACATCGGCATGGAGGAGTTGGACCAAAGGGTCTGTTTCCGTGCTGTACATCTCTATGATTCTATGTACTGTAGCTGGAGTGTTTGGAGTGAAATAATGTCCCTAGCATAATTAATATTTTTTATAGTGTCCCTTGTGACAACATGTGCAAGACATTTATCCAGCCACAGCTACTGACTAACCACATTTTGGAGCTGAAGCAGAGGGTGGGCTCACTGTTAAGCATCTGTGGTGTTGAGATTGTCATGAGATTGTCATGGATAGTACTTTCAGAGGGGTGATCACACCACAAATAAAGAACAGGCAGAAAAGGACTTGGTAACCACCAGGCAAAACAGATGAAGGCAGGCAGTTCAGAAGACCCCTGAGGTCATCTCCTATAGATACACCATTTTGGATACTCTTTGGTGTGCATGACTTCTTGGGATAGCAGTGGAGGCCAAGTCCATGGCATCATGGGTGGCTGTGGTGCGCAAGAGGGGAGAAAGAATAATGGCAGGGCTATAGTACAGCTAATTTAATAGTAAGGAGAGCAGACAGGTGTTTCTGCAGCCGCAAGAGAGTTTCCAGGATGGTATGTTGCCTCCCTCGTTTCAGGGTCATGGATATCTCACTGTGGCTGAAGGGCATTCTGAGGTGAAGAGTGAAAAGCCAGAGTTAGTGGTACTTATTGGTTCCAATGACATAGGTTAAAGAAAAATGATAAGGTCCTGCAAGGAGAATATAGGGAGTTAGGACATAAAAAGTAGGGCCTCAAAAAGTAGAAATTTTAGGATTACTACCAATGCCACATGCTAGCGAGAGTAAATAACAGGATATACCAGTAGCATACATGGCTGGAAACATGATGTAGATGGGAGAGATTCAGGTTGCTGGGACAGTTCTAGGAAAGATGAGATCCATACAAGCAGGACGGGTAGCATGTGGGCAGGATGTTTGCTAGTGCTGTCTGGAAGTGTTTAAAATAGAATGTCAGGTGGATGGGAACCTGATCAGGGAGACAGGGAAGGTTGAAATAAGCATAGAAGCAAAGAACAGAGAGGTAAGAAGCAAAAGTGAAAGACAGAAAAAAAAAGGGCAAAATACAAATGCAGCCATAGTGCAAAATAAAGCTAAAGTAACTAACAAGGCTTAAGACAAGCCTTCAGGCTGTGTGTCTTAATGTACATAGCATTCACAATATGATAGGAGAGGCAATGGCCTAGTGGGATTATCGCTGGACTATTAACCCAGAGATCCAGATAGTGTTCTGGGGACCTGGCTTCCAATCCTGCCACAGCAGATGGTGGAATCTGAACTCAATAAAATATCTGGAAGTAAGAATCTGATGATGACTGTGAATCCATTGTCAATTGTCAATGAATGTAGGTGAACCCATCTGGTTCACTAATGTCCTTTAGGGAAGGAAACTGCCATCCTTACCTGGTCTGGCCTACATGTGACCCCAGACCCACAGCAATGTAGTTGACTCTTAACTGCCCTCTGGGCAATAAATGCTGCCTGGCCAGTGACACCCTCATCCCATGAATGAATAAAGAAAACATAAAAGATGAATTGGCAGCACAAATAGATCTAAACGGTTATGATATAGTTGTGAAAGCAGAAACATGGCTGCAGGATTATCAAGGATGCAAACTAAACATCAGATATTCATTATGGAGGAGGATTTCCTGGAGTGCATATATGATAGTTTTTTAGACCAATACATTGAGGAACCAACCAGAGAAAGAAACTATTCCATACTGGGTACTGTGCAATGAGAAAGGATTAAGTAAAAATCATGGGCAGGAACAGTGACCAAATTATCATAGAATTCTTCACTAATGTGGAGAATGAAGTAGCTGAATCCAAAACTAAGGTCCTGAATCTAAATCAAAGGAACCCAGAGGCACAAATTAGTAAAGCTGCGTTGGGGAAACTTACTAATGGGGTTGGATGTGGGTAGTCAATGGTTCATAATTAAATAATATGTGCATGAATTACAACAATTATTCCTTCCTGTCTGGCCCAAACATAAGAAAAAGGATGGCTCTACCATGGCTTACAAAGAAATTAGAGATATTATTAGATCCAAAGAGGATACGTATAAAACTGCCAGAAAAAACAGCAAGCCTGAGCATTGGCAGCATTTTAGAATTCAGCAAAAAAAAGGGTAAAAAGTTTGATCAAGAGGGGAAACTGGAGTATGAGAGTAATATGGCAGGGAACAGAGAAACTATTGTAAACGCTTCCTTAAGTGAAAAGAATAAGATTAGCAAAGACAAGTGTCCTTTACAAACAAAGGCCTGGGAAATTATAATGGAGAACAAAGAAATGGCTGAAGAATTGAGCACAACTCTGGACACAATTTAATGCAACAACCCTGATGTACTTTCCTAAGTATGATTTATCAGGTTAGCAAGCTTGGAAACAGTAAGTATGATTTAGAGATAACACAGTGTGGAGCTGGAGGAGCACAGCAGGCCAGGCAGCATCAGAGGAGCAGGGAAGTTGACATTTCGAGTCGGTACTGAAGTCTGAAGAAGAGTCCCGACCTGAAATGTCAACTTTCCTGCTCCTCAGATGCTGCCTGGCCTGCTGTGCTCCTCCAGCTCCACGCTGTGTTATCTCTGACTCCAGCATCAGCAGTTCTTACTATCTCTGTTTGAGTAAGTATGATTTGTCAGGTTAGCACAAAAAGAAATATGTTTCACTGTATCTTTGTACATGTGGGAATAATAAATCAAATCAACTTTAGTTCTGTCTGCACAAAGGATGGCTCAAATAACCTTCCAGAAATATTCGGGAACAAAGTGTCTAGTGAGAGGATGGAATCAATATTGTTTTGATTTGAAAGAAATTGATGTTAGTAAGAAAGTGGTGCTGGGGAAATTAATGGGGTTCAAAGCTGCCAAATTACCAGGGCCTGAAAATCCCAGTGACAAAAGGAAATGGTCTTGGAAACATTGTAAGCAATGGTGGTTATCTTCCAAATTTCTAGAGGGTCTGCAGCAGTTTATACACAGTGGAAGCTGGCAAATGTACCTCACTAGTCATAAAGGTGGAGGGGTGGGGAGAGAAAAAAAACAGATTGCAAACCAGTTGCATAACATCAGTAATGAGCAATCTGCTACAGCTTATCATAAAAGACACGCTAACAGAACATTTATAAAGCATTAACAGGATTGGATGAAGGCAGCATATATTTATGAAAAGCAAATCATGCTTTACAAATATACTGGAGTTTTTTTTAATGATGTAACTAGCAGAATGGATAAGGGAGAACAAATGGATATGGTGTATTTCAATTTTCAGAAGGCCTTTAATAAGGTCTCTCATAAGAGCTGGTGGCAAAATTAAAGCACATGGAATGGAGGTAATATATTGGCACAGACTGAGAATTGGTTGACACACAGGAAACAGAGTGAGCATCAATGGTTCTATTTCTGAGTGGCAGACCACGATTAGTGGGATGCTGCAAGGATCATTGCTTGGATGCCAGTTATTCACAATATACAACATGACCTGGATGAGGGAACCAAGTGCAACATTTCCAAGCTTGCTGATGACACAGAACTGTGCAGCACTGCAGTCTGTAAGGAGGATGCAAGGAGGCTTTGAGGTGATTTAGAGAAGTTGAGATTCAGTACAACAAGGATAAATGTGAAGTCATATACTTTGGTGTGAAATACAGAAGGGAAGAGTATTATTTAAATGGCAACAAATTAGGAAGTTTGGATACACAAAGGATGTCCTTCTATACCAATTAATGAAAATAAACAGGCAGGTGCAGCAAACAATTAAGAAAACAAATGGTATACTGGTCTTCATTGCAAGAGGATTTGAGTTCAGAAATAGGGAAGTCTTATTCTTGTTATGCAGGACCTTCATGAGATCACACCTGCAGAGTTGTGTGCAGTTTTGGCCTCCCTATGTAAGAAAGGACATACCTACCATAAAGGGAATGCAATGGAGGGTCACTAGGCTGATATTGAAGATGGCAGAACTGCTGTATAAGGACAGATTGATTCAGCTGGACCTGTATTCACCAAAGCTTAGAGGATGAAAGGGAATCTAACTGCACATATAGAATTCAAACAGCGTTGGAAAGACTGGATGCAGAGAGGATGTTTCCCGTAGTTGGGGAGTCTAGAACCAGGGGACAGGATAGTCTCAGGATGCAGAGTAGACTATTTAGGACTCGGATAAGGAAACTCAAAAGGTAGTGATCCTCCGAAATTTTATACTACAGATGGCTGCGGAGGCCAAGTCGCTGAAAATATTCAAGAAGAGATATTTTGTTTTTAGATTTTAAGGACATCAAGGGATTTGTGGAGAATGTGGAATTAAGGCATTGAAATAGAATCATTAGAGTCTAGAGGATCAGCCATCATCATATTAAATGGCAAAGCAGGCTCAAAGGGCCTGCTCCTAATCCTGCTCTTAATTTCTATGTTTCTTTGTTGAATTCAAAAACTCTCCCAATTCATGGGCTCATCATTTTTTTTTGCCAACTTTATAAGCTTTCTCCTCTGATATAATAGTAGGTTTAACTTGCCTTGTTAGCCATGGTTTTCTTGTTTTCCCTGATGAATATTTTTGTCTGATAGGAATGTACTTGTTTCAAAGTCAAGCTTTAATTCTTTAATTAATAACCATTGCCAATCTACCATTAAATCTTTTAATATAGTTGTTCAATTCACCATAGCCAACTTCCTCCTTATACTTTCATAATTGCCATTTTTGTTTTCCCAAACTTAACAGAACATTCTATGATACAATGGCCCCTATCCCCGAAGGGTCTTTTTTTTTACATCAAGGTTATTAGTTAGCCCTTTCTCGTTTCATAATATTGGATCTAAAATAAACTGGGCCTCAGTTGATTCCTCAACAAATTGCCCCAGAAAACCATCTCAAACCTGTTCCCAGAATTCTTGCTCCATGGCATTGGAGCTCTTAGATTTACCCACTCTATATGTAGATTGAAGTCACTCAGGATTACTGCATTACCCCAGATATGTGCACCTCTAATTTTCTGATTTATACTACATTAACACTATCATTTGGTGGCCTATAAACCACACCTACCAATGTTTTCTGTCCCTTTGCTTTTTCCTAGATCCAAACAAATAAATTCTACACCCTATTCTTCTGATCAGGGATCCTTGCTCAATTAAACACTGATTCCACCTCTCATGAAGAGCACTCCACTTCCTTTCCTTTTTGCCTAACCTTCTTAAATGTCGAATATCCTTGAATATTCAGCTCCCGGATTTGGTCACTCTTCAGCTCCATAACAGCAATTACATCAAATATTTTCCTTCATCAATTCACCTATCTTGCTGTGAATGCTGCGTGTAGACAGAGTGCTTTGAATTTTGTCTTTTTAACACTACTCTTTAATTTGACTCTAATTGATTATAGGACTCATTCTGCTGCTTTCCACTTCCATTTACACTTTTTCTACTTCTCTTCTACTTTTTTATTCTATGTGAATTCCCTCTCAGGTTCTCATCCACCTGACAAGATAGTTAAACAGTGTTCACAAATCTCCACAAGAAGAGTGCCTTGCCATCATTTATGTCCATTGTTATGGATGGGGTCTCGGGTAAATGCCTCATGCAAAAGACAGGACCACCCACAGTGCAACATTCACTCAATACTGCATTGAAATGTCATCCTCAATTTTGAATGCACTCAAAACCTAGAATAGGACCTGAACCCAGGGTCATGTCATTCAGAGGCAAGAGTGCTAACAACCGAACCATAGGTAACTCGGGTGCTAACATTTGGTCAGGCACGTATCCAAAAAATAAAATGACCACTCTACATGTCTTAGTGTGGAACTGGAGGAACACAACTGTCCAGAAACAGTTTTCTGAAGAATGGTCCTGCCCCAAAACGTCAACTTTCCTGCTCCTCTGATGCTGCCTGGCCTGCTGTGTTTCTCCAGCTCCGCACTGTTATCTCCGACTCCAGCATCTGCAGTTCTTGCTATCTCAATCTGCATGTCTTGCCGTTTTCTGTAGTATTTGGGCATTTCAGAAATACAAAACTTCAAAATTAAAAATGCAGATTAAGCTTGTAGTGATTGTAAGGAGGTCAGCCAGGTGGACCTCATAGCCTCTGATTGGGGCTGCCACTCTGGTCCAATCTGAGAGCCCTGTCTAACAGATAAGAACAGAAGTGTCAGATAATCTGTTGACTCTGACAGCTGGTTCTGAAGGAGCTGGATCAGTGTCAAGGCTCTTCACGTAAACAAAAGGTGACCTGATGACGGGATGTCAGCCTCTGCGAATTTACTTAAGTGACAACAAGAGAATAGCGTGCTCCTGAAGAAAATCACTTGCAACAGACGTCTTTGAGTTCGGGTAAGCATTTCTGGCATCATGTGATTATTTGGGAAGCTTGACTCATTCGATCCTGCTGTCAAAGACTGAGCCCCGTATGCGGAAAGAATGTGGTTTTTTTTCTGGGCAAATGACATTGGGGCAGAAGAAAGGCAATGAGTAATTCTCCTGACAGCTTGTGCACCTGCAGTTTTTTTTTCAGTTTTCCCTGAGGCAACAGATATTAAAACCTTTCAAGAGTTGATTGATTTTGTTAAGGAATATTACGTCACCAAACCTCCTCTAATTCTGAGACATTATTGGTTCTACTTGGCAATTCAAGAAACAGGAGAATCTGTATCAGGATTTTTGACTCGGTTAAGATGACTGGCAGAGGTATGTGACTTTGGTTTAAACTTTAATGAGATACTGTGAGACAGTTCGAAATGTGGGATTAATGATGCAATAATGCAAAAGCACCTATTAACTGAAGCTGCACTGGACTTCAAACATGCATTACAACTGGCTTTATCATTGGAAAACGTTGCAAGTACTCTCTTCCATCACTTTGCTGATGTTCAAGAGTAGACCAATGGGTTCTACTTGGCTGGATTGGATGTGCCCTGTTTAGTGTGGATAGGATATACCTGGAAAAGTTTCCTCATTGCTGCATAGATGTCAGTGTTGTAATTGCACTGAAATAGCTTGTGCTCCAGAATTGGCAGATCTTCAAGCCAAGTATTCAGTATTATTGCTAGAATGTTATCAGTGTCGACAGGCTTTGAAATGTCCAGTGAATATCACCTTTTCTGGCTATCATGTAGGTGGATTGAATTGCTTGAAGACTGGTATCTCTAATGCTGGGACCTGAGGAAGCCAAGTTGGATCATCCATTCAGTGCTTCTGTATGAATGCTTCAATGTTGTCTTTTGTGCTGATGTGCTGCATGCCCCCGTCTTTGAAGGTAGTGAAACTGAAAGAGTCTTTGTCTCCTGTTGTTTAATTGTCCTTCACCATTCACAGCTGGATGCAGCAAAACTGCAGAGTTTAGATCTAATTTTTTGGGTCCTTGTGGTTCGTTGGTGGTGTCCCTACCCTGGAATTAGGAGACCTGAGTTCAAATCCCAGAGGTGTATCCAGACAGGTTGATTTGAACAAAAATTCATCTGATCTGTTGTTTGTGGAATGAATTATCTGTATCACATGCTGCTTCCAGTGTTTCCTATGCAAGTAATCCTGTGCTGTAGCTTACCCAGGTTAGCCTGAAGATATTCTTAATGTTACACGTGGAATGCAGTCCTCAATATTTCAATGAAACAGGGTTGATATTTTGGTTTGCTGGTAATGGTAAAATGGAGAACATGCCAGGCCATCAGACTGTAGTTGAATACAATTTCTCTGCTGATAATGGCCACAGTGCCAATAGACCTGTGCAAACTCTATTTTGTTTAGCAGGCAACACAATGAAAAGGATCCTCAGTATAAAAATGGGACTTTGGTTCTCACTCCCCAACATCCCCACCGCCCCCCCCACCACCCCCTCCCCCTGCACACGTTTCCCCCCCCCAACCCCCCAACCCCACCACCCTCTTGCTACAAAATGCTATGGTTGTGCTGCTCCAACTTTTCTGTCAAGCCACATTGTCTCACCCAATGGATGCAACATGCAGCACTAACCTGACTTAATTCCCTGATATGCCTGGGACAACTCAGGCACCATAGTCTCTGTGCACTTTTCATAAAATTATAACTAGCCTGTAAAATCTTGGTCAATTACCATTTTGATTGCTTTAAGAACCTTCAATCAAACTCCTTGCTATTCTCACTAGACATTCGTTTGCACCGGCAAAATCAGTAGCTGCTGTGGTAACGTCAGAGTTGCAATCCAATGCTACTCCACATGATTTTATGCTACAGTATCCCCAACCCAAATCCCCAGATTGTCTGCACAAACAAGAGGATGGCCAAAGTGAGGGTCGGGCCAATCAGGGATAGTGGAGGGAACTTGTGCATGGAGTCAGAGGAGGTAGGGGAGGTCCCTTAATAAATACTTTGCTTCAGTATTCACCAGTGAGAGGGACCTTGACGTTTGTGAGGACAGCATGAAACAGGCAGATATGCTCGAACAGGTTGATATTAGGAAGGAGGATGTGCTAGAAATTTTGAAAAACATGAGGATAGATAAATCCCCTGGGCCAGACGGGATATACCTGAGGTTACTTTGGGAACCAAGCAAAGAGGTTGCTGCCCCTTTGGCGATGATCTTTGCGTCCTCACTGTCCACTGGAGTAATACCAGATGATTGGAGGGAGGCAAATGTCGTTCCCTTGTTCAGGAAAGCGAATAGGGATAATCCTGGGAATTACAGACCAGTCAGTCTTACTTCTGTGGTGGGCAAATTATTGGAGAGGATTCTGAGAGATAGTATTTATGATTATTTGGAAAAGCACAGGTTGATTAGAAATAGTCAGCATGGCTTTGTGAGGGTCAGGTCATGCCTCACAAGCCTTATTGAATTCTTTGAGCATATGACAAAACACATTGATGAAGGCAGAGCAGTGGATGTGGTGTATATGGATTTTAGCAAGGCATTTGATAAGGTTCCCCATGGTAGGCTCATTCAGAAAGTAAGGAGGTATGGGATTCAGGGAACTTTGGCTGTCTGGATGCAGAATTGGCTGTCCAATAGAAGACAGAGTGGTAGTAGATGGAAAGTATTCAGCCTGGAGCTTGGTGACCGGTGGTGTTCCGCAGAGAATCTATTCTGTGACCTCTGCTCTTTGTGATCTTTATAAATGACTTGAATGAGGACGTGGAAGGGTAGGTTAGTAAATTTGCCAATGACGCGAAGGTTGGTGGAGTTGTGGATAGCGTGGCGGGCTGTTGTAGGTTGCAACAGGACATTGACAGGATGCAGAGCTGGGCAAAGAAGTGGCAGATGGAATTCAACCCAGAAAAATGTGAAGTGATTCATTTTGGAAGGTCGAATTTGAATGCAGAATACAGGGTTAATGGCAGGATTCTTGGCAGTGTGGAGGAACAGAGGGATCTTGGGGTCCACATCCGTAGATCCCTCGAAGTTGTTATCCGAGTTGATAGGGTTGTAAAGAAGACATATGGTGTGTTGGCTTTCATTGGCAGGGGAATTGAGTTTAAGAGCCGCGAGGTTATGCTGTAGCTCTATAAAACTCTGGTTAGACCATACTTGGAATATTGTGTTCAGTTCTGGTCGCCTCATTATAGGAAGGATGTGGAAGCTTTAGAGAGGGTGCAGAGGAGATTTACCAGGATGCTGCCTGGACTGGAGGGCAGGTCTTATGAGGAAAGGTTGAGGGAGCTAGGGCTTTTTTCATTGGAGTGAAAAAGGATGAGAGGTGACTTGATAGAGGTGTACAAGATGATGAGAGGCACAGATAGAGTGGATAGCCAGAGACTTTTTCCCAGGGCGGAAATGACTATTACAAGGGTGCATAATTTTAAGATGATTGGAGGAAGGTATGGGGGAGATGTCAGAGGTAGGTTCTTTACACAGAGAGTGGTGGGCATGTGGAATGCGCTGCCAGTAGTGGTACTGGAGTCAGATACTTTAGAGACTTTTAAGCGACACTTGGATAGGTACATGGGTGATACTATAATGTAGGGTATGCAGGGTAGTTTGATCTTAGTAGGATAATAGGTCAGCACAACATTATGGGCCGAAGGGCCTGTACTGTGCTGTACTGTTCTATGCTCTCTATGTTCTAAACCAGAAAATCACAGCTTATGTCTGCATATTATGCAGAGTTATAAAGTCATAGAGTAATACAGCATGGAAACAGGACCTTCAGCCCAAACTGGTCCATGCTGACCATGATGTCCACTCAGCTGGTTCCAATTGCCCACATTTGGTCCATATCCCTCTAAACTCTTCCCATCCATGTACCTAGCCAAACTTATTTTTTAAATGTTGCTATTATACCTACCTAATCCACTTTCTCTGGCAGCCCATTCCACATAAGCACCACTCTCTGCATGAAGAAGTTGCCCCTGAGGTCATTCTTAATTCTTTCCCCTCTCACCTTAAACCTATGCCCTCTGGTTTTCAATTCCCCATCCCTAGGAAACAGACTATATGCATTCATCCTATCCATGCCCCTCATTTTATACACCTCAATAAGGTCACACCTCATTCTCCTATGGTCCAAGGAATAAAATCCTATCCTGGACTAATATCTAAGACCTAAGAGCCTTTGTTAGAGATGTTGGCTACTTAGAATGAAAAGTATTCCTTCCATTATACAGACATCTCCATTCCAACCTTGATGAACACAAACAGAAAGGGCACCCTTCAAAAGCCCAAATGTGAAGATAGTACACTGGGTAATGTCTTACAGGCTTAAAAAGTAGAAAGGGATCATAAAAACAAATGCAAGGGCAGTTTCCTCATTTAAAAATGATTTAAACAAATCTGGACATTGTTCTTCAAAATGAAAACAACGAACAAGTTGTCAAAGAATAAAAGTCAGCTTGCAAGATTTGACAAGCATTTGTACTAGATATACACTTGCAAGCTATGTTACTAATCCCTCTACCTTCAAGCTCCAATCCCTCCGTGCTAGATTTGCCTGTGGTAAATCATTTTAAAGATTATTAAATCTGTTCATGGCAAACTCTGAGTCTATAGCCAGGTGACATAAGGTTTTTCCTGCAGTTAAATAACGAGCTCTTATAACTTTGCCACATCAGTCAGTTAAGCACATCCTTTGCTATTTGCCTGCTCTATATCTGTCATTAGCAAATCCCCCTTGCACTGAAAGGATTACTTTTGGTGCAGGACAACGTATTAATATTACCTCAGCCTTTTTAACTCACCAATATGTACCTGATGATGGATTAATTCCCTCATCATCTCACGGTTAAGTTTCACCGTGACAACACACAAAGCAAACGAAAGCATGAACCAACAAAAATCTTGAAATGTACTCAATCTGCAACATATTTTGCTCAGAAGAACTTGCTGGTAATCAGTTTTCTTACATAATATGACAAGACTTTTTAGGATCAAGAAAAAAAGCTTTTGAAACAAATGGATCCCTTTTTAGCACCCCCACAAAAAAATTAAAGTAATAATAGAAATTATTTTTGGTCCAATCAGTCTGGTACCTATGTAAAAGAAACATTTTTTTCTGCATATGTCTATTTATAACTTCTACTTTAATCATCTTCCATGATAATTTACTCCATTCTGGACAAAGAACTTCAACATCATGAGTTCAAGTCCCACCAATACAAATTGCAAGGTTGAAATAACCATATCTGGTAATTTGTGGGAAATATCACCTCGCTGTTAGATTTCTGTAAAATACAACTGATTCGTAAAGAAATGAGAATCTATTCTTACAGTCAAGGTTTACATTTAACTCTAACAGCACACCACCTGAGCTATTTTTTTAATACCTTCAGAGGTAAACAACAACTGAGTTACAAATCAACTGATTTTTAGCTGTTCATTAAGATGACTCATGATAGTTTTTTTAGAATGGATACTGTATGCAATCTTGCCAGGATCATCCATTTACTGAGATTAAATGTTAAAAATATATTTGTTTTTACATAAAGTGCTACAGAAATAAAAGTAGAAAATATACAGGGAAATGGAACATATTTGATACTCATGTACACAGCTTGAACAAAAAAATTAATTCCTGTTCATTCAAGCCTCTGAGCTACCCAGGCAATTGTTAAAAACAAGCTTAGCTTTTTAAAAATTACAAAACCTAGATGAAGGTCTAAAGTCACAGTGAATAACGACGGAACATAAAATGAAAAGTGCTGAGAATTGACAGGTTTGGATTTAAAATCTTTAAAATTGTCAAAGTTACAGGCTTATGATGGAGGAAATTCCAATGGCGCAATGAGTCTCACCTATAAATCAATGAAATGATAAAATGAGGAGAAAGAAAGTTTTACACAGTTTAGGAAAATTCATTCCATACTTAGATTGAGGATAAATAGTTTCTTACTGATTTTAATTCATTCATGTGGAAATACAGCTCTAATTAAAATCCTCCAAGAGAAGGCAAAGTCACTGGAATGACAGGTCCTTTGTTTTACATTACATATTGTAAATAATGTTTACAATCATGTTTATCTTTTAATGAAATGTTAAAGGATGCCCTTTCAGGAAAACTGGAATAAATTTGAATTCAAATCCTTTGATAAAATGTATGTGTACACATCCAGGCAACTGCTCTTTTCGTTGCCAAAGAAAACTTCATATCTAAAACCAATAGCTCCCTCCTGTGTCCATCCCTGATATATACAATAAAAATAAGCAAACTGAGCCGCAGGACAGTTTTGCAAGTTTTGTTTTAAAATCCAGTTTTCAAAATAATGCACAAAGAGCTAAATTTTTAAAAAATTGGTTTGATCCTTCAGTCTCCATAATTGAAATAGCAAACAACTATTTTTCCATAAGTAGATTCTCAAGTATTCTGTAAATGCACAGAGGACAAGAAGGACGTAGTACCAAAACCACATTTTGCTATTGATTCTTCAATGATGAAATTTGAAGTTTTTTGGAGGCCATATCGTGATCTTGTGTGGGCATCACAACATCGTGAATTCAGTGTAAGTTGATTTTTATTAGTTCATAAATTCCCCTTGTATTTTGATTACCTCGACCTTCATGTGCTACTAATTCACATAAATGCGGACAGTTTCCAATTTCGGTATTATTTCCAAATGAACTTCCATTTTTAAAATTGACTTTGTATTTGAAATCTGGATTAAGCTGTCATGCTTGTCTTCATGTGCTGTTTTGCTATTGTCTCTGAATTGTTATTTTTGCATTTTTTTAAAGAGAGAACATTAGTGAAGGTAATATGGTTGATTTAATGAATTTTTTCTTCCATAAGGTATTTGATAAAGGTACACATAACAGGACTGTCATGGTATTTAAAGCCTGTGGAATAAGACCACAAGGTATAGGAGCAGAATTAGGTCATTCCACCCATGGAGTCTGTTCCACCGTTCAATCATAGATGATATGTTTCTTAAGCCCATTCTCCTGTCTTCTCCCCATAACCCTTGATCCTCTTACTCATCATGAACCTACCTTTTAATGACTTGGCCTCTACAGCCTTCTATGGCAATGACTTCCTCAGATTCACCACCCTCTAAAGAAATTCCTCCTCATCTCAGTTCTAACGGGTCAACCCTTCACTCTGAGGCTATGCCTACAGGTCTTAGTCTCTCCTACAAGTGAAACACCTTTACTACATCTACTCTATTCAGGCCATTCAGCATTCTGTAAGTTTCAATAAGATTCCCCCCTCATCCTTTTAAATCCTATTGAGTACAAACCCACAGTCCTCAACCATTCCTCATAGGACAAACCCCTCAGCCTGGGATCATTCTTGTAAACTTTCTCTGGAACCCTTCCATAGCCAGCACATCCTTTCACCACAGTCCATCATAGGACCCAAAACTGCTCACAATTTTCCAAATACAGCCTCAGCAGTACATCTCTACTCTTCTGTTCTAGCCCTCTTGAAATGAATGCTAATATTGCATTTGCCTTCCTAACTGCCAACTGAACCTGTGTTAACGTTAAGAGAACCCTGAACAAGGGTTCCCAAGTCACTTTGCGCTTCAGAGTTCTGAAGCTTTTCCCCTTTAGAAAATAATCTACACCTCTATTCTTCCTACCAAAGTGTATAACCTCAGACTTTCCCACATAATATTCCACCTGCCATTTCTTTGTCCACTCTCCTAACCTGTCCAGGTTCTTCTGCGGCCTCCCCGCTTCCTCAACACTATCTGTCCCTCCATGTATCTCCACGCCATCTACAAACTTAGCAACCATTCCCTCAGTTCCTTCATCCAAATGATCAATGTACAATAGGAATAGTTCCAACACTGAACCATGTGGCACTCCACTAATCACTGGCTATCATCCTGATAAAGACATCTTTATTCCCACTCACTGCCTTCTGCCAGTCAGCCAATCCTCTATCCATGCCAGTACCTTGCCCCAACATCATTGACTCTTATCTTACTTAGCAGCCTCCTGTGTAGCATCTTGTCAAAAGCCTTCTGGAAATTGAAATACATCCCATCCAATGGCTCTCCTTTGTCTAATGTTGCCCATTACCTTCGCAAAGCATTCTAACAGATTTATCAGGCATGACCTCCCTCTATGAAACTGTGCTGACTGAGCCCTATGTTACCATTCACTTCCATGTACTCCGCAATCTCAGCCTGAATAATGGACTCTAAAATCTTACTTATAGATGAGACCAGGCTAACCAGCCTATAAATTCCTGTCTTCAGCCCCCCTCCCTTCTTAAACAGGATGTTACAAAGAGGGAAGTCGAACCCCTCTGATAATTAAATTGAAACACAAGCCCCCAATCTGTTATGGCGGGAGTAGAGGTTCCCTTCTAATAATTAAATCCAAAACACCCAGAGAAGCTCACCTTGTCTTTATAATCTAAAAAAAACAGAGGTTAAACTGTTACGGAGAAGGGGAGGTTAAATGAAAGAAAATCCCTGGTATTCACTTTCACTTTATTTATTTAATCCTAACAGTGAACAAATTAACAGAGCTACTAACAAACCGAACAATTCCCTCCTAACCCGTAACTATTCCCTAACTGAACAAAATTCAACTGGTATGCTATTCAAACAAACACAAGTCCCACTTACATAACCCAAGTAGTAAGGAAAACAATAAATTAAAACTTAGTCTCTCACATTCTGCACAGAATGTTTCTTCCGCAATACTCTACCTTCTCCAATGCCTCTCCAATACAAACGCCTTTCTTCTGCCGTTCTCAAGTCATAAATGCCTTTCTTCCCCCGATCCTGCTGTCAGGGATGTTTTCTCTATGCTGACTCTTAGTTAGAAGTGCCATGGTGGCACCTTTTATGGAAAAGACAGTGCTTTCTTAGAGAGTTTAGCGATTTCTTGTGAGAGCTGGGTGCTTATGTCTCGCCTAGCAGTTTGCTCTCACACTGACTTTCAAAAACCCTCTCCTTAGATTCCTTGGATGACATATCAATTTTCTTACAATAGCATTGGTCCAAGGTTGTCAAAATCATCAGATTTAAATTCAATTAGCTTTCAATCACTAAATGCTTGTTTTAAATTAATTGGCTGATTCCAACTAGTTGCCAAAACATCAAAACAAGCCTAAGATTTCCACTCACACAGCCAATTGATACATGTTTTAATTTTAGAACTGGTTACATGCAGACACTTTTTTTTCTGTATAAATTTCTAAGCTTAGAAAAGCACTTTATCTCTGAAAGAAACCACACACTCTACAAAACTTCGTAACACAGGGTATTACATTAGCTATTTTCCCATTCTCTGAGACCGGCCCTAACTTCAGTGATTCTTGAAAGATCACCACCAATGCCTCCACAATCTCCTCAGCTATCTCCTTCAGAACTCTGGGGTGTAGTCCATATGGTCCAGGTGAATTACTTTTTTAAATCTCTCATGGGATACTGGCATCTCTGACTAGGCCAATATTTATTGTTCATCCCTAAAAGCCCAGAGGGCAGTTAACAGTCAATGACATTGCTGTGGATCTGGAGTCATCAAATAAGGATTACAGTTTTCCTTCCCTTAAGGACATTAGTGAACCAGATGTACTTTCCCAACAATTGACAGTGGTTTCCTGGTCAACACTATTTCCGTAAAGAGATAGCAGGAACTGCAGATGCTGGAGAATCTGAGATAACAAGGTGTAGAGCTGGATGAACACAGCAGG
>JAHRHZ010000058.1:15098243-15148574 GCA_024137785.1 Ginglymostoma cirratum | reverse complement strand
GTCAGCCTTCCTGCTCCTCTGATGCTGCTTGGCCTGCTGTGTTCATCCAGCTCTACACCTTGTTATCTCACTATTTGCTTCAATCCAGGTTATTTATTGAATTCAAATATCACTATCCTCCATGGCTGAATTTGAACCCAGGTCACCAGAACAGTAGCTGAGTTTCTGGATTGATAGTCTGGTGATAATGCCACTTGGCCATTGCCTCCCTGTGTCTAGCTTATAGTGACCAAGAGCCCAGCCAACTCATACAGCATGATGCAAGTGGTGGTCGTCTTAAGACTTAATTTGACCTCACTATTATAAGAGTTGAAAAAGAACCCCACAATATGCCTTCTGCCTGTCCAAAAAATCTGTTTCCTGTCATTCAGCCAACTTCATATTGTACTCAAAACGTTAACATAAAAAATAATTGCTGACACCATCCTTCTTTTAGGTTGCAATTTGCAGAGTCCACATTATCAACTACTGTACAGGAGAAACACTCCAATGAGGAGAAGCTCTTATCTTAAACAAGATACATTTTATTGCATTGTATCCACCAGGTGCAATTATATCTTTTTATTTGTTCAAAGAATGTGGGCATCACCGGCTAGGTCGGCATTTATCGCCATCCCAAATTGCTCAGAGGGCAAAGCGTCAGCCACATTGCTGTGGTTCTGGAGTCACATGTTGACCAGACGAGGTAAGGACAGCATTTTCCTTCCCTAAGGGACATTAATATTGGAGTGATTGTAACCAAGTGGACCTTGTTAACTATGAGGTTCTTGATTGGGTTTGCTAACCTGGGCCAATCAGGAAAGCCTTGCCTGACCATTATAACCAGGAGATTAGCTTCTCTGCAGTTGAGAACTGACTCTGAGTTGGCTGGCTACAGGAAAGTAAGGTTTTTAAGATGGTGATGTTTTAAAATGTAATCTTTCACAGCAAGTGGGTACTACTGACTTGGTCAGCATTTGTTGTCTGTTCCCAACTGCCCTTGAGAATCCAGTAAAGTGCCAATCTCTTGAAAAATTGCAGTTCAATGTGTAGCAGGTACACCCACAATTTTGTTAGGAAGAGATTTGAAAATTTTGGCCCAGCAACAGTAAAGGGATGATGAAATAATTCAGCTCCAAATCTGTTTTGGAGGGGAACTTGCAGATGGTGCATGTATTGCTACCCTTGTCCTTTAGGTAGCAAATGTCATGGGTTTGGTAGGTACTGTTGAAAGAGGTTTGAAAAGTTGCTGCAGTGCATTTTGTGTAAGAAACACACTGCTGCCATTGTGCACTGGTGCTGGAGTGAGTGAATGCTTGAGGTGGCAGATTGGCTGCCAATCAAATGGTTCCTTTATCCTAAGCAGTGTCAAATTACTTGAATGATGAAGCTGTGCTCATGCAAATGAGTGGAGAGTATTCCATTACACTCCTGATTTTGTCTTGTAAATGGTAGAGAGGCTTGGGAAGCAAGGAGGTGTGTTACTACAGATAAAGCCCTAATAACATAATGGGAATTCACAGTTTCAACTGTTTCATTTTTGGTCTGGTCTGATTGGGTGATATTGCAGGGATAAAACCTCCTTTATTAAAGGAGTAGCTACCCTTTTAAAGAATTAACCCTAACTTTTTGCCATGATTTTAACAATTAATGTGTAAAGGCAACATTTTCTTGAAACTCATAGGTTGAGCATTGAGGATCTGTTGTTTACACAACGTTAATCAACAGCATAAATTATTCAGCAATTTGCAACTCACCAGCTATTTCTTCCTTGTCTTACCACAAATTGCTAAAGGATGAATGCACTAATGGTATGTGCAACAAACTTACAGTTGATTTGCCAGAAAGTTCTGGTTAAATACATTTGGACTCAACTACTGCCACACGTCTGAATGGACTTGGCTTCACCGTCACCACTTCAGAAGTGAGAATGAAACAGTTATACTTTGCATGGATACCAGAACAGGGACCATAATTTTGCCATGTTTTTCCCATTGAGTCGCACCATCAACGGTGTTGTATTTTATTGCAACTGGCCTCTACTTACTTTTACTACATGCAAAATTAAATCTGTTTTGCATCAAGGAAGTTGTTCACTAGGAGGAGAAACATCTGTCTACTTCTCTATCCAAACAAAATAGAATAACAGAAAAAGGGCACAGCACTTCTGTGAGTAGCAAGTTTTCCCAAGTTGCATAACCTTATTGATGGCACAAGGAAAGCAATTACATTGCTCATTTACTTTTTTCTATTCATTTTGTGGGATGTGGGCGTCGCTAGCTGGCCAGCATTTCTTACACATCCCTAGTTGCCCTTGAGAAGGTGGTGGTGAGCTGCCTTCTTGAACTGCTGCATTCCTCCTGCTGTGAGTTGACCCACAATGCTATTAGGGAAGGAATTCCAGGATTTTGACCCAGCGACAGTGAAGGAACAGCGATATATTTCCAAGTCAGGATGGTGGGGAACTTGGAGGTGGTGGTGTTCCCATATATCTGCTGCCCTTGTCCTTCTAGATGGAAGTGGTCGTGGGTTTAGAAGGTGATGTCTGAGGATCTTTGGTGAATTTCTGCAGTGCTTCTTATAGATAGTACATACTGCTGCTGAGTGTCGGTGGTGGAGGGAGTGAATGCTTGTGGATGTAGTGCCAACCGAGTGGGCTGCTTTGTCCTGGATGGTGTCAAACTTCAAGTGCTGTTGGGGTTGCACTCTTCTAGGCAAGTGGGGAGTATTCCATCACACTCCTGACTTGTGCCTTGTAGATGGTGGACAGGCTTTGAGGAGTCAGGAGGCCAAGCAGCATCTGTGGAGAGAAAGTAGAGTTAACATTTCGGGTCCAGTGATCCTCGTTCTGAACTGCTGCTCTGAAGACTCAGCAGTTCTGAAGAAGGGTCACTGGACCCAAAACATTAACTTTGCTTTCTCTCCACAGATGCTGCCTGACCTGCTGAGTTTTTCCAGCAATTCATGATTTTGTTTCTCTCTTCTTCATCCTGTCTGAAGCTTTAATTTTTTCGGGTCAACTCCCTTAATAAATCATCCCGGGTAACACAGTTTGGACAACACCTTGCACAGTACTTTTGTTATCGTTTCTATTGTATCTTTTGGCTGGACTGATTTTGTTCCTTTCGACTTTTACGTCCTGTGAATGTTATCTCTTATGTGCCCAGCATGCACTTGTCTACATTTACTGAAAGTATTGCTGACTAAAACCTAGCCAGTACTCATCTCAGACTTGCATCATGTTCCTTGCTATTGGCTTCATTAATACTTATATCATCTGAGTTATTGGAATCACCTTATGGATTTCATGTTGGTAAATCTCTAGTGTTGCGTAGATATCAAATGCCAATTTATTTTATTGATGAAGTCTAAAATGAGTGACAAAATTGTGTTCTTTCTTGAAGTAATATTCATTCTCAAGTGCGGGTATATCCACTATAAAGTTTGAATTTGGAAAATTCCCTGCTTCTTGACAACTCCAGAATTAGGTGACTTTCTCTTATTACCATTTCATTCACTTGTTGCATATCAGTACAGAACCTGATGTCAGCTTTTGGTTTAGGCATGACTATATAAGGCATCATTCATGATGTAGCCCTTCTGTTGGCTCTATAATGTCTTAGTCAGTCAGTTCCTTGATCTTTGCCTCAATGCCCCTTGACATTAAATGGCATTCCCATCACTGTATCCTCACTATCAACAGCCAGGGGTTACCATTGTCCAGTAACTCAACTGGGCTCTCTATATAAATATTGTACATACAATAGCAAGTCACAGGCTAGGAAGACTGCAGCAAGTAACTCATGTCGTGACTTTCCAAAGGTATCTATAGGCACAAGTCAAACGTGTGATGGAATACACTCCACTTGACTGGTCAAGTGCAGCTCCATCAACACTTGAAGCTTGGCAGCAGCCCACTTGATTGACATATCCACAAACATTCAGTCACTCTACTGCTGACCCTCCGTAGCAGCAGTGGGTATTATCTGCAAAATACACTGTGAAAATTCACCAAAGAACTTTATACAGCACCTTCCAAACCCAGAACCACTTCCAAGAAAAAGGACAAGGACAAATGATACATAGAAACACTACCCATCGGCAATTTCCCCTCCAGGATGGTGAGTGGCTTGATTTGGAAACATATCATGGTTCGTTCACTGTCACTGGGTCAAAATACTGGACTTCCCTCCCTAACAGAATTGTGGGTCTCCCTATAGCACGTGGATTACTGTAGTTCAAGAAGACACCTTAAAAACACCTTCTCAAGGGCATCTGAGGCAGCAAGGGCAATAAATTTTGCACAAAATGATAAGCACTCAGCTCATCGATTGGACCAGGCTGCATCTCAGAGCTACTCATATGCTCTCGTAGTGCTCACTCCATTAGCACCTAGTGGCTTGCCCACAGCATGCCTGTCTTGCCTTATTATGCTAATTAACACAGTCACAAGCCAGGTAACAGTCCTTAGTCAGAGAGACGCACATCTAGCAAAATGCTATGTGCCGTGTGCCACCAGCTTACGAGACAAACACACTGCAAGTAGCCAAGTCTCTCAGTCTTGGGTTGTGGTCCTCTCTGGTCCGTGGAGGTGCCCATCAGTTCGGGGTCCCAGCACACCAAGTTAAGGGCATTCTCCCAACATGATTCAAAGGGATATGCCACGGTTGGGCATCCAGTTAGGGTGGTCTCAGACAGGGAGTATATTGCCTCTGCAGTCCAGAGTCAATAATTTGGATTCACAGTGGCCAGTCTTGGGAAAGGGCTAACATGATCAGGGAAATGTATAGACACCAGGCAAGCAACTGGGCATGTCTGCTGCGGGTCTGCCCAGGAAGGTGGGTGGTGGGGGTGAGCATGGAGAGTCCATCAAGAACTGCTACAAAAAATAAGGTTAAAGGGTTAGGGTGCAGGGGGTCTTGGTGGGGGCAAGGATGACCATTGCCATAGAACTGAATCTTGGCAGGATGCTCTTTGGTCTGGGGCCTTCAGGCTATGAGGAAGAGCAGATTATAATTGTGAAGGGAGGCAGCAGGAACTGTAAGCGGAGGATATGGTAAAGCATGGCCAATGTTGGAGAGCTGGTTGTCCACAGTAGGCAGCACTGTGGCTTTGAGGGTGAAGGGCATCACACAACCAAACCAGATATGGTCATCTCATATGCCTGGCAAGTGTAGGTATATGCATGTGGGGTGGGTAGGAACTTAGAGAAGTGTGAATACCCCAGGCTTGATGAGATGGCCTACTAAATGGGGGATGTGGATGTTCAGAGGCTAAATGGCACATTCAGGATGAGTCTGGAAGCCGTTGGCAGAGAAGCCAGCACTGTTGCCTTCCACTGTAATGCAAATTGAAAATGCGCAAAGATGAGGAAAATGGCTGCAACACATGGAGTGGGCAGGGTAAGTGATTTGATCTGTAAGGGGTGGGGCAGCAACCACCAGTTGGAGTGTTTAAGGAAAAATAGCATTGATCACGGACACTGATACTGTACAGGACAAAGGCAGGTAGTGTGCCTACACTCTGGCCATCCAACAGCATTGACCATTTCTGCATGTTGCACTTCTATGGCATAGTTGCTGCTAAACAAGGCAATGACAGCTACAACTTTACACAAAGCGGGAACTAAACATTATGGGTATTGAACAAAAGGTATCAGCATGACCCAATACCATATATACATATTCTACCCCCTACTTCCAGACGGTGTACTAGACTCTCGGTGCAGACTTCCATCCATTTAGCCTCCTCTGTGGCCGTGAGAAGATGCCAGAGGTGTAAAAATGCATTTTGAACCAACATAGAGGGACTAACAGCTACATATAATGTTGAAGCACAAATATTTATACATTAGCTGAAAGTCACAAACAAGCAGCTATGACCTGTGTCACCATAGTGCCCTCAATACATTTTCTTCTTCCTCTCTCCCCCATTTCATCTTAGTGTGCTCCCTTCATTCCCAGCAGAGGTGGAGGAAGCTAGCTCAGCAGTCATGCCCATTCACCCTGGAGTTATGATGAAACAACATCAGGGGTACTTGTATCCAGACAGGTCATACGTGTTGAGGGTCTTCCTGAAAGAGGCAAGTTGAGACTCCTCAATCTGATCTTCAAAAGGTCGGGTGGCAGCAGGCAAGGTGGAAGTGAAGGACCCGGCCAGCTCTACAGTGGCCTGACTGAAAACTGTCAGGGATCGAGATGCAGTCCCTCCTCTGGATTGATGTTTCCTGGCAATTCCTTGACTGCTTGGGAGGAGGGACACTTGGACTGGGGTCAAGATTCCCCACCTCCTTATCATCATTACTTTCGTCTTGAAGACAAAAGGGTGGGGCAATGGACTGCAGGCTTGTGCATTCTCCGGAGGCCGAAGTGTACTGGAGTTGGCCTACCATGGTGGCTGCCAATCTGTCCACTGTCACATGATTTACTGCACTTATGGGCACTTTTGGGCAATAAGGACATTTACATCCTAAGTGCCTATCTTTTACTGCTGTTCCTCCATGTACATATGGATGAAGTCTATGATTGCCATCACCAAAGGGTCATTACTGCCTGGGCCTCAGCAGATGACTAGTCTTTAGGAATCGTCAGAGTGCCAGCAGAGTGTGGTACTTAATTGTTTGGCAGGACACGGATATCTGTATGCCCCTGCAGGAGCAATCTCAATCTTCTCCTGCAAGGGCAAAGATTCTTGGCTTGTAGGAGATGAGGAGCCAAATATTGGGCACCTCCCCCTTCCACCTGTACAGCCTTGCTCTGCCTTGTTTTCCTGTAATGACATAAATATGGGGAAAGAGTTAGATAACTGTGGGTGGCATGGCTGTTAGTGCACATGCATGTTGGAGAAAGGTAGTTTGGGACTGATGAGACAGCACCGAGTGCATGTAGGGTTAGTGGTGGTGGAAGCCATGAGGGCAAATCAAGCAAGAATGAGGGAAGGTGTTGCAGGCAATAACGAGGGTGGCAGAGCATGATCCTCAGTGGTGGGTGGTGCATCGGCAGCGATAGAGCAAGCTATGAGGTAGCAGAGAGCAAAGTGTGATACTCACGTTCTTGTAACACTGCTGGCCATTCATCCACTCCCTGGAGACAGCACTGACCCTGCTGCAACCTTAAACCAGGCTAATATGTTCTGTTGGAATGGTCTCCTCCGCCTTCTCTGGGAAAAGGGCTCCTCTCCTTTACACCAGCCCATTCACAAGGATCTCCATGTCCCTGACACAATTCAAACTTTACTAAACAATCATAGATTTCAGCTCTTAATATCTTATCCTAGCATTGTATACAGAGATATTTGATGCTGAAGTCCACTATAATCAGCTGTTATCATGAAACCAATCTATCGTTCTGTGAAAGTGTCAAAATTATCAGTATTGGCTGCTTCCAGCATAATTTTGGAATACATAGAAGAGAATTCCTTCCAGCAGAGCACCTACAGACCAACCCTACAATCTTAGAATGAGAAGGAAAGTGAAGAAGGCGATGAGGTGAAATAGATGAGACCATATGAGTGCTCAATCTAGGAAAAAAGGTACATCAATTATGTTTGGACAAGTAAGAAATTGGCTGTGGCAAACAGACCCTTGGTTTGACAAAGGAGTATAAACACTGCCATTTTTGAGATGAATCATCTTGCCTGTCAAGGTCAGAATTAATAACCTTCCATTAATTAAAGCCTCCAATCATCTCAGTAGCAGTCAGCAGAACTACAGTGTACACTTGGACTTGCAGCATCCGAATAAGAAGATAGTGGGTTCAAGATCCAATCCAGAACATGAGCACGAAATTAAGACTAACATTCTAATGCAGAACCAAAAAGTGCAGGTATTGTCTTTCAGATAAGATGTTAAACTGAAACCCTGTGTGCCCTCTCTGGAGGATATAAAGGACCTTATAAGGGCTACTTGGAAGAAGAACAGGGGCGTTCAGAGTGTTACCTCCAATCCTGGCTACTATGTCTCCCTCAACCAACTTTGCAAAAACAAATTATCTGCTAATTATTACATTTTGTTTGTGGGAGTTGGTTTTGCACAAATTGGCTGCAGTATTGCCTATGTTTCAACAATAAATATGATTCAACAAAGTACTTAATTCGCTGTAAAGTACTTTCGGACATGCAGTGGTCATGAAAGATACCAAAGAAGGGCAAGTCCTTAAAATTAACACTTGTTCAATATTTGATTATGAATCTCCGAAGTCCCCTCTCATACCTAAAGCATTGATGTCCAATAATGTCCAGAATACATTACAAAAACTGAGGTCACATGGAAACTAAGCTAAAACATTACAAACATCCGCAGCAGTGTGGTGCAAAAAAGACAAACATTATTTCAGCTTATTCAACATTAATACAACTTTGGTCATTATATGAACATTCTGAGTTTTTTCTTTGCATCAGTAGGAAATGTTTTTATGATGCTTTGATAATTTGCACAAACTGTGTAGCCATACTCAGTCAAGCCAAGCATTTTTGAGGTAGAGGAAGTCAACCAACTGAAGCAACTTTTACAAGAATTACAGATTCACAATGGGAAATAACTGCATGTGAGTATCTGTGTTTAGAAAAACTGTATTAAATAAGATGAGAGAGAAAGAAAGAAAATGAAAGAATGAGGAAAAAGCGTGCAATACTTTTTAAGTAAATATTGAAAACATACAGTAGCAAATACTACAATATAAATTTTAAAATGAACAATTATCCTTTGGGAAGGAAGAATAACTAATACCCAACAGAAATGTACCTGAAATGAGACTGAGAGAAGGCTTCCTAGAAAGATTTTTAATCTGTATGTTACCATGCCTTGAAATACCTGATGCTAATATTGAGTAATAACAGTAAAAGAAATGATCTATTCCCCAGTCCTACCTTTGCTTTTTGCAGTATGTACAATTATGAGTTTAACCAAAAACTAAAAAGGAACATAAAAAGGTACTTGCAAAGCAATTGTTATAAATCAAATGTTGAATGCCAGTCTCTAATATACACTCTGACTTAGAGTCATGAAACTCACACGCAGCCAGTTTCTTAATTTGTGAGTTTCACCTTGAGTTCCTTGGACAAAATAAAAGCATTTTGCGCAGAGTGCCATTCAGAAGCAGCTGTTTACTTGGTGACTTCATTTATATCTTTTCCCTCCCTGCAGGTGATGTCGCACACTGTGTAAGTAACTTATAACAACATAATGCTGCCAACAAATTATGAGGCAATAATTCAACCATGCAGTTCCTGCAATACTGTAATACATAAGAGTGAAACACGAGTGGCTTGTGTGGAGGTGAATCATGGAATGAAGTCACTGAGTCATTTGGTAGTCTTCATTATTTATAGTGTGCACTAGTGTAAGGAAACAGAAGTTTATAGTTCCAGAGGTCATTTAACCCATCATGTCTGTGACAGATCTTTATTCAAGAACTACAATACCAATCTCACTACCATGCTTTCACCCCATAGTCCTGTATCTTCCCATGCTTCAAATATTTATTGAGCTTGCCCTTCAAGGACATAACAGATTCTGTCCTTGTCTCTTGTATGAGTGCATTCTAGAATTCAGTAACCTTCTCTATAAAGAAATTCCCCATAACCTTTTGTCAATGACTCCATATCCAAAAGAAATAAGTACTTTCCCAGCTGCTAAGTAGAAGCCGTTTCTGATCAAAATTTTATTAACTCTCTTCTTGATCCCTCCCTCCATTTCAGTTTAAGGAATTCTGCTTCTCAATGTTCTCTTCATCAACAAACACATAGAGCTAGACCCTATATATACTCCACTGTGAAGGAAAACCAGAAGTGAGGTAACCCAACTCCATGCACACCAAAGTTTAAATACCAGGCGGGCAAAACACAACAGCACTTCATCAGAGGCTGCACTGATGATGCTATCTAGTTGGGTAATGAAATGTCTGCGGAACAACGAACAAGCTTGGCGAGCCAACCAGCCACAAGAAACAAATAGTATGGGAGTCATTAAGGGTTTTTTGACCTCCTCTTGAGATGGGGTATCTTGAGTAAAGCCAGGAATTATTGCCTATCTTTTGTTTGCTCATTGTGGTCTTGATGAGCACTGCCTTCATGAATTTCTACAGTCCATGAATTTCCACTGTCTATGTAGTGAAGGTGTCAATGTTAGGAATATAAGTCCCCTTAAGGGTGAAAAAACAAATAGCTTTAGAGTTGATTGAGAGCAGATGCAGCCAGGTTTCAAGTCCTACCTGCTGTAGAGGTGTGTCATAATATCTCTGAAAAGATTCATTAGAAAATATCAACAGCTGCATTTTCCCCCTCGAATACCATTTTAATTTAATTCCCTCCCTCTTTCTAGACCCTACCCTTTTGTTATTGGTGCAGTGCCCCTGGTGGGCAGTGCTTATAAATTCTTAACTGGTCAAATGATGACATGGGTGATGTAATGGTTTTTGAGCTGGGTTCTTCTTCATGTGGACCTGCTCTTATGCCTGGCAAAAGTACCCAGCAATAAGTCAAGGCAGTGGCTATGGGAGGATCATAGTTCCTGACTGCCTTCCCCTCTCCCATGTCTACATTCGTGCTAGGATGTCATTAAAGAGGGAACACCCTCAAAGCTTTGAGAGAGAGATGGGCACCACAGGGGCTGGAGCACATTATTTCCCCCTCCAACTCCATTTTAATTTATTTTGTTCTCTCTCTTCTTACCCTCTGCCATTTTTATTGATGTCGTACTGTCCTTTTGGGCAATGCTTGTTAATTGCTCTTTTAATTGGTGAAATGGGTAATTTGGTAGTGTTTTGCATTGGTGGTCATTTTCCAGAGTTCTATAGATTCTGGAACAGTACTGCAGATTGGAGTGTAGCTAATGTCACTCCAATATTCAAAAAGGGAGGTAGAGAGAGAACAGGGAATTATAGACCAGTGAGCCTAACATTGATGGTGGGGAAAATTCTTGAATCCATTGTCAAGGATTTTATAGCAGAGCATTTAGAAAGTAGTAGCAGGATCAGACACAGTCAGCATGGATTTATGAAGGGGAAATCATGCTTGACAAATCTTTTGGAATTCTATGAAGATGTAAGTAGTAGAGTTGAAAATGGGGAGCCAGTCGATGTAGTTTATCTGGACTTTCAGAAAGTGTTTGACAAAGTCCCACATAAGAGATTAGTGTGCAAGATTAAAGCACATGGGACTGGGGGAAGTGTACTGAAATGGATCGGAAATGGTTGGCAGAGAGGAAACAAAGAGTAGGAATTAATTTCAAATTGGCAGGCAGTAATTAGTGGGGCTCCACAAGGATCGGTGCTGGGACCCCAGCTATTAACAATATATATTAATGATTTGGACGAGGGAACAAAATGTAACATCCCCAAGTTTTCAGATGATACCAACTTGGGTGGGAGGATGAACTGCGATGAGGATGTGGAGATCCTTCAGCATGATCTCAACAGGTTGGGTGAGTGGGCAAATCAATGGCTAATGCAGTATAATTTGGATAAATGTGAGGTTATTCACTTTGGGAAAAAAAACAATAAGGCAGATTACTATAATAATGGCTATAAATTGGGAAAGGGGTGTGTGCAGCGGGACCTGGGTGTCCTTGTGCACCAGTCGCTGAAGGTAAGCATGCAGGTGCAGCAGGCGGTAAAGAAGGCAAATAGTATGTTGGCCTTCATTGCGAGAGGTTTTGAGTACAGGAGCAGGGATGTGTTGTTGCAGTTGTACAGGGCCTTGATGAGACCACACCTAGAATAGTACATGCAGGTTTGGTATCCTTTTCTGAGGAAGGATGCTCTTGCTCTTGAAGGAGTGCAACGAAGGTTTATCAGGCTGAATCTGGGGATGGTGGGTCTGACATATGAAGTGAGATTGACCAGGTTGGGATTGTTTTTACTAGAATTCAGATGAATGAGGGGGGATCTCATAGAAACTGACACAATTCTAACAGGACTGGACAGGGTAAATGCAGGGAAGATATTCACAATGAACAGGACCAGAGGTCACAGTATGAGGATTCGGGGTAGACAATTTCGGATGGAGATGAAGAGACATTTCTTCACCCAAAGAGTGGTGAGCCGATGGAATTCATTACCACAGGAAGTAGTGGACGCCAAAACATTGAATGTATTCAAGAAGCAACTAGATACAGCACTTGGGGTGAATGGGATCAAAGGTTATGGGGAGAAAGCAGGATTAGGCTATTGATTTGAACGATCAGCCATGATTGTGAATAATGGCAGAGCAGGCTTGAAGGGTCAAATGGCTTCCTCCTGCTCCTATCTTCTATGTTTCAATGTTTCATTTAAAGTAAAGGCTGGGTTCCTCCAACACCATTTTAATTTAATATTCTCCCTTTCATCCTACCCTTAACTATTTTAGTGCTGCACTGCCCCTGGTGGATAGTGCGAGATAGTTGATAACTTTAATTAATGACACAGGTGATTTGGTGGTAGCTTATTTTTTTAAAAAGTGCTGGGATCTAGAGCTCAAGATGCAGTGGTCACTCCCTACCTCTGGGCCAGACGAACCTGGTTCAAATTCCACCTGCTCCAGAGGTGTATTGTAACATGTTTGAACAGGTTAATTAAAAATATCCACAATATTTTCAACGTGGCAGAGCTGATAGCGTTCCTGCCTCAAACTCAAAGTTTTATACACAAACTTGATTGTGTAATCTTTACCTGTAGTGGTGTCATGGTAATGCCACTGGACAAATCAGAAGGAGGCCATAACTCAAACACAACCAGAGCAGCTAGCGCAATTTATGCCCGGTAGAATATGAGATACCTAATTAGAGCAGAGATAATAGGTACTGCAGATGCTGTAGAATCTGAGATAACAAGGTGTGGAGCTGGATGAACACAGCAGGCCAAGCAGCATCAGAGGAGCAGGAAGGCTGATGTTTCGGGCCTAGACTTTCTGAAGAAGGATCTAGGCCTGAAACGTCAGCCTTCCTGCTCCTCTGATGCTGCTTGGCCTGCTGTGTTCATCCAGCTCCACACCTTGTTATCTAATTAGAGCCATGTGTTTGATTCCTGTTTTGGGTGCCTTTTTTTTAGTAAAATCTGGGGCTACAGGGTTCTTGTGGTGCTGTGATTGTATCCCTACTTTCCACCTGACCAGGTGATATAATATGAACAGGCTAAGATCTGGGTTCTGGTGGGTTGGGCTTGTTATTTGTTACTGTTTAGTTGTTTTAATTAATTGGCTAATTAGTTAGGCCAGGAGAATTTTTTTAAAAAGCTGAATGTATTTCCTTTGTTAGCTTTCCCTCTTTTTTTGTTGTTCTGCCGGATGGGCAGTTTCTGCTAATTGTTAGTTGGATGCTAAGACACTGCAACGTGTTTAAAATCTGAATAAAAGAGCCAAGTTCTTCTATCTCTTGTTTCCTCCTTTTTTTTGTTATTCATAATTTGGTGGCTCTATTTAAAAATAATTTCAAAAAGATCTGAGTTTTTTTTCCTCTTTGGGTTTTCCTCTTTTTTTTTTTAGTTTTGGTTAACATCACAGTTCCCCAGCAGATGGTTTATTGTCTGTTCAGTTGGTGATTAGATTTTTTTAAAAAAAGTGCTGGGTTCTTCCCCATTGGGGTGTTGGTTTCTGGAAACTGCACAAAAAGGAAAGGTGGTGGAAACTGGCTTTTGTGCTAAATCATAGACATACAGTTAAAACCCCATGAACCTCTGGAAGTCTTCAGCTGATTAATTCAACACATAGATATCGATCTTTTAAACAATAGTACTGCTCAGTGTTTGGCCAGTTCCAGGATTTTCATCCAGTGACAATGCAGGATTAGCAATAGAAATCAAATGAAGGTGTATGTGACTTGGAGTGTTATTTGCAGATGGTGGTTACTCAATGTCTCTGCTGACTTCAATGTTCAGAATGGTAGAAATTATGGGTTTTGGTAGTGTTGTCAAAGAAACCTTAATAAGTTGCTACAATGCATCCCTGATAAAGTATACTCTGCAACCATAGGATTCCAGTGACCACTGAAGTGGAACTTTGAGGTGATTGGGTTGCTGATCAAATTAAATGTTTGTGGTGGATGGTGTTATTCTAACTGCACCCATTCAGACAAGGGAGGTGTGTTCCATAATACAACTAATGTTGTCTTACAGTGGTCAGAAAGTGCGTCACATTGCAGAATACCCAGTAGCTGCCATTTTCTAAATAATTTTCTGGATAATATTTACACCAATGATGTTACTGGTGAAGGATTTGGTAATAATAATGCTTTTGCACATCATTTGAAATGGTTAGAATCACTCTTATTTCAGATGGGTATTGCATGACACTTGCATGGCTTGTCTTTTATTTGCCATATTAGGAAAGCATAGATGTTTTTCAAGTCCTTCTGCAAGTGGGACAGATTGCATCATGATCTGAGGATTTACAAATGAAACTGCACACTGTACAATCATAAACTTTAATGAGGTGATGCTATGCTGGATTGTTTTTCTCCATCTCAAAGTTACCTAAAACTAATTATTGCTCTCCAATGTGTATCCAGTCTGACAATAACTCAGTACAGTCTGATTTGCTGGCCAATAAACTCGTAGTAAACCCAAACCTAAGAAGGTAATATTAACAGTGGAGAGAATGCAATGCAGTTTTACCAAAATGATATTTGGACTGTAAGTGATAAAGTGCAAAGAATAATTTCACAAACTAGACACAAAACACATGACAGTAAATGCCAGAAATCTGAAGGAAAACAAGAAATGCTGGAAACCCTCAGCAGCATTTGTGAAGTGAGAAGTAGTTAACATTTCAGGTCAAGGACCCTTCATCGGAACTATGACAAAAAATTCAATGCAATAGGTTTTGGGCAAGGGCTGGTTGGGGCAAGTAAAAGAGGTTGGCCTCTGAAAGGGTTGAAGACAGGATAGATTGAATAACAGACAAGATAATCCTACAGGGCCAAAGGGAATTGTGATGGAGCATGGTGAGAATTAAAGACAGAATATTTGACTTGAACAGGTAAGCTGCTGTCTAAAAGCAAAAATGACATAAATACAAAGAAAAAAAACCAAAACATGAAGGAAATGAAACAAAATGGGATTATCGTTTCACTTAAACAACATGAAGGCAGTACTGTGAATTTGAATCAGTGTGGAAGCAGACATTTGGCACATCGCGTTCACACCAACCCTCCGAAGAGCATCCCACCCAGATCCACCCCACTACCCTATCCCTGTAGCCTTTCCTATTTCCCACAGCTAATCCAACTAGCCTGCACATCTCTAGGTACGATGGGAAATTTAGCATGGCGAATCCAACAAAGGAGTATCAGGAAGATCTTGCTAAGTTATGAAACATGCTGGATGATCAGTTTCACGTGAAGTGTACTTCAGAATTCTCCATGTGAAGCTGATGTCTGATTGACAACGGCCACAAGAATCAATTGATCAATAGGTGCCTTGATAAGGGCAAGGACAATGATTCTCTGAGGCCAAGTTGTCTGATCACATGATGGAACTAGTTATGCCATTGACACTCAGATTTCCCAAAAGATCCTGGAGGGGAATGTCACAGCATTGACACATTACTAATGATGATAGAAAATTTGAAGCCATTATAACCAGATGGTATCTGCAAGCATTATGTAAAGCCAGTATTGTTGTAGTAGTCAGGGCACACAAACTAAGAATGTCATGTGGGAAATATGGTCTGTTACTGTCAGTACAATGCTGTCCTATGTTACAAAATCTTTGCTAGTCATGCTGTGCAAAAGGACATTAGGCTTGCCTGCACTAGAAATCTGGGTGTACTACATCAGGACCCAACCAGAGAAAAATCACATGCAGCTACACCACAGTATTGCTAGAGATCAGCATAAGCACAAGAATATTCGAAGTTAGCAGTAAGTCAAATGGGGATGAAGATTCAGAGTGGAAAAGTCTATAAATCAGAAGGCAAACTGGCTTTCCACATTGAGTTTTTCACAATGTATGAATAAAGTGAAACAGTTTGAGTCTTTTTCCACGATTGGTATTATGTGCCCAAATTAAAACACCAAACACACAATTACAATCAATTACACAAATTAATAAATGAGACAATTTAATAAGAGTGAATGCAAACTGTTTTACCAGTCAGAGTCTTGAAGAAAACATATCTAAATTGTTGGAATGCTGAAAGCACATCACCGTTTTATGGCAGGACTTGGGAAGTGGGGAAGAGCAGGGTGGTTAATAGACTTGGAAGAAAGGTAATAAAACCAAGTTTCATTCTGGCATCCAACTTGCCCTGTAGTACAATCAACTAGAATCATAAGACAATACACCTACAAGTCAACAACACCCAACTGATGAGTCTACATCTCAGAAAGTTTATCGCATCATAAAATCTTGGAGGATTGTTAAAGCCACCTATACACTATAGACTTTTTAAATTCTTCAGTTCTTATTTTTGTGTAAATAGCTTTCACAACCACCCTTAGATATATGCATTTTCATTCTGTATGTGTAAGATTTTATCCTGGAAGGGGGTAATGTTGTCGTATCACTTTAAGAAGAAACACACGAATAAGCAAGCAACCAAGGATGTAGAATATGAGAGTAGCTGCAATTGTCAGTCTATATTGCAGCACATATTGTTGAGGACTATTGCTGTACTTTCCTTTAATAATAGTTGTCTTTTGTTCATTACCCACATGATATCCAAACTCCCGTGATCTCTGACCTTTTCCTGACCTTCCCTTTTGTTCCACTTGTCCCTTACCCCCTTAACAACAGCATCAGATCCATCATTTTGCTACTTCTCTTCAGTTCCAAATAAAAGTCACCTCAGACTTGAAGCATATTTTTCTCTCTACAAATTTTTTTTTTCTTTACTCAGTAATGAGATGAAGATGTCGCTGGCTAGGCAGCATTTATTGTCCATCTCTAATTGACCAGAGGGCAGTTCAGAGTCAACCACATTGCTGTTGGTCTGCAGTCACATGTAGGGCAAAGAACAAAGAAAATTACAGCACAAGAACAGGCACTGTGGCCCTCCAAGCCTGCACTGAAATACAAGACCAGGTAAGGATAGCAGTTTCTGTCCCTAAAGGACATTAGTGAATCAGGTGGGTTTTTCTGGCAATCAACAATGGATTCATGGTCATCATTTGATTCTTAATTTCAGATATTTTATTGAATTCAGATTCTACCATCTGCCATGGCAGGATTTGAACCAAGGTCCCCAGGGCATTACCCAGGCCTCTGGATTAACAGTCTGGCAATAATACCAATAGACCATTGCTTCCCTATCACACGTTGCCAGATCTGCCGAGTTTCCCGAACAATGCTTGTTTTTAGTCAGATCTCTAACATCTGCAGTGTTTTTGTAGTGATTGCAATGAGGTCAACCAGTTGGACTGCAATAGAAAATGACTTCCCTTACTGGAGCTGTTAATCTGGTCCAATCAGGGAGCTCTGGCTGACAAAAAAACATGTCAGAGATATTGACACTC
Source organism: Ginglymostoma cirratum (assembly GCA_024137785.1). NCBI lineage: Eukaryota > Metazoa > Chordata > Chondrichthyes > Orectolobiformes > Ginglymostomatidae > Ginglymostoma > Ginglymostoma cirratum. The sequence continues at coordinate 15,131,173 of JAHRHZ010000058.1, read as the reverse complement.
TGATGCCTGCCTCTGTATGAGGCAGTACTATAGTTAAGGACTGTTCAGTGTGTAAATAAAGGGTGATTTGGCGATAGGATATCAGCCTCTGTGGAGTTGTTTCAGTTTCACTTTTAATTACCCCAAGACCTCTCCATTTCGCACCTCATTTAGAATTGCAACACTTATTTCTTGCTTTACTTCTTGGTGCCAAAATGTATCACTTCATAGTTCTTCATATTAAATTAATTTGCCACCCATCCCACCAACCTGTTCTGTCCTCCTGAAGTCTATCAATATTCTCCTCACAATTTACAAGTTTTGAATCATCTCCACACTTTGAAATTGTGCCCTGTATACCCAAGATTAGCTACTTAATTGATAGCACTGGTCCTAATACTGACTCCTGGGAAACTCTGCTGTACATTTTCCTCCAGTATAATATGCTTTGTCCATTGAGTGTGTGTGTGTCACAAGTAAATAATTTGAAAATAAACCACTTTGATTTTACACTATCTACCAGTAGAGGGCAGAAGAGTATTTTTACTTACAATTGTTACATTGTTATTTTACTTTGTAATCTGGACTAAACTTGAACAAGTTAATTGACTAATAAACTCTACAAATATCAATAAAGACAATCTTAATCTAGCACTCCTAAACTTTACCATTTTTCCAAGCTGTGTGTCTTATTACAGGTAAATTAGTTTGCCTACACCTCATCCATTGTTCCTAATTTCATTGATTTTGACAAGTACATGCACATATTTGCTTTGAAAACACCATAGCCATAGCAGGGGCGGTGTGAACAAAAAGCATCCTAACAAAGTCTTATCCATTGCAGAATATCCCAGAGTTACCACTAATTCCAGCATAAAAATTGCAATTTCAGGCTCTTTTTAATAAGCTCATAATTTGGGGGTGGAAGGGGCTTTTCCACAATGGTATAAAACAGATGACTCAAATATTCCAAGGTCAGCAGAGTAATGCAGATCAGAAAAATGCCAACTTTGAACCTGATTTATCCTGTGTTAGCTGATATTAACTTTGAAAGCTGCAAAGGTATATAATTCGCCTCAGTGATGTTAGGTTAGAAAGAACAAAATAAATTCAGCCAGGTTCCTTTTTCTGCTATATAGGGGATTCTAACAGAGATAGGATAAAGCTAGCATTACACTCAGTTATGATTCCTGCTACAAACATGTAGTCAACTGAAAGTTGCCATCAATGCCAACACAATAATGAACACCACTTGATCAATGTCCTTGAGATCGAGTGAAACTATTATCCATGATGAAATAAATACTTTCAGGAGTGGAAAATGGAAAGGGATATTACCTTAAAAAAAACCTTTGGGGTATAAATTATTCAAAAATGCTGACAAACGGGGATTTGAAACTTTTTTTAAAAAATCCTACGGAACAAATGCAGCCAAAAAGTAATGCAGTGAAACACCTTGTTAATAATGATATAAAACAAATAGCATTTAAAGGATGAGATTGTAGGTTAGCAGCAGGGAAGTTGAAAATGGAGGCCAGTGACTCAAATGAAATTCATAATGAGCATCGCCCGCAATTAATTGGCCTCAACAAAAAAAGTCCTCTAGTAACAGACTGCCCAAATAAAGAAATCCCTTTGTGGAGGGTAAAAAGCTGGATAGGCTTTAAGAGAAAATAACAAGTTGGAGGCAGCCAAGAGCAACCAAGGCAACTGTGTAAGGATCATTATTTAATGCATAGATCCATCCATTGATGGCTAACAAGTCCATGTACAAATTCAACACTTAAAAATAGGATTCCAGAGACACAAACATCACATAATTTGACATGAAATTGATTGGAGAAGCCACAAGATGGCTTGTTTATGATAATGAATTCATCACTCTAGTATAAAGGGCAGATCTTTAAATATTTGACTGAATTACATAGGTGCAGAAGGACCTGGAGTGTATCCATCAGAGACTGACAGATGAGGCTAAGTAGACATAAAATCTTATCTAACCACACTGTACCTGATTTCAGAGTATAAACTGTATAACTGACACTTTCCTCCCTAAGCATAATTTAGTTAAGACATTTAATTGAAAACTAAAGAAAAAATTAAAATATATTTACAATGCAGGAGTTACAAATAAAACTCTGAATATCATGTCAACATGTCAAGTGTCAGCACATATCAGCAAGTGTCCAGTGCCAAAAATGTGTCCAGTGTCAACAAATGTCTTGCAGTCAATTTGTGTTAATGAGCGTCAACACATGTTAACATGTCAATACATGTTGAAAAGCATCAACACATGCTGACAAGAATTAGTGTATCATCAAATTTCACCAAATGTCAAGGTTTGTCAAGAAGTGTTAAGTATTAACTTGTGTCAGTGCATGCTAAATGCATGTCAACAAGTGGAAATGTATCCTAACAAGTTTACAGTGTCAACGTGTCACTAACTTGATCGAGTTCTGTGAGGAGGTGATGAAGATGATTGATGAGGAAAAAGCAGTTGTGTCGTCTATATGGTCTTCAATGAAGCCTTTGACAAGGTCCCTCATGGCAGACTGGTACAAAAGGTTAAGTCACATGGTACCAGGGATGAGCTTGCAAGATGGATATATAACTGGCTTAGTCATAGGGGACAGAGGGTAGCAGTGGAAGGCTGCTTTTCGGAATGTAGGGCTGTGACCAGTGGTGTACCACAGGGATCAGTGCTGCAACCTCTGCTGTTTGTGATCTACACAAATGATTTGGAGGAAAATATAGCTGGTCTAATTATTACGTTTGCAGACGATACAAAGATTGGTGGAGTTGTAGATAGTCAGGAGGATTGTCAGAGAATACAGCAGGATATTGATCAGTTGGAGGACTGGGCAGAAAAATTTTAGTCCAGACAAATGTGAGGTGATGCATTTTGGAAAGTCAAGTATAGGTGGACATTATATGGTGAATGGCAGAACCCTTAGGAGTATTGATATGTAGAGCAGTCTGGGTGTGCAGGTCCACAGATCACTGAAGGTGGCACCGCAGGTAGATAAGGTAGTAAAAAAGGCTTTATCGCATGCTTGCCTTCATTGGAAGGGGCATTGAGTGTAAGGATAGACAAGTTATGCTGCAGCTTTATAGAACTTTAGTTAGGCCACACTTGGAATATTGTGTACAGTTCTGGTCACCGCACGACCACAAAGATGTGGATGCTTTGGAGAGTATACAGAAAAGGTTTAACAGGATGTTGCCTGGTATGGTAGATGTTAGCTATGAAGAAAAGTTGGATAGACTGTGTTTGTTTTCACTGGAAAGCAGGAGGTTGAGGGGTGACCGAATAGAAGTTTACAAGATTGTGAATGGTATGGATAGAATGGAAAATACGAGGCTTTTTCCCAGGGTGCAGTGGTCAGTTACTAGGGGACAAAGGTTCAAGGTGCAGGGGGGAAGTTTAAAAGAGATGTGTTAGGCAAGTTTTTCACACAGAGGGTAGTGAGTACCTGGAACGCATTGCCGGAGGAAGTGGTGGAAGCAGACACAATAGCAGCAGTCAAGAAGCACCTGGACGAATACATGAATAGGAAGGGAATAGAGGGATACGGATCTTGTAAGTGAAGGCAGTTTTAGTATAGAAGGTCAAAATGTGTCAGGGCAGGCTTGGAGAGCTTTGTTCTTTGCATGTCAAAATATGTTAATATATACCAATAAGTGTCAACACATGCCAATAGTTGTCAAGAAAATGTTCAGTATTGAGTGTCAAAAAGTGTTAATGTCAACTGGCTGACACTGGCTTCCTTTGCCTGATTCTGATTGATACTGGTTGGCACTTGTTGACATTTTTAGCTGTCGCTAGACAGTCAATGACAAACTTTGACACACGTAGAAACTTGCTGACGCTTGATGACATTTGGCCTGTGTTGACACTTGTTAGCATGCATTAAGACTCCTAGACACTTATTGACATTCGATGACTCTCTATGAAACTTAGCCTGCACTGACACTCCTTGACACTTCGTGTCTTTTTGATAACTGTTGACATTTGTTGATAACTGTTGTTACTCGTTAACATGTCTCGGCACTTGTAGCACTGGTTTGGCTCTGGCTAACACTGGTTAGCACTTGATGACACGTTGGCATGGGTTGACACTTCTAGGCAGCTCCACATGACACCTTATGTTGTCACATTGCCAGGCACTAACATGCGTTATCAATTCTTGACACCTGACACTCATTGACAGGCATTAACACAGATTGACACTTGACACTTTTTGACATGTCAACAAGGGTCACCAAGTGTCATAATGTGTTTTTCTCAATAAGTGTAGGCTGCAATATTGACCTTTATGTACCTTCCTTATGTGCATGGGTATTAGTAGATCCTCAGTGAATTGGCATGGAACATAAACAGGGAAATGAACAGCGAACAGTGAGTAGAAGTAGGCTTAAAGTTGGCACAGGATTGAAAGAGCAGTATGGGATGGGTACAGGATATTAGATTGCATGGGCCACATGAGTAGTGTTCAAGGAGTGTGGGGTTTGGGTATCAGGTAACGAAGGGAGCATGTGGCATGGTGGGAATGGGTAAAGGTTTGTGGGGTGGCAATAGATGGGAAAAGGTGAATGTGTGGGGATGAGGGAGTGTTATATATTTTAATTTGTAATTTTAAACATTGACCACAGTACTGGAGCGACAAGGGCAGACTTTATGCCCAGCTCACCTTGGGAACTGGCAGTCTCTTAGGCTCCACCCAGTACACCCAGCCAACTCACAATCTGGATTCCTGACCAAAATCAGGATTGTGGGCAGCCATCTTTAAAGGTTGGATTCGTGCAACCGGGATTTCACCTGTCCTGAATACTGGGGCCTGTGTCTTAGCCCCATAAGCTTAGATGGAGGAGAGGAATTGTTGGTGAAAAAAAAACATAGTTAGCCTTGAAAAATGCTGTCTGCATATTGTCTTTAATCATGTCTTCAGCCTTGTGATATCTAATTTTACCATTTGGTCCTCGGTATAGTTATAATTTTCACTTTCTGACTTGATTCTCTATCTTCCCTTCATTCCTAGAGACAGGTAGTGCCCATGTTCTGGTTACTGACCAAAGAGACTATTTTTTATGCTTTAGCCTAAATGGAATGTTAACATACTTCTTAACAATGGGCAATGTCATAGCTAAGTCTGATCCTATTGTCAGGCCACATTTACCCAGATACACAACCTAGAATAAGTCTTTGATAACAATTAGAAGCAGGATGCCGGATCTGAATTCCATTATCTATGACTAGAGCATAATGTAGAGTTGAAAATACTATTTAGGTTTACTAAATTGCTTTAAATTCTTGATTTTGTTATAAAGCGGAGGTTGATCCCTCTGAGAACCAAAACCGAAATACACACAGGAGCAGCTCACCCTATAATCTATAATAGGAGTGTGATAAGTGGTGTAACCTGCCTTTCAACAACTTCTAGTGGTTAAATAAAATAAATCCCTGACACTCACTTTACAGTCAACAAATAACAATTTATTTATCTAACTCCAACATTGAACAAATTAACAAACTGAATAAACGCCTTCTAACCACCAGCCATTCCCGAAAACAAAATTCTAATGGTGTGCTGTTCCAATAATTACAAGTTCTATTTATATAAAATAAAACTTAAGAAGTAGATTTTAGTCTCTCAAAGTTACAGCCAGGTTACATGTCTTCCGGAATACTTACTTGGTGCCTTCTCTGTCAATTATTCTATCAGGAAGGCCTTCTCTGTTGGTTCTTCTGTCAGGAATATTCACTAGTTATGCCGTGGGTACCTTTGTTCTTTAGATGGGGGTTCCTCTAAGACAAAGGAGTCCGTGAGGAACTCTGGCAAATGGCAGTTAGATCGCTCTTGTCTTTGCCCAACTGCCCCTTCTTTCATACCCTTGATGACATATCAATTTCAGACAATAGAATTGGTCCTATGTTGTAAAAGCCATCAGATTTAAATTTAATTGGTTTTTGGTATCTAAGTGCCTGGTTCAAATTGGTTGGCTAAATTCAAAACTTGTTGTCTTGGTAAAAATTGCTGCTTGGCCTGCTAACTGTATGGCCTTTTGACACAAATGTTTCAATTCGGGTGCTCTCAGTGAACTTGCAAACTTTCAAGCTGCTCACAGACATCTTGTTTTAAAACCTCTAAGCATAGAAAAAGCACATCATCTTTTAAAGACACCACACAATGCTTTCGCTCCTAGCATTTAACAACCACCGAATTCCAAATTCCTGCCTCCTAATCTGCAAGTACTCTACCCAACTTTGCAGAACTTTCCCATAACTCATATGAGCTAAGCATCAAAGAAATCAATATATTGCCTCAGCTATTAACAGCTCAAGAATCCCAAAGCAGAGATAAAACCTAGAGCTTTCTAGTCTGAATAGTTCAGTATGTCATCAGGCAGGTTTTGAAACAATTCTGGGACGGGTGGGACCTGCACAAGGAGAATGGGATACATCTTAGCAGAACCACGACTAATATCACCAAAGGAAGATTTGTAGTGGTTTTGGAAAGTAATTAAACTAAAACTGAAATTGCTGGAAAAGCTCAGCAGGTCTGGCAGCATCTGTGAAGGGAAAAACAGAGTTAACGCTTCAGGTCCGGTGACCCTTCAGAAACTTCAGTTCTGAGGAAGAGTCACCGGATCGGCAATGTTAACTCTGTTTTTCCCTTCACAGATGCTGCCAGACCTGCTGAGCTTTTCCAGCAACTTTGTTTTTGTTCCTGATTTACAGCATCTGCAGTTCTTTCGTTTTTATCTTTGGAGAGAAAGCAGAGATGATGTTTTGAGTCTTGTGACCCTTCTTAGTAAACAGCTTGTCAGTTAGATCGGATCTGGAGAGGAAATTCTGATAGGAAACTGGTCATGGAAAGTTGAAGTGTAGTAAATGGAAGTGAAAGGAACAAACAAATACAACATCAAATAAGTTCAGAGGACAGAATTAGGTTGAGAAATTAGAGTCAAAGGCACTAAATCTGAATGCACACAGTATTCACAACAAGGTAGATAAATTCATGGCAGAAATTGAAGTGAACATGTATGATCTAGGAAAAGGAAATGTTAATAAGGTGTGGGATGAGTGCATTAGTGAGAGATGATCTTAAATCAGAAGACAAGAGGTAGAATCTATTCAGGTGAAGCAAAGAAATTGCAAGAGACAACATTAATTGATAGGCATTGCTTGTAGGCCATGTTTGCAAATGTAGAGCATTAAATGAATCAGGAAACTAGAGTCTATATGGAAAGGACAATGCAATGATTTTGGCTGACTTCAATCCACAGATAGACTTGATAGATCTAATGAGCAATACCACAACGGAGAACAAATTTCTGGAATGTGCAAGAAATGGTTGAATAACTAATTAGGTAACAGGTATTTTAGATTTAGTATTGTGAAATGAGAAGGGGCTAAGTAGTAATCTTGTTGTAAAAGAACCTTTAGTTAAGAGTGGGTGGCATGGTGGCTCAATGGTTAGCACTGCTGCCTAACAGCACCAGGGTCCTGGGTTTGATTCCACCCTTGGGTGACCGTCTGTGTGGAGTTAACACATTCTCCCCAAGTTTGCATGGTTTTCTGCCAGGTGCTCCGGTTTCCTCCCATAGTCCCAAGATGTGTAAGTTAGGTGGATTGGCTGTGCTAAATTGCCCATAGTGTTCAGCAATGTGCAGACTAGGTGGGTTTTCCATGGGAAATGCAGGGTTACAGGGATGGGTCTGGGTGGGATGCTCTTTAGAGGGTCAGTATGGACCCATTGGGCTGAATGGCCTGTTTCCACCCTGTAGGGATTCTATGATGGCTTTAACAAGGAAATGATTCACAAAAACAAATGTGAATCCATTATAAGCAGAACCTGTAAAAGCAAAATAATGCAGATGCTGTAAATCTGAAAACAGACACTGAGAATGCTGGAGAAACTCAGCATTCTAGCAATATCATGGTGAGAGAAAAACAGAGTTGACATTTTGAGTTCATTAGGACTCTTCTTCAGCATGTTGTTAGGGCCCATAGCCTTTGCTGAATCTAGTGCTTCCAGATGTTTCTTTATATCTCATGGGGTGAACTGAATAGGCTGAAGACTGGCCATCTGTGATGCTGAGGATCTCTGGAGGCTGAGATGAATCATTCATTTAGCATTTCTGCCTGAAGACTGTTGCCAACTGTTATTTCAGTCACCTTTTGAACTGATATTCTGGACTCTCCAATCATTGAGGATGGAGATATTTGTGGTTCCTCCCCCTCCAGTGATTTGTTTAATCATCCACAACAATGACTGAGCTTAGCAGGATTGCGGAACTTAGGTCCAATCCATTGGTTGTAGACATGCTTAGCCCTGTTTGTCATTGTTGTTTTTGTTATTTGGCACACAAGTAGACCTGCTGTATAGCTTTACCAGGTTGACACCTCATTTTTGATGTGCCAGGTGGTGCTCCTGTTCCTCCTTCCTACTCCTGTCATTCTACTAGTGTTGATCACCTGGCTTGATGGTAATGGTAGAGGAGATGACAGGTGTATATTAGGTTTCAGATTGTATTAGAGTAAAATGCTGGTGAGGGCACACAATACCTCAAGTTCTTGCTAGATCTAGTCTATTTCATTTAGCACAGGGATAGTGCCACACAACAAGATGCGGGGTATGCTCTATGTGACAATGGGGCTTCATCTCCACAAAGACTACAGTGGTCACTCTTTCCGATACTAACATTGTCAGGCATATCTGTGACAGGCAGATTGATGAGGTTGTGATCAAGTATGTTTTTATCCATGTTGATTCCATATTAATAAATAATATGTCAGGCTGTTGTTTCACTCTTTTGTGAGTCAGCTCGCCTAATTTTGGCACTACCCCACAGACATTGGTAAAGAGGACTTTGCAGGACTGAGTTTGCTGTTGATGTTTAATTTGCCTTATTTGATGCCATTTGCTCTATCCAGTTTCATTCCTTTTTTGAGGTTTTGTTTTTAGTGGTTGATACAAATGAATTGTTTGCTAGGTCATTTTGGTGGGAGATTAAAAGTCAAGGCATTGCTGTTAAGTCTGGAGTCACACGTTGGCCAGACCAGGTAAGGGCAGCCGTTTACCTTTCCTAAAGAACATAAGTGAACCAGGTGGGTTTTTAATGATGATCAACTATGGTTTCATGGTCATCATTAAACTTCTAATTCCAGATTTTTATTGAATTCAAATTCAATCATCTGTGTGGTAGGTACAAAGCAGGGTCCCCAGAACATTACCAGGGTCTCTGGATTACTAATCTAGCGTACGGTACCACTAAGCCACTGCCTCCCCTTTAACACAATAATAATTGTCACTGATGACATTTTGACTAATTTAGAGAACACATGGTTGATGACCTAGAGATTATCAATTCTTTATTTAATTCCTGAGTAGTTGACAAAGCAAAATTCTTTGTTTAGTATTCCTCCGCTGACCCAATATTTTACAACGCTAACTACAAATCATACCTACAAAGCAGCTCCTACAATATGTCTGTTCTTTAGCAACTATACAGTTTTTCCCATGACTGAATTCCAACTTCAATTTTGAAGCTATACCATAGACTTCCCTTGCAGATGGTGCATGGCCCAGAGCTAATAATTACCCCAATTGCTAACTAGACTTTATGTAGACTTGCACTACATTTTCAATCAGCTGGTGTGGCAGAATTCCAAACACAGATCAAAGATTTTACAGGGCTTAATTAACTTACACACTTATTTACTGCTTTCGGAATATTAAGTAGTATGATAAGTAGGATTGAGTAATATTTGAACAGTATAACAATCATGAAGTCTTTCGAAATGGTTAAAAGGGATTTTGAATCTTCAAGTGGACTGAAGCTAAGTGGTCAGTTTTATTGTAAAAGGCTTTCTGTTACAGTACTAAAAAATAGAAAACTCCTACACTACAAGGCCCAGGCGATGTCCTGTTGTTCTTTGCCTGTGCGTCTCTCAATCTCTCTACAGACTGCTTCCAGGAATGCTCACCAAGATAAACATAAACTGTGACTGGAGGACCATCAACTTGGTGAAACGTATTCTTTCTTCTTCCCAAAACTTGCTTGTCTTCCAATATACCAAGTTGTCCTCACTTGAATGTTGCATTCCGGCAGGTTCCAAAGGTCCAGGATTAGATGTTGAAGGACACATTAAAATTTAGGTCAGCTGCTGTAAAAGCACAATGGGAAGTGATTGTTGTTTAAGGCCATCTAACCATTGTACACCAAGGGGTTGGAAACTGGGTAGAACCCCATGGGCTTCATGCCTGATGTGGAATATAACTTGTGAATATCTAGAATATTGGAAGTGCATTGCAGCAGTTAGGAGTGGAGGACGCAGTAAGCAGGACAGTTAAGTTCTACTATACTTTTTGTGATCTTCAATTTAAAATACTATTTAAAATTCATTCATGGGATTAGGGCATCAATGGCCAGCCAAGTATTTATGCCCATACTAACAGCTCTTCAGGAAATTGTTTCATAAACTGCTGTAGTTCATGGGGTAGGTACACCACATGTTGTTAGGATAAGAGTTCTTGGATGTTGATCCTACAACAGTGAAAGAACAACAATATTGTTCCATGTCTGGATGATAGGTGGCTTGATGGGTGAAATAACAGCACAGAGGCCAGTATCCCATCGACAAGTCATCCTTTATTAACATGAGCACAGTTCAAAGTCAGTCCCTAGACTGAGGAGCACTTCTGAATCTCCTGTTTATTTTTCTTTTTTTGTAAATGCAGAGACTCAGTAAGACACCGTGTGCAAAAGACTTTATTCAGTAGTTCCACCACCAGGAAAACACCCATGTAGCTAGGGAACCCGTAACAAGCAAAGCCCGATAAGGGCAATGCTAACGTGAAATTGTTTATTTATATCTGTCAGCCAGGGCTTCCTGATTGGCCCAGGTTAACAACCCCAGTCAAGGATCTCATAGTCACGAGATCCACTTGGTCACGGCCCCAATCACTACAGGGGGAATTTTTTCAGTGGTAATGCTCACGTGCATCTGTTGCACTTCTCCTTCGAGGTCATTGATTTCCAAAGTCTTTCCCTTCGTGACCCCATTTTGAGGCTTGAAACTTGCTGGTCTTCAACCAATAGCAACTTGTAAAACAGAAAAGATCATAGGGAAGTAGGTTGTGAGAAGCGTGATTATGTATTAACAATGGTTTCAGAACTGCTGCTGGACACACTCTTTGTTGTCATTGCTTCAACAATGGTGAGCACCATCTAAAGGATGAGGATCTCCTGTCTATCATTGTGCATCACATTGTCCTAAAGAGACAGAGAAATGTGTTGGTGTTAGGGTGATGGGCCTGACATGATTGACTAGTTGGTAATGTGAGCAAGCTGAGAGAAATGTGTGTGAGGATAGGGTGGACCAATGAATGAGAGATTTGGGTTGTAGTTGACAGAAATTGTTTACAGGTGCTTGAAGTGGGCTTAAGGTTAGTGGTTCATTTGTAAAGATATAGCATTTGATGGTGCAATCACTCACTGATTTTTTTCGGCTTCTATTCCAACTTTCCCTGGTCCGTTAGGTTTTGTCTGGACTCATTCTGGACTTCCATAAACCAAGGCAGTTCTAACAATGGAGTATGCCTAATATTCTTTATTAAAGTAAAATACACTACAGAAAAATACTGCAAAAATCTTACAGATACAATGTTTACAATCCTAAGTGAACCCTTTTATGTGGACTTGTCCGAAGATCGGACCACAACTTTTCATTATTGATCAATCAATTTTGCCCAAGCTAGTAAAATTTTTATTGTGAGGCAAGCTGTTTTATACTCTTTCCATACAAAGAAGCTGTATATTCAAATTCTTTAATGCTATCCAGTGTCCAGAAAATGATCAGCTTGACCACCGGTAAACACAGAAACATAGAAAATAGGTGCAGGAGTAGGCCATTCAGCCCTTTAAGCCTAGACCACCATTCAATACAATCATGGCTGATCATGCAATCTCTGTATCCCATTCCTGCTCTCTCCCCATATCCCTTGATCCCTTTAGCCGCAAGGACCACGTCCAGAGATAATAGGAACTGCAGATGCTGGAGAATCCGAGATAACAAGGTGTAGAGCTGGATGAACACAGCAGGCTAAGCAGCATCATAGGAGCAGGAAAGCTTGACATTTCAGGCCTAGACCCGACCACGTCCAGCTCTGTCTTGAATATATCTAATGAACCAGCTGCAACAGCTTCCTGTGAGACAGAATTCGACAGGTTCACAACTCTGAGTGAAAGATTCTTCCTCATCGCAGTCCTGAATGGCTTACCCCTTATTCTTAGACTGTGACCCCTTGTTCTGGACTTCCCCAATATTGAGAACATTCTTCCTGCATCTCGCCTGTCCAGTCCCATCAGGATTTTATATGTTTCCAGGAGAATCCCCCCTCATTCTTCTAAATTCCATTGAATACAAGCCCAGTTGATCCAGTCTTTCCTCATATGTCAGTCCTGCTATCCCGGGAATCAGTCTAGTGAACCTTTGCTGGACTCCCTCAATGGCAAGAATGTCCTTCCTCAGACCAGGAGTTCAAAACTGCACACAATACTCAAGGTGTGGCCTTATCAAGGCCCTGTATAACTGCAGCAAGACACCCTTACTCCGATACTGAAATCCTCTTGCTATGAATGAGAGCATGCCATTAGCTTTCCTCACTGCCTGCTGTATCTGCATGCCAACATTCAGGGACATTTCCACCATGACATTCAGATCACGCTGCACCACACCTTTTCCTAAACTGCCACCATTCAGATAATAATCTGCCTCCCTGTTTTCGTGACCAGAGTGGATACCCTCACATTTATCCGCATAATATTGCATTTAGAAAGTGTCTGCCAACTCAGCTAGTCTGTCTAAGTCACCCTGCAGCCTTAAACATCACAAACATGTTATATTTTCCACATAGGTTTGATTAATTAACTCATTAATACTTGTTTGGGTCTCCTTGGAAAAATGCTTATCCCTTGCCCTAAATGAACTTTGACATAAAACTTTACCGTGCAATCACTGTTCACCACTTACGTCATTCAATGTACCGCATTATATTTATGCAGCACAATTCCACAACAATCACAAATTCAACTGATAAATAGTCTACATTATCGCACCTGACTCACTGTGTCTGCTTTAGACAAAACTTTAGCTTTTCCAGAGTTACTGTGACAGTTCAGTCCATTACTGTTGAGTTACAAGATTGATGAAACACAGGCACATTCCTTCAACCAAACACAAACGCTTAAAAAACTCATGACCTTTCTATCATTAAGTCATCACCAAGTTTCAAATGTGCTGTCCTTTTCATTTGATTCTAATTTACTTCGATTTCTGTTAACTGAAAAATTTTTCGGCTAATGTCTACACCTTGGCAATGTGTGAGTCTTTTAAATCTTCCAATGCTGCAACCATGTCCTTCGGGCTTCATTGCTTGCATTGAAAGTGATGCCTATTTCACCCTGCTATCCTTGCATAATGAGTCTGGAGCATGAACCCAGGAACTACTCCTAGTTACATCATGTACAAAGGGCTCCAGTGCTACATCAGAGAACACCCTCTTTACGCAGAGGGTGGTGGGTGCCTGGAATGTGCTGCCAATGGAGGTGGTAGAGGCGGGCATGATAGCGTCATTTAAGATGTATCTAGACAGATATATGAATGGGCAGGGAGCAGAAGGATACAGATCCTTGGAAAATAGGCGACAGGTTTAGATAGAGGATCTGGATCGGCGCAGGCTTGGAGGGCCGAAGGGTGTGGCATGATCATCCCAAGCATGATCTTGTTCCTGTAGCATCTTACTCATTCACTTTACAGGTCAGAAACTCTTCCCTAGCCAGTTTTGGCACCTGTTGAATGCATTTTCCCCTTTAAGAGGTACATGCCCACTTTAAGTAATGTAAGTTACCTTTAAGTGGTCCCCAACCCACAGGAACCCGCTTACCTGCTTAATGGATATGTTTTCTGAGCTTTCAGGGAAATGCATATAATATTAATTCTTGCTGAACGTCTTCTCAAAATCATTCAACAAAGAATACTCTTGCATTAAAAAAGCAAAATACCGTAGGTACTAGAAATCAGAAATAAACAGAAAATGCTGGAGAAACTCAGCAGGTCTGGCAACATCTGTAGAGAGAGAAAGAGTTAACGTTTTAAGTCTGGTTTTACACTTCTTCAGAACATTTCACAGTTGCAGCCACACCTGCTGAGTTTCTCCAGTATTTTCTGTTTGTTAAAGAAATACTTGCGTTAGTCTCACAAGTTTTTCCAACTGAATCAGGATACCCTCATCATTCAGTCACTGAGTTTAAAATAACCAATTTATACTTGCATTATCTTCAGCAGGAAGAACTGAACTGCTTTCATTTATAGGGACGATATCTCAAAGACTTCAGGCAATGTGAAAATTTGCAGATGTACATCCTGTCCACTTAGAAACAGGATAAATCTGACCCAGCAGTGCTAACAAACATTTAATTAGCAAATAACCAGCTCATGAATGTTTAGTTTGGGTTTCTCCAGGATCCCGCATTATGACGTCATTCTAGCCTTGGTACAAACATGGACAAAAGATTTGAATTCCAGAGGTGAGATGAGAGTGACAACCTTTGAAATCAAGGCAGTGTCTGACTGGATATGGCATTGAAAAGCCTTAGAAAACTGGAGTCAATGAGAATCGGTGGGGGAGTGAGGGGGATCTCTCCAAAGGTTGGATCATACCTGGTAGCCTGGGACATTTGTACAGAAGTTCCTCAGGTAGCTTTCTAGGCCCAACCATCTACGATTTCTTAATGAAGGACCTTCCCTCCATCATAACATCAGAAGTGGGGATTTAGCTGATAACTACATTTTAGCTGATGTTCGGCACCATTCTTGACAATTTCTATTCACAAACAATAAGACCTGGACAAAATTCAGTCTGGAGTTGATACACATCAATTAACATTTAGATCATATATGTGCTAGACAATGACCATTGCAAATGCAAGAATCCAACCATCACCCCATGACCTTTAATAACGCTACCATTGTTGAAAACCCCTCTCTGCCAACATCCTGGAGGTTACCACAGACCAGAAACTTAACTGGACGAGTCCTATAAATACTCTAGCAACAGGAACAGGTCAGCAATTGTGAACGTTGTCACAAATAAATCACTTCCCGATAATCAAAGTCCACAGGTCTCCTTAGCACATTGCAAGCCATTGATATTTTTACCTGAAGGGTTAAAGGCAACGGAAGCACGGAAAAACCACCACCTGCAAGTTTCCCTGTGTCACACACCTTTCTGACTTGGAACTGTAATGATCATTCATTCACTGCCATGTGGTCAAAATCCCAGAACTCCCTCCACAACTGCATTGTTGGTGTATCCACCCTATATGTACTGCAAGAAGGCGGCTCTTAAGGGCAACTAGGAATTATAATAAACACTAGCCTAGTCAGTGATGATGACATTGCATGCATTTTTTTAAAAAATTGACCCGTATAACCATAAGAAAAGATACTAGCACAGCAGTTGCCACAAAAGGGGGAGCTCTCAATGGGTTCACCATGTACAGACACTTATGGCTTAGCATGCCTGATGTGCCATGCTTGTATGGGTGCTGGAACAGGTATGCATCCTGTCCACTGGATACTTTCATATTGGGCAGATTGCTATGTTGAAGAGCCTTGTGCGCTGATTTGACATATATTTTACCAATTTGGATTTCAGAGATCAAGTCAATGCCATGTCCTAAGAAGTGAACATGCATTCAGTTGTGTAAGAGATTATCTTTATTGGCAGCCTTTCATATATAAGAGGTGATGGACATGCAGCTTAAAAATCCATTTTGGTTGCATGTCTTAATTTGGTGCCTCTTTCCTGAAGGAAATTGCCAACAAATTATGGTTAAAGAGCCAACCATCCAACTTGCAGATGAGGTACTTCTGACTTAATTCTGATTTTTTTGAGTTTTTGAAAGTGCTATGGTGGTATTGAGAGAGTTTTGATGAATTATTTGACATTGAAGGAAGCATTCTTGCACCTCAGCGGAGAAATCAAGAAGTTTGTCTGCCCTGTGTACAGAAAAACTGGTTTATGAGGGTTATAGTTACACTTCCTCTTGGTTTGCAAGGATATGGAACATAAGAATAATATAAGAGGAAAGAGGACTAGTGGTAGTATCACTAGGCTATTAATCCAGAAATGCATATAACATTCTAGGCACCTGGGTTCAAATCCTGCCATGGTGGAAATTAAATTCAGAGTCTAATGGTGAACAAGAAACCATTGTTGATTGTTAGGGAAAAACCCATCTGGTTCAGTAAGGTCTTTTAGGGAAGGTAGCTACCATCCTTATCTGGCCCAGCCTACATGTGACTCCAGACCCACCCAGGTTGACAAAACATGCTGGCTAGTCAATGATGGCCACACCTGTGAATGAATAAACAAAATGTCTACAACTTAAAAATGACACTTCCTTCAGACCTACAGCTCAAAGCTGGGTAATGGCAGGGTGTGTTGCAAGAGGCCATGAAGATCACTGTTGCTCTTCACATCTGCAGAATGCAATCCTTTTAGCAGAAGATGATACAGCTAACATATTCCAGTTCATGTCCCCCACCTCAAACCCACAACCTGTGTCAGGGAGATGGTGGAAGCCCTGTATGCCAGAAGAGGGTTCTTCAATGTTTTTCTCTCTTCCCAGAGATAAATGGGTGGAACACACATATCACTTTGCCAGAACAGTGGGATTTTCAGTGGTGTAGGAAATGGTAAACTGCATACTCAGAGCTCTACATGTCCCACATGTAAACAGGCAGGTGCATTGATAATACAAAGACTACGACTCTGCCAGTATGCAAGTAACATGCAACTATATTCAGAAAATCATTCTGATAAATGTTTGCTATCCTGGCAGCAGTCAAAACCAATGTTCCCTTTATTTACTTCTAAAGTGAATGGGTGATTTGTTTCGGTGCATGAGCCTTTTAAGTTCTTTTATGCTGGTGCATAACAAGACTTGTACATGACCCACCCACAACTTCAAGGAAATTTGCCTCAAGATGAATGTATCAAGATCAGTCAGCTGCTGCCGCCACCTCTGGGCCACCATGACATTTATAGTCAAGTTGATGCACAACTTGAAGGTGTTGACATTCTCAAGTTGCTCTTGTTTTTCATGGTAATAGAGGCTGAATGAGTCGGGGTGTCATTGATGTAACCCTGCTTAGTTGCTATAATTGAAATTCATTAATTTACATACTTAAGACACTGGGCTGATGATCATAAGAGGTGAATATTGAATCCAAGAACCAAATAGCTCTGTCTTATATGGCATCGACTCTCAAACATCATTGCAGAGAGACCTATTTAGCTGAGTGGTGTGGTGCATATTCCATCACTTCCTCATTCAGCCTTGCAACTGGTCAAGAGGCATTGGGAGGCCAGGAGGTTACAGGCTACAAGACTTCTGGACTACTATGGTAGCCACAGTTTTGACATGGCTGGTGCTGTTAAGCATCTGATCAATTGTTGCCTCCAAATTGTTGATAGCAGATGGCTCATTTATGATGATTCAGTTATCTTTTGTCTGAGGTAGTTGTTAAATGACAGATTTGCAAGAAGCATGTCCAAGTTTTTTATTTATTCACATAACAACTGCATTTATGTAACCAAAATAATTCAATTTGGTCTATAAAAATATTGAGTCTCTGGGTATTCAAGAAATAGAAAATTAAGCAGCTGTGTGGCACAGTTTCTAATCCATGAATCACACCAAAAGCAAAAACTAAATTGTAGCAAAACATCACCAAAGATTTCAATAGTTTGCAATATTTACTTGACAACCATCCTGATTGACAAAATAATAGAAATGCAATGTTTTACTAACTCTAATAGCAATGATGTAAAATTGACAACATTCAGATTCACTTCTCCTGCTACACGAACCCCTTCCCTTGCTCACCTAACTCTATTAGCATATTCTCCTATTCCTTTCTCTCTCATGAATGAATCTCAACCCAGAACACAACGTTAACGTTCTCGACTAATTCCACAAGTTTGTTTCCACCTAGAACACAGACTACAGAATTGGTCAAGAGTTGCTGAAAAAAATTCTCATGAATTCATTAATTGATCCCTTCCTTTACAAACTCTGAGACACAATTGAATTTAAGCACTTAAATTCAGTTTTTAAAGCATGTAAATGCTTATCTATCAGAAGATTCAGTGACAGCTGGCTGTACTTGAATGTGGTGGGGATGTTAGGAAGGGCTGTATGCTTGTATAGCATCCAGACCTGCAACATTCTGCCAGAGATTGAGATGACTGAATAAATAATCAAAATAGTTGTAGTGGCTTTTCCACACACCATGCTTAAAGAATGCTGACTGACATTATGGCGATTCAAAAATAATTTGTATTTATTTAATGCCTTTAAAGAATTAATGCATCACTACAAGGTCACAGAAGGTTTATCCAAAACAATGTGAATTGAGCCACACAAGAAAACGGTCTGACAATTCGTCAAATCGAGAGGTAACAAAAGCATATCCAAGGGTTGCAGTAGCAGGTGAGCTAAGACAGCAACTGAAATGAGTAATCAGCAGATGCGCTGATGTAGGGACAGAAATGGGAAATGTTATGGAAGAAAAAGTGGGCAGGCACACGTGAATGTGATCTTCTTTCAATACAGAAAAAGCAAATCTGTGCGATATCCATAAATCTAATTTACATCAAGGCATATTGCAAAGGCTTTATCTCAAAATTTCTTAATTTGTCTCTTTCATCAATGAGTTGCTGCAAAAAAGGACTCCACCAAAGTAGCAATGTAGTAATCCTTTGGTTTGTCTTCCCACTGATTTATTTTTAGTACTGAAACCTATTACTGTCATATCCCATTTCAGCCTCTCATTTTGAATCCCTTGTCATTTCTGAACTTTTCAAACCAGCTTTTCAGGTCTTTCAGACTACTTTATTATTAATTCTATGACTCTATTGACATTTGTCTCATTACCATCCCCTTTAATTTTTACTGTAGGCAACAGTACAGAGGGCCAGTTCTGTCACATCACGACACTGCTAATGTGTGGTTATGTGTAACAGGGTGGGATTCAATTGCCTTTCTGGTTAAGATAGACTTGGGGTCTGCCTCTTGATCCTATCTGTTGTGAAAGTAATGGTGTAACCCACCATTCGGTGACTCAAAAATGTCTAAAAATGTTCATGAAGAAGGAGATCACAACAGAACAAGGTACTTAGCAGTAAAATAAATACCATATCATTTCTACACTATTAAATAGTTTTCACTTCTCTAACTTTCTTAGCTTTTCCTCATTTTTATACCCTAAGCTTTAAAACAGTATAAAAAATAGATATGCAGAATGCACGTTACGACATCAACTTTTTTTTCACTTTTGCCTTTTAAATGCAGCACTAGGATCCTGAAAATTGGACACGGGAGATGAATGAATGATAATTTCAAAACTCTCAACCTAGCTACTCGTAATTTTAGTTGTCTGTTTTGCTAAAGGCTAGTCTCAATTTTCATTTGTGAGCAGTCAACTTTCTTGAGGCCATACAACTGGACTCAATCACAGGCTATAAAGTGGCACAGATCTAGTAGATAAACAGTCCAGAAGAATGAGGAATTTCAATACAAAATCCTCTTCAAGCATTGCCAAACTCAGAATTAACTCTAAATAATTCTTAAGAACTTCAGTTTTATACTGCATTGATGTAATACGTTTCAGTTGGACAATAAGATGCACATGCATATCCATTGTAGATCAATTTAAAGTTAATACGTCAAATGGAGGAATGACAACAACAATGAAATTGTTAGCGACTTCAGGATAAATTAATACTGGTAGAATTGATAATAGGTTTGGGAATAGCACAGCAGTCCATGTGCCTGTTATCCATTTGCAAAGTGCAGGGGTATTATTCCCTTTAGTTCCCCGACATTTACGTTTGACCTCTAATAGCATGGCTAGCAGTGCCTGTATCAAATTGTACAATTCATGTCAGATGGTGTCTTTGTCTTTTAGTATGATATACACTTTATGTTGGAATATAAATTAAAATGCTGTGCTGCTCCTTGCATTCCTACAACATCATTGGCTCATTGCACTCTTGCTAATATTACTCACTTCACAGGATTTCAAAACTGGAACTTCTTACTTCCTTCAATCTTCCCTTCTTAGACAAACAGCACAATTTTTTAAAAAACAAAATCTTGCTAAGGCTGAATTATTACTTCAAGTTTCTTCTAATTACTACTTCTATTACTAACATAGATCATTTTCTTGCACTTCCTTCTCCAATATGACAATATAAATCCAACTTAAGTAGCCAAAAACATAATACAGGCTGATACTCTAGTCCAATACTGTGAGAAACCGTATAGTTCAATGGGTTACCATGATGAACCAAGATTTGTACTTGTGGCATAATGGAGTTAACAGCATAATTTTAAGAGATCATTAAATAATGATGATCTAAAGTCACATCATGAGAGAGTCTGGCAAGAGATCTCGTGGAGGATACAGTTTCGGCTCATGCAGAACTCAAACTGTAAATAGAAAGTCTGTAAATTAAAAGTTCTTGTTGAAACGAAAATGGACTGCATTAGAGCTATTAGCAAGTCAATCGGGCTCCTCACACCCTTACAAGAAGTCAAAACAGTTCTGACAATTATAGTGGTTCAGATGGACACTAACGATCCCATGGCAATGTCAAAAGGGAGGCACTTCCTTCATTTTCTTACTGTTAATTTGTCTTGAGGGCCACTATTAAAGCTGACAATCGTGCTCTTCTCATTCTACAATTTGATGCACTGTTTAACCATAAAGCATTTAAATAAATCACATGAATTTCCCTTGTGTTCTGAACAACTTTGTCCTCAATCAATTCAACCATTAATCTCATTACGTTTTTCAAGTTGAGGTTTGAAAATATATATTTTCTCTTGATTTACCTAGGCCTTTCAAGTTATAAAGGCAACTTCTAATTTTATTTTGAAAATATAGAAGATATTCCAGAAATGTGGCATGAGCATTGGTATGTCTCATAAGTGCTCCTGATGGCAGCTAGGGATAAAATATTCAAATGTTTATGTTAAAGAGAAACAAAACATTGACTTATTACTAATTACAAAACAAACACAGACATATCTTTAACAATTGAATCTTCTTCTTAAAAGAAAGCAAACTATGGTAACTTGGTTTCATGTTGAAGACAAGCAAAGCTGTATAATATGGGACATCAAGACTGCCAAAAGCAATTACTGAATTTTGAACAAATGTTTTACAATATTTTCCATTTCATTTCTTGTCAGTTTACATTCAGTGAAAATGCAAGGAAGCTCTCAAAAGATTCCTACTAAGATGATTACATAGCCCATTTTTCTTGACTTTCTGCTGAGTCATATATCCCACCTCCTGCCAATGAAGCTTCATCACTAGCTGGCAATGCTGGAGTACAAAGTGAGGTGAATACTTCTCCCATTGCTATTCTCCAAATAGCCTCTTGCCAATCCTGCACCTCGTCATCTAGCTATGACCTTGCATTTTAACTTGCTATTGCGGTATATAGGAAACATACCTAGAATACCATCTAACATATGTAATTTAGCATCTGATTTTAATTAACTCATCTTTCTTCTCACTATCAACTTTTCTCATTTTTGACAACATTTTCCAGGTTTTAATACAATTCTTTGCTTGTTGTCTAAAACAATATATACCAAATAAAGTAATTTATACAGATAACAACTGATGGTGGTTTTATAAAACCAGCCTACAGGTGGGATTTGTATTCACAACTTTCCATCAAAATTAACTCTCTCAATGGTGTCCATATTCAAATTAGCCACACAGCCATGGTTATAGCACAAGAAGCCATTTGGTCCTTTGTCTCCATGCTGGCTCTCCAAATGGGCAACTCACCTAGTGCCATAACCCCACCTTCTTGCCATAACCTTGTCCATGCTTTAATTTCAGATGATATTCCAATTTCATCTTGAATGCCTGAATTGAATTTGCCTTCAGCACAATTTCCTGAACCATTTTCCAGATCTTAACCACTCCCTACATGAAAAATTGTCCTCTCGTATCATTTTTGCCAACAAGCTTGAATTTCTGCCATCTCAATCTCAATCTTTTCACTAGTTGAAACAAATTTTTCCTGTCAACTCTGTCCAGATTCCTTATAATTTTGAATACTCCTGTCAAATCGCCTCTTAAAATCTTGCTCTCCAAAATGTCTAAAATATCCATGTAGCTAACCAAAGTTCCATTTCCTTGAACTATTCTCACTGATGTTTCTACACTCTCCCCGATGTCTTCACATCTTCTCTAAAGAGTGATACAGAGAACTGTACACAATGCTCCAGTTGGGAACAAACCAATGTTTTATACAAATTTAACATAACCCCTTTGCTCTTGTACTCCACGGCCCATTAATAAAACTTTGGATTCTCTACACTTTATTAAATGCTTTCTCAATCTGTCCTGCCACCTTAAATGACATATGCACATACATTGTTTTATTTCAAAAGTATACTTTATTTTCATAAAAAAATCTTTTTATATGTACATTGACGCAAGAGCAGTTCGGTTCTGCACAGTAGCATACCAAACAAACAAAACAAAACATTGAACTTTGATTCTACCTCTATTACACTATATTACTATTTACAAATATATAATGCACTAAGAGGGCCTAATAACTGAACAGAGGCCCATTTAACTTCAGCAGAAAGACCTCAGACAGTGGTCTTTCCCCACTGCACCTTGGCAGCAGCTGCCCCAAACTTCAGTGCATCCCTCAGCACATAATCCTGGATCTTGGAATTTGCCAGCCTGCAACACTCGGTCAGGGTCAACCCTTTGTTCTGGAAGACCAACAAGGTTCAGGCAAATCTTTCACTGACTTGATGGTCCTCCAGGCACATTTGACATTTGTCTCAGTGTGCATGCCGGGGGACAGACCACAGAGCACATACAGAGCCAGGTCCCTCTGCTCCTGCATGCTTTTAGAATTGTACACTTTATATTGTTTCCCTGTGATCTTCTACCAAAATGAATCACTTCACACTTCTTTGAATTAAATTGCATCTTCCATTTTCCCATCCATTCTACTAAATCATCAAGATTCTTTTGAAGCTCTACACCATCCTCCTCACAGTTCACAATATTTTATAAATTTAACATCATCGGTGTACATTCTTTATCATTTATTATTTGCAATTAATCAACAGTTTGCACTATAGTAAATGTGATTGGATGTACAATACTGTTAACAGTTAAGATCAAAAATCGCATGGCACGAGGTCATAGCTAAACAGGTTTATTTGAAGACACAAGCTTTCGGAATCTTGCTCCTTCATCAAGCACATCTGAAAGCTTATGTCTTCAAATAAACCAGTTGGACTATAACCTGGTGTCATGTGATTTTTTTTTTTACCTTGTCCACGCAGGTCTAACACCAGCACCTCCACATCACGGTCAACAGTTAAATCCTCAGATGATGCTGGCCCAGATTTTCTGGCTACCATAACATTGGCCATAACTTTGTGCTGAAACAGTCAGGAGTTCACAGTCATGACTCAATTGAAACTGAAAGTAACTCTGGAGTCTGCATATGTACAGCTAATTGCAGAAATCCACAAGGTGCTGCCAGTGGCTCCAGGCTTCTCCAGAATATGAGCTGGTGAAGCACCTTAGACTGCAATCAATTGAAGACAAAGGTAAAGTCGCCAATCCTACCAGACCACAGGGCTGCTTTCTCATTAGAGAAGGGATGACTCGTAGTAGTTTAACTTTGAGAAGGAGAATTTTTAATGGTGACCTCAGCTGGTGCAGGAATTGATCCCACACTGTTGGCATCGCAAACCAGCCATCCAGCTAACATCCATGAACTAATTAGAACCTTCACTCTTACGATTTTGTACTTGAGCAGCTTGTTAAATGAGGTCTAACATGTCTTTCAAGAGGATAAAAAACTTCATAATTATTGCTAAAAAGCTTCATTGGCCATTGAGGAGTCATATAATAATACTGAACTTCATGTTTTTCTTGTTAGGAAACTAGGCGAGTTGCCTTGGGCATTCCACATTTTTTTTCTGAAGTTTGCTTAGAATATTTTTAATTTCTACCTTAAGTCCTATGTGTATATCCCCTTTCGTTTATTTCAGTATCTGCAAAATCTAAAAACAAAACGAAGTGAAGGGATTCAAAAGTTTTTAATCATGGGAATTCTTTAATGCAATTGGCTGCTTAACCTGCTTGACGACATCACTTCGGCTGTATACGTTAAGACCCTCTTCGCCTGGCTATAGAGATTGAAAGATTTTTTTCCTGTGCCAGTAAAAGTCAAGTTTTCGGCCTTGGTTGTTAAGCGCCAACATTTGGCTCTCTACAGGTAGCTTGGAGCGAGTCAGGAGTCAAAATCTTGCAAGTCCCTACGCTCAGCCGGCAGAGTTGGTGCAGGAATGATCTAGTAGGGAAGGAAATTTAATTTTCCCAGGGCTTCCTGTTAAGAAGAGGGTGGTCTTGTCATTCTGAGAATCTTGTAGACTTTTCAAAGCCTAATACGTATACCCACAGCAGATATAGCTGATATAGAAGAGGTGTCCTTTTGATTGTGTCTTAAAGTTGGTCCACCGGCCAAGTTGTCAAATTCACCATGCCCAGACCATTTTTTTAAAGGATAAATTGAATTGCCTTGAAAAAAACTAAACAACTGTATAACATTTTCACAAACTGTTTCTGGATGGGCGGGATCGGCGCACGCGCGCTACACAAGGAGACGGTTGCTCCTCGAGCGCTGACGTCGGCGGGTGGCGTCCCATCCCCCACTCTATGGCCTGCAACAGGTGAGACCGGACTGGAGGTGAGTGTTAGTGCATAAGTTGGTCTCAAAGCTTCTACACTCGAAATTAACCACACATAATACGAAAAGGAAAAAAAAGCATTGAGTAGCAATTTTAGTAAACCATACCTATACTAACAGATCAATCACAAAAAATGAATGCAACTAGCATTAATCGGAAATAACTGTGGAGTAGAACACATTATTTTGTGTATAAATGGTTGGGGTATAATAATAGAGTCGACTAAATCCATGTGTGGTCCCTTGGGCATGCTGCAAGTTGGATCACTGAAACCTCAGCCCACAAATAATACCGATGGAGGATATCTTGCACATATGGTTTGGTATAAAATATGTTTGTAAAATGTATTTTCGGCAATATTTGCAAACATATGTTGGACTGCTGTGAGGTCGAAAACAACAGCTCAGCATGTCTTTTAGGCATAGATGACAACAGATGTAATTCCATTAATGTGCTTTTAATTGTCCTTTCAACAAAAATATATAAAAATGTAAAATGCCATGAATACTCAAAACTCCTTACATTATGTACATTATGTTGACGCAAACATTTTTGTACAAAAAAGGATCGGCTAGCTTTAAGAGACTGGGGATAGTTGGATTTAAAATTAGCAAGTAACACATTCTTTACAAACCTATACCCATGATATTTTACATTGTCCTTAGCAAGAAAAACAAGTTATGAACAACAGTTACAAAATAGGGTGCTTTTTTGCACATCTGGATGCCTGAAGCATGAGTATCAAAAGTGCACAGCAACAATATATTTCATAGTATTCAATTACCAAAACACTGCAAATGATGGAAATGAGGCAGAAGGTCCTAGAAATGCTCAGCAAGCCAGTGTTCCATCTTCTGGTTTTTCTCAGGTTATGTGGGTTCAACACAATGCTGGTTAATGACCTTTATATCGACCTTTTGCGGTGGATATACAGCTGAATGTTCTTTCTGCCACCCTCCCTGTTTATCCAGGCTGGGGGCCAACATTGAAACACACTGGCTTGCCTGCACCAGTGGCTAGTTTCCTTTGCAGCCAACAAATACTGGCATGGGACATGAATTCAATGCCTTCCAGCTCAGAGGCAGGGAGCTACCAATTGTGTAGCTCCCAGTCATTGCACAGCAAGTTGGTCACTTGATTTAATAAAATTGAGTTATATAGCACCTTTAATCTAGTAAAACACCCAAAGCACTTCACAGAGAAAAAGTGGAAAAAAGTCAAAGGTGTGGTGATGAGGTATAACTAAAAAGATGGACGTTAAGTGTCTTTAAGAGACAGTAATGGAAGAAGCAATTGGAATTATGGCTGCACACATTAAGAAGTAAATTAGCGTTGAGATTACATTTGACCTGCTGTGCATTTCCAACATTTTCTGATGTTAAGTATTGTAACTTATGCTTAAGTAAAAGAAAGGTATAATTTAAAAAAATGGAATGTTTCGATTTCAGTTGAAAACAAGGTTGAGTCGTGGTGCTGCAATACTACAGGTGTTGGTCTCAAGCCAAAATGGAATAGTGGAGATGTGAGGATGAGGACACATTTGGAGATTTCCCTCCTGATGGTTGAGGATCGAAAGTTTTTGCATAAACTGTTCCTTGAATGGGTGGGGCTAGTATTCTTAGTGGATAAATTACATGTTATTAGACTAAATAATTTTTCTCATTTAATTGTTTTAGTATTCTTAATGTTGTTACAATTTCTCCACTCATTAGTACAAAACATGTAAAAATGCATTTTTTGTTCCTTTTTATTGCAATTTTGAACATGGGATAAAATTAACAATTTTAATATGGTTCTTAGATGATATGTCAAAAATGATCGGTTGGCTCCAACTACTTGCTGATGAACTGAAAAAAGTTTGCTGTTGATGAGGCTTAAATTCACAATGACAGCTGTGCTGATTTATCTGATATGCACAGGGGTAACACTTATGAGCATGGTATAATAGACATGCACAGTGATGTGCTTATACACACAATATCTACCTATCATTTCATTTTGGATGCTGAGCAATGGAGTTAGTAAATAATCTATGGATGTTGGAATGTAATAAGATACATTGAATAATTCAGTATAATTGTTTAATATTCAGTCTTTGTAAGTAACTCAAGCAAAGATGTGCCAAGCCGTTTTTAATCCAGTCAGGAAAACACAGAAGAATAAGAGTGATTTCAGGTCTCTGTGTAGATAGAGGACAGCTGACTTACAAAACGGTCAATGGCATTGACCTGGAAGAGTCCATTGTCTTCTAACTCATTACGTAATGTTTCTCCAAATGTACCTTGAGCTTCCGGGACAATATCAAAACCTGTGGAAAGAATTCCGTAAGTATTTTCTTAAGGTTTTGTAATACAAGTTAACAGTAATTTTGCCAACTTTCACTCAAAGCACAGAGCCTGATAGATTGTAGGATAGATCTAAGACAGAAGTAAGTCAGAAATGAAAATCGAGTAGAGATGTGCTTGGTAATGTTAATTCACTAAGGAAGATGCAGCTAAAAGGCTGGTTGATTCCTGGTCTCTGTGTCAAAATAGGATAGCTGATTTAGGCAACTGCCAAATGTATTAACCTGGCAGAGTCCATTGTTAGGTGTTAATTTTTATTATTGTTAATCAAAATAGAATACAAATTTAAAAGGTTAAAAGTACCTTACAACTGTTATTTTGTTAAATTCATGACCTAAAATGCTTTTTGAGAATAATTTTTGTAAAGAAATCAAGTTAAGCAAAGTATAGCTATAAAACACCCAATAACTACAAACATGACTTTGTCCAATTCAAACAATATATGTTTTAAAAGGGGGTATTTAATTAAACTTGGCATGTCATAAATTTGCTACAGTTAATAGGGAGAGTAATTCATTTTAGTGAAAGTTTCAATTCAGAGATAATATCTTGGCAAGGTCAAAATTACTACTTTTCTGTAATTAGAATCATGCCCAAAATAATTTACAAAACAGTATCTACATGGATTCTGTTTACTTCGAACTAGAGACTAGAAGAAAAACAATAAATTTCTTTATCACACCATCAAATGGGAGTTTTTTGAATATGCACTGTTTGTGTAATAAAATTTACCCAGCATCCAAACAAATTCTATTTGAAAGACAGCCAATACATATTAACATTTGTTTGCCTAAATTTCTGCGGTCTTGGGTCCAGGGAGCACGTTTTCTTGTGTACAATACATAATTATGTGTGTGTATTTTAAATAATTTATTTTGTCTCTAACTTTCTGAATATTATTTTGTTTCGTGTGTTTGCAATGAGCACTATTTCTGCTAATGGAAATTAAAGTAACAGGGAAGAACGACAGGCATACAAGTCGTCTTTTGCTCTTTGGAGTGACAGAAGGAACACAGCACCATGGTTTGTGACAATTCTTCTGAATCACCAACTGATTATGCCCACAGCCCCAACAGTGGAAAAGATGAAAGTTAGTCTTAATTGTGTTACCTCAGTCTCAGGGAATTATCCAAAAACACATCTCACCAATACCAGCCATGATTCTCAATGGAATCATCGAAATAAATCAATGAAAGAATAATTTACATTCAAATGTGACCAAATTCTTAGTTGATTTACTTAGAAAGTAACTGAGAAAATTGATTATCTGGGCCTTGACTTTTTCTCTCGATGCAGGTAACACAAGACAGGAAAATTCTTGACATTCACCTGGGTTGGTGGCGGGGGAGGGGGGGGGTGGTTTTGGTAGGTTGGCAGGAAATGATAAGTTTGAGGCAGCAGTTACAGAATGGAGTTTGGTCCTTTATCACCAGGTGCATATTGAAGGTGACCACAGAGATTACCATGACCCTGGCCAGGCAGTTTAAAAGGCGTGCCTCAGTTTTCTGGGACCTGACACCACTTGTTTCCTTAAACATTCTTCCATCTAGCTTCAAACCTCACATCCCCTACCCACTCCCCATCTATGACAACCCAGGCTCTGATACTCATTCCCAACAGTTATTCATACCTTCCTTGCCAACTTGTCCCATCACACCTTATTGTCTCTGTATCAACCTAGTGCCAATGCATGACACTCATCCCACCCACTCTCATAACCCCTTACAGTCTTTATACCAACTTAATGTCAACTGATGCCTCACACTCACCACCCATGGTCCGTATACTTGCCAAGACAACTCATCCAGTGTCCACCAGAGGCAGACCTCAGGAGCTGGCTTGGATGAAATGAAATAAAGTTCTAAATCTCATTTGCAAAATTTGTTACATAAAATCCCATTCAAAAATATTCATTCAGTAGATTTAAATCCCAACAGGAGGGCCTATTCCCTTATAAAAGCACATATTTATATTCATAACGCTCATCAAACACGGCTAATCCTTTAATAACATTATTGAACAATCTTTGAACTTATAAAGGCCCACTATGATAATGATATTGTTGTGGAAAGCAACCAATAATGAATAGTAAAGTTGCCATAGCCCAGGGAAACAGGGCTGTTCTCCCTCCTTAGAGAGAGATGACTGGTGGTGGTTTAACCTGAGAATCACCACATCGCAGGTATGGGGTTAAGTTGAGAAGGAATGACCTTCATGGTGACCTCAGCTGGTGTGGAAATTGAACCTGTGGTGTTGGCATCACTCTGCATTACAAACCAGCCATCCAGATATGAATAAATATAACACTTAGGATTATTTAAACAAATAGCTATTGAAATTGCTCATACTGATTTTTTTTTTTCAATCTTCAGATACGTGCAAGCAGTTTTTTCCCCAGTTATTCAAGATCTAGCTATTTACATAACAGCTTGAGTTTCTTCAACTCTCAGACACAGGCAAGAAAATTT
Organism: Ginglymostoma cirratum; assembly: GCA_024137785.1. Classification (NCBI taxonomy): domain Eukaryota; kingdom Metazoa; phylum Chordata; class Chondrichthyes; order Orectolobiformes; family Ginglymostomatidae; genus Ginglymostoma; species Ginglymostoma cirratum. The sequence goes on along the minus strand of JAHRHZ010000058.1, from coordinate 15,101,490 downwards.
TAATTTTCTAAAGGGCTGGTCACCTAAATAACATGATACTTCTACAGACCTTATCCATCCTTTGCATACATTTCTTCCTAAGTGCTATGCCTTAAAGCAGGTCCAACAGTGTCACAACCTTCACTGTGGCAGGGCAAGAAATCAGGACCTGAATCCACCTTACCAGAATTGGGATCAAATGTTGTTGTTTGATCCTTGGCACCTAACTGAATCACACTGACTGTCCAGCTAGCTAAGCCAACTGCACCCCACCCCCGCCCCCAAATAACCTAAGGTGCTGTCTCACCGTACATTTTCACATTCATGCTATAGCATGACGCTATGGATAATGATGATCCAGACTCCAATTTCTTTCCATCACATGTTTGACCAAGAATCTCCTCTGCTTTTACTATTTGTAATCGGTATATGTCGGAAATATCTATAAATTGGTACTCCTCATTTTTGTTAGTTTGGCTGATTCAAGAATGTCCCTTCATTGAATATCAAGTGCTGGAGTGGGATTTGAACCTGAAGCTTCAGTCTCAGAGGTGGGCATGGTAACATTATGTCAAAAGATCTCCTTCACAAGCATTCGTGACTTATTTAAAGATTCACAATTCCCACCTGTGGGTTAAAGCCCTGTTCCGGCAAAACTGGGGTCTCTTTGAACTCAGCATTGAGTTCAAAGGGCCATGCTGGATTTGAGTTTTTCACACATGGGAGTCACATTCCTCCCTGCCAGAACAAATAGGATCTGTTAGTAAAGACAGTGAGAATTCCTGTTTCTGGGTCCTGACCGCTAGAATCTCCACAACGCTGCAAAAATCCCCATCTGGTCTTAGAATGTAAAGGGAACTGTAATATTGATGAAACTTAATCTCAGAGATTTCTTTGGTTCAGTGACAGAAGCTATTTTTGTGAATTCCCACTCGGTACAACCTGGAATATGTTTTTATCTGATTAACATACATGCAATTGTAGCAGATCAGTCATCAAAAGATCTACAGAGGATGCCCTATCCCTCGCCCTGTACTCATCCCTGGAACATATAGACACCTACATCAGACTCCTGCTCATTGACTACAGCTCCACCTTCAGCACTATTATCCCCTTCAGACTGATCACACCTTGGTCTCGGCTTCACCCTCTGCAATCGGATCCTCAGCTTTCTGACCCATAGGCCGCAACCAGTGAGGACAGGTAACTGCATCTCCTCCACAATAACACTCAACACTGGAGCCCACCAAGGATGTGTCTTCAACCCCCTACTGTAATCCCTGTACACGTATGACTTTTCTGCCAAATTCCGAATGAACGCCATCTACAAGTTCACTGATGACACCACCATAATGGGACTGATATCTAACAACGACAAGTCAAAATACAGAAGGGAGATAGAGGGCTTGGTGACGTAGCACAATGAAAACAATTTGTCTCTGAACATTGGCAAAACTAACGAATTGATCATCGACTTCAGAAAGAAAGGAGGAGCATACGCCCTCATCTACATCAACGGACCTCAGGTTGAGAGGGTGAAGAGCGTCAGGTACCTTGGAGTATTGATAACCCCTGTATTGCTCAAAAACAAAGGTTTTCACTGTATTTCAGTACACATGAAAATAAAATCAATCAATCAATCAAATAGATACTTCTGTCATGTGTTTGACTTTCTAAGTTGTCATGTGATTTCTAGGATTTCAGAAAAGTGTAACAAATACAATCAGCCTGTGGCTTAGGCTGTAAACTGTGAAGAAGACACAATAAACAATTAACAGCAAAATGATGAGCAATAAATTTGTATTACCAACCATCTGTTGTTACCAAAAGCATCAGTTACAAAGGTCCTGCTTAAAACATATTAAGCATGTTTGCTATTTTGTGTAGCTCCATTAAGTACTTGCTGATTTAAGAGCAGGGTTTCAAGCAGCTTCAATTGAGTGAAGTTATGCAAAGTGTCCACTTCCTTACTGTCTCCTTTAGATGTTAACAGTGCAAACAGATGATTGAAACTCCATGACATGTCTATTAACTGTTTGCTGTTACAACAATTGCGTGCAAAGGAATACAACAAGTTCCACATGTCCCAGTCTGTCAGCTTCCCAGCATTTGGAAAGTGGAGACTTCAAGCAGCTTTGGGAATAATTTAGTTTTACCGTTCACTATTTATAGCTGGCGATCACTTTAGCACGAATAGTTGGAATGTAATTTTACTATTCATCTTCCTTAGAATGTAGAAATAAAAACAATCACACTGTTGCACTAATGCTCATAATAAAACCAGACCTGAGCACAGGTCTTGGCCATTTCCTTACATGGTAAGAGATAAAACGTTGTGGAGCTGGATGAACGCAGCAGGCCGAGCAGCGTCAGATTCTCCAACATCGGCAGTTCCTACTATCTCCTTACATGGTAGTTCACCACTAAGTTTTCAAGAGTCCCTGCCTATGTCTCTCTCTGGAAAATTCACTGAGGCTAGTTAAATGACTAAAGATACTGCGATAACTCAGGAAATTGGAAAGGAACATCAATTTTGTCGAAAACCAGAATACAGCCACTACTATGGCGTACAGAGGCTAGTCCCAGACTGGGACAGACAGTTCTGCAGACCCATCCCTGGGTGTGCTTTATTTATTTTTATATCCGGAAGTGCTATCACATACATAAAGGGGAGGCGATGGCTTAGTGGTATTATCGCTGGACTGTTAATCCAGAGACCCAGATAATGTTCTGGGGACCTGGGTTTGAATACTGCCACGGCAGATGGTGGAATTTGAATTTGATAAATATCTGGAATTAACAACCTAATGATGACTGTAAATCCATTGTCAATTGTCGGAAAAACCCACTTGGTTCACTAATGTCCTTTAGGGAAGGAAGCTGCCATCCTTACCTGGTCTGGCCTACATGTGACTCCAGACCCACAGCAATGTGGTTGACTCTTAACTGCCCTCTAGGCAATTAGAGATGGGCAATAAATGCTGCATTGCCAGTGACTACCTTGTCCCATGAATGAATAAAGAAAAAAAAACACAACTGAATAGGTTTTCCAAATCACCCTGACTTTTTTTTTTAGTTCTTACTGCTAACCACCACCAGTAAATCGATTGAATATTTGCTGGGTCTGCTTTTTTAAAATATATTGGGTCCGGTTTATGATATTTTCTACTTAATCTGTTCAGAGCCTGTGGGTCTTTTTTTGTAACATATCCAGAAGTGCTTTTACACATAGCTGAACTTTCCCATTACCAAATCACCATAACGTTTT
>JAHRHZ010000058.1:15021518-15093243 GCA_024137785.1 Ginglymostoma cirratum | reverse complement strand
GAGCAGGAAAGTTGACGTTTCGGGTTGGGACCCTTCTTCAGAAAGAAGGGTCCCGACCCAAAACATCAACTTTCCCACTCCTGTGATGCTGCCTGGCCTGCTGTGTTCCTCCAGCTCCACACTGTGTTATCTTCCTAGTCACTTGCTGTAACTACATCCTAACTAGTGACGGGAACAAGGGCCAGTTGGATTTCATTGACAATGAAATCCTTGATTGGAGTTGTTTACCTGGATCAGTCAGGGAACCCTGACTGATATAAACAGGAGATTCAGAGAGTCTCCTCATTCTAGGATTGGCTGAGAGTCGCTGGTCAGAGCCTATGTACTGTGCACGTGTAAATAAGTTGTGACTTGGTGATGGGATACTGGCCTCTGTGCAGTTATTTCAGTGATGATGAGAGAAAACTGTACATTCCTGAAGAAAATTTGCTTGTAAGAGTCATCTTTAAGTTGGGGCAAGCATTTGTGGCATTATGTCTTAATTTGGAAAGCTTGACTTATTTGATCCTGCCGTTGAACACTGGGCCCAGTATATGGAAAGAGTTTTTTTTCTGGGCAAATGACATTGGGGTAGATGGAAAGCAATGGTACTGCAGCATTTTTGGTTATTAGGAGATTAACTTTCCATGAGGCACCAAATAGTAAAACCTTTCAAGATGTGATGGATTTATTTAAAGAATATTACAACCCCAGGTCTCCTCTAATTCTGAGACACTATCAGCTTAATTTGGCTGTTCAAGAACCAGGGGAATCCGTATCAGGATTTTTGACAAGGTTAGGACAACTGACAGAGGCATGAGATTTTGGATTAACCCTGAATGAGCTGCTGAGAGATGGTTTGGTATGTGGGATTAATGATGTAAATATGCAAAAGCGCCTACTAGCTGAAGCTCAACTGGACTTCAAATGGGTACTACAACTCGCTTTATCATTAGAAAATGCGGCAAGTGGAGCATGTGAGCTAGAGGGCATCCTGATGGAAGAGGACACCCTCACCAGTCCAACTGAACTTGGGGAACACCACTTGAGTTTTGGCAATTGCAGAACTTCATGCAGGGCATATCCTGAGCAGAGCGACCCTAGGTCAGCCCACGGCAAAACTCAAAACAAAGCCGAACATTGGCCGAATAGCTAAAATATTCTTTAGGATCTGGGTTGGCAAGCCATTGTAGTTGCTACTGATGTGCGGACTTCAGGCAAAGGAGGCTGGGAGGCCTGACTTGAGTAACAGAACTCATAGGCTAGTATCCAGCAGAGTGCACACCCTGTAAAGCCCAACTACATATGGGTTTGAATAGTTAAACTGCTTAACAACATCTGAATCAGAACCAATCAAAATAACTGTCTGGTTAAATGGTCAACCAGTTCTCATGCAGGTCGGTACCGGCGCAGCTGTATCAGTGCTGGCAGAACCAGTCTTTAATAAGATTCGCTTTGGACTCCAACCCTTACATTTGTGCAAGACCTCGGCCAGACTGAGAATGGACATGAGAAGCAGTTGGTGTAGTTACCACTAATTGTAGTAAAAGGCTTGGGGCCCAAGATTGATGAGGTGGAATTGGTTGAGAAAGATTCGTGTTGAGTGGCTCAACATTTTTCGATGAAAAAATGTCTGCCTGAGTGAAGTTCTAATTAAATACTCTGAAGTTTTTCAGGAACGAAAACAAAATTCAGTTCTCAGGAAGATCACTTGACCTGAAATGTTAACTCTGATTTCTCTCCACAGATGCTGCCAAACCTGCTGAGCTTTTCCAGCAATTTATGTTTTTGGTTCTGATTTACAGTATCCACAGTTCTTTCAGTTTTTCAGGAAGCAATTCCACGATTCTCCAAGGCCCGCTGAATGCCATTTGCCTTACAGGCAAAAGTCAAGACAGAAATCAGGAGGCTGGAAAGAGAAGGAATAATCAAACCAGTGCAGTTTGCAGAATGGACGGCACTGGTCTATGAAGTCTGGTGGCTCGGTTTGCCTTTGTGGGGATTTTAAGCATCAACAGCTTCTCACACCTGGATAAATACCTTATCCCTCGTATAGAGGACTTGTATGCAAAACTGGTAGGGGAAATGGCGATGCTGGCCTTCATGAAGCTGGACATGAGCCATGTGTACCTGCAATTGTGATTAGATGAGGGGTCCCAGAAGTATGCCCCAATTAATACCCATAAGACTGCCATTTGGGGTATCTTCAGCCTGTACCCTTTTTCAGTGGACGATGGAGAACATTTTACAAGGTCTACCCCAGGTTGCCATTTATCTGGATGATGCGCTAATAACGGGGAAGACCAATAAAGAGCACTTGGAGAACTTGGACATAGTGCTTAAACGTTTCTCCCAGATGGCCATACACCTTAGAAGGGAAAAATGATCATTCCAGGCACCCCTACTTGGGTTAGAGTTGACAAAATTGGGCGATGCCCATTGGAAGATAATGTGAGGGCCAATCAAAGGTGCCCCAGCTCCCACATTGGTACCAGAGCTTAGGTCTTTCCTTGGGCTGATGAATTATTATGGAAAATTCATATGTAATGTGGCCTCCATCTTGGCACCCTTACACTTGCCACTGATAAAAGATCAGCCTTGGGAATGGTCACATAGCAAAGAAGTAATATTCCCTTTGTCTTGTCTGACCTCGTCAAATGCATCATTTCATACTTTAAAGTCAGAGTTGTACAGCACAGAAACAGACTCTTTGGTTCAACTAGTCCATGCCAACCACATTCCCAAACTAAACTAGTCCCACCTGCCTCCACTTGGCCCATATCCCTCCAAACATTTTGTACTCATGTACTTATCCAAATATCTTTTAAACATTGTAACTGTACCCACATTCACCATTTCCTATGGAAGTTCATACCACACGTGAACCACACACTGTGTTTAAAAAAAATTGCCCCTCGTCTTTTTAAATCTTTCCCCTCTCACTTTAAAAATATGCCCCCCTAATCTTGAAATCCTCCATCATAGGAAAAAGACACCCGCCATATACACCTCATTAATTTATAAACCTCTAAGGTTATCTCTCAACTTCCAATGCTCCAGTGAAAAAAGTCCCAGACTTTCCTCCTAACTCAAACCCTCCATTCGTGGCAACATCCTGATAAATTTCTTCTGAAACCTCTCCAGCTTAATAACATCCTTCCTATAACAGGGTAACAAGAAGAGGCCTGACCAACATCTTGTACAACCTCAATATATATATCCCAACTCCTCTACTGATGCATGCTAAATATCTTCTTAACCCCCTATCTATAGATGATGCAAACTTCAAAGAAATATGTGCCTGAATCCCTAGGACTCTCTGTTCTACAACACTACACAAGGTGCTACTTTTAATTCTGCAAGTCCTGCCCTTGTTTGTTTTATCCAAATTAATCTCCATCTGCCATTCTTCAGCCCATTGACCAATTGGTCAAGACCTCTTTGTAATCTTAGATAACCTCCTTTACTGTCCAGTATATCACCAATCCTGGTGTCATGCACAAACTTACTAACCATGCTTTTTATATTCTCATCTAAATCATTTATATAAATGACATACAAAAGAGGACCCAGCACCGATCCCTGTGGAACTCCAGTGGTCACAGGCCTCCAGTCTGAGAAGCAACCTTCTACCGTCACTCTCTGCCTCCTGCCTTTAAGACAATTTTGTATCCAATTGGCAAGTTCACCATGACTCCCATGTCACCTAACTATTAATTAGTTGACCATGCAGAACCTTGAAAAAGGCTTTACTAAAGTCAGGTAAACAATGCCTACCACCTTGTCCTCATCAATCTTCTTGGCTACTTCCTCAAAAAACTCAATCAAGTTTGGGAGACACAATTTCTGTCACATTAAACCACGCTGACTATCCCTAATCATTCCTTGCTTCTCCAAATAAATAAAATCCTATCTTTCAGAATCACTTCCAACAACTTACCTACCACCAAAGTCAGATTCACAGGTCTGTAGTTCCCAGGTTTCTCCTTACATCCTTTCTTCAACAAAAGCACAAAATTAGCCACCCTCCAGTAATCTGGCACATCATCCATAGTTATAGATGATACAAGTATTTCTGTAAGGGGCCCCACAATTTCCTCCCTAACTTCCCACAAAGTCCTGGGATACACTAGGTCAAGTCCCGTAGATGTATTCACCTGGTATCACTGGCCTATTCCATGGTCCTCCTATCTTGTGCTGGATTACAACTACAAGATCTTGCCATCCTATGATGAGTTCCTTCCACCAATCTGTGATTTTTTTTCCTAGTACTGTGCTTACTACCAGCTTTCAGAAAAATTTCTGCATTTTCTGGACTTCTACATCTTATTGCCAATACATTGATCTTACTTTCTGTTCCTCATATTGCACATTTAGCCACTTTTTATATTTGCCAGTGGACTTCCCTATTGTCTGTAATGGATCTTCCCATTGACTGGCTCCTTCTGGCTTATATGAAATTCTATTCCCAACTTTGGTAGTCGACCTCTGGGACAAATAGTTTTATCCTGATCTTCAGTACCGCTGTGTTCATATTAACTCATTTCTTTATCTGTCATAATCTGCTCTTTGTAATCATCTAATTTATGTGTATTTGAAATGCTGAGGATTCATAATTTATATGATTTTTTTTAGACTCTGTAACTGTATAATCAGTGCTAGTTGACCTTGAGGAATGCATTCTGACAGTTTGATTGCCATGTTGTAAAATTACAGTTCATCAATCCCTACTTGTATACTTGCCTGGACCTTGCCACTCTTTCTATTCTTGTGTTTTGTGATGTATCATTTCCCACAAATTATGTTTATTACTGATGGTCTTCCATGATGCCTCAAGGCTCACCAAATTTCCTCTGAAACCTCAGCTTTAATTAATATTCTTCTTTACTACATGCAGAGCATTCAGGTGCTCAGAAAAAAAGTGGAGCCAATTGTAGTCCCTTCTCAACCCAAGGGAGGATCATATGTTACTGAAGGAAATTTTTGATTTCTCTTGAAATAAACTATTGATATGGATTGTAGCCCTCAGCCATTTGCATTGAGTTATTCATGTGGACTGCCATGCCAGAGCTGATGTTAGTTTATAATTTACAATTTCCAAACCTTCCTCAGTGTACAATTGCTGACCCTCTAAATGGGAATGTATTTAATATTTAATCCTGCTTCCAGTAGGAGGTGACAGTGGCAAAGCTATACCTTGACCTTTTCTTGGTAAATGCATAGCCTGTGTACACATATCTACTTCATTTTTGCACTGATCATCAAATTCAGCTTCACGAAACATCAGTGGGAAATCATATCCTGACACTTTACACTTTGTTTCAGTGATTCTTCTCCAAAGTAGTTTCAGTAGCTCTTTCAGTGTTGAATGTCTCCCTTGTTTCTTATACCAAAAATCAGACACAGTCTTCGAGGTCCAGTACATCCTCGCTTTAAGTCGCTTTGACTTAACATTGGTCAGTTAATTGTAAATATTCACATTTAACATCAGGAGTTTAAATCTAACTTTGCTTTCCACTGAGTGAGACATAAGGTTGCATGACCCAATCAATGCATCATGGAGTGGACCCTCCCACTTTCTGACTCTCCTTACCAGATTCCCAACTGCTAATTAACACCCCCAGTCCCTAATCCTATCAGTCGCTAGCTAATCCTCCGGGTCATTAGCCAGCCTTCCTTTTTGCCAACACTCCCTCTCAGGGCTCATCTCCGTAACTGTACAACACAAAGTTGCTTTCACTCTGAAATTTCTCTTTCTGCCTCTTGCCATTCATGTGGATTTAGTTTGCATTTATCATACCAGTAGAAAACTTTACACCACTAGATGCATGTCAGCACTGCAATTTGAGACAGTAACCTATGCGTTTATTTAAATTCACAACTACTCCATCTGATTTTGTTGTAACAACAGAAAGTTTCTCTTTCGGTCTCTCTCCACTCATGTCCTCCGCCATCACTCATGGTTAGGGTTCAGGAGAGGTAAGTGGGGATGAGAAGAATCAGCCAGGTACTTGTAGGGTCAAGACCATGATATGTGGCAAGCGGTAGGTTCAGTGAGCAGAAGCAGTGGCAACAGGGAGCAGGAGCAAGAGAGGCAGGACACAGGAGAAAAATAGAAAGAGCATATTTTATATTTTTAAATTTGTTTTGTTTTAAAAGTAGTTTAATTTACAGACATAGAAATGTAACATTTACAGCATTTCATCTTACTTTGTATTGCTTTTTAAAAGCTTCTTATTCTGAGGACAAACGTCCAGCAGAACTTTACCACAGTTTTTAAATTGATTGTAACGGGAAAATATGATTCGCTTAACATTGTTTCAATTAAAGTTGCACTTTTTAGGAATGCAACCACAATGTTAAGAAAAGACTTATTGTACAGTCTGATGAGTGCACCACAATTCCTCATAACAAATTTCAGAATACAGTTTGGAGGAAGTTATGTATTCTGATGGTGTTTCTGATTGTTGCCCTCTAGTTGCCGGATATGTTGAGCCAGAACTCGATGAAAACCCTAAGGCTTCTTTTGGCTTGATCTTTTGGTATTTATGGCCCAGATATTCTGGTTAGCATTAATGCTGCATGCATTACCACTGCCGACAAAGATTTCTGCACCCTGAACATATTGTGTTATTTCAGCTGGGACTTCGAACCCAGCCACAGCAGTAATGGATCAGTGCAGCCAACAAGCACGGAAAAAGACAAGTGACAAGATGTCACATTCACTTATGATGCAGCTGCTGTATTCAGGTTAAGTTTCTAAAGATCTCAAGTCTTTCAGTGAATAGATATTTGATGAATAACTATGCAGCTGTGTTCGGGTGTAAAGAAGCAGTCAGATCAATATTGGAACTTATGAACAGGAGTAAACCATTCAGCCACTTGAACCTGCACCACCATCCAGTGAGATCATGGCTGATCTGTGGCTTCAATCCATATACCTGCCTTTGGCCCATATTCCTTAATACTTTTGCATAACAAGTTTATCGCAGATTTAAAATTAACAAAATGGTGATGGGAGAAGTGTCACTTCCCACCCACAGCCTCCAACTTCATCATTCCCCAAATCCACACTACCTGTTTATATCTCCTTCCCAAAATCCACAAACCCGACTACCCAGGCCGACTTATTGTTTCTGCCTGCTCCTGCCCCACTGAACTTATCTCTGCTTACCTTGACTCTATTTTCTCCACCCGGTCCAGGAACTCCCCACCTTCATCCGGGACACAACCCATGCGCTCCACCTCCTCCAAGACTTCCAAATCCCTGGCCCCCAACACCTCATCTTCACTATGGACATCCAATCCCTGTACACTTCCATTCTCCATGCAGATGCCCTAAAAGCCCTCCGCTTCTTCCTCTCCCGCAGGCCCAACCAGTCCCCCTCCATCGACATCCTCATCCGCTTAACCAAATTCATCCTTACCCTTACCAACTTCTCCTTCAACTCCTCCCACTTCCTACTGACTAAGGGGGAGGCCATGGGAACCCACATGGGCTCAAGCTATGCCTGCCTCTTTGTAGGATACATGGAACAATCCCTGTTTCGCTGCTACACTGGCACTATCCCCCACCTCTTCCTCCGCCACATCAATGACTGTATCGGTGCTGCCCTGTGCTCCCACGAGGAGCTGGAATGGTTCATCAACTTTACTAACACCTTTTACCCCAACCTCAAGTTCACCTGGACCATCTCTGATACCTCTCTCTCCTTCTTGGATTTCTCTGTATCCATCCCTGGTGACCACCTCGAAACCGCTATCTATTTCAAGCTCACCAACTCCCACAGCTACCTAAACTACACCTCCTCTCACCCACCTTCCTGCAAGAATGTGATCCCCTATTCCCAATTCCTTTGCCTCCGCCGTATCTGCTCCCAAACTGGGGCGTTCCACCCCCAAACATCTCAGATGTCCTCTTATTTCCAGGACCGCAACTTCACCCCTTCAGTGGTCGAAAATGCTCTCAACCACATCTCTTGTGGTTCCTGCACCTCTTCCCTCACATCTCCTTCCTGCAACAAAAAGAAAGACAGAATCCCCCTTGTCCTCACGTATCACCCCACTAACCTCTGGATTCAACGTATCATTCTCTGTCACTTCTACCACCTGCAATCTGATCCCACAATCAAAGATATATTTCCCTCTCCACCCCTATCTGCCTTCCGTAGGGACCACTCTCTCCGTGACTCCCTCGTCCGCTCCATATCTCCAGTAGCCCCACCACCCATGGCACTTTTCCCTGCAACTGCAGGAAGTGCTACACCTGCCCCTACACCTCCCCCCTCACTTCCATCCAAGGAACCAAAAAAACCTTCCACATTAAAGAGTTAGGTTCACCCGCACATCCGCTAATGTTGTCTACTGCATCTGCTGCTCCCGATGTGGCCTACATTGGTGAGAGCAAGCAGAGGCTTGGAGACCACTTTGTAGAGCACCTGCGCTCTGTTCGTGACAAATGACAACACCTTTCAGTCACAAACCACTTCAACTCCCCCTCCCACTCCCTGGGCGACATGTCCATCCTGGGCCTCCTCCTGTGTCACAATGATGCCATCTGGAAACTGGAGGAGCAGCACCTCATATTCCGCCTTGGAACCCTACAATCCAATGGTCTCAATGTGGACTTTACCAGGTTCAAAATCTCCCCACCCCCGGCCTCATCCCATGACCAACACTCCGTCTCATCCCCACCTCCTTGACCTGTTACAACCTGTCTGTCTTCTCTCCCACCTGTCCACTCCTCCCACCTCACTGACCAATCCCCACCACTGCCTACCTGCACACATCTATCACCATCCCAGCTACCTTCCCCAGCCCCACCCCCTCTCTATTTATTTCAGAGCTCCCTTCCCCCTCCCCCATTTCTGAAGAAGGGTCCTGACCTGAAACGTCAACTTTCCTGCTCCTCTGATGCTGCCTGGCCTGCTGTGTTCCTCCAGCTCCACATTGTGTTACCTCTGACTCCAGCATCAGCAGTTCTCACTATCTCTGGGAGAAAAGTCATGTTGTGTTTAACAGGGTAATTGGTTTGGGTCAGTGGGGGTAATGTTGGATGAGGGGGTTCAGTCAGAGAAGAGTAGTCAGTTCAAAGGAGACAATGGGGAATCAGTTATGGTAGTAATCTTGGTTTTGTTGACGTTTTTCTGAGGTAACCACATTAACTATTGTATAAGGATGTAAGGGTCTGAAATGATTATTACTGAGGAGTGCCTTAAGCAATATCCATTATGATGATGACAAAAGGACTTTGCTGGGTAACTGCTTAGGATCATGAAAGAACAAGTTCCACTATCCAGGTTCTCCTCATAGTTTCTGTGACCATGTCTGTTCTATCAGTGCAAAATATATTTAGCTGCTAACATAATAACAACATTTGCTTAAGAATTCCTTCTCGTCAGACTAATAAGTGGTTTTCTTCTGTCACACCGCACAACATATCCTTTTAATTGATCACTAATAGCGCAGAGAGCCTCAGAAAGCAAAATGATCTGAGGTGAGGATTGCTCATACAACAAAAACAAGTAAAACATTTTTCAGGTAAATATCCCTAAGTCACACATATCTAGCCCAAGTCTCTGATGCTGAGCTTACTGTCATAAATTTTCACAAGGATTCCAGGCAGTTGAAATCAGGTCTTTGCATGGTAAAACTTCCCAGATAATTTCAGCACGTGTGCGTGTTAGGACTTCCAGTATAATTTCACTGACACAGATGCCATAAGATTTAGGCTAACAGTTTATCCTGGTTGTAATTCGTTGCGTGCCAATAACAGGATGCAGTGAAATTACCTCTTGTCTAAAATGCATGGCTTGTGTAAACATAATTCAAGCCACTTTGTCCCATATTATGACATGGATTTATGCAAAACCAAAATCTCTTCATATTGTCACAAACTGTGGAAGAACAGTATTGTAACACCGCATTAACTGAAACTGAGCTTCTACAAATGCAAGATTTTTATATCAATAAGTTCAGACTAGCTCTTTAATTGGGGGCAAAATGGAGGTATGAGAAGATATTGCAGCAGTATAGGACATTGGTGAGGCCACTTTTAGAATACTGCTTACAATTCTGTTCCCCTTCTATAGGAAGTATGTTATTAAACTTAAGAGGTGCAGAAATGATTTACAAGGATGTTGTCAGGACTGGAGGGTTTTAGTTAAAGGTAAAGACTGAATAGACTGGGGCTTTTTCCCCTGGAGTTTCAGAGGCTGAAGGGTGACTTTTAAGACGTTTATAAAATCATGAGGCGTATGGATAGAGTGAATAGCCAAGATCTTTATCCTGGGGTGAGGGAATTCAAAACCAGAGGGCATAGATTTAAGGTGAGAGGGGTAAGATTTAAAAAGAACCCAAGTGCTAACTTTTTCTCACAGTGGGTGGTGCATGCGTGGAACAAGGTGCAGGAGGAAGTGGTGGAGGAGGGTACGATTGCAACATCTAAAAGGCATCTGGATGGGTATATGAATAGGAAAGGTTTAGAGGAATATGGGCTGACTGCTGGCAAATGGGACTAGGTCAGATTGAGATGTCTGTTCGGTTTGTTTCCGTGCTGTATGAGTCTATGACTCCATGTGACTTGTTATGCATTCTACTAACAGCATTATAGATTAAAGGAGGACACGGGTTGCCTTAATGGGAAGATACTGCAAAGTATTTGAAAGACATGGTTTTTATATATTAATATTTATTTTTAGCATTTTGAGTTTTAAGCCAGTGAGTTACTTGTGTTGGTCTGTTTTTGGGGAGTCCTTTAAAAATGAATTAGGTCATTTTTACAGAACCATGACTTTAAAATCAGTCTGTCAGAGCGAGCAGGTGACTGCAAGGACCCCTGGATTTTTAATGGAAGATCATTTATTATCATCAGGTCTACAACAGGAGAAAGAAATTATGAGGCCATTAACGATAGCAAAATCTAGGATGAGGACTTTTAACTTGGTTAAAAAAAAGCTTTGAGATTCCGTTTGAAGGAAAGCTGACTGGAACCTGAAGCAAGTGTAGTCTTTCCCAGAAAAAGGAGTTGTTCAGAACAGTTAAAGAAATGAGTTACGTCAGTGAAAGAGCACAACTTGTGAAACTTCCAGACTCAGAATATTAACTCTGCAAGAGAGTGAGAAAGTCTAAGCTCTCAACTGTATGAATGGTCAAGGGAAAAAGCCTCATAGCTCAACGGATCGGAACTGAGGTAAAGCAGTTAAATCAAACCAACAGATTTGACAGGGGAGGGAATTTTTTTTGAGTAACTGTGACATGATGTGTTGGAAGTAGGTCGGATTTTATTTTGCCACGTACTTTGAAATCTTTCAATCTGTGTTGTTTCAATTTAGTTTTATTTATTTTGTGTAATAATTTTGTCTTATTGATAAAATGAAATCTTCAACCCTATGTGCTAAATTTTTCATTAAAGGACTGCTACTTGAATTTAAAGAAGAAACAATATATGATCTATCAGGCCAGATTTCATGCTGGGATCTTACTTATCCAATGCTAAGAGCAACTGGGATTACAAGAGTTTATGTCTGCAGACAATGGGAAAAGCATTTGTGCAGATGGTGGATAGATTGTTAGTCTCCAATGTCCCAGGTACGAGCCAGGAATGCAAGATTTTTTAAATGGTTAGAGTGTACGTCTGTTTAATTTTTTAAAAAATATGGAACAGAGACCCTAAAATCTAGCTAATCAGCATTTCCATCCAAAACATGGGCAATGATTTGCACATTGTTGTGGAGGCAGATTTTGAAGGGGATTCCATAGGAGCACTTGTAGGATTGTCCACTGGGTGTTTTCTTTAAAAAACACTAAAGCTTACAAGCAGTTTAGGCTTGCAAGAATCTGACAGAGAGCTGAGAGGTACAAGCAACATGTTTCTAAAGTTAACAATGGAAAAAATGTGGTTAAAAGCTCATGCTCAGATTGAAGAGACCAAGGTTTTGACGAATTGTACAGGACTGGAAAATTCGCCTAGTTTGGGTAGGAGGAGAAATATCCAGGTCAACCCTCATGTAAAAGCCAGTTCAGGGATTCAAACTTATCTGGCTGAGAAAAGAAAAGAAAAGAAAGGAAACAAATGCTGTAGCTAAATATCACTTTACCCTAGTTCTGGAAGAACGGAATGTCCATTTAAAAGACAGAGACAACAGAGATTTTTATTTTTAAATCAGGGATTATTTCTGTAGTTACAGTATAAAATGCCTATTAAAATATGGCTTAATGTTCTTCATTTAAGTCTTAAAATATGAAATCTCATCATATCATCCTTCCACCTATCCACTGGAAGTTCAGATTTTTTCACTTAGCAGTTTCTACAGGATCATAACCACAATAAGGACAGGTGTCTACCTTATTCTTGTTTACCTGATAGACTGGCATGTGCAATTAGTGAATGATAACCATTTTGCCGAGCTGCACCAGGACAGTGAGAATCATCTGCTGGATGGGAATTATGAATAGATGTTTGCTCCATTGTTCTAAATGTATCACCATACTGGAAGGTGTTTTGCATGGTGTGAAAGCTTCCTTGGTAACCTGGAAACATAGAACAATTGCATCACTGTGATCAGATTTTATGCTTATTTCAAAGTTAACAATTTATGTCAATAAGAAATTGAAATTGAAGTTTATATTTTGCTTTAAATGACAAATCCTGAGTGAATTACATTAAAATTATTTGCAAAATGGGCACAGCTAGAGAAGTAATATGGTCAGTATACTAGCACTCCTTGGCTAAAGAAATGAATATTCTACAGAACATTTACATTTGCTCTTTCTGGCAATGATTTTAGAGCTGCCCATGGATCTAACCTTGCTTTCTATTCTCTCTCATTTATATTGTGCCCATTAATGTTATTATCCAAGGAAAGTCAGATACTATTTGTACAAAAACAGGGACGCCTTGCTAAATCTAAACAAGGCACTGGTTAGTCCACAACTAGAACAATATAAACAGTTTTGGTGCTTATAAAAGGAAAAACCTGGCATAGGAGAGTATGCTCCGGACAGTTATGGATACAACCATGGATCAGGCATATTTTGGATATGCTAATGCATAATGAGGCAGGTTTAATAAATCATCTCAGTGTACAAGATCCATGAGGAAATAGTAAACATGAACTTAGCATTCAGCTTAAGAGTGAGAAACCTGGGGAGGAAACAATTGTGCTAAACTTAAGTAAGGGCAATTAGAAAGGAATAAGGACAGATTTGCATGACTGCACTGGAAAAGGAGATTACCAGAAAAGATGGTTGATGATCAATGGCAGATGTTTAGGAATATAGTTCATAGCTCACAACAAAGATATATCCCAGTGAGGAACTTGATATTGCATGGTTAACAATGGATAATATTAAAATTGACATAAAACCCATTCAAAATGGTAAAGATTAGTAGCAAGTCAGATAACTGAAGAAGTTTTAAAAGCCAGCAAAAGACAACCAAAAAAACAAGAAAAAAAATAAAATTTGAAGGTAAACTAGCAAGTAGTATTTTTTTAAAAAAGTAAGAGCTTCCTTAAATATGTAAAAAGATAGAGGCCAAAGTGAATGTGGGTGTGGTAGAGAATAAGTTGGAAATAAAAGTAATGAACCAGAAAATGGCAGAGAGGTTGAATAAATACTTTGCATCAATGTAGAAGATGCTACTACTATTCCAAAATTACTAAATAATCAAGGGAAAAGGGAGAAAAGGAAATATATAAGATCACTAGAGAAAAAGCTCTAGGGAAACTAATGGGCTAAAGGCAGATACATCCCTTGGACCTACTGGGAATGCATTCTAGGATTTTAAAGGAACTAGGAACAGAGATAGTGATTGGGCTAGTAGTAGTCTTTCAAGAATCATTAGATACTGGAAAAATCCTAGAAAATCAGAAAAGGGCCAATCTGACACAGTATATCATTGGGAAAATGTTGGAGACTATTATAATGGATATAATAGCAGAGCATTTATTAGAATCATTTGAGGAGATACCAAGCAGGATAGATAAAGGCAAAGCAGTATAGTATTATATTTGGATTTCCAAAAGGAATTCAATAAGGCTATTTCACTCATAAAGCTTCTTACTAAGATAAAAGCCCATTGTGTTGTGGGTAGTTTATTTGCATGGATAGAAGACTGGCTAACTAATGGAAGACAGAGTTGGGATAAGAGGGGAAATTACAACTTGGCAACCTGTAACTAGTGGAGTGTCACATAGGTCAGTGCTAGGGCCATAATTATTTACAAAACATATTAATGACTTGGATGAGGGAAGTGGATGTACTATTGCTAATTTTGTGGATAACCCAAAAATAGGTGAGAAGTAGTAAGAATATCACAGAGTCTACAGAGGAATAAAATACTATGAACAGTTTGGTGCTTATATAAGGAAAAAACTGACATTGCAGGCAGTCCAGAGAAGGTTTGCCAGGTTGATCCTAGATATGGAGAGAATTTTTTTCTTTTTTTAAGCACTGCGCCAAAATGGACAGAATTTTATATACGAGGTTAAGCAGGTTTCACCTGTACTCGTTGGAGTTTAAAATAATGAGAGGCTACTTTATTGGAACAAAACTTTTAGGGTCTTGATAGGGTGAATGCTGAGAGGTTGTTTCCCATTGTGGGTGAGTCTACAGGCAGCGGGCATAATCTCAGAATAAGGAGTTGTTCTTTTGACAGTTGAGAAGGAATTTCTTTCACAGGGTAGTGAATCTGTGAAATTCTTTCCCACAGCGGGCTTAGTCATTAAGAACATTGAAGGCTGAGAGACAGTTTAATCAGTAAGGGATAAGGATTATGGTGAAAAGCCAAGAAAGTAGGTTTGAAGATGGAAGGATCAGCCATGTTCCTACTGAATGGTGGAGCAGACTATGGGCTAAATAGCCTACCTCTGTATTTACGGTCATTGTCTGACACTTGTGTAGTGCCAATGACACTTGTCAGCCCAAACCTGGACATTGTCCAGGTCTTGTAGCATTTCGTTGTGGACTGCTTTAGTATCTGAGGAGTCATGAATGGTGCTGAAAATTATGGAATCATCAGTGGACATCCTCACTTCTGACTTTACAATGGAGGGAAAGTTGCTGATGAAGCTGCTAAAGATGATTGGGTCTAGGACACTTCCCTGAGGAACCTCTACATCGATGTTCTTGGGTTGAGACACGGAACGCAAATAACCACAACCATCTTCCTTTGTGCACAGAATGAATCCAACCAGCAGAGAGTTTTCCACCTGATTCCCTTGACTCTAGGTTTGCTGGGCTCCACGATGGCACACTCTGTCAAATGTGGTATTGATGTCAACGGCAGTTTCTCTCACATCAATTCGGCAGTTCTGCTCCTTTGTTCATGTTTGAATTAAAGCAGTAAAGAGATCAGGATCCAAGTGGCCCTAGTGGAACCTAAACTGGGCATCAGCGAACAGGTTATTTCTAAACCAGTGCTCCTTGATAGCATTGTTGATAAACCCTTCAATCACTTCATACATGATTGAGAGAAAAGACTGATGGGGTAATAATTGGCTGTGTTAGATTCATCCTGGTGTTTGTGTACAGGATATACCTGGGCAATTTTCCATACCAGGTAGATGCCAGTGTTATATCTGTACTAGAACAGTAGTTTGGCTAAGGGTGCAGCAAGTACTGGAGTACGTATCTTCAGTACAATTGCTGGAATGGATTCAGGGCCCATAGCCTTTGCAGTGTTAGTCATTTCTTGATATCACATGGAGTGAATCACATTGGCTGAAGACTGGCTTCTATGATGTTGAGGACCTCTCCAGGAGGCCTAGATAGGTCATCCCTTTGCCAGCAGTTACAAATGCTTCAGCCTTATCTTTTACTGATGCCATGGATAACCATCATTGGGGATGCGAATATGTTCATCTCCTCCACTGAATTTTTTTAATGATCCACCACCATTCATAACTGGATGTGGTAGGACTGCAGAAGTTAGATCTGATCTATTCCTTGTGGAATTGCTTAGCCCTTTCTATCACTTATTGCTTAAGCTGTTTGGAACATAAGCACTCTTCTGTTATAGCTTCACCAGGTTGGGTCCTCATTTGTAAGTATTTTATTTGTAAGTATGCCTGATGCTGTTCCTGGTGTGCACCCCTGCACTGTTCATTGATTTTGTGGTACCTAGTTATGCACAAAGAATATGTTCACAAATTCTATGAATTAAATTCATTGTTATATTCGGTAAAAATGCTTGCATGAGGGAGAAATGGAAAAGAATTCATAGAATGGCATACAATATAGACCACATAAGCATCCAATATGCACGAACATTAATCACTTGTTATATTTTACTTATACGAAGGTAATGTATTCATTGAATAGTAACTTGTAATTTAAGATTATTGTCCACATGCCTGTGTAGTTTTTGTGCCATAATTTAATCTTTTCCATACTGTTAGACTTTACTTTCAAATTAATTCTGAACACACAAATAATCCCATTCGTGAGACTATTCGTAGATAATTACTGGTGGATTAACTGAAAATTCCTTCAATTTCAAACAAGCAACATTTGAATCTTGACTGACAAACCACACTCTAATAACACACAACAAAATAACATCAGTAATTAAACTGAACAAAAATTGAACATAGAGACTGAACCCTTCTTCTTTCTCTCCCTCCGAAACTCCAGTAAGTCTTGTCCAATAATACTTTCTTTATTTACTGTCTCAGAAACCACTCTGACTATTAGGTTCCTGCTGACTAACAGGCAACTCACTTCCTTTCGTGGTTTATGTTTATTTCATTCATTTTAGTATTCATTCATCTTGACAGTGATTGTTAACTAATCCTGAACTTTCAACAGTAACAATGGGAGATGATGGTCATTCTCTATTCTTTTACCCTTTGTGTTTTATATTTATCAAAGGGAATTTCATGTTGCATGCTTTCAAAGTCTGTGAAGTGTCCATTTTCCTAAGATGCTTATACTTGCTGGGCTTCACTTAAAGGCACAGGAAGCCCATGAAAACCTGCCTGAGTATTGGCCGTTCTTCAAGATTGAGGCAGTAATTAAATGTCAAGGGATTATTCACCTATGGGTATTAACCAATTCTGTGGCATGTTATATGGCTGTAATATAAGGTGTGTGATATCTATATATAATAGAATCTGGATTTTTCACTAATGGCATGTGAATTTTGGTCTCAGTATCTGTGAGGCTCTAATAATTAATTTATCCATATTTCTAAAGCATAATTTTATTTAAAATCAGTATGGAAGGGACAGAGTATCTAAAATGTTAACAGGAATTTGTATTGCTTTGGAAGAATTTTATGAGCAGACAGAATAAATATTTTCAGTTTTCGGTTAAAAGGATCAGGAGTGGATTCTTTTTTTGTTTGGAAAAACACCCATAGCTTGGAAAGCTTTTGGTTTCAGTTTGGAGAAATTCTGGTTAAAGTTAGATGTAAGAACACAATTCTCCTGGAGCAAGAAGTTAGTTTAGAAAAGCTAAAAATAGATTACCTCAGTACAAGGCTTTAGTTTAGAAGTTCTGAAGAAGTGTTTAGTTAGAACACTGAAGGGGTCATTTGAAGCTGAGAAAATATAAGCTCAGTTGTGTGAATACCCAAAGGAAAGGTTATGAAGTTTGGGAGTTGAAACCAGCAGTTAAGTCATTATCAATAGGTTTATACAGAAGGGAATTCTCTCTGGTTTTTGAGAGATCCCTTTTCAGAGTTCTAACCAAATATTTTTCTGGAACTTTCGAATTAAACCTTTGCTCTGAGGTAATCTATTCCTAGTTGTAAAGGAATGCTATGGGAAAAACAGAATAGTGTATTTCACTGTGTGTTTTGACATTGTTCAAATTATGTAATATGTGAATAGCTTGATCTTGTTTTCCATTTCGTCTTAAAAGGTAAATTAGAAAAGAACAAAATATGATCTATCAAGTCAGATTTCAGTCTGCAATCTGATTTGTCTAATAATAAAATCAGCAGTTATGAAAACAATCTGTAAATTCAGTTTCAATTGTGATCTACACTTTGTGATCAAAATCAGACACCTGACAGACTTTTCCTTTTTCCAGCCCTGGAAACACCAAAGTCAACTCCATTTCTGTGTTATGATTTACTTGGTTGTTACTGTAAGTGGCTGAAGTTTCCTTTGCTTTTTTGTGCTGCCAACCTTTCCCAATTTTCTGTCTTTCTTCTGCAGAAATTAGGTCATGCTGTGCCATAGTTTCACAGGAACAGGCTACCCTTATACCTCACTTAAATGGTCACCGTAAACATCTGACTATTTCAAGAGTGTCAGCAAACTTCTCTATTAAGGGTAGCATCCTATCCTGATGCAAACTCTCCCACATGTTTCATTTTTCTTTTCCCTCATTAACATTTTTCTTTTTATTCATTAATTGGCTGAAACTGTTTGCAGCACTTCCACTCCAAATAAATAGAATCAATTTGGAACCTGCTTCACTTTTTTCACTTAATATCACAGTTCTTTGCCCATCTAGAACATCTCAGAGAATTTTATTAATGCTGAAATTCGACTAAATTTTAAAATTTACTAGCATCAAATTTCTGACAACAAAATGAAATCCTCAAAAAGGTTTATTCTACAGGATCATTATGATTTAGTTTACTAAAGTGAAAATTATTGCTTACATTAAAGTTTTAAAAAGTATGAGTGCTTGCATCTTCCGTTCCACACTTGTACTTCCCCTATGATTTCCCAAAAAATGTTTCAAAGTACCTGCTTGGAGGGGTTGCATCAGCTGGCTTTGGTAGACTGGGTTGTACTTGTGGTCCCCTCCACTGAGTTGGTTGTTGGATGGCTGAGGTGAGTGAGGACCATGCCTCTGCAGCAGCGTTGGAGCTAACATTTTCCTTGGACTGACCAGAGAAGAAAAAGGAAGTATAATTGGTCTGGCCCTGCAAGGAAATGTGTTCATTTCAGTAATGTAGTCTTACAAGAGCACTTGTTGCATTGATTTTGTTTCTGAAAATGCAGTAATAAGCTCCAGTTTCCCAAGTTTCTGCCGGTGATCTGCCATTGGTGGGTACAGCTCATGAAACTGTGTGATAGATTCGCTATGCTTTGTTTAAGTGATATATTCTGTGAAATGGGGTCCTATGCTCAATTTCACCACTTTGCTCACACACACGCACATAATTCAGCCCCATAGAATAGATAAATTACAGGCATTATGGCTGTAGAGCCCATGTTCTGAAAGGATACTCAGATTCTTGCTTTTTGGGCATTCTAACACTAGGCCAAATTAGATAGTCCCTGTAAATAGTGGTTGGGATCACAATGCACAACTGATCTGCACCCATTGACTACTCATTTAAGCAATTTCTGTATCAAGCCAATAGTGTTGTTCATTGGCTGGAAGCATCAGAAGGAGTCCAACATAGTGAATGGTTGGCATGACTTATAGACAGGCTGCAATATTTAAAGTTAGCCAGCACCTCTTGGAGACAGAGTGCATTGTGGCTGGAGCAAATACTGGGAGTTATGGTTGAAGATAATTTATCCTGGGAAAGAGTCAACTTCAATGTTTTCTGATGCTGCACTGAAAATCTTGATGAAAAGTTGGCGAAAATGGAGTGAGGAGACACTCCAGACACATAGTCAAAAGTAGTCGAGGAAGATAGCTGTGAGAGTCAAATGCCTGGAGTTATGCAATAAGGACCAAGATACACTACTGCAAGCAGCTCAGTGTGCTACAATTCACTGGGGTATTGTGGTGGAAATCAAGTCTTGCTATTTCCAGAGTTGTCACAAAAGCTAAATATTTTAAATGTTTACAAAGTTCCCCAGTTTATCGGGCTTTCAAACCCAGATTGATAGAAGACATGGATCTGGTTTCTGTCCTGAATAGGAATCACTATTAAAAGTGATTAGAATCTAGCTATAGGTAAATAGTTGTAAACCAGCATATAATGCTAAGAATTAAGACTCTAAAGGTTGCGTACTTGCAATCAAACATACCAGCTCAGTGAGCAAGTCTGCAACCTCATCCACAACCCGAGCTACAAATCTTCTCAAAAACTTTAATTAAAACTCTATTACCGTTACAGAGTCATAGAGTCATACAGCACAGAAACAGACCCTTGGGTCCAGTTGGTCCATGCTGATCAAGTTTCCCAAACTAAACTAGTTCCACTTGCCAGTGCTTGGCCCATATCCCTCTAAACTTTTCCTATTCATATACCTACTCAAATGTTGTTTAAATTTTGAAATGTACCTGCATCTACCTTTTCCTCTGGCAGTTTATTCCATATATGAACCACCTTCTGTGTGAAAAGGTTGCCCCTCAGGTCCCTTTTAAATCTTTCTCCGCTCACTTTAAAAATATGCTGCCTAGTTTTGAACTCCCCCACCCTAGGAAAAAGACCTTTGCTATTTACCTCATCTATGACCCTCATGATTTTATAAACCATTATTTATAAGGGTCTTCCCTCAACCTCCTACATACAGTGAAATTTTATAAACTCATCCTTACACACACCCACAGACAAACAGACAAGGTAAAATAGGTTATGGTCAGAGCATAAAGAGTTTCAGTAGTCTTTGTTCCAGATGCTGTTGTGATTGTTCTGTTGGTCACCACATTGCTTCAGTTGTCTTTCTCTAAGTGTGTTCACAGTTTTGTAAGAGACACAAGTTGGGTGGTTCGCTTTTAAAAAAAAAATTCTGGCTTGTCAGTTAAAAGTCACAGTTTAGAACAACTGTTGCTGTAAAGGTAATCTAATTTTCTTCTGCTTCAGTGAGTTTTTACTGTGGAGAACATAGAGATCACTCCTGAGCCGGGGAAGAACTGAACTGCTCTCTCTTTTTAACTTGTTTCTAAGGTTTTAGAGTAGATTTGTAGACTTTCAACTTGTTTTCTGCTTTAAGCTGTTAAGTTACCTGTGAACCAATCACAGTTTCTGGCATTCAAAAAGGTCTTTGTCATTGGTCTACGGACTAATGACCAGTTATCAATCAACTTCTTTTTGTCAGCAAAAGCTGCATCAGTGCAGCCCCTCAGCTCTAACGTGGTTGCACCTTCGTAAGTAGTGTTTATTCAAATAGTTGTTTACATGATTCCTGGCATAGGTGCCCCGATACTTGCTTTTCAAACTGCAGCCACTCTTGTAGCACTTCAGCCCTTTCTCATTTAAGTCCAGAGTTTTAAAATTACAAAAGCAGATACTGTCCTTGCAAGTGACCTTACATGTGTAGTCAAGGTTCATGAATGCACCTTCAAATGCTACATGATCTGAGCTACACAAGTAGTCTCAGCTTAATTCCACACACCAGAAATTTCAATCAGCCTGGGCTCACACGTAATATTAATACACTTCATATCACTCTCATACACTGAGCAGTACTATAATTTTCAAACTCACACTTTACAGGTTGCAAACACCTACTGGTATTCAATCATAACAGCTATATCACATAACCATAGCGTATTTTGTTCATTGACAGTTCCCTCTCATTTGTAGGACGAAGTGGCACAGAACCAGCAACAGCAGAAACTTGTCACAGGAGGCCGGGTATTCCCGCATATTCTGAATGCTTTTGCAGAAGAAATACTGCCATCAAATCCTGAGGGTACCAGCAGGACTGAAAACAGAAAAAAATTGTCACCTCAGACCTAATCCTCATTCTCACATCTTATTGCCACTTCATCCCCTGCTCTTACTTTTATATGCCTTGCTGCACCACATCTTACCCTTGAGATACTCAAGTTCCAACCTGTTGAGGAAGTGAAGGAATAGGAAGAAAGGTGTGTTTATGTAAACACAGTATTCTCACTTGATTTCACATTTGAAACCATCAACTGGGACAACAAATGGTGCATATCCTAAAGAATAGATTACAGGTGGAATCTGAGGCATTGGACTTGACTAAGTTGCAGCCATTGCAGGAGGCAAGCATTGCACAGGTACCAGCTCTCTGGAGAGTAAGTTTATATGTGGATTCTGCTGCAGAAGATATAGATCAAGACTTAAATAGATTCCCTACAAAAAAAATCACTAAGGAATATGCATAACAAAATGTTTGATGTACTGCAAAACCTGATGGAAAGCCTACAGTCAATGACAAGGAGCGTGGAGGAGTTCGGCACTACTTGGCACAAAACTTTGTCCAGAGTCTTGAGATAATCCTTCCTAACATAAAATTAGTGGCCAACTCCGTTCACACACTTGTAAATCCAAATGTAAACTGCATAAGAATGTAAGAACTAGGAGCAGCAGTAGACCATTCAACTCTTCAGGCCTGCCCCAGATCTGAATATCTCTTTCGTGCCAGCACTTGATATGCCTCAAGTCCCTGATGTTTCAAAACTCTTTGTATCTCCTTTTTAAATATTGATCTAGCATTCAGAACTCTGAGATAGAATATTCCAGATATTTACTATCCTCTGGAGGAAGGAATTCTGTTACATCTTGGTTTTAAATGGTGTGTCTCCTTATTCGGTAACTATGTGCTCTAGTTTGAGATTCCCCTATTAGTGGAAACATTACCTCAACATCTACACTGTCAAGCCCCCTCATAATTTTGTACGTTTCAATAAGATAACCTCTCATTCTTCTAACTCTAAAAACGTAACCTGTTTAGTGTTCTTGATAGGCTTCATACCAATCAGTCTTGTGAATCTCTTTTGAATCACCTCCAATGCCACTATATCCTTCATTAACTACTGGGACAAAACTGTAAATAATACTGCATGTGAACTGATCAAACCCTGTACAGTTGTAACAAGACTTACGTAGTTTTTAAACTCCCTAGCAATAAAGGCTTGCTTTCCAATTGCTTTCTAAATTACTTGCACTTGCAAGCTAAAATTTTTGTGTTTCATGCACTCTTCTGACTCTCCATTTGATTCTTCCTAACAAAGTGCATGATCTTGCACATTCCTACATTAAACTCCATCTGCCAATGCCTTTTGACCCACACAATCTCTCTATATCTTCTTGCAGATTCTTTATGTCCTTGTTCCAGCATGCCCGCTCACCTAGTTTTGTACCATCAGCAAATTTTGATACTTCATACTGTGCCCCCTCCTCCAAGACACTGACGTAGATAGTAAAGGCATAGGACTAATTCTTTTGACACTCCAGTAGCCACATCTTTTCAACCTGAATAAGAACAATTAATATCAATTCACTGTCTTCTGTGTGTTAACTACTCCTTAATCCATCCTGATATATTACCACCAATATCATGAGGTCCTAACTTGTATGTGCCACCTGATCAAATGTCTTCTGGAAATTCAAATACATTGCATCTACTGGTTCCCTGTTAGCCTCAAAGAACTTTAGCAAATTTTCCAAGCATAATTTAATCTTTGACAAAACCATGTTGAGTCTGATTGCATGAAGTTTTTTTTAAAATCCTATTTCCTCATTGGTAGTGGACCTTTCCCAACAACAGAAATTAAGCTAACTGACCTATAGTTCCTGCTTTCTGTCTCCCTCCATTCTTTATTACATTGCATTACATTAACAGTTTTCCAATCCAATGGAAACCTTTGGGATTGAGATTCCAGTGAGTTTTAGAATGTTTTGACAGTGACTCCACTATCTCTGCAGCAATTTGCTTTAAAGTCCTTGGTGCAGGCCATCAGATCCAGGCAACTTGTTTGACTTTAGTCCCCTTAGTTTGTAAAATACTTTGTCCCTTGTGATAGAAATTATTACAAGATCTTTCCTTCCATTAGTACCTTGCTTATCTGTTTTCATTGGTGAAATAACTCTTCAGAGGCGAGCATCCCATTACCAATCACCCTTTGTTCACAAATGCATAGCCTTTCGCAACAGAACTACCTCTCATTGAGTCAGGCATTCAGGCACTCAATGTCCCCATCATTCATCATTTTATGTGTGCCAGATCTCCCTGATTGGGCTGTTAATCTGATCCTATCAGGGAACTCATATTGTAAAAGGTCCAGCTGACTAACTTGTTCCAATCACTACATCCCTCCTTGCTGAGTCCATGGACACAGGACACTGTTTCCTTTGAAAGCCTCCTGGGCATTTTAACACCGAGAGATTTTAACACTGTAACTGTGATTACTGTGAATTACACAGGTGAACACTGTTCCCAACTTCTGCAGCTGCAACACATTGCCAGTGCTGCCACCTCTATGTTCTTTAATTTGGATGTTAAATAGCTTAAAAGTGAAATTTTTATCTGTGTTCTTCAGCCATAACATCATCTTCAGATATAAACCTTTGGCCATTCAAAAGCGATATAGAGAAACCACCCACCAATCACCCATCTGTTTTCCTGTGACATCATCCTTTGGCTCTGACGTGTACAGATACAGGTTAAAGGGACTCTCTGTTTTTATCTCCTACCATTGCTGCCCATGTCACACAAGTTCAATCTACGTGTGCTGGCCCTGCCTCTCTAATGACAGCTTATATCTCACACTGTCACTGCCGTTCTCACAAGGTCCACTCTCCATTTCTTGGCCCCTCTTCTGCTACTAGTTCTGATCTCCCACCAACACTGTTGTTCTCCTAAGGTCCACTCTGTCCTCCTTCCCTGCTGCCGGTTTTTGTCTCCTGCTGATTTTTGCCTCCTGCCATTGCTGCCCTTCTCACATTTGTCCATTCTTCTCTTTATAAAGCTGCTGTCCCCACAATCTCACATTGTTTGAGAAGCTACTGATCCCACATTCTCCACTCTTCTTTATGAAGCTGCTGTTACTGCTGCTCTTGTGCCTTTTCAGAAGCACGGGTGCTCTTCTTTCTCAGCCTCAATCTGATCAAGTGTTGCAGATTCCATTAACCAACAAGCAGCACCCATCTTACATCTGTGTTCCACAATGAAACCCCAGACTTCTGCCATACATACTCCAGCTGCAGCCATCATGGCTGTGCATTAGTTTTCGTCAGTGCTTTTGGGGTGTTGAAACAGTCAAGCAATATGTCCTCCAAAGATTACTAGAATTTTTCAAGTGCAGCTCCAAGACAGCATCAGTTGCAAGGAGCATAAGTTTACTGTCACCTCTGAGGGAGACAGCCTCAGTCCTTCAAAACTGCCATTTTGCCGATGCCCTTAGTATTGGCTCATGAGTCAGGAAGCCTAGACTGTTGCCGCCTCTACCTAGATAGTGAAATGTGTAGATAGGCCTTAGAATCAAAGAATCCCTAAAGTGTGGAAGCAGGCCATTTGGCCCATCGAGTCCACACTGACCCTTCGAAGAGCATCCCACGCACACCCAGCCCCCTATCCTATCCATGTAAAGCTGCATTTTCCCAGACTAATCCACTTAGCCTACACATCCCTGGACACTATGGACAATTTCACACGGCCAATCCACCTAACCTGCACATCTTTGGACTGTGGGAGGAAACCGAAGCACCAGGAGAAAACCCATGCAGACGTGGGAAGAATGTGCAAACTCCACATAGATTTTAACCTGGGTCCCTGGTGCTGTGAGGCAGTAGTACTTACCACTGAGCCACCGTGCCGCCTTCTAGACCCAGGGCACCTGAAAGATGTTCTCCAAAGGCCATCTGAATTCTCTGACACCAAAACCTGTTGGGTTTGCTGAAGAAGGATCCCAACCTGAAACGTCAACTTTCCTGCTCATCTGATGCTGCCTGGCCTGCTGTGCTCCTCCAGCTCCACACTGTGTTATCTCTGACTCCAGTATCTGCAGTTCTTGCTACCTCCGAGGGATTGCTTTCCTGGTCTGTTTCATTTTGCTTCTGTAAACAGCTACGCACATGCAGATGTTTGTTGTAACAGGCACAAAATCATATCTTTAATGGCTTGTGTTACACAACCCAAAATGATCCTCATGATCATCAAATCATACCACATAATTCCGACATCATGTGTCCACACAATTATGAGCAGGATATGATGCCAAATCAGGATGGTGTGTAACTTAGAGGTCTACTTCATTTGAACTGTGCTGGATAGTATTCTGATGAAACGTATAACTGAAGTTGTAGTTGGGCTTTAAACCAATTAAAGTGGCGAGCATTCAATTGAAGAGAATCAAAAGAGCTTATACTTCGCCATACTTCCCCTCACTCTGCTGACTGGACGGATTCTATCCCATTTTCCCAATGTCTTTGTCACCATTGCTTCAGTTCCATTGATGCCAATTTCCAACAGGATGCCTGCAACATGTCCTCCTTTTCCCTCAACCCAAGATTTTCCCGCCATGGTTGACAGCTCCCTCAACCATGTCTGCCCAATCTGTCGCACTTCTACCTTCACCTCTTCCCCTCTCTCCCAGGGGAGGATAGATTTGCCTTGTCTTTTCTTATCACCCCATCTGTCTACGCATTCAAAGGATCATCTTCCACCATTTCCACTACCTCCAGCAAGGTACCACCACCAACCATATCTTACCCTCCCCTCCACTGTCAGCATTCCACAGTGACTATTCCCTCCTTGACACCCTGATACACTCTTCAATCATTTCTGACACTTCCTCACTCCATCATGGCATCTTCCCATGTAATTGCAGAAGATGTAGCACTTACCCATTCACCTCCTCCGTCCTCACTGTTCAAGCTCACAATACAGTGTCCTTTAAAATGATGAGACCCATCTGCAAACCAATTGACAGCTTAGTGGAACACCTCTGCTCTTTCCATAGGAATAACCTACACCTTTCAGTTGCCTGTCTTTTGAATAAATCACCTTGCTCCCCTGCTAATATTTCTGTCCTGGACCTGCTACAGAGTTCTCTGAAGCTCAAAGCAAGCTGGGTAAACGACACCTCATTTTCTGCTTAGATACTTTACATCTGCTAACATTCAAGTTCCACAACCTCAGAGTATGTCTTCATTTTTCATACATCCTTCGTCCTCCCCTGGTCTTGTCTTGTTTCTGTCCTGTCGGTTTTCCTCTCAGCAAAGGGGACTCATTTTCTCCTTTATGCACCTTCATTTACATCCGTTTTACATCACTGTCTCTCCTTCATCACCATTTGACTTTTGCTCTGAGCAACCCTTAAAATCTGTTCCACTTGCTCCTCTCCACATCCTCTGTCAACACCACATAAAAGCCATCATTTTCTAGCATGTTCAGTTCCGAAGAAAAGTCGTACAGGACTCAAAACATTACTCTTTCTCGACAGATGCTGCTAGACCTCTTGAGTTTCTCCAGCAATTTGTTTTTGTTTCAGATTTCCAGCATCTGCTGTATTCACTGTGTTTTCACTTGGCTGATTCCTGGACTGAAGGGATTGACTTAGAGAAAATAGATTAGGCCTTTATCCATCAGAGTTTAGAGGAATGAGGGATAATCTTATGAAACATATATGATTTTGAGGGGGCTTGACAAGGTTGAGGTGATGTTTCTACTAATAGGGTAATCTCGAACCAGGAGACATGGTTGCAGAGGAAGTGAAAATTAAATGCAAAGGAATTCTTTCTTTCACAGCATTAGTGAATGTCTGGAATTCTCTACCTTGGAGAGTTGTGGAAGCTCGGTCTCAAAGCATTTTAAGAGGAGATAGATTTTTGAAATGTCAAGGAATTGAGGTCTATGAGGAACTGGTATGAAAGAGGAGTTGAAGCCAGGAGGAGATCAATCAAGAATGGCAGGGCAGTCTTGAGGGGCTGAATAGCCTACTCCTCCTATTTCTTATGTTGTACTTAAAACATAGTCCATAATCCTATCTGTATATTTAAATACCTCATAAGAGTGAAATTTATGACACTTCTGATTAAACTCAGAGACAAAGTATCACATCTCTTGATTTGCAATCTTCACAGACCTTCTGTACTGCAGAAGCATCAGACAACTTTAGGAAGCACACTGAACAGCCAAACCAGAGATCGAATATAAACTAATGAAACTACACCTTCTGTTTGGAACCAAATTGCCAGAAACATTTTTATTTCATGACAAAATGAAAATGTAACAAACTAAAGATCAGTAACTGATAATGCTGAGAATTATAAACAAACATTAACATGCAATTGCATTCTTATGAAAACCACACTCAAAAGACTAAGTGGATAATAAATATTTAGCAATAAACATTGGAAATGAACAGAACCATTTTATAAGAAAGACAGTGTTTTGGAACTGCAGTATATGGAGCTCAACTTTCTTATTTTCTTCTGCTGCTGAAACCCCTTCCAGTCGTACATACTACAGATTTCAAAAACTAATGTCAAAAATCAAATTGCTAAAATATTTTTAATTCTACAAGTATCCACCAAATCAGCATTAAAATAAAATGTCTCTCTATTGTTCAGTTATTAAATGTATTAATAGTCTGTAGCTGAGCAATACGACATATGAAGATTGCCAGGTTGCATCCTGAGTTAACTGAGCTAGGCTTAGAGGAGGATCATCAGCCAGGGTTTCCATTTCTGATGGCGGTTCAGTGACCCAAGCTCTCAAGTATATGTTGGATGAGTTCCTGACGTCTGTGGACCTGTATCCACGAATAAATCACTGCTTCTACAGATTTTTTTTAAAAAGCCACATCCTACAAGAACAACTCTATGCAGAGGCTAAGCTATGGTTTGATCCTGCACCTTGTGGATTGTGCAGTTTAAGTTGAGCCTCGTTAAGGATGAAATGAGTGGTAACTTTATGAATACCACAGTCTAGGTGAGATTTAGAGGAAATAAGAAGTGGTACACACTCAAAAATGGACATTTCACCACTAGCCATTCCTTATTCTTAAATAATTTTCATCTGATATTTGTCATATGCACATTTTCTTATATTCAGATTAATATCTGTCTCTTTTGTCTGCCAGGGAGATTAATTTGTTTCAACAACAATAACACAGCCACCATCAGTTCTGAGGAAGGGTCACCGGACCCGAAACGTTAACTCTGCTTTTTCCTCTACAGATGCTGCCAGACCTGCTGAGCTTTTCCAGCAACTTTGTTTTTGTTCCTGATTCACAGCATTCACAGTTCTTTCGGTTTTTATTTAGAATGGATTTGTATGCCCTGCCTTTCCACTAGTATACACTGTGTCTGCACTCAAAATATTTCTTCTCTAAAAGTAGCACAATTTTTAGATACTGTTTTGCCTTCCAATCTTTTATCCTAGTTAATCGAGCCAGTTCCATTTTTGGAGATTGTGATGTCTTCAGCAGTATTTTATTCTAAATCTACTTCAGCCTGGTCCTGTTTCTGTAGGAACACATACTAACCTGTGTTTTGTAGGTAATATACACATTCTTATGTGCCATTCTATATGTAAGATACTTCAGCATCTCTGTTTTTTCTGTTACCATTACTTGAGATGAAATACGCAAAGATCTATGCCATCTTCTGAAAAACAATCAATGTCATGGTGATTTAACTGTTTTCAAAAATGTGCCCTGATTATCTTTGTCACTTCCTGAACCCCATTAAAGCTGTAGTTCAGTGTGCTGATGTGGTGTTAATCTGGAGTTTGGACACAGCCCAATTTTGGGCCCCACACTGCTTTATGAGTTCTGTCTCCAGGGAACTCACTGTCAGTACCAGCTCAGGAAACATTTGTGCTGTTCACTTTCAGAGAACGTTTTGAATTAAGAAGCCAAACTCTCCCCTATTTTAGTTTAAAGTGCATCATAAGCTTAATTGTTGCCAGGTGATTCTTTTATTGTATTGCAGAATGTGCAGAATATTTCAAATACATTATAAATCGTTGTGTAAAACTGAACCTATCAACACCCTTGCCAGTTCAAGAATATATTTCGAACAAACTAATACACTTCTAACTTCCCTGGTTATATCTGATTGTTCACAAGGTCTGTTTGAGTTCAAAAATATCCATCAGGAATTATTTTATTTCTTTACTGCTGTTCTACCCTGAAGCTGGTGACTCAGATTGGAGTACCATTTCACAACACTTTGTCCAGTGGTTATTCTTCATGTCAGGCAACATAGTGACTACGACAAGATTATACCGTCATGGGGCCATTAAAGTCTGTACAATCTTCAGCATCTATGCATGTTGATTTGCCAGCAGCAAAGGCAACCTGGAGCTATGGTGTATGTGATTTTTACTTTTTTACCTCAGGAGTATTCATGGATGTTTAGTTCCTGATCACTAGCCTGAGGTAAAACTACCTAACTTCAAACAGACCAAGAATTAACTCTGAGTTTTGTGGCCTTTAGGCCTCAGTGAGACACTAAGCAGTGCACTTAACCACTGAAACACGAGGGAAGTTGCAGTAATTGTTCAATTTCTGTTTTATAACACCCTATTTATTCACAACTTTGAGCACCCAGCTGTGTTGAATCTAATACTGAGCAAAGTTAACTGATAAAAATCATATGGACATATGACTGTAAAATACACAGGGTTCATATCAGCCCAACCTATTTTAAATGTGGCTGCTCACCTGTACTTAATTTTTTTCATTAACTGGACTGCACTTTTCTAGCCAATTTTTTTTCCTGCATGTCTGTGTTTAAACTTTAATGACAAAATATGATTGCCTTTTGGCAGTCTTTAATGGAAATGCATTTTAGCTGTTAACAATATCTGTTTCTTGTTTAGAGTTTATACAACTCTAAAATAGAATGAAATTCCTTACTGATGACAATTTAACTTTTTATATATAATATGCCCATTGGGCATTCTTATTATTTTACTACAGAGTATAATGTACAGAATATACAGAAGCTGTGGAATTCTTTTTCAATTATTAAATGTTCTTAACATCACTCCTTGTCCAGTTGTGTGATTCAGCAACTGGGATTGTGCTGTCTGATTGTCTAATGTGATGGGTTTTATTTTATGCTCTCCCCTGTGACTAGTCAGGAGGCATGGAAAACATTAAACAGGTGGGATGGCGGCAAGTAGGGAATCCATCACCTTCCTGCCTCTGTTCTGAATAGTGACATGGCCATGTAAATGACCTCCCAAGTCACTGACAATTAGGGTCTCATCCCACTGCCACTGGTATGAAATCAGCACCATTTAGGCTTGTAACCATGCGGGGAGCATAACAAGCAAACATGTGAAGGTTGCATGTGTTCTCCTGGGTAAGGAGGTACTTCACTCAAAGACAAAGAAAATCAATGCCTAACTGAGTGATTCTGCAAGGGAAGGGGTGGAGGGGAACATCCTCTGTTCTTGCTGCTGGACCCTAACTCCACTGTAATCCCCACCCAACGATTCCACTCCTGTCATTATTCACCTGAGTCTAGGATCCAGTAAAGATCTGAGCCTCAATTGGGTGTCTTTCCAACAACTGCAACAACTGCACTGGTGGCATTTATGAGCCTCTGATTGGCCTCAGACAATCACATTAATGATCTCACAACTGCTTCATTGACACAATGTATTGACAGAACATCCTAGAAAAAGGCAACATGGGTTTTATGCCAGCTGTCTATCTTGTGGCCAAAAGCCTTGTTGCTTCTATAAAACACCACCCATCAAATCTTCTAACAAAAACAACACACAGAAACATCACCAATATTTCAATAAATCAGCGAATTGTCTGATGTGGAACTGTAAACACTCGTATATGAGGTTAACCAATCTCAACTAAGACGATGGGTGGGACATTACAATTAATTTCCATGCTTCCTGAGTTAAGAAGCAAAAACTTCAATGAAATTGCTGCTGAAAAACATACAGCTGTGTGTCTTAGTTGAAGACAAAATCAGCCTTAACTATGTCAGGCTCTTGTGGTGCAGTGGTAGTGGTTGTGTTGCTACCTCTGGACCAGAAGGTCCAGTTTCAAAACCCACCTGCTCCAGAGGTGTGTGATAACATCTCTGAATAGGCTGATTAGAAAATAAAGAAGACTGAACGATGATGTTACTTAAAGTCAGCTAACTTGTCAATATTTCTTGTCTAGGCTTTCATGGGAAGAGAGGGACATTTGGATTAGGTACCACAGTATTAATGAACCTTTGGTTTAGTGATAAGATTCCCATCTCTGAATCAGCCAGAAGTACAAAAATGCAAAAGTTATGCCGCAGTTACATAAAACCCAAGTCTGACCACACTTTTGAGTGCTGTGTGCAGATCTGGTTACCATACCTTAGGAAAGATATATTGGCTTTTGGGGAGTGCAACATAGGTTGAATGATATCTGGACTTCAGGGGTTAAGTTATGAGGGGAAATTAGACAAATTAAGCCTGTTTTCTCTATAATTTCTTAGGTTAAGGGGTGATCCGATCAACGTCTTCAGGAAATTAACAGGAAAAGATAGGGTCGATAAAGATAAACTATTTCCACAGGTTGAGGATTCTAGAACAAGGGGTTATATACTGATAATTAGGGCATGACCATTCAGGACATATGTTAGAAAGCATTTCGACACACTAAGGTTGGTTAAAGTTTGAACTCACTTCCACAAGCAGCAGTAGATGTTGGATCAGTTGTTAATTTTAAATCTAAAA
This sequence comes from Ginglymostoma cirratum, assembly GCA_024137785.1. Lineage (NCBI taxonomy): Eukaryota > Metazoa > Chordata > Chondrichthyes > Orectolobiformes > Ginglymostomatidae > Ginglymostoma > Ginglymostoma cirratum. Next base: position 15,060,958 of record JAHRHZ010000058.1, on the reverse strand, counting down.
TAGATAAACTTTTGTTAAGCAAAGTTACTAAGGGATACAGACCAAAGGCAGTTATATAGTTAGGCCTCAGATCAGCCATGATGTCATTGAATAGCAGAACAGGTTTGAGGGGACATGGGTTAGGATTCTATCATGACAGATGGTGAAATCTTAAATTTGATAAAAGTCTGGAATTTAAAAACTAAAGCTAGCCAAGTGAGAACTATGTAACCACTGCTGATTATTATAAAAACCTGTCTGGTTCATAAATGTTCTTCCTGAAAGGAAGTTTGCCCTCCTTCTCTGCTCGGGCCTACGTCTGACTTCAAACACACAGCAGTGTGGTTGATTCTTAGCTGCCCTCTGGGCTATTAGAGATGGGCAATAAATGCTAGCCCACCCAGTGACACCCACATTCCCTGAACACATTTTAAAAATCCAATGAGTCCAAACGGCCTGCAATCCAAAAGTTAAGTGAATCTTGTTGGTCCTAGTTGGAGTTCACTTGGAAGGTTCAGCAAATTTGAAAAGTGTACAGAAGACAAAGAAAAAGCACATCTTCCTTCAAGTGGTTCCAGATCCTCTTACATGAGACTGGATTTAGTAATTGTTCAAGTATCTTCAGAAAACAAAAAGAAATTTGGGAAGAACCTTGTGGAAAACTTTACTTCCCAGTCTGAGTCTCCCTGCCGCTTACTCTTGTATTATTTTCTTTCTGTGAGGGCACTCAAAAATGGGTCAAATATTAAGTTAAATATGATACAGCTGTATTATTCTGATAGTAATGGGAAATTGACAAACTGAATTACAAATCTGTGCAATACTGAAAGAGTGGTGAATCATTGGAAGTGTCATCTTTCACGTGTATTATTAACCAGAAGCCCCACTCAGGTGGGCAAATAAAATTCCATGGCACCATTCAAAGAGCAGTTCTTCGCACTGACCTAGCTAATATTAGCCCCTTAATCAACATCATTTATTTCACTACTGTTTGTGCGGTCTTCTCTTAGCTGTGTAGAGAGTTTACCCTCCCTGGCCTCTATTCTGCTTGTCTGTCACATTGCAAACTCAGGGTTCTGATGCTACACCCCTAAATCTGTTACGAGGCCTCTCTCCTGCTATTAACTCCATTACTAATGTCTCGGGTGCCACATCTCTAAACCTTAGCATTCTGTCTATTCCCTGGCGTCATTTATTATGCTTATACTATCAGCCATTTCTACTACTGTCAGTCAGCAGCAGCTTCCTCCTATTGACTGCAGCTCTCCTTTAAAAGAGGCAAGCTGCCTTTATGATCTGGAGACCAGCCAGAACATGTACTAGCCTTGAACACCACTAAGGTCCCTGTTTAGCTGTAAGCCGGACAGCAGCATGAATCACATTCAGCTGAACATTGCAATTTTAATGCTACCTGCCACAATGTAACTGGGCAGTGAAATCACAAATCATGGCCTCACTTGGCCTGTGCACAAAATGGCAGCAGACAATTTATTTTTAGCCCATTGATTTTCAGATTTGTTCTAGTATTGAGCAATGCTATGCCATTCTAACTCACTGCTGAAAATAATGGGCTGTGAGTATTCTTGACAGCAGCAGCACTTCAACTTTTTGTGATTCTCTAATGCCATACGTAACAGAAGGTAAGAGATCACCCATGCTTACTAAGGAGAAGCTGCTCCAAGGATATGAATTGTACGTTTGTTAGATATTTAGAATATCCTTTTATCCTTTATTGTCATGTTACTTGTATTCTGGTAGCAAGCATTAACTGGAGATTCACCTGTGCTTATATTTAATAGGTGTAAGTTGTTGGAATGGTATGGAAACAAACATGTCCAGTAAGAGAATTTGTAATGAAGTTTCTAAGTTCCAGCCAGGATCATTGAAGCAACATTCTCCTCAGAGTTTTAGCTACAAAAATGGAATAAATATCAAAACTGCATATTTAATTCTGTTCTGTGACAATGTCACTGTATGTAAGACTGGCAATGAATACTCTGGTGCAAACAGAATAAAATAGTAATAATATTATAAAATATAATATAATTTAATATAAAATAGTATTAACTACAGTAATATCTTAACTATTAAAAATTTGTTTTCAAACCTGAACCTCAATAAATCATTTTCTTTCAGCCTTTCAAGATCACTCTGATGCCAAAATAAACACTTCAAAATAGTTTTCTTGTCAAACTTATTTGACAAAAGCTATTGAGGCTCATGCCACCACTTATTTTGAAATCATCTGTAAACTTATAAATACTGTTGTAATCTAAGGTTTATATGAGAAATATGAAAGAATTGTGCGGGTAGATTTACCACACTGTATAAACTTAAAATGTAGTGTGCTGTTGATAATTTTCTCCAGCTCTGTTAATGGAGCATTATCGGCTACACCTGAACCTATAATTTCAAGACGATGCAAGCATGTGTAATATAAAGAACTTCCCTGTATAATTTTCTTCCTGGAACTGTGCATATGCTTTCTGTCATACTGTAACACGATTTCTGATTCTCTGTTTTCCCAAATGATTTGCAGAGCTGCCAGACGTTTTTAAAACTTTCTTTCAAATACAGTTTCAGATTTAAACCATTGAACATTTGATAATATTAACTTCATAGAGATAACTGAAGTGACAGGAATGATTTTTTTCCAACTGTTTCTTCTGTTTTTTACTGAAATTAGTAAATAATTATTGTTTACAACATACATGTGCACCTTTATGTACAAATGTCAAATTCTGTCTTTGTTTAGTCTAAAACAGTGTTTGAATATGATTTCACGAGCTGGAAAAGAATGTGAGAAGCTTACTTCAATTTTTGGATCAAATCTACTTTTTACTTTAGAGGATTTACCTTGGGCGACAAAGGCACATGACTTACAAGTTGGGAACAAAATCAGAAGTTGCTGGAAAAGCTCAGCAGGTCTGCCAGGATCTGTGAAGAAAATATTAGAGTTAACATTTCGGGTCTGGTTCTGAGGAAGGGTCACCAGACCTGAAACGTTAACTCTACTTTTTTCTTCACAGATGCTGCCAGACCTGCTGATCTTTTCCAGCAACTTCTGTTTTTGTTCTTGATTTACAGCATCTGCAGTTCTTTTGGTTTTTACTTATAAGTTGGGTACTTGCCTAGAATTCCAAAGTGAATGTTGTCTACATAAATACTTAATTTTATGCCTATGTATTTCACAATACCAAACCACAATATTTCCTCCACACTGCTGCTTGAATCCCTGCTTTTCAAATGGTCTAACCTCAATCTTCCCCACTTCTCCAGTGGTACTAAAACCAAAGGCCTTCTCCTTTCACAAGGTGGTCAAAGCCTTTAGCTCTACTTTTGAATTTAACAATCCTAGGGGATTACTATGACTCCAAAATCTCGAATTACTTTCTTTGAGATTCTGCTGAACTCATAAACTTTCCCCTTTTCAGTACTAAGATTGTCCCATGTTTGGCATTATATCCAATTCACCATGCATAATGCCACGGGAGATTTGTCAAATTTTGGCATCAAATTTCTGTACGTGCAAATTTCTCACAGCCAATTGGCCTACATAATACACTTATTAACAGTACGAAAGCAAAAATCTTAACAATGAGCAATGCGAAAATGCATTTATATTCAAAAAGGCAAAAAAACTGAACCACATTTCTCAAAATAGAGCTTCATATTCTGGCTGCAAGGAGCAGAATTATAAAATGCATGGAATATATTCCAATAGAAAATGATACTCTGCCTGAAGAGACAGTCTACCACACAAACTAATTTATAGGTCTTTACAGTTCTTGATAAATCATGGAAGTTTTTACAGTTTTTTTAAACAGGCTTGGCAATTCCAAAGGCTTCATGTACCTTTTACATACAATCTTCTTTACAGTTAAAAAATGTTACCTGATACCTTCCCATCCCCACCAAAGGATACCTGTTACCAACCTCCAAGGTATCCTTGGACCATATCCATGGAATTATTTCAGGTCTCCGCTGGGGGACCCTGGTTGTCAAAAGAAATGCATTGAGAAGAGACCTGCTCTGAGCTGGTCTATCAAGAAGTGTTAGAATTTGTCAAGACCTATCAAAATATGTTTTTATGAATGAGAGTGCTTTTCTTAAAAGTAATCTGCAATATAAAACCTTAACTAATGGAACTTTATTCTTAAGTAGCTAGCTGCCTCCAGGAACCATGTATGTATGAAGTCTAAGCTAACTCCATTTCCAACCCACAGAAATACAAAGTGCCATGCTCAGTGTGTGACTTGCAATTTCAAGCCACTTCCGTCATTTTCACCGCCGCAAAGACGTTCCCCGACATGACAAACATCTGGGCCTAATCATTTGTCCCTTAGAAGCTGAGACAGGAGAAATTATCAAGACAATGAAAAAGTACACAGACTTTAATCAAATATTTAATGTATGTCTTCGCAATAGAAAACCTCTGTTACATACCAGCAATATAGGATAACTTAGGGGCTATTAACAGCGAGGAATTTAAGATAGTGAGCTTATAGTTCTGATGAAGAGTCACTGGACTCGAAACAAAAACTCTTCTTTCTTCGCACAGATGCTGTCAGATCTGCAGTGTTTCTCCAGCAATATCTGTTTTTCTTTCAGGTCTCCACCATCCACAGTTCTTTGTTTTACTTAAGCTAGTTAGCTTGATGTCTTTTTTGGGGAAGATGTTAAGATTAAAAAAAACTCAAGGTAATCAGGAATAATTAGCATGGTTGTGAAACAGCTATAGTGTTCCACTAATTTTTTTTGGAATTCTCTGAATGAATAATTTGTTCTAAGGGTAAAGGGGAGCCTGTTGATGTAATGTACCTGAATTTCCAGGAAGCATTTGACAGGTGCTACATATAAGGCTATTGCACAAAGTAACAGCTCATAGTGTACTTAAGAACAAAAGAAGTAAGCAGAAGTAGGCAATTCAGCCCCTTGACCTGCTCTGCTGTTTAATACTACCATGGCTGATCTCATCTCAGCGTCAACAGCTCTTCATAACCCTTCAACCCATCATTAATTAAAAATCTAACTGTCTACTCCTTAAATTTACTCAATTTAAGCACCCGCCATACTCTGGGGTTGTAATTTCCACCCTTTGAGAGAAATAATTTCTCCTCATCTCTGTTTAAATCTGCTATTCCTTTTCTAAAACTATAACCTCTCGTTCTAGATTTCCCCACATGAGTAAACATTCTTTTGACATCTACCTTGTTAATCCCCTTTAGCATCTTGCATATTTCAATTAGATCTCTTCTCATTCTTCTAAAAGCAAAATAGTATAGGCCTAAACTGCTCAATTTCTCTTCATAAGAAAAACCACTCATCTCTGGAATCAATCTAGTAAACCTACTCTGAACTGCCTCCAATGCTACTACATTCCTCCTCAAATAAGGGGACCAAAAATGTGCACATTACTTCAGATGCAGTCTCACTAATGCCTCGTTCAGTTGCGGCAACACCTCTCTAGTTTTATACTCTATTCCTTTAGCAATAAATGCCAAAATTCAATTTTTCTTTCTTATCACCTGCTGTACCAGACCTGTACGAGCAGGTCTCTCTGAACTGATGCACTCCAAAGTTTCTCTCCATTTAGATAATAAGTTGCCTTTCTATTTCTCCAACCAAAATTGATAACCTGACACTTATTCACTTTAAACCTCATCTGGCCCATTCATCTAATGTATCCATATCCGTTAGTAAATTTCTTTATTTCTTCATTGCAAATTACTTTCCAATCTATTTTAGTGTCATCTGAAAATTTGGCTATAGTACTTTCTATTCCTGTATCCAAGTCATTCATACAGATTGTAAATAGTTGGGGTCCTAAGACTGAACCCTTGCCAACCAGAAAAACACCCATTTATCCCAACTCTCTACTTTCTGTTGGTTAGCCAATCCTCAACCCACACAAATACATTGTTCCAAACCCTTGTGATCTTATCTTGTGTAGGGGATATTACACTAGCAATAGATAGAAAATTCACTAGCTGACAAAAACAGACTGTGCATCAATGGCTTTTTCAGATTAGCAAGATGTGACAATTTGGGTCCCTTGGGGTTTTTTCCCTCAACTTCTTGAAATTTAAAAGACCATAGGAATAGAATGAGGCTATTTGGCTCCTCAAGCCTCTTCTGCCATTCAATAGGATCATGGTTGATCAAGGACTCCTCATGTTCACTTTCCTGCCCTTTCCCGATATCCCTGGATTCCACCACTGATCAAGAATCCATTTATTCCAGCCTTAAGTGTACACAAGGACTCTGCCCCCAAAGCTCTCTGCGGCAAGGAGTTCCAAAGACACTCAACCCTCTAAGAGAAGAGGTTCCTCCTCATCTCGGTCATAAATCGGTGCCCCTTTCTTCTGAGACAATGCCCTTTGGTCCCATGAGGGAGACTTTGTTCCCTCATCTAAGTTATGGGAACTAAATTAGCAAATGACAAAAATACAGAAAGTATATTGTGAAGATAACGTAACAAGGATGCAAACTGATATAGATAAAGTGACAGAGCAAACATCTAATAGATGGAGTGGAATACGGGAAATCTGAAAACAGGAAGAATGAAAAAGTGCAGTATTAATTAAATGGAGAAAAACTGCAAAATTTCAGTGTGCAGAGGGATCTAAGTGTTCTGTTGTGAAGTCACAATAAGTTAGTACATATATATAGCAAATGGTAAGAAAGATTAATAGAATGCTATCTTTCATTATGAAAAGAATTGTACATAAAAGGTAAGCTTCATTTATACAGAGCATTGGTGAGACAATTTTTTGAATACTATATATAGTTTTGGTCTTGTTATTTTAGAAATGTTGGAGGCAGTTCAAACGAAGTTTATTAAATTGATACCTGGAATGAATGAATTATCTTATGAGAAAAAATGGACAGACAAGGGTTGTTTCCATTGAAGTTCAGAAGAGTGAAGGTTGACCTGATAGAAGTTAATAAGATCTTGAATGGACTTTACAAGTTGGACATGGAAAGGATATTTCCTTGCAGGTGAGACTATACGAGGGGTCACTTCTTTAAAATTGGGGGTCGCTCTTTTAGGACAGAGATGAGGGGAATATTTTCTGAGCGTTGTGTGACTTTGAAACTCTCTGCCTCAGAATGTAGCAAAGGCAGGATCATTAAATATGTTTAAGACACAAATTGAGAGAATCTTGTTAGGCAAGGGGATGAAAGGAAATTACCCCAAGCTGATCCCTGTACCAAACTGACCACTATTTGGAAAGCAACTGTTTCAAATGATGATGGAATTCAGCCTTGTAGATGCTATCACTATTTTGAAGGATCAGAAGAACAACAATGTAAGTAAATAAATTCTGCCCTGTTCTTGTCGTCATGGTGTTGATATATTTGATCCAGTTAAATGTCTGTTAAGTATGATCATTATGTTGATGATAGTGAACTCAGCAATGAGGATGGGTGTGAAGGACAGGGTAGATGACCGGGATTTTCCTTACTGAAATGTTTTTTAACCTGTCACTTAAATTTGGCTTGAATGTTATCTTCTATAACAGTCAATATTTCTATATTGTCCAAATTCTGGTATAAGCTGGTTTGTTTTATCTTGTTATCAAATGAGTTTCAAACGGAGCTGAACACTGTGGAACCATTAGCAAACCATAAAGCAAGGAAAGTCATTGATAAAGTGGCTGAAGATGGTGGAACAGAGGACACTGTCTAAAGGGTCCATTGTTACTCATATTGACCCCTTGCCATATTCACTTTTCTTGTTTCATTGAAGGAAAATTATAGAAATGCAAGGATGAATACGTACATCAACTGGTGAGCCACTTGAATTAGTAAGGATTCGCTTACAGCTAAAGCAGCTTCAACATGAAAAATAATAAAAGCAACTTGATTTGAAAAGGGAACTAGAACTTACTAGACTTGAGCTTGAGGAAAAAGGAAAAATAAAGGAACATTTCAAATAGAGGAAATTTAAGAGGCTAGAACTAGAAATTCAGCAGAGATAGAAGGACTTTCTTTTTTAAAAAAGAGTGTAGAGATATAGAATAAAAACAGAAAATGCTGGAGAAACTCAGTAGATCTGGCAACATCTGTGGACAGAGAAACAAAGTTAATGTTTTGCGTTTGTCATGACTTTTCTTCAGAACTTATATTAGAGAGATAGATAAAATTATGCAGTTAAAAAGGGACTTAAGAGCCAAAAAAAGTCGGACAAACAAAATCCTAGTCATAATTTTAAGTCTGTAAGGAAACCTTTAACTTTTATAGGCCCTACAAAAATTCGAGAAATAGGATATTAGAGGCATTTATGTCATTTGAGAAAACAGTGAAACATAGAAACGTAGCTGAAGGAAATTTGGTTAAGTTGAAGCTGCCTTGACTTTAATCGAATCCTTGCTATCTCAAGTTGACAGGTAAAGCACACGAAATGTATGCACTACTCTCAGAGGAGGTTTCTATGGATTTTGATGCTGAAAAGAACAGAAGCTGTTCTGGGTGTGTATGAGCTACTTCCTGAAGTATACAAACAAAAGTTTAGAAATTTGAGGAAGCAATCTGGGCAAAACTATAATTAATTTGAAAGGGTAAAACAAAGTAATTTTCTACATTTGGAGTAAATATCACAAATGAAACTCTGAGAAACTTTTGTCTCAGAAGAATGTAAAAACCATTACCTTTTGTAATAAGAATCATGTTGAAGACATTTACTAGACAGGCGCAGAAATGGCTGACAATTATGATCTGATCCATAGAACTATTCTTTGTCTCATCACCCCAATAAACTTGAGAAGCAGGAAGTGTGGAAGACTAAAAATAAGGCAAGTAGCCAGGGTAAAGAGCCAGGGTGAAAACTGAAGGTCAAAGTGTCTCCATTGTATTGAAAGTGGGACACCTTCATTCAGAATGCTAGAAGTTCTGTGGAAAGCCAATGAATTATTAAAGTTGTAAGTGTGTGTCTGGAAAAGGAACTCACAATTAAAGTACCACAGATCAAATTGTAGCTTTAACCACTCAAATAACTCCACACAGGCCAGTATCCTGTCACTAAGTCACCCTTTATTTACACGTGGAATGTCCTTGCTGCTGATCCAGCTTCCTCAAAGCCAGGTCTCAGAGTGAACAGAATCTATGACACCCCTGTTTATATCTGTCAGCCAGGGCTCCCTGATTGCACCAGATTAACAGCCCCAATAAGCGAACTCATTCTATGAGGTCCGCCTGGTTGACTCTGTTACAATCACTGCATCCCTCCCCCTCTGAGTCTGAGGACAGAGGCCAGTTCTTCCTTTTGTAGCTGTCCCTGGAGCATTCTAGCACTGGGTCAGGTTCTTCCAACTCTGCCTCTGATAAAGGCATGTAATGCACAGTAGCTCCCCTCTTGCGCCCGGAACATTTTGGAAGAAACTCATTCTCCTTTTCAGGTAGCAAAGCCATAGAGGAAGTGACATCCAACGTGTCTGTCTCAAATTCAGAGATATCTTCATCACTTGATGGAGAGGGAGAACCCATGGGTTCCAGAACAGTCAGAAAGGCTGTCAAGGACTGTTTGAAAATTTGCAGCTTTCATATGGTCCACATGCTTGATCAGGACTGTCCCACCTTCCCGAATTTTATACGTCAGGTCCTTATACTGGACCTGACCTCTCGTCAACCATGCCTCTTACCCATGCAGGGCCATTCTTGTGGTTCCGACACCATTGTTCCCTGAAGTAAACTGTCTCTGTCACTTGGTGGAATCTCATGTCCAGCACTGGCGTTCCTGATGCCATTTCACCCCCATGCCCAGTTATGGGAAGATCAGATTTAATCCAGTGTGGATTTTTCTCCCCATTAGTAAATCTGCTGGGGCTATCCCTGTGGTTGCATGAGGTGTTGTCCTGTGAACAAATTGGAACTGGGACACTTTGGTATCTAGTGAAGCTGCAGGCTATTTCTGTAAGCCTGCCTTCTAAGATTAGACTGCTCTTTCTGCTAGACAATTGGATAATGGACAGTATGAAGCTGTCCTTCTATGACGATCACCATTAAACGTTAAGAAATACTCGAATTCCCTGCTGGTAAACATTATCTGTGATCAACACCTCCAGGATTCTGTGCATTGCAAAAGATGCAGTTTTTTTATCATTTCATCTGTGTTTGACGCATGTACTCCGCACGTCCAGCCACTTTGAGTGGCTGTGCACAATGACTAAGAACACTGAGCCCATGAAAGGACTTACATAGTTTACTTCTAACCGGATCCAGGGTTGACCCAGCCATTCCCACGAATGCGGGGGAGCTGCTGGAGGTAATTTTTGTCCTTATTGGCCCTCTGGGCACTGTCCCACCAAAGCAGCTATGTCTGCATCCAATCCTGGCCACCAGACAGCTTGTCAACATCTTCATTTTGGAAACTCCTGAACGACCCTGGTGGAGTTCAGCCAATTTCAGGCAGTGACCTTTGCTTCAGACAATGACTCTTGCTCCCCATAATAATATGCTGTCCTTTGCTGTGATCTGGCCTCTCCAGGTCTAAAAAGGTTTCAGTTCTAGTTGTGACAACCCTTTAGTTTCCCCCACCTCCACCAGCTGTTTCTGTTTTGCCAGGACTGGATCTTTCTGATATTGTCAGCTGTGACTGGAATGACTGGAAGTGTGTCCAGAAAGTTTAAGACCAGTACAGACTCTTCCAGTGGTGATACCAGCGGCAGCATCAGTGAGAAGCAGCTTGATGCATCCACATGCGCTACTTGGATGCTGTTCCAATTTGTAATTATCCGTACTTAGTGTTAAAGCCCACCATTGAATTCGGCCTGAAGCTATGGGTGGCACTGTCTTGTCCTCTTTAAGTAGACCTAGCAAAGGTTTGTGGTCCATTATTGTTACAAATTCACGTCTGTGAAAGTATTGGAGGAACTTCCTGACTCCAAGTATGATCGCTATATATAAACTTTCCTTCTCTATCTGAGCAGATTTATGTTCTGCATTAGCCAAAGTCCGGGATACATATGCTACTGGACATTCCTCTCCATTGGGCAGCCTATGAACTAATACTACCCTGATGCTGTACAGGGAGGCATCGCATGTCATTACCAGATCTTGCTTGGGATCACAGTGAGCCAACACCTTGGAGGTTGATAGTTGTTTCTTCACTTCCCTGAAAGCTATGGTTTGGCTATGCGACCATTTACACGCCTTACCTTTTTTTGGGAATTGATGCAGAGGTGCCAGGATGGAAGCCAGGTTGTATATAAACCTTCTATAATAATTCACCAGCCAAGGAAAGGAAAGACCTAGGCTCTGGTACAGATGTGGCAGCCATGGTACCTTTGATTGCCCTCACTTTATTTTCCAACAGATGTAACCCAATCTTGTTGACTCTGTAGCCCAAGTAGGTCATTCGGGGTCATCCAGGCCTGAAGAAAAGTAATACCCGAAACGTTGACAGCTACTTTTCTCTAGATACTGCCTGGCTTGCTGTGTTCTTCCAGCCTCCAGTTTGTCTACCTTGGATTCCAGCATCTACAGTTTTTTTTGTCTCTAGGTCATTTGAGCTGCCTGGAATACACATTTTCCCTTCTAAGGCATATGCCAGCCTGACAGAAATGTCTGAGGAAATGTCAGTGGACTCCATCATTCACTGAAAAATTGCACAGGCTGATGATACCACTCTTATGAGTTTTAATTGAAGCACACTTCTGGGAATCCTCATCTAACCACAATTGCAAGTATGCATGGCACATGTCCAGCTTCATGAAGGACGGCCCCTCCTGCCAGCTTTGTGTATAAATCCTCTATGTGCGGGAGTGGCTATTTATCCGGCTGTGAAAAGCAGGTTACCATTTGTTTAAAATCCCCTCAAAAGCGAACCAACCTATTGGGCTTCACAATCGGTACAATCAGTGCTGCCCATCCTGCAAACTGGAGTGGATTGATGATTCCTTCGCTTTCTAGCTTTCTGATTTTTGCCTCTACCTTTGCCCATAAGGCAAATGACCCCAGGCAGCCCTCGCAGAATCGTGGAATTGCTTCCTGGTCAACGTGCAAGGTGGCCTTGGCTCCTTTGATAGTTTCTGAAAAACTTTCAGGTATTTAATTAGGACTTCACTCAGGCAGCCATTTTCTAATCAAAAAATGTTCAGCCAATCTAGATGAATCTTTCTCAACCAATTTCACCCCATCAAGCTTGGGTCTGAGCCTCTTACTGCAATCAGTGGTAACTGAATTAGCTGCTTCTCTTAAGAGACCAGAACCAAAGCTGTAAACTTCATCTGTGATGACTCCCCAGTAGAGGTTCTCAGTCTAGCTGTTGTCTTGCACAAACCTAAGGATTGGAGTCCAGACCAAATTTTGTTGAAAACTGGTTCTGTGATCACTTAAATGGCTACACCAGTATCAAAATCCATTGGAACCTGGTGACCATTTAACCAGACATGTATTTTGATCGATTCTGAATTGGATATTGCTGAGCAATTTAATTATTCCAAACCAGTTTTAGGGGCCTTTTCAAGGTGTGCACTTTCCTAGATACTGGCCATTTAGGTCTCATGCTACTGTTTTGCTATCTTGAGTCCGCATATTGGCATCAACTACAATGGCTTGCCAGCCCAGATCCTAAAGAAAATTTTAACCATTTGGCAAAGGCTTGGCTTTGTTTTGGGCATTTGCTATGGGCTGACCTACAGGCCGTCTGTTCAGGATATGTCCAGAGTGAGGCTGTGCCATTGCCTTTACTCAAGTGGTGTTCCACAAGCTTAGTCGGACTGGTGAGGGTGTCCACTTCTATTGGAATACCCTGCAACTCACATGCTCCACTTGCCACATTTTCCAATGATGAAGCCAGTTGTAGTGCCTGTTTGAAGTCCAGTTGGGCTTCAGCTATTAGGCACTTTTGCATGGTTACACCATTAATCCCACACTCCAAACAGTCTCTCAGCATCTCATTAAGAGTTAAACCAAAGTCACATGCCTCTGCCAGTCGTCTTAACCTAATCAAAAATCCTGATACAGATTCCCCTGGTTCTTGAAATACTGAGTAAACCAATAGCATCTTAAAATTAGAGGAGGCTTCCAGTCATAATATTCCCTAACTAAAACCATCAGCTCTTGAAAGGTTTTCGCATCTGGTGTCTCTGGTTATTGGGAACCTAACTAACCTAAAAAGCTGCAGCTCCACAAATTGTCAGGAGAATTATTCATTGTTTTTCATCTGCCCCAACGTTATTTTCCCAGCAAAAGTAGTGCATTCTTTCTACATACTGGGCTCAGTTTTTAACATGACTAAACGAGTCAAGCTTTTCAAATAGCAGCATGATGCCAGAAATGCTTACCCCGTTCAAAGAAGACTGTTGTAAGTGAATTTCTTCAGGAGCATGCTTTTCTCTCATAGCCACTGAAATAACTCCACAGAGGCCAGTATCCTGTCACCAAGTCACCCTCTATTTACACATGGAGAATCCTTGACACGGATCCAGCTTCCTCAGAGCCAGCTTTCACAGTGAACAGGATGTCTAACACTCCTGTTTATACCTTTTTTCACAAAGGGTGGCTATAACATCAAATGGAAGCACGTTGTTGCATAAGACAATCAGTATCTGAAAAGATTATCTTTATATCCTCAAGATGTTAATGGAAAAAGACAGGGTAGATAAAGATGAACTATTTCCACTGGTTGGGGATTCTAGAACTAGGGGACGTCGTCTGAAAATTAGATGTTCGGAGGCACATCTACACACAAAGGCCACTATCCCGTCACCGAGTCACCCGTTACTTACTTACGCTCCTATTTATATCTGTCAGCCAGAAGTCCCTGATTGGACCAGATTAACAGTCCCAATCAGGGAACTAGCTGACATCATTACAATCACTACATCACAACTGTGAAAACAGGTAAACACTACTGTAAGTGCAGAAGAGACTAAGAAGGTAGATGAGGGATGTGAAGGGATTTTGCCAAAAAAGAATAATGACCCCTTTTCTTCTAATAATGCAGCTAAACCCATAACTATATCAGGAGATTCAGGAGCTACTGAAACTATTTTGATGGAGAATAATATAGAGAATGCAAAGAAAGCTACATGGTTAATAAATGGAATAAGTGGAGAGTATATCTTGGTTCTATTGGGTAAAGTGCAAATAGAGTATGACTTGTCATCCAGAACATTGGTAGTAGGAGTTGTTAATTATTTACCTATGGATGGATGTGACTTACTCCTAGGTAATGATTTGGCTGGAATGAAAGTTATAGCTTTGCCTGCAATCTCAGAAAGTCCAAGAGGTTAAAGAGAGAGAACAGTTACGGGAACAATTTCCATGTATTTTTGCATCAAGTATGATAACCAAAGCAACAGCTAAACAAAATCCAACACTAGTGGTCATAGTAATACCACGAGCAGATATTAAAGTCAGTAAACTTTCTAAAGGATAAGGATAATTCACAAGTAATGTTTACTGTGTCTTTGATTGAGGCGGAGAATGCAGAGCTGTAGTTAAGCAAGTTAATGTCGCCAGATCACACTGAAGCTGAGGCTGAAGGAGTTTCATGGTTATTGTATTAAAAATGAGTTCTGATGAGGACATGGAGACATTCTGTCAGACCTGTGAACAAGAAATGGAGAGTTGTTCATCAGATAGTGATGCCACACAAATACTGGAAGGAGATATTGCAAGTAGCAAATGAAATTCTAATGGTGAGACATGTAGAAATATGGAAAGTTCACATATCAATAAAGGGCTATCTGACCTGGCCAAATCGTCTTAACCTAATCAAAAATCCTGATACAGATTCCCCTGGTTCTTGAATTACTGAGTAAAACCAATAGCATCTTAAAATTAGAGGCGGCTTCCGGTCATAATATTCCTTAACTAAAACCATCAGCTCTTGAAAGGTTTTCGCATCTGGTGTCTCTGGTTATTGGGAACCTAACTAACCTAAAAAGCTGCAGGTCCACAAATTGTCAGGAGAATTATTCATTGTTTTTCATCTGCCCCAACGTTGTGCAGTTCTGTAAATCATGCCATACATGTCAGGTAGCTGGAAAATGTCGAAATGTAATCAAACAGGCTCATTTAATACCTATGCCAGTTTTTTGAGAACGATTCAGCAGAATATTATTAGTAGATTATGTAGAACCACAACCGAAACGACAGGAAGTCACCAGCAATATCCTTACAGTCATAGATATGATAAACTCATTTACAGAAGCCATTCCATCAAGGACAATTACAGCTAAAGCAGTGGAGGGAAAATTAACTACGTTTTTCAACCATTAAGGACTCCAAATGGTGCAATACCCAGAACACCACTTGCACAATATTCCTATCCCTGTATCCGATACTTGTGGCTTCAACACTGAAACTGCCAACAACCTTCACTTACCTGCTTTAATATACTCAGCTTTAAGAACCTCTTCAAGGTTTTACCTCCAATATTTCTGGTCTGGGACAAGCATTAACTCTTCACCCTAAAGTAACCTAGTTTGCTACAAATCCTTTCCTTCTCAGGTGAACAGGTGTACACAGCCGTCCCATTCCATCGATTTCACAGGACTGCTCCACTCAAAGTAAATGTGGAAAAAATTCTCTCTCTAAAATATGGGCGTTTCCTTATGTTTTAAAAAAAAACATGTTTCAAACCAGAAAGCCCCATTAATCACCTTTCTGGTTCACAAGACAATCTAAAATGAACAGAAGTCCATTGCAGGTACTTAAAACCTATTCAGTCTAAAGCCAGGCCTCAGTAACTGTTTTAAAAAGAAATGATCGTGGCTATAGAAATACCTAAAAGGTAACTATGAGCTTCACTGCCACAGAAAACTCAGGGTTACTAATTCAAAAAAGCAGACACCCAAACTTATAATAAAATATATATGTAAATTCCACTGTTTTCAATGCACAGGACATAATAAGTAATTTGAATATAAAATAGTTAAAGTTCACTACCTATCATCTCCAAACCCAAGGCGCTTTGGAGAGGTACCATCAGATTCTTGAAACAATGATCAAGGCATATTTTCATGAATGTCGACAGGATTAGGACAAATGGTGAGCTATATTACTATTTGCCACCAGAGATTACACAAATTAAACCATTGGATTTAGTCCACTTGAATTGATCGATGGATGTGAGTTAATAGGTCCTTTAAAATTAAGGAAAAGGTTTCAAGGTATAAAACAAATCATCAATGTTGGATTATGCGTCCATATTTCTAGCGAGAGACACAAGAGTGTGCAAAGTAGCATTTTAAAAATTCACAGGAAAGGTGAAAGAATAGGCATAAAAACTTGTTAAAACCAGCACACTTCAAACAGGAGATGAAGTGGTAATGTTCCTACTTTTACAAGGTGAACCTCTGAAAGTGAAATTCAGAGATATATACAACAAGGTAGTTTGGAGGATAAATAAAACAACTTATCTGGTAGACACTCATGACTGCAGGAAGAAGAATCCATTAGACCATGTAAACATGTCAAAGCAATATCATCATACAGAGGAGGATAAGAAAGAGCAAGAATGTCAGGTGATAACAGAAATGAAGGATGTCAGCGACAGCAAGAGTAAGGATGGATAGATAGTTCACAAAGCAAACCTCCTACAATCTAACCATCCAATGCTTAAATACTGGGACAGTTAAAGACTGTATTTTTGCACTTGGAATTCGGAAGATCTATTAAGGTTACTTAGGAAATGTAAGGGAATCTGTAGAGATATACCTAGATGTAACTGGATGGTCAGACATGATCTGGATGTAGGGAAATCAGAACTGAAAAAACAACCTCCTTATCATTTAAGATAAACAAGCTCAGGTAGAAACAAAACTAGGTGGGTCAACTAGTTGCTTCATTGATTACAGAGAAGTAAATGGAATAATGGAAACAGATTCATACCCAAGTCCTCAGTTAGAAAATTGTATTGATAAGGTTGGGAGCACCACATTCCATTCTAAGATTGTTCTACTGAAGGTTACTTTCAAGTACCATTAACATCAAAAGCTAAAGAGATATCAGATAACACCTAGGAAGCAATTACAAGGCTTATCACAGTTAGCTGACTTAGTAAAAGTCTCGCAAAGAGTACATTCACAATAATGTGCATTACATGCCAAGGACATGTACGGCAAGGATAAGTATTGATAAGCCCAGTGAAAGTGAAGGCTCTAATCAAGTTTCTCATTCCGAAAACAAAATAAGAAACCAACAGAATTATGGGAATGTGTAGTTTATCAAAAATTCATGCCTATCTTCAGCCC
Organism: Ginglymostoma cirratum; assembly: GCA_024137785.1. Classification (NCBI taxonomy): domain Eukaryota; kingdom Metazoa; phylum Chordata; class Chondrichthyes; order Orectolobiformes; family Ginglymostomatidae; genus Ginglymostoma; species Ginglymostoma cirratum. The sequence continues at coordinate 15,043,772 of JAHRHZ010000058.1, read as the reverse complement.
AATAACTGTGTCCTTAATGGATCTCATCATAGAATCCAGATCATAGAATCCCTACAGTGTGGAAACAGGCCCTTTGGCCCAACAAGTCCACACCGACACGCACAGCATCCCACTCAGACCCATCGCTCAACACTATGGGCAATTTAGCATGACCAATCCACCTAATCTGCACATCTTTGGATTGTGGGAGGAAACCGGAGCACTTGAAGGAAACCCATGCAGACACAGGGAGAATGTGCAAACTCCGCATAGACAGTTGCCCAAGGGTGGAATTGAACCGGGGTCCCTGGCACTGTGAGGCAGCAGTGCTAACCACTGAGCCAATATCTTGTATCTTTGGTATTTACTCATTCCTTCATCAAACATCCTACTGTGCGACCCATTATTATCAAGCAGACTGCAGCCACTTAAAGATAAAAAGGTACTGCTTAAAGTTGTTTTTGTTTCAATTCATTTCTGCGGACATGGTTGTCACAAGCAGTGCTAACCAGTGAGCCACTGTGCTGCCCCAAAACATCTGCTCCAAAAACAGGCAAAGATAATATAATCAGCCAAGTGAAAAGTAATCTTTGAGAAACTGAAAGCAATCCTAACCAATGAAGCAGTTTTGGCCATCCAAAAGGTTTAAAAAACCTTTCAAAATGGCAATTGATGCTTGTAGCCTCTGGGCAAGTGAAATCTTATTGCGAGATGATGAAACAGGGTAGAAGAGCCGATCGGTTTAATTTCTTAGAAAAACACCTATATCAAAAAAAATTTCACAGTGGAAAAAGAGACTCTAGATTATTGGCTCTCTAATATGTTGCAGTCTATGTCTGGCATGATTGCAAAGATTAACATACACTGACAACAATTCCTTAGTTTTGTTGAAAAATGAAAGTTGAATTGTTAAGTTGTTTCAATAGAGCTTATCAATTCAAGTATTTATTTGTAATCATCGTTCACATTGCTGGAAAACATAAAGAAATAGCCAACATATTATCAAGAGAGAGACCTTGCTGGAATAGTTTTAAGAATTTGAGAAGAAAGATAACAAGAAGTCATTTAAATAAAGAATGAAAGTGGGTAAATGAATTTAATTCTCCTGTGATGTACTTTATATACACCATGTTTACCTGGAATTGAAATGTTGTTAAAAATTGTAAAAGACCACATATTTTTCTTTTTATAATGCAAGCTAAAAAGTAAGTTGGACACTGCTATATTGCTAAAATACCGGGTATTTTATAACTTGAAAAATTAAATGGTGCATGTATTTTTATCAACACAAGACTATTGCCTTTGAACACTGAGGTTGTTACACAATTGAGACACAGAAGCACCTTTAAAGTTTTTGAGAAGATTTGTAGCTCAGGTTGTGGATGAGATTGTAGACATGCTCACCAAACCAGTGGGTTTGATTGCAAATGTTTCGTCACCCTGCTAGGTAACATTGTCAGTGCACCTCCGGTGAAGCATCGGTGTTCCGTCCCACTTATTTATCTGCCTCGGTTTGGTGGGGTGGTTGGTATTACTTCCGGTTCTGTTTCTCATTGGTTTGTACACAGGGTCTAATTCAATGTGCTTATTGATGGAGTTCCAGTTGGAACACCCAGCCTCCAGGAATTCCCTGGCATGTCTCTGTTGGGCTTGTGCAATTATGGATGTGTTCTCCCAGTCGAATTCGTGTCCCTCTTTGTCCATGTGTAGTGAGACAAGTGTGAATTGGTCATGTCTCTTGGTGGCTAGTTGGTGTTCATGTATCCGTATTGTCAATTTTCATCCAGTTTGGCCTATGTAGTGTTTCTCACAGTCCTCACATGGTATTTTGTATATTACATCAGTTTTGCTGGTTTTGAGTATGGGATCCTTTACATTCGCCAGTAGCTGTTACAAGGTGGTTGTCGGTTTGTGGATTACTCTGATACCTAGGGGTGTGAGTAGTCTTGTGGCCATCTCTGAAAAGTCCTTGATGTATGGTAGGGTGATTAGTGAGTCTGGTCGTGTTGTGTCTTCCTGTTGTGGTCTGTCTTGGAGGTAACAGCGGATTGTGCTTTTCGGGTATCCATTCCTTTTGAAGACTCCGTGTAGGCGCTCCTGTTCTGTTCTGCGTTGTTCTGGGTTGCTGCAATGTGTTGTGGCTCATTTAAGTAGTGTCCTGATGCAGCTCCATTTGTGGGTGTTGAGGAGGTTGCTAGTGTAATTGAGTATCTGGTCCATATGAGTGGTCTTTCTATAGACGCTAGTCTGGAGTTCCCCGTTGTTTTTGCATTCTACCATTATTCCCTGGAAGGATAGTTAGTTGTTGTTCTCTTCTTCTTTCATGAATTTTATTCCGGTAAGGATGTTGTTTATTCCTCAATTATCCTTGCCGTATATGTCCTTACCATGCTCAACAATTTCGTGAAAATGTTTAAATGGTCCCAGTTATAACCATTTGGGAGCAAGAAGCCCTACTTTCCATACTGACTTTGGCAAAGGTGCTGTGCCACAAAGCATTACACTATTAATTCATATTTTGGAATCTCAGCTAATTACATGTGAGTTCTGTATCCCAATTTAGGCTAAGGTTGATCTTCCAATACTATTCCATTTATTTTGAACAGTCTCCTTATATTTTGCGCATATAAGCCATTAGAACCCTTTCTGACCTTACAGGAAAACACTTAAGATGGAATTTCAGCTTACATCCAGATATGTATTATACATGCATATTACATGATGGATGGCAATTGCAAGTGGCTGATTTTTTTCTCCCTAACCCTATCCCCTCCCACTCCAGCTAGAAGCTTCAAAGTCAAAATCACAGCACACTAACCCAACTCCAGCTAAGACCAAGTGACTCAGATCAGACCAAGTACTGGAACTAGGATGATTACTTCTTAATATGAAACAGTATTTTATTTTTACAGAATTCATTTGATAATTAGAAAGCACATCAGGAATTTTGACAGGTCCCACTGGGGGAGGGGGTTGGTGTGCCAGGGCAGACTCCAACCACAGTGAGGTAGAAATACACTAATCCTTAGTGTTTAATCATGCATTTGTAAATAACTGTCCTGTGTGAACATAAGAACAGAAGTAGGCCATTTAGCCTATCAAGCCTATTCCACCATTTAATAAGATCATGGCTGATATGCGGCCTAACTCCATATCCCTGTCTTTGGTCCATTTTCCTTAATACCTTTGCTTAACAAAAAATTATCTATCTCCAATTTAAAATTAACAACTGATCTAGCATCAACTGCCATTTGTGGAAGAGAGTTCCAAATATCACCACCTTTTGTGTGTAGAAGTTCTTCCCAGTATCTCTCCTGAATGGTCTAGCCCTGGTTCTTAGACCATGTCACCTAGTTCCAGAATTTCCAACCAATAGAAATAGTTTCTTTATCTTTCTTGTCTTTTCCTGTTACTAGCTTGAAGACATCAATCAGATTATCCCTTAATCTTCTACATTCTAGAGAAATCATGCCTAATTTGTATCATCTCACCTCATAACCTAACCCCTGAAGTCCATGTATCATTCTCATAAACCTATGTTCTACTCCGAGGCCAATATATCCTTCCTAAGGTATGATGCCCAGATCCACTTACAGGTCTTGGGTTTTGTATAACTCTAGCATAACTTCTGCCTCCTTGTACCACAGTTCTTTAGATATAAAGGCCAGCACTGCATCAATTTTCTTGATTATATTTTGTACCTGCTCATAGCATTTTAACAATCTATGTAGCTAAACCCCCCCAAGTCTCTTTGGACATCTACTGTATTTAAGTTCTCACCATCTAGAAAGTAGCCTGGTCTATCCCATTTTGGTCCAAAATATATAAATTCACACTTGCTTACATTGAAATCCATCTACCACAGTTTTGCCCATTCACCTGGTCTATCAAAATATTTTTGTAATTTTACGTTATCACCTAAACTGTCTACAATGCCACCTTACATTGTGCATTATTCAAGTCAGTAATAAATAATGTGAATGACTGAGGTCCTAACGCAGATTCTTGTGGGACACAACTGGTCATATCCTGTCAAGTTTAGTACTTACCCATTATCACTAGTATCTGTCATGTACCAGTCAACCAATTTCCCAGCTATGTCTGTAATCTTACCTCAATTCTGTGGGCTTCTACCTTAGTTAACAGCTCTTATGCAGACTTTATCAAATGCCTTCTGGAAGTCCATATAAACTAGATTCATAGACATTCCCCAAACCACTACATTAGTCATCTCTTCAAAAATTCAATAAGGTTTGTCAGGCAAGTCTATTTTCATAAATCCATGCTGGCTATTCCTGATTAACTGAAAAATTTCAAGGTGTTCACTTACCCTGTCCTTGATTATGAACCTCTAACAATCTACCCGCCACAGATGTTAATCTAACTGGTGTGTACTTCCCTGGTTTTCCTCTTTCACCTGTCTTAAGTAGAGTGACATGCAATTTTCAATCCAGAGGGATCACTCCTGCATCTAGAGAACTCTGAAAGATAATAGTTAGGGCTTCTACAATGTGCTTCTCTACTTCCTTTAACACCCTGGGATGGAAAGTTGTTTTGAGGCCCTTTGCTGCTCTTTCACATTTAGCTCAATCTGTCCTGTTATTCGCATTTTTCTAAGTCCTTTCTTTTAGTTTTATGCTGTCTCTTATCTCTTTAGTTGTCCATGGCTGTTTCTTCTCTGTGAAGTGAAGCTTTTCCTTCTTGGGGTTATAAACTGGTTACATATTTTGTCAAACGTTTCTTTAAATGTTCTTCACTGTTCTTCAGATGTTTTATCACTAGCAGATTTTCTCACTTTACTGTGTACAGTCTCCATCTTATCTCATTAAAGTTGGCCTTACCTAAATCTAAAACTCTAGGAACTGATTCATCCCTTTCTTTTTCAAACAATACATTGAACTTGATCTTGTTATGTTCACTGTTTGATAAATGTTCATGCACAATTAGCAACTAATTAAATCTAGCTCATTAGTTATTACATAATCTAAAATTGCTGCCCCCTTGTTGCATCCAGGAAATATTGCTGTAGGAAACTATCCCAGACACACTCCAAAAATTCACTATCTTTCTGACAGGTAGTTGTCTCAATCTATGCATCTCCTAATCTATGTAAAAGTTAAAATCTCCCATTTATACTACTCTGGCTTTGCTTTATACGTGCTTAATTTCTGCATTTATACAATCTAGCTACTAGCAGGGGGTCTATACATTAGACCGACTACATTATAGATCCTTCACTGTTGCTCAGTTCTACCCACACATTCTCCACTGAATTATTTCCCCTCATTATATCCTCCCTCATCACTGAAGTAGTTTTGTTTCTAATAAGTAAGGCTACTCCACCTCCTCTGCCATTTCCCCAAGCCACCTTACATATACCTTACAGCTTAGTATATTTAGTTCCCAGTCCTGACCATCCTGTAGCCGTGTCTCAGTAATGGCTATTATGTCATAATATCCAATTTGAATTTGTGCCTGCAGCTCACTTAATTTATTCCTTAGACTCCGTGCATTTCTATAGAGAACTCTTATTTGGGCCACACACTAACTCATTCCTCAGTACTGATCCTTTATTCACCTATGTATTATTTCTCCCTTCTGGTTTATTCAATACACTTCTTATAGTTCTGCCATTACCTGCTGTACCTGAAGTAGGATTCCTGACTATTCCATTACTCAGTGTCCTATAAATTGATATTGAAACGGATTTACTTCCCCTGAGCCCTGCCCCCCCATATGTTAATTTAAAGTCCTTGAGTCCATCCTATTTAACCTTTCTGCTAGGCCACTGGTCCTAGATCGATTCAGGTGGATCCCATCCAAAAGTAAAGTTCCTTCCTGTCCCAATACTGATGCCAGAGCCCCATAAAATGGAATCCTTCTTTCTTGGACCACGCCCTCAGGCACACATTGACTTCTCTAACTTTCTTATCTCTATGCCAATTTGCATATGTTCCAGATAATAATACAGGGATTATAACTCTTGCGGTCCTATTTTTAATATTGTTCCCAATTCATGATATTCCCCAAATAAGACCGCTTGCCTTTGTTGTTGGTTCCAACATGGGCCACAACAACTGGATTCTCCCCCTTACAAAAGACGCCACCTGTACTATTAATTATAGAATCCGACCACTGCCACTTTTCTTTCTGCTCCCCCAGCACAAATAGCCTCCTGTACTATGGGGCAGTGGTCAGTTTGCCCATCCTCCCTAGAGGCCTTTTCTTTATAGGAAGCAAGAACCTCACACCTGTTGGACATGGTAAATGGTTGAGGCTCCTTTAATGCTAAATTCAAGATCCCTCGACCTGCTCACTTGTAGTCAAACCATCCTGTCCCTGCCCAAGTTTGATGTACTCAATCTACAGGGTGTAACTGTCTCCTGAAACACAGCATTCAGGTAATGCTTGTCCTCTCTGGTGTGTTACAGTATTAGAAGCTCAAACTCCAGCTCATCAACTCTGAGCCAGAGTTCCTCAAGCAACCACACTTGCTGCAGATGTGGTCACTGTGAACCACAATGGCATCCACCAGCTCCCATATCACCTGGCCTTGCATCTCTCATTTTTATTTAAATTGCCTACTAGTCTTTAACCTTTAATTTGTAAAATATTGCTCCTGTTAGTTCAGAGGAGGATCACAACAATGATACGTGTTTCATAAGTCTTTAGCTACCAAAATATTGAATGTACAGTGTAGAGAAGCGTAGATTCAGCGATGGCTTGATGAAGTCTATAAAATAATAAAGGATCTAAATTATGCACACACTGATAGATTATTTCAATTGGACAGGTAGGGAAAGACCAATCGGAAAAAAATTGGTTATATGTTAGGCAAATCTTCTTTAACCGCAAAGAATATTCAACTGTGGAACAAAGTCCCCATTTGTAAGGTGGTTCCTGATTCATTCACAGTCTACCTTCATGAGAGAGATGGAAAGGTTTCTAGGTGAGATTGATATGGCACTACAATCTTGGACAATTTGATTCTTTGGAATAGTTTCAATAACTTAGAAGGAACTGAAAGAATTTTTCCAGATTTTTACGACTTAAGTTGGCCTAGTCTGATGTAATTGACCTAGTAGATGTCTGATCTAGTTTTTAAACTCTTAGGAGACTAAATTCAGCCATGAGATGTAGAGCCTTTTGGCAGGATGCATAATTTATCCTGAATGATTTCTTTTAATTGTACATGTAAGACAGCTGTAGAGTACATCCTCTCCATCAGGGACTTCATTTCAATTACATAGTAATTTCCTTTTCACTATTATGATTCACCAATATTTTGTTTTTACTTCAGAGTGCCATCTTTTTTCACTGATTTTCTTTCTTTAGTTTTCTGATCAGAAAGCGATCTACATATTATAATATTTGAGAAAATGCTGAAGCGCCAAATTCTAAAAATTGGTGCTGAGATTGAAAAGAGTAAAAGTAGAAAAAATACAAACCAAGCAATAATGACTAAGCAATTTAAAACAGAGTAAAATGTAAAAACAGAAGGCTCAAAAGAAATAGAGTGTGATGATTCTGTTACAGTTTTCTTATCTAATATTTTCACAAAGAACACAGGTTTGTGTCTGAATTGCAAAGGGACTTAGGAGTTCTAGTCCAGGATTCTCTCACGGTAAACTTGCAGGTTGAGTTGGTAGTTAGGAAGGCAAACACAATGTTGGCATTTATTTCGAGAGGACTAGAATATAAAAGGGATGTGCTACTGAAGCTTTATAAACCTCTGGTAAGACCACATTTAGACTACTGTGAGCAATTTTAGGCTCCATACCGCAGGAAGGATGTACTGGCCCTGGAGCGGGTTCAGAGGACGTTCATGAGAATGATGCCAGGAATGAAAGGCTTAACATATGAGGAATGTGTGAGGACTCTGGGTCTATGGAGTTTACAAGGATGAGGGGGATCAAATTGAAACTTACAGAATACTGAACGGCCTGGACAGAGTGGATGTGGGAAAGATGTTTCCATTGGTAGGAGAGACTAGGGCCGAGAGCACAGCCTTAGGGTAAAGGGAAGACCCTTTAGAACAGAGATAAGGAGAAACTTCTTCAGCCAGAGAGTGGTGAATCCATGGAATTCATTGCCATAGAAGGCTGTGGAGGCCAGGTCATTGAGTACATTTAAGATCGAGATAGTTGGGTTCTTGATTGTCAAGGGGATCATGGGTTAAGGGGAAAAAGCAAGAAAATGGGGTTGAGAAACTTATCAGCCATGATTGAATGGCAAAGCAGACTCAATGGGCCGAATGGCCTAATTCCTGCTCCTATGTCTTATGGTCTTAGGTTTGCCTATCAGTCAAGAGTGAGCTGCAGAATAAACGATACACGTCCAACCTAGGAAGTGTACATTAAAAATCACTGTTTCTCCTTATAACTTCCTCATGTTACTGACTGTCAGCAAATTACACCAAGGTAGACTATATTACAGGTTATGAAACTACAAATTGGGTCTGTGAAGGATTAAAATGAAGAAAAGAGGAGCAAACCACGGAGATTCTCTAAATTCTCTACTGTTTCCCCCATCTGTTTCTTATTCCTCTTGCTGTTGTGACTGTTCCACCAGTTGTTGACCAGATGTCAGTTTTCAGTCTCAGGAAGGATAAAGGCACAAGGGTAGGCGTGGATGAGGGAAGGGACAAAAGCAAGAGACCCATACTTGTAAATCAGGATAGATTACAGGATGAGGGAGAAAGAAGGTGGATGAGGTAGGAATAAGATGTTACCCTCAAACTAATCCAAGCCGAATGTAGATTTCAAGCCCATTGTTGACACAGCCTGGGATGTAACTATCTCAATGACTGCCAACATCATTTCTTCCATGGGCCTGAGAAGGACATGAAACTGTGTCTGCATCCTACTGGTTAGGCGCTGTTTCTTCCAATTGTGAGCTTTTCTGTCCTGCAAGAGAAAGGTGTGAGTGGCAATAAATGTGAATATGGTGCAAAATGTTTGGAAGATGTACCTGCCCCAGTTGAATAGCTGGCAGTATGTGCATAGCATGAGATATGAGTATGTGACCTGCAATAGTGCTAAAGTAAGTGAAAGTGAGGTGAAGCTATGAATGAATTGTGTTTCATTGAAGATAGATATTGTTGATAAGTTAATAAAGTAGGTATGGTGAATGGAGCAGTGAGAGTTGCTGGTCCTTCATTTGTAAGGAACTGCTCTCTGAAAATTAATTCACTGACCATTTATGTGAGGTTATCAAACATTTTGTAATAGTGCAGCCATGTTGTCAAGGCAACACTTCCAGCATTGACAGTGATCTGCTCTCACTGCCTTCTCAGTCTGTTTGGGATACTCCTAGCCTTTAGAGGAGAGGAGCTCTGTCTTCTGGTGCCAAGATGTCTGGTGTTGCATCACATGATCTCCACTCAGATGATCCAATCAAGCAAGCCTTGTGTGGTGCTAGCCTCACATGCTGAAGTGTACAACCCGTCAACAATACATTCAGCATTGACTGCATACCACTGTCATTAAAATAGCAGTAGCATAAAAGTTTGCACACTGTCTGGGATACTTCCCTTTTTATTCATAAAATGTGGGTGTCACTGGCTGGATCAGCATTTATTGTTCATCCCTTATTGAGTGGATTGCTCGGCCATTTCACAGACCACCATATTGCTTGGGTCTGGAGTCACATGTAGACCAAACCAGGTAAGGACAGCAAATTTCCTTCCCTAAAGGGCATTACTGAATCAGATGTGTTTTTACAACGATTGACAATGGTTGTTATTATACATTTTTAAAACTGAAATCAAATTTCACCATGTGCCGTGGTGGGATTTGAACTCCATGTCTCCAAACTATTAGGGCGCTAGATTGCTAATCCAGTGATACTACACTACACTTTAGACTCCCTTTGACAGGCCCAAGTTATTGGCATACTTACACACTCTAATTTCCAGACAGGAAAGTCTGGAAGCTTTTATCAAAGTTCTGGTGTACTTCATGCAACTTGCATCCTTATTGAAACACATGAACATGAAATAATAGGGATTTGCTATTTATCTCACTGTCAGGCAGGGCTATAAACATTACATTGTTAATCTTTATTACCAACCTTTTGCTGAAATAGCTGCTGTATCCATATTTCCTCTTCACAGGTTGGGAATTTAAGTTTTTAAATATTAATATTTTAAAAAGCAAATCATTATTCCTCTATGGATAACACAGTGTGGAGCTGGAGGAACACAGCAGGCCAGGCAGCATCAGAGGAGTAGGAAAGCTGACACTTCGGGTCAGGACCCTTCTTCAAAAGGGTCTTTTTCTGACGAAGGGTCCCGACCCGAAACGTCAGCTTTCCTGTTCCTCTGATGCTGCCTGGCCTGCTGTGTTCCTCCAGCTCTACACTGTGTAATCTCCAGCATCAGCAGTTCTTACTATCTCTTATTATTCCTCTAGCCTAACTGACAGACCAAAAAAGGACTTGCAGCAAACTCCACCATTGTAAATAAGTATGAAAACCCAACCATTTCTCATATCTTTATGATTGCTATATAATGTTTCCTTCAATATAACAACATCATCAGAGAAAAGAAACTTAAACTATTCTATCTACATAGAAATGAGGCATAGGTTTTGGTCGTTCTGGTCAAAATTAACTGTGTATTCCATGGGGTTAGCTGGTCTCAGTCAGCCAATGATGAATTGAAAGTGAACATACTGAAGAATAAGCTCCAATAGAATATTAAAAACATACGGACGTTCATGACAGACCTCTGATCCAAACTCAATAATTTTGATCTTTGAACAGCAAATGAACTCTATCTGCTCATTTATTTACATGTTCAGACAGCTGTGATTGGAGTCTAACTCATGGTATGTGTAATTCCTGAATTCTGTAAACCTTAGGAAAGGAAAATGCTGCTGTGGACACAGCAACAGAGTTAACATTTCAAGTCCGATTTGACTCGTCAGACTCAATTCAACTCTGTTTCTCTGTTTACACATGCTGAGCTGTTCAGTTTCTCATGGAATTGTTTTCATTTCTACAAACCTTACCCTTGTCTCGTGTCCTCCACTGTAGTCAGTTGTGTAAGATGACCATGTGGACTGTGTAGGCCCTCTTCAATAGAAGAGCAAAGAGCTGAAGAACTTCGGGTAAGCTGTGGAGACGATAAAGCAGTTGCTGCTTGTCCACTGCTGGTGGGAGAGCAATTGTACATCCCTAAATAAATAACAAAAAAATCTATTTATCTGTTCATCAAATCAAAGTAAGAAGTACTTCTACTCTATTTTATTCTTCAAAATGATGAAAGTAGTTTTAACTTAATCCTCCCATTTGATATATAAAATCCGATATAATCCAATCTATTGGTTTCCAGACTTTCAATACAAGTTTTTCAGATTGCCTCTGAATGTTCAAAGGCCTAAGTTTATGTCATGATCTCCAAGGAAAATACACAGGGAGTACCTTTAGTTTTGATTTGTTTTGACAGATATGATTGAGTTGGTAGCACTCATCTCTCTGAGACACAAGGACCACTCAAGTCCCCCTTTAAAGCAGAGTACAAAAATCAAAACTGATATCACAGTGCTTATTGAGGGTGTAATGCACTATTAGAGATTCCTTCCTTCAGTTTACACCTCAAACTGGGGCCTATGTGCTCAGATGAATTCAAAAAGTCCTGTGATACTACTTTTGAAGAAATGCAAGAGGTATCTCTGGTGTCCCAGTCAATATTTAACCCTCGATCAACATCACAGAAATAGATTATCTGATCTTTATTAAATTGATGATTGTGCGAGTTGGCTGGTGTACAAATGGAATGCACTGTTCCTACATTATAATACAGATACACTTCAAAAGCTCATAAATGGCTGTAAAGTGTTTTCTAATGTCAATGGCCTTGAAAAGCACGCATAGATGCAAGTCTTTTTTGTAACAGTCATCCCATTCCGTTTAAATTGATGTAACATTTTTATGTAAATAATTTTAACATCTGTCACATCAGTTACTTGAAATGAACATAGTGATAGTGCAGTGATGATAAAACAAATAAAAGTTGAATAGATAAGTACTTATAAATGAGCTACTAGCATTTTAAAAACAGTATTACAAAAGAAAAATAAAGCAACTTGCTTCAATGAGAATTTGTCGAAGTTATTAAACTGCCAGCCTATTCCAAAACCGAGCTGCTCCTTCACCACAGAATTGGACAGTGCATGTTTATATGACATATTGCCCTGGTAAACTAAATGTTTCTTGCACCTGCCTGCATCTTGGCAGGAAATTTGCTAGGAGACATGAATATACAGCAAACTTTGCTTTAACAAGCACCTTATGAACCTGCACTCTTGATAAACTGGCAAAAATTATATACCTGAAATAATGGAAGTTTACCGTATTATCACAATCTCTGTATGTCTGAGTATTCAGTTGCGGGTCTGAGTGAGGAGGCTCTCTGCCAGTAAGTTTTATCTATGGCAATGTTGTATTATTATTTAAGTGATTTGTGCTGTAAATAAAGTATAACAAGTGTAAAGTATACCCCCCTGCATTATGATTTTATTACTTAGTGTGTGTTTTTACATTGACGATGTGGACCTCATGATCAACCAGTATATTGGATCAGCCAGCACACTTGTGGTCTCATAGGTGCCAGTTAATAAAACGTTTGCTGTATTTGCTGTTAAATTGTGCACCCCTTTTAAAACCATGTGTGGCCAGTCTAGACTGACAAGAAGGAGGGCTGTGCATTGTGATGTCATTTTAGTGATTTTAATGAGAGCCACAACTTCTGTGCAACATCAAAGCCAAACCAGATCAATTTAGAAGCTAATTCAGATCAGTTTGGAAATCAATTCAGAGTCCAGAGCAACCTGAAAGCCAAGCCAGAATCTGACCCTAGAAAATATGCCACTAGTGAAATATACTATGTACAGAGACAACAGCTTACTTCCCAGGAGTGACCAGGCCTAAGTATCTTAGGATCCTCTAAAATCACAGCCCAGTTGCAAAGGAGTTGGTTTCGCTGACACTGCATTGTGGTCTAACAGGTAGATGTTGACGTTTAACTTCTCCATTTAGGCATTTGATACTTTTTGATAACCAATTATTTATTTTTCAATAGACAAAGGGAGTAACTTGAACAAATAAAAAAATTCTCCTGTCTTTCCTTCACCTTTAGCCTAATACACAATTAGCTGCTTTCCTTTCGTAAATACCAGGATCAGTTTCCGTTGACTCATTCAAAGGGATAACATCTGTTGCTAAGCGTTGAAACTCTTGTTAATGTTTTTTGATTCTGTGTTATGAAATCTTAAGAACATTTCTATATGTTCAAATATTCAACATTGGGATCATGAATTAACTCGTTCACTGTTTGGCTGTATTTGTTTAAAACAAAAACTGGCTAACTTTATGCCTCTGGTTATCACCATGGTACCTGCTAAGTTTAGAAAGCAAGTAAAATAAAACTTGGGTCCAGAAGATGCACTGGAGACATACTGGCACCAAACATGTAGGCACATTAGCTGGTGTTGGTGGGGGCGGTGGGGGTGGAATCTGGATAAACTCTTGTAAACCATTTGAAACTTTTCATGTTTATATTGTGCACTCTGCTGTAACATACAAGGCACATAAACTAGCATGGTGGTTCACATGCTAATCTCCGCTACAATCACATTTTTGCCTGTCACTTTTCCTTCTACTCCATAGTGTTAAAACCTGTCTTGATATTGCTCTCAGGATGACATTTGTGTAAACGATTTTTTTTATCTTGATCTACTGATTACATTCTTACAAATTTCTTACAAGATAAAAATTACAAACCAATGTCCAATGTCACTATCTAACAATTCAACTAGCAGGGCGGCACAGTGGCTCAATGGTGCCTCACAGCACCAGGGACCCAGGTTCGATTCCACCCTCAGGCGACTGTCTGTGTGGAGTTTGCACATTCTCCCTGTGCCTGCGTGGGTTTCCTCCGGGTACTCTGGTTTCCTCCCACAGTCCAAAGATGTGTCGGCTAGATGGATTGGTCATGCTAAGTTGACCATAGTGTTCAGGGATGTGTAGATTAGGGGGATGGGTCTTGGTGGGATGCTCTGGGGGTCGGTGTGGACTTGTTGGGCCGAAGGGCCTGTTTCCACACTGTAGGGATTCTATGATAAAGTGCATTGACTCATCTTTCTCAGGAGCTCTAACACTGAAACTCTTTACACCCTGTGCCTCCCTTCTTCATTCTATCAAAGTCTTTAAAATCTGAAGCATGGTGTAATCTCTTCATAACTTCTAGATTTATCTCATTTTTCTTTCAATCTTGCTATTTTACACCTGCACTCAACAAGAGATTACATTCTTCATGCACAAGACATCTCAAAGGGAAGCCCGTTGATACCAAGGGAAAGGGGAAAATAACATAATTAAGATGAGAAGGTGATAAAGGCTGTTGTTGAAAGTAGGTAGGATAGTGACAAAGTGAAAAAATAGGTTGTTCCAGAAAGGTGAAATATATGGTAAAGCAACACTTCCTCCATGTTTCTCAATTTAGACAAATAATAAACTGGGTTTTACCGCTGAAATATTCCCTACCCCCCCTGACCAAAAGAGTGGTTGTCAGTCTGCCCACTTGAAACCCAAATGCACCCAGAGGTAGTATGTTTGGAGCAACTTAATCGGTTCACAGCAGGATATCCAACGCTCATCTGGGAGGTGGTTCCACCCTAGATAGTTGTGGGCAATCAGGTTGACCAGTAGCTCAATAGTCACAGCAGCGCCAAGATTAAACAGGGAGCCTATAATAACCTCAGTTGGCCTATGAGCAAGCAGGCTGCTTGTTACCTTCCCTGCCTATCAAAATAAGGAAAACAAGTCAGACTTGGTTGGAAGGCCACCTGCATTATTTTATGAACTAGTCCACCTTCAAATTCATGTTTATATTGTGCACTCAGCTGTAACATACAAGGCATATAAACTAGCAGGGTGGGTCATGTGCTAGGGAGATTTGTGGTATCCACCCACTTATGGTAGACATTACAGTCTAGTTCTCTAAGATACTATATTAAAAAGGAAGCTTTATTTTAAAATAGTTAAAACATACCTGGATATATCTCATGATTAACTGTCAAAGATCTTCCAGTTGTGTTGCTTGTTAAATTAGGGGGTGAAGCCAAAGTTTGAAGAGGCTGATTAGCCAGGCAATCATTCATCATTTCTGTTTCAAGTTCATTGCCCGAACGTAGCTTCACAAAGAAAGGAAAGAACAAGATAAAAAATATTCTTTCAACAAATATTGCCCACTGCTATAGAATATGATCATATAGAATCAGAGTCATAGAATTGTACAGCATGGAAACAGACCCTTTGGTCCAACTCATCCATGTTGAACAGATATCTTAAATTAATCTAGTCTCATTTGCCAGCACTTCGCCTATATCCTTCTAAACCCTTCCTATTCATATACCTATCCAGATGCCTTTTAAATGTTGTTATGGTACCAGTCTCCACAATTTCCTCTGGCAACTCGTTCCATACATGCACCACACTCTGCATGACAGGGTTGCCCCTTAGGTCACTTTTAAAATTTTCTCCTCTCGCCTAAACCTATGCCCTGTAGTTTTAGACTCCCCCAGCCCAGGGAAAAGACTTTAACTATTCACCCTATCTATGCCCCTCATGATTTTGTAAACCTCTGTAAGGTCACGTCTCAGCCCCCAACGTTCCAGGGAAATTAGCCTCAGCTTATTCAGCCTCTCTGTACAGCACAAACCGTCCAACCCTGCAACATTCTTGTAGTTGTTTTCTGAACCTTTTCCAGTTTCACAACATCCTTCCAAAGCAGGGAGACCAGAATTGCATGCAGTATTCCAAAAGTAGCCAAACCAATGTCCTGTACAGCCGCAACATGACCTCATAACTCCTGTACTCAATGCACTGACCAATAAAGGCAAGCACACCAAACACCTTCTTAACTATCCTATCTACCTGCGATTTCACTTTCTAGGAACTATGAACTTGGACCCCAAGGTCTCTTTGTTCAGCAGCACTCTCCAGGACCTTACCATTAACTGTATAAGTCCTACCCTGATTTGCCTTTCCAAAATGCAGCACCTCACATTTATCTAAATTAAACTCCAGCTGCAACTCCTCTGCCCATTGGCCCGTCTGATCAAGATCCCGTTGTACTGTGAGGTAACCTTCTTCACTGTCCATTACACCTCCAATTTTGGTGTCATCTGCAAACTTACTAACCATGCCTCCTATGTTCACATCCAAATCATTTACATAAATGACAAAAAGCAGTGGATCCAGCACCGATCTCTGTGGCACACCACTGGTCACAGTTCTCCAGCTTGAAAAGCAACCCTCCACCGCTACCCTCTGGCTTCTACCTTTGAGCCAGTTCTGTATCCAAATAGCTAGTTCTCCCTGTATCCCATGTGATCTAACCTGGCTAACCAGTCTACCATGAGGAACTTTGTTGAATGCTTTACTGAAGTCCATACAGGTCACATCCACCACTCTACCCTCAGTAATCCTCTTCATTACTTCTTCAGAAAGCTCAATCAAGTTAGTGAAACATGATTTCCCACACATAAAGCCATGTTGACTACCCCTAATCAGTCCTTGCCTTTCCAAATACATGTATATCCTGTCCCTCAGGATTCCCTCCAACAACTTGCTCACCACTGATGTCAGGCTCACCAGTCTATAGTTCCCTGAATTTTCCTTACCATCTTTCTTAAATAGTGGCAGCATGTTAGCCAACCTCCAGTCTTCCGACACCTCACCTGCGGCTATTGACGATACAAATATCTCAGCAAGGTGCCCAGTAATCACTTCCCTAGCTTCCCACTGAGCTTTAGATTACACCTGAGCAGGTCCTGGGGATTTATCCACTTTTACACATTTTAAGACATCCTCTGTAATATGGACATTTTTCAAAATGTCACTAGTTATTTCCCCACATTCTCTATCTTCCATATTTTTCTCCATATAGTCTAAATGTTAACAGGAATTGTCATCAATGTATCACTTGATTGTGGGAACATTTTAACTCAATTAGAATTAGTTACTCATGGCTTTTCAAATGATTCAGGGAGACCACAATCACAAAATGAAACCAGACAGTTTCCAGTATTGACATTTACTGTCATTTACTGATCAATCATAGAACATTGTGTGTTGTCTGTCCACTGATCATCAACACCACCATTGTGTTTAATTTACAATACTAAGGAGTGATTTTTTAGGATGCAATTTGGGCAGACACAGAAGCAGCAGGTGCAGAAGTTTGTGCTGCCAGCAGGCATGCATTTTCCAAGGCTCTCTTTTACGCCTGAGCCACTTTCTCCAAGGCAGGAATGGAAGAGACTGCAGGTCTACTTGCACACACAAGTGGAAGGCTCAACTAATTGGAGTCTATTAAGGTCTACTGTCAGAGGCCAATTGGGTTTTTCTAGTCCGCCTCCAGATCCCCAAAAGGCAACAGGGAACAGGGCAGGTGCATAGCAGAAGACTGGATAGCCAGCATCTCAGGAAGGCTGAGGCACCCTACCAGGCTTTAGCTGCAGCAACAGGACATTCTTTGGAGGGACTTCATGCCACCACCACATACACACACACACCTCTCTCCCACTCCCAAACACACACAGCTCCAAACCTCATGCAAACACATCAACTCCAAAATGGTGGCTGGTTGCACGGTCTATATTTTATTTTGATTTATAAAATGCTGCAGAAAGTTCACTTACTTTGAAAGGGACACTCAGCCCTCCAGCTCTGAAAGTCTACTGACTTTAATTGGATAACTAACAGAGCCTCTGGTTAATTTGCCAAATCAAGAAAATCCCAGGTGATAACTGTTGCTGTCACACTTTAGGCTTCTGGACCTGATGTGGGATTCTGAAGTCCACAGGTAAAATCTTGCTGTCACCCCCAATATTTTACTGTATACTACTATGTATATTACTTTGGCATAGATTCCAGGCCCCACTGGCAATGTACCAATAAGACAGTTACATGAGATAATAACTGTATAACAGCGTCCACCAGTGAGTTAAGGGCTTATAATGTACAGTAACATCAGTAAGCACACAGTTCAGTCTATGGATGGAACTTATAGGGTCCTGAACAACATGCATTACAGTGAGAAATGTGACAGAATCGCGCAAGAAGTTTAATGAGGTCTATCTTGACTTTGGGAGCAAGTATCTGCATCTTTTAACTAGGTTCTGGCAATCAAGGCAAGATTCTCACTTGTGTATGGCAAGTTCCCTATTAAGTAGGAATATTGCTGGTTAATGACCTTATTAGTTGTGACTCTTGTCTCATTAATATGCAGCCTCCTATCCTATCACCTGCCAGAAGCAAACTTCTCAACATTGAGAATTCTCAACATAGATGTCAGAGCTTCAGCTCACCATTTTCTCTAAAGGAACTCCATGTTGGACACCAGGCACCAACCCCTCAGAGCATAATTCATGGGCATCAGTTACACACGTGCCATATCCATAGAATGCGGCATCCGACATATGTCAGCCTCAAAAATTCTCATGGCATCTCTTCAAGCTGCATACAATATATACATCTGTACTTCGATACTGCATCTCAGGGTAATGGCAAATGTCACTGTAATGCTGCACCAAGTTGCTGTCAGTGCTCACTCACTTTGAGAACTCACATGTTCATAGCATCTGTGCTTTGCCTTGCCATTTTCCACTTTGCTCCTCTGCCAGAGTAACCAAGCTCTCAGTACTGCTGTATTACTGTGCCATTTGATGCATACGCAAAGCCAAGAAGCTTGTCATGGTTGTGAGCAGTCTTTAGTCAAGTCAAGGAAAATAGTCTTTGGATCTAGTCTAGGGATCTTGGCACAATAATCAAGGGTATCCTCTGACAGCTGTACAGTGATTTGCAGACAGTCAGTTAGCCAGTCAGATCTATCAGGGTAAGGATCATCTCCGCAAAAAGGATGAGGAGCCAAATGTCAGACAGGCCACTATCCATTTTGATTGTTTCTGTCCTATAGTTGGCTGCTTTCTTCCAGGAATGAGAGAAGCAGGTAATGAGAGAGATAAAAATAGGTGGCATAGCTGTTTTCTGAAGAAGGGTCCTGACCTGACACGCCAACTTTCCTGCTCCTCTAATGCTGCCTAGCCTGCTGTGTTCCTCCAGTTCCACACTGTGTTATCTCTGACCCCAGCATCAACAGTTTTTGCTATCTTTGGCACAGCTGTGACTGTTGCTGCAGGTGTTCTGAGCGAGTGAGTAGGCAGCACAGAGAACAGCCCGCAATAGTGAGAGTGTAGAGCATGAGCCTTGGTGAGAGCTGGGTGCAGGAGTACAGTTAGTGAGTGTGAAGTATCAGACAGAAGATGGTGGCACTTATGCTGCCAGTGTGGAGAAGACCATTTCTGTGCATTCCTACAGGTAGTTAAGACAGCACTGACATGGTCTGTTGTAATGACCTTCTCTGCTGCTGCTGGGGAAAGAGGGCACCCTGCTTCTGCATCATCCTGTCTGTCTGAAAAGTAGGATGCCAAATTTCCCTTGTCTGCAAATGTCCAGGGCAATGTTAGAAACCATACAGGGCAGCTCCAGATTGACGGTGCTTGTCCAGATACACAGTGGCCTTTTAAAAAAGGTGTTGGCACCAAGGATGTCAGTCTGTATGCAGGGTATCTTGGCAGTGGTAAGTTGTTCCAAATACAGTAATTGATAGAAAGGGGCTAGAACATGGCGAGAGGAGTGGTATAGATAGTTTATGAGTTGAGTTTGGTAAGACACAGTGAAAGATCTCATTCGGCCTCATGGCAAGAATCTCTCCATGAAACTCAGTGAAATTGACAGCCAAAAATTGTTAAGATTTAGCCCTACGTGTGTAAGTCTGTGATGTTATGGCTATATAAATAGTGTTGTAAACAACCTTCAAATTTCTAACTCAAATGTTATGTGGGCTAACATATATAAAATCACAAAGGACATCAATTACCTCTTTACGTGGCTAAAATCACAAAGTCTAATGAGTGACAAACAACCTGATAAATCTTTTCCATGAACTGATGGAGAATATTTCTGAATGGAACTGTTAGGAGCTTTAGCAGACAGTTTGCAAATTAAAAGTTTTTACGAAGAATTCAGACAGGGAGTTCAGTCGACTCCACATGAATTTCAGTTCCTTAATTACTGAAGAGCAAGTGTATGAAATACATTGCCTTCCACACTCATGTTGTGGCAAGTACTGTGCTATGTGCTGCAAGCATTAATTTGTAAAATGCACCATAAGCATATAAAAATGTGTTTACAATATTGCTGCACATTTCTGTTTACTAGCATTACAGCCAGCTTTGATATGTGTTTGAGAGCATAAGCCAAGTCCTAAGCTGTTAGTCAACGAGGGAATTAGATTAAATATGGAAATAATTTTCTAGCATCTCTGGGTATCATTCTTACAAATTTCTGATATTCAATTTCAGTGCTTGAATGCAGCTTTAAGTGAAACTAAAATACACCGCTGCTAGCCAAGAGAGTACCGACCTCTTGTGATTTAAGATGGGGTGTAGGGGCTACTGCTAAAAGGTCCGCTAATGTCCTCCCTGACCCACACTGTTCCTGCCAAGTGGTTAAATTCAATGATCTACATATCTCAGAACCACATTGGTTTGTATTGTTGCATGTCTGCGCTCAGATAGGCTACCTGATTCAGAAAGCAAAAGGGCAATGCTGGGTTGACAGGACTCACCCAGCACACTCTTAATGCATTCTGTCCTGGATCATTTATTGCATGTAAAAGTATTTCCTCATGTCACTTTTGCTTCTTTACTAATTACTTTAAACCTGTGCCATCTTGTTCTCAATTCTTTCATGAGTGGGATCATTTTCTCTGTTTACTCTGTCCAGACCTCTCATAATTTTGAAAACTTCAATCGGACCTCTTCTTAGACTTCTCTGTTCCAAGGAGAATGGTTCCAGATTCTCCAGACTATCTTTATAACTAAAATCCTTCATCCTCTGAACCATTCTCCAAAATCTTTTTTTACACTTTTTCCGATGCCTTCACACTCTTCCTAAAGCACAACACTCAGAAATGGATTCCATGTTCAAGCTAAGGCCAAACTAATATCTTTTGTAAGTTCAACATAGCCTCTTTGCACTGGTACTCTATGCAGCTATTCACAAAGCCGAGAATATTTCATGAACTGCTTTCTCAAACTGATCTGCTACCTTTAATCATGTATGCACATTTACATCCAGATTCCCCTGCTCCTGCACCCCTTTACAGTGGCAACCTTTATATAATGTTGTCTTTCCATGTTCTTCCTACCAAAAATGTATTACCTCACACTTTGCATTGAACCTCATCTGCTACTTATCCACTCACTTCAGCAACTTGTATATTTCTTTTTGAAGTTCCTCACTATTCCCCGCAAAGTTTACTATAATCCCAAGTTTTGTATAATCTGCAAATTTTGAAATTGTGCCCTTCTGCCCTAAGGTCCAATTCAATAACACATATCAGAAAAAGCAAAGGTTCCAATAGTGACCCCAGGGAACTACACTACAAACCTTCCTCCAGTCCACATGGCCAGATTATGATACATACTCTCCATTGGCTTGAATGGGTACACCATCCAAGAGACAGCAGCTGTTTGATCAGCATCTCATCCACCACCTTAAATATTCACTCTCTCCACAGGCTTACGTTCCCTCAGCTCTGCACTGGAGTACAATTTTAAGATTTGCAGTCACTTATGGGCCTTGGATCCTCAAACCTCTGACTTCGAGAAATGAGCTAACAATTAAGCCAAGTGCTGTACAAGTAGGACCATTATTCCCATGCAAAGGATGTAGAATATATAGTGATGGTGTTTTGGGTATCAGATGTTTAAGTCAAAGGGAAGCTGATGGAATTTAGGCCTCTTTACATTGAAGTTGAGTTCACCTTGTGGGAGATCTTGAATTGAGTGCAAACTGTATTCAAAAGCAGACTTGCAGATGCCAAAGGTTACAACTGGGAAACCTAAGCCATGCTTGGGTTCAGGTTACATTTGAATTTTTCAGGAGTCTTTGAGAACCAAATAAACATTCTGCTGCAGCACTGATGACACAGAAATAAGACAAATCTTTTTATGCAGTAATCTTTCCTTGTACGTCCCTATTGCCATTGAGAAGTTCGAGAACAGCTACCTTCAAGTCCATCTAGAGTAGGTATGCTGACAGAGATAGTAGGAACTGCAGATGCTGGAGAATCTAAGATAACAAGGTGTAGAGCTGGATGAACACAGCAGGCCAAGCAGCATCAGAGGTGCAGGAAAGCTT
>JAHRHZ010000058.1:14997983-15021118 GCA_024137785.1 Ginglymostoma cirratum | reverse complement strand
CCCCATTTCAGAAGAAGGGTCTAGGCCCGAAACGTCAGCTTTCCTGCACCTCTGATGCTGCTTGGCCTGCTGTGTTCATCCAGCTCTACACCTTGTTATCTAGGTATGCTGACAGTCTGCTTGGAAGGAAGTTCCTGGATCTTAACCCAGTGAGAGTGAAGGTCCAAGTCAGGATTGTGTACAGCTTGGAAGGTAACTTGCAGATGATGGTGTTCCCATGCATCTACTGTCCTTGTCCCAATAGATGGTGGTTGCCATGAGTTTGGAAGATGCTTTTGAAGGAGCCCTGGTGAGTTGATGCAATGCATCTTGATCTGATATGCATTACCAAAACAGGGGAATTAATCAGATCAATAGTTTCTTTAAGTTTGTGTCTCTCTGTTGAAGTGGTTGTTAGAGATCTTGTGACACTATTAAAAGAAGAGCATGAAGTACTCTGTAACAAAAGAAACAGAAATTGCTGGTAAAACAGAAATGTTTCTAAGGGTCACCAGACCCAAAATGTAAACTGTGCTTTCTCTCCACAGATGCTGCCTGACTTGTTGAGTTTTTCCAACAATTTCTGTTTTTGTTTCTGATTTCCAACATCTGTACTTATTTTTTGTTTACTGAAGTACTCTGACTAATCCATCCAACCTAAATATATGTTAACTGGATATTGAAATCAAAACTGTTGTGGGATGTCAGGACAGAATAAGAACGATATTATCTAAATAATAATGACTACTCTGTAAAACTCACTTGTCACATGAAGCACTATTAAATCATTATTTAAGTGTAAGTACCATCATAAAAGTAAAGGTGAAGGTCTGACCAATGTGTTATACTAACAATGGAGAGAATTGGAGTGGGGTTTTGTGCTGGCTGAGGAGGGGGTGGGGTCACAGGAGAAGCAGTACAAAAGTCTCATGTCCTGAATTTCAGCATTTCTGTTCCATGGTGTCTTTTACCTTTAATTAATGGTGCGCCCACATAATGACAGCAAAAATCGGAATCCCACCAGCTTTTCAGCTGGAATTTCAAGCAGGCTTTCAGAGCTCTACTAGACGAGTGTGAATATAATTCTAAAGGGGAGACTGAATTCATTATTGCCAGATTGGTCTGTGATACGCTGGAAAGGAGAGAACCTAAGTGAAGAGCAATAGCAATGCTGCCAGGATCATTGATGCTTCTGTAGAGATCCAAGTGGAAGAGATGAGGTACAGTTTAGCCTCCTTACTCATGGGTTAGCTAAATCAATGGACTGAGCTTGGAAACGTGCCCTTGCAGCATGGACAAACAAACACCAGGATTTTTTGAGATAACAAGGTGTAGAGCTGGATGAACACAGCAGGCCAAGCAGCATCAGAGGAGCAGGAAAGCTGACATTTCGGGTCTGGACACTTCTTCAGAAAATTTTTTGCCAGTTTTGGAATGATGTTACTGAGGGGAAACCTTGAGAAATAGGTGACCATGGATCCAATTTTTAGGGACACCAGAAGTAACTGTACAGAAATGTGAAGAAAAGCCATTGAAAGAGATCTCTCTGACTAGGATTAGACAGAGAAGAATGGAACCAGGGGTGTGACCACAAAGAGGTCGATAGGCATGAGAAAAGATACTGTGCCTTTCCCATAAACACACTGGACATCACATATAACTTCTAGAGCTGTTTTGCTACTGCTGCTGAGTGGAAACTAAATTGGTGGGATTCAAGCCTGAAGTTCCGGGAATGATGGAATGCATTTAGAAGGCAACAATATATTTAAGGTCAGTGGTGATGAAAGGGAAGTCAGAGATAAGGTAACGGTTGGAATGGAATATAGAAGGTCAATGCTGGTTGTTTGAGAGGGAATGAGGGCATCAGATTTTGAAGACAGAAGAATAGAACTTGAACAGAGGGAAGAGATAACAATGTTAGCTGACATGGAAGTCAAGAACAGAAGTTGGTTGGTCAGTACCTTAGAACTGAGAGAGTAGGAGGGATGTCTGGTGGATATGATAAGCTCTGAGAGCACGAGGGAAGATAGGAAAGAAACTAGACAGGGCAACAAGGTCAGGGCTAGGGCAGGGTGTAAGCTTACAGGACATTTGGCCTGTTGAACTTGGGAGAGAACAATAGAGGTAGCTGAGCAATTAAGACCATTAGACGAAGAGCAGAAATAGGTCATTCAGCCCATCAAGTCCAATGTGTCGTTCAATAAAATTATAGCTGATCTAATAATCTTTAGCTCCACTTTCCTGTATTTTCCCTATAACACTTGATTCCTTTATTGATTAAAAATCTATCTACCTCAGCCTTGATTATACTTATGAACCCAGACTCAACAGCCCTCTGAGATAAAGAATTCCACAAACTCACCACCCTCTGAGAGAAATTCCTACTCATCTCTCCCTTAACTGGGTAAACCTTACTCTGAGATGATGCCTTCCAGTCCTAGATTCTCCCACAAAGGGAAACAATCTCTACACGTCTACCCTGTCAAGCCTAAGAATCTTGTATGTTTCAATAAGTTCACCTCTCATTCTCCTGAACTCCAAAGACTACAAAGCCAGCCAACTCATCCGCACCTTATACAGAAATCCCTCCGTACCCAGGATCAATCTAGTGAAACTTCTCTGGACTGCCTCTAATGCCAGTAAAGCTTTCCTTTGATAAGGGGACCAAAACTGCTCACAGTATTCCAGCTGTACTATGAGCAGTGCACAACACTGGACTTTAAAATACTGAACTTTAAAACCAATGGACCAAACCTTGGATTTAAAAATAAAATACTTTAAAGGGGCAGCTGAACTGGGGTGTGGGAAGAACACACACAGACACACAAAGCGAGCTGCCTGGAGCTATTGTTAAACTGAAAATGAAATTCACACCTCAGCTTTGAGAGAACAATCCACCAGATTGAGCAATCCAACCTGTTAACAAAATCTCAGACTACTCAGAACCTACACCAATATCAGACATTCTAACTTCAATTAATATTCAGTCATGCAAAACATTGGACATTCCACGTGGTTACGAAACCCATTCACCTATGTTGGAGAGACATTAACACCCATTCTGGGAATCAAGAAGACCAATGCAACACCGCAGACACTATTGGAATGATCAAGAAACCTATTCATCACCAATGGCAAAGACATTTGCACTTACTCCATTAATCAGGAAGGCCAATTCATCTCTTAAAGGAGCAAAAAAAGACCAGTGCAAGAAACCAGATTTAGCAGGTTGATAACAGACCTGAAGTTCTGTATAACAGCAGGCCAGCGCTGTCCCAGAGAGAGTTCCTTTGTGGTGTTCAACGGAAGAAGAAAAGACTCCCGTAACCACATCAGGAGAAGACCCCACCCAGAGAATGATCCTCACAGCCATCTCCAAGTGACACCATCGACTACAAACATCAGACCCAACAACCAGAGATATCTGAGAGTGCCAGCACCAACTGGACCAAAGCCACCGACCTCAGTTATCTGCTGTTCAAAATCGCATTTTCTTAGTGGTGAGCTTAATTTTGTTGAACCCTAAAAATCCAAGTTGATAACAAGGAGGGGGGTTCGGCGACAGTGCAGGGCATCTCAAGTTGAGGAAAACAGAGTAACAGTCTGGAATTAAAGTTACTTTAATCGATCGAGTATCGGAGTTCAAACTACTGTTTCAGTGTATTGCAGTAAATTAACCTGTATTAAGCGGAAAGGACATTGTTTAGTTTGAGCATCTGTAACTGATTGTGTCAATTTCACTGCCCTTTTGTTTCTTGTCCTATTCACCCTTTCTTCTTTTTTTTTGTAAATATTCATATTCAATCTAGTATTTTAATAAAGTAGAGACTCTTTTACCCTGAAACACCTGGTGCCTGATTTATTACTCCATGTTCACTAACCTAAATCCAGTGTCAGAACCAGGGACCTGGTGATTGATCCAGGCTGCCTGAGAGTTCCAGTAGGGTTACCAATCGCATAGACCAGAACTCTCTTCAAGTTTAACAAGACCTCCCGACTTTTATACTCCATTCCCTTTGAAATGGAGACCAATTTATCTTCCCTACTGCCCAGTGAACTTGGATGCTAGGTTTTTGTGCTTCATGCACTAGGAACCCAAAACCTTCTGTTCTACAGCTTTCTGCAGTATTTCTCCATTTAAATAATATTCATCTCCTCTATTCTTAATGCCAAAGCACATAATCTCACATTTTCCATCTGCTAGGTTTTCAACTATTTACCTAACCTGCTGATTTCTGTAGAGTACTTGTGCAATCCTTGCTACCTGCCTTTCTATCTTATTTTTGAATCATCTGCAAACCACGCGATAGTACATTCATTGCTATCATTCATGTAAATGTATGCATTCATTGCTATCATTCATGTAAATAATGTGGCCCCAGCACTGATTCCTGTGGCACTCCACTAGCTACAGGTCAACATCTTGGTCTTGGTGACAGGGAAATTTGAATTCCTCACACTTGTTGGACGTGAGGATGAAGGAATTGGGGATGGGGTTTTAAGAATGTGAAAAACAATAGTGTAAAGCAGCTGGGAGTTATCATGGCTGTCGTTCCTGCCCTAAACAAAAGAGTAGTACTTTGAAATATTGTAATTTAACAAAAGTGCATCTGGTACTTCTCAAAATAAATTCATAAAGGTTTCTCTACAACAATTTATTCACAGGTCCACAGCTTCCATGTATGCATCTGGAATGTAAAAATATAATGAAATTACCATTTTCTAATACTTAAGAATTTCTTGTATATTTAGCAAATGTACAGAAACATTAATTTAAGCCCCTATTTCTTTTTAGGACTCATGGGCTTGAATTTGAGACTTCACAAATGAGGATAATGGACCGGTAGCACCCGGAGTCTGATGGAAGGGAAGGATTTACCACTCATTCTCATCAGTAATTCCATAGGAGTGTAAATCCTCCCCTGTATCTACTGCTGAGTAGAACTGCCCTCTGAGTCCGGTGGTATGTCCTTTAAAACAGCAAATTGTGGTGCTATGGTAAACGTACAACCACAAATATTATTTTAGGTAGGTGCTGAGAGTTGATATCCTTTTGTCTCAAAATTGGCATGTTCCTTGAGACACCTATGTGGAATCCTTTTGAATGCACATGAAGCACAGGCCTCAAAAGTGAAACAGTCTATTTTCCACTGAATTATACCATGGGCACAAGTTCCTGAGTGAACACAAATGTAACCTACAATATTTAACTCTGCCACTTCTTTGTCCCTTGGTTTCAACTTTATTTTGTTTGCTTTTGTGCACAAACACACACTTTCCTCCTTTGTTTATTAGAATTTTAGAATTCTTGACATGTCTTAAGTAACCATTTATTCAATAAGATTCACGATTTCTCTTTTTTTCACCTATTTTTCTTTGTCTTTATAATTTATCCAGCGCTTTTGTCAAATAAGGTCCTTGGTTTTTAAAAAATCTTCTGTTTGCCCTAAATTCTATACTTATTTCTTTGATTTCTTGGGCTTCATTATCCATTTTTCATTTGTGTTACAGCTTCGCTAACATATCCTAAAATACTTCTCATTTCTCTACTGTCCAGTATATTTTCTTATGTTCACTACTTTTCTTGAGAAAGAGGAAATGAAAATATTTCATATGATGTGAACTGTGTAATGCAGTGGGATTGTAATTTTTAATCAGTATTTGCAGTCTTTTGAACTGTCTCTTTCATTGTGTACAAATCGATCTAATACACTTTTTCATACTGTTGCATCCAATTAATGAACCAAATATTTTCCTTTCTTTATGTTCATACTTACGTAATCAGGAAGGAATCAGGGTTTGAGATATAAAGTAAGTGAAAAATAGGGCATATAACTGCAACATTAAACTATAATTACAGATATAAAACCATTTACAATCTAACAGGAATTCAATTTATGTTTTAATTTTCTTAGTACAGCTTGTAAAAATAGTTTTAAAATTGTTTTTTGGCAAATTAACCAGATCAGTCAGGCAAGTCAAGGAAAAGAAAATCCAAGGAGGTTTTCAACACAATTGAGAGGGATTTTTTTCTTGTGCTCCCACTAATGAATGAAAGAAAGCAAAGGCCAACATAATTCTTATAGCCTGTATAGTTTTTATCAAGGACTTTTGCTACTGCCAAGATTGCTGGGAGAGACTCCATTTCCATAGCAATATCCAATGTGCTCTCTTGCGCTCTCTCTCTATACAATTTAGAGACACATTTTAGAACTTCCAGCAAATTGTGTCTTCACATGGGAAATCACTGGATAGCCTGTGGAAACCTCAACTGAAAGGGCAGTGTCCGTGAGTAACCATGTGGGCCTCCTAGCCAATACGCCAAAGTGATACAGGAGGAGGAACTGTATCCAGCTTTATTCTTAACTATAAGGACTATGAAGGATAAAGCAGAGTTGGAAATCTGAAGGATTCCAGATCATCAAAAATAAATGCTTCAGTTTGGTTTGTATGATTTTCTGATTGAAAGGAATGGATGCACTGAATCAGATGGAAGTTGCAGATCACTTGTGGTTTCAGGGTAATAAATGAACTTGGACAATGCTATTTTGCGCAACAGCCGTCTTCTTTAAATTCTAAGTTTCTTGATTCTTTTAGTCTTTTAGTGAAATGTGCTCTATCAACTTAAATTGTGGCTCATTTATTCCAATGTTTCAAAAGCACACAGATATGCCTAACAAATGACAACATGATTCTCATTTATACTGTGATATGAATAGTAGAATTCTTCCAGATTGTTCTCTTACGTATCAAATCAAAATAGCACTAATAATACTGGAAGCCCAACTGGAAAGGAACATCATTTATTGTTGAACACTAAAAGAGCCACTATTTGTGGCATGCATAGCCTTGTCCCAGCCCGCAGCAGACAGTCCTGCGGACCCATCCCACGGTCTGTTTTTTTTCTGAACCTTTTGATAATCTGGAACTAGGCAGTAAAGGATATTGGTGGAGTGAAAACAGCAAAAGCTCTGTTTAGGGATGATCTCAAGTCACCAACTTTTGGTAAACATCCAAACACACTAACAAATTGCACCACAGAAATGGCTAGGTAATATTTCCATTGTCTTACTGAACATTGGAGCTCCTCTTTCATAAGACAGAGAGGGTCACCACACCTCAGGCAAGAGGAGAGGTTGAGAAGGAGAGTTCTTCATGGTAACCTTAACCAGTGTGGGAATTGAGTCCATACTGTTGTTGTCACTCTGTATTGCAAACCTGCCATCCAGCCCACCGAACAAACTGCTGAGTTCCATCCAATGTTTCTGATTCATGGCCTTTCATCAGAACAGGTCTGATAAAAGGACAGTAATCTGAAATGTTAGCTGTCTTTCTGTCCACAGATGCTGCCTGATTTGCTGAGTATTTCCAGCAGTTTTATTTCAGATTTTGAGCACCTACAGTGTTTTGTTTTGACAAACTTATTTCTCATGGTTGAAGTACTTCAGAGAAAGTTCTTTGGCAATACATTTTTCTTTAACCCTGGATTAAGCTAGTAATTTGTAGATTTAGTTCATGAGACAAAGGATACTCTCTAAGCATTGTGCAAAAAGGTCCCAAAATGTAGAATCCTTTTGGCACAGTGAATAGGAACATTATCTCTGTGGTGATGAATACGGAAGATCAAAAATTTACATTACAGGGGAAATGGTAGCACTGGCCTCAATTGTGCAAGGAAAAAGATGTTCAAAAGGATTCCTTTTCAATTGACACCATAATGATCCTTGATGGAAATAGTGCACAACGAACAGAGGGTGAGACAGGATCAGATGCACCTGTGAAATTGCTTAAAGTTGAGTGACTCAACAGCAGTTAGGGGTGGAAATGAATAACACCGGTAGCCAAAAATGACTAGCGGAGAGTCAGCGGCCACTGCTTGATTTGAGTAATTAACCCTCCCTAACCATCCAGCTTGACAGATGAAGAATGGGTGAAGCAACAGATGACTCTCAACCTTTATTAGCATAAATTTATGTGTTCAAGAGAGGATTAAATGGAAAGAAAGCTCCTTAATATGGAGCAGGATTTTGCTGCCAGATCTGGGTGGGAGCAGAGGTGGGCATTTAAGGAATGTTCAAATGCTGATAACGGGCTGCTTCTGTCGCATTGTCCTGACACACAGCCATTTTCCTGGAGTTTGGGTCAGGTGGGGAACAACATCCACCTTCAAGTAACAGGTAGTTTGTTAACTCGATCCAGAGGATAATTATCCAAAAGATAAATAATCAGGCGACCAGTAGAATTTTCCAGTTGGTCTATGGATGTTTCACGACATCAGGGCCGGGCAGATGCCTAGCACCAGTCTCCAGGAGGGAATGGTAATACTCCTGAATCATATAAAGGACCTTCTGCCAATGCCACAGCTGTTTTTCTTAGCTGGGTAAAGCAGTGATGATCAGAGGCCACTCTGTGGAAGCATTCCCTCTCCACAGTTTACAAATGCTGAGAGGCCATCTCAAGGTGGAGATGCCCTTCCTCAATTTTGTTTGCAATAGCAGGCTGCAGCAGCCTCTTGTTATCTTTGAAAGCCTGCTTACCATCCACAGGTAGCTTATGCATTCACTCGAGCCACTAACTGATCAATTTTGAAAAGAAATTGCTATTAGTGACTATTTCCAACATGGTTTGATGTTGGTCCTGTATTTGATGATTGTGTATCATTCAACTGAATATAAATGTAAGACATGGCAAAATTGAGCCTGGTCAGATTTGTAAAGCCTGGGTCACCATATTCTTCACCCCCAACCCACCCCCCAATACTCATTGTCAATGTGTTTCTGACTGATGTTCTATTAAATAGTGATATATTTAAAACAGCAGCTAACTGCCAGAACCAGTGGATACTAAACTGTCACATCGTCAGTTGATAGATCCAAAAGCACCACGGCTGGAATAAAGTGGAACTATGCTATAACTAATATTTTATTTGTTTAAGAAAAAGGCGTCATCAATATTGAAAATACGGAAGACAAGATAAGACAATGAATAAATTGGTGAGATAAAGGATGCCTTCTAAACACATGTAATAAGGTTTCAGAGTTCAGAACTGATGCAAAGCCCATGCTTCAAAAGCCCAGATTGTCAAAGAAACAGACAATTGAGCGAGAAGAAGTAAAGTTTATGGTAGGGTTGTTTGAGTATGATTTATGAAAGTGACAGGCTTAATCGGCAAATAGCATCTTATTCCATATTTTCTAATGTTGCGACTAGAACATGCTGTGATTTCTGATTTGGAATGATAAGACTCAAATTTGCAATCTTACTATTTTACTCATTTCCATATTGCATTGTTAAAAAATGAATATCAGCACCTCTTAGACAGCGTTATGTGCCTTCTCCCAGAGCACACAGTGAAGCAAACACCACTATAATCCATTTCCCTGTTTATGTCATATATTAATGTGAATGAACATTTCTCCATAACACCTTCTCTGATGAACAAAACAAGTTGATTTGAAAAGAATCTAGAGTCAAAATATCTTCCAACAACAGCAGACTAGATAATTATCATTTAGAAATTGGATCCTTAACAACATACTGTATTATTTCATACACCAGTCTGCTAGGAGCTATGTATGCCATCTAATGAAACACTGATCAAAGAGCCAAGTAACCATATTTGACTGTACACATACCTGTAGTATTTAGAAGGACTGTTAACATACAGTTTCATTCAATATATGAAAGGATGTATCTCATGCAAGTAATGGCTTGCAGTAACCTCCAACAATGTATAGAGAGTGTTTCAGTGATTTTGTGAGCTTTATAAAAGGGAAACACATGAGCTGAGTTATTTAAATTGATGAATCTGAATCTGGGTTTTTTTTAATAACAGAAAACACTTGCTAGGATTGGAGCAAAGTTGAGCTTGTTCGGCTCACTGTAGCAAATCATCTTGACATCTATCTTATAACTAGCAGAATGAATGCTCTTGGCAATACTGTGTGAAGCATGTACTTCTTAAAACAACTGTAGAGGAAGATTAAAAACAGCAGGAGGAATGATCCCAATAAAGAAGAATTATTGTAATCTTCAATTCCAGATTCAAGAATCTCTGCCAATGCACTGTCACCTTGCATAGTTCAGCAGAAGTAACAACACAGCATAAAACACACAGCTCACTCTAGCATCACTGATAATTCAGTGCACACTGCATTATATCTTTTATAAAATTAGAAACCTGGTATATCAGTTCTGTATTATTTAATTTATTTCTGGTATATATTATGGAAATATTCTTGCAGAATTGCAAGTGCGCAGTTTCAGAGAAAATACTTCATTTTGAATTCCTGCTTTCCGTTAACTCATACCAGTTGAATGGTTATGCACACCAGTATGTTCAAGTGTTTTTTTCCCTGTTAGTTTTAATTTGTGACCCAACCTGTGTGAATGTCATCAGCATATCATAGTCAAGCCCATCTTATTCTCACCCAAACATTTACACTCTAAGACTTTCTAGTAAAGGTCTCATAATGGTGATCGTACCAAAAAAGAAAACAGTGGAGATCATTCAGTCCCTCAATCCTACTTGCACAAAATAGGACTTAATTTATAAAGTTAAATTTCCCTGCCTACTTCCACTATAATCCTATTTGTTGCCTTCTTTCCAAATATTTTTCTATTCTTTAAGTAATTCTCCAATATCTTTCTGATGACAATCAGAAGCCCCCATTATCACTTGTCACAAAGCATTCCATATTGCAGTAACTATTTGTGAAATACATTCTTCTATTCACTCCCCCATACATATATTTCTTATCTTCAATTATCAATACAAATAATTACTTATATTTACTTTGTATATTCCCTTTAGCATTTCTAACATCTTTTACAAATCTTTCAAATTCCCCTTAAACTAAGAAAAGACAGAACTAATTGATTGAGCCATTCCTTATAACATAAATCCCTCATCACTGTAATCCTCCTGGTAAATCCATGCTACACTTTCTTCAGTATTATAATAACCTCTTTTAGCAAAGAGTCCAATACTCCATATGGTTTCATTAATATGGACAAACAATCATGTTGCAGAAGGTAATTTCTTTCCTTATGTATTCAATCCCTTTCTCTACCCACTCTTCAGGATTCATGTATCTGCACAGCACTGAAAAATGTAACATTTTAATTATACCCTCTATTATTTGCTGTTTATAAAATCCATTACCTGATCGATAAAAATATCATAGCTTATTTTTCCATACTATTCAGAGATGCTATAATCATTTAGCACCCGGTTGCTCCGCCATATGTCAACTAACAGCATACTCTGAAGTTCAAACCTCAAGAGCTTATGGTCTGTAGGTTTCAGTACCATATCATGTAGCCACTAGTAACTGATCCACTTGTACAGCTGTCTCAAATCTATTTGAATTTGTTTGACTGAGTTTAATCAATACTTATGTTACCAAAAAATCAATACTTGTGTTACAGAATGAAGTGCTATATCCCCAAAATCTGGCCCAATAGATAAACAGTCTCACGTTCTGATGAGTGTCTAACAATCCTTTAAACTTGAATGCGGTCACGGTGGTATGAAAGTACACTTTCATGGGATATCTTCACGAGGCAACTTATTCTACTCTAGACTGTCATCATCATTTGGCTTCGGTGGAATGCAATTATATTCTTGGGGCATTCACATTTTTCAAATGTTGAATATATTATTTAATAATACAACTGATTAAAAGATCTCCCCTCATCAATACTATTACAGACACCATAAGGAATTGCCAGAAGACAATACATGCAAGAATACTCTCAAACCTAGGGCTCAGTGCTTACCCACATTGTAGAAAGGGAAGCATTTGATGCTGGAACTCTGCACTCCAGAATGTCACGTCATGTTCAAAAACTAGTTAATAATCTACGCCAACCAAACCCATAAAATTGACAGCAGTAGATGGAATCGGTGACTATCATGACAGGTAGTAGGTCAAGTTAGCAGTTTATGCTAGCTGAATTCATATTATTTTAGCCCGTTTGCTATCTACACAGCAGATGCTAAATTTGCCATACTGGATTGTAGTCTATGCTAATTGAGCCATTATTTACACCCCTGGCCAGTTTTGTTTATTATTCATTCCTGTGGTATAAATGGCACTGTACTGCTCATTCCTAATTACCTTTGAGAAGGTGGGGGAGATCCCAATTTGTTATAGTCTCATACCCAAGGTAAACACCCTCTCAGAATTTAAAATGTCACGTCCCTTCAGGATCTTGTGTGTCTCAACAGGGTTACTATTCATTCTTCAAAACCCCAACAGGCAAAGGCCTATTCCCTCTTGGCAACTTAATAGGCTTACAAGGCCATTTCAAAGGGCATTTAAGAGACAGCCACATGGTTTTGGATCTGAATTGACATTTGGGCCAGACTGGGTCAGGATGGCAGATTTCTTTCTTTAAAGGGTTTGTGAATCTGATGAGTTTTTATATGACAATCTGGTAGTTACATGGTCACCATAACTAGTACTAACATTTTACTCCAAATCTATTTGAATAACTTAATTTAAATTCCCCAACTGCTCTGCTGAGATTTGGACTCGTGTTTCCAACCATTTTATCCAGGCCTCTAGTGTTACAATAATCAACATGTGGAGGTGCCGACGTTGGACTGAAATCACACAACACCAGGTTATTCTCCAACAGGATTTATTTGAAAAGAAGGAGTGAGGCTCCAAAAGCTTATGTTTTCGAATAAACCCGTTGAACCTGGTGCCGTGTGATTAATAATCAATACGCTACAATTCGCAACAACTATCAATTACAACTGAGCTCATTCTTTGGAATGCCAGTCTACATCAATTTGACGTATATTTGTCATGTGGATGTGAGCTTTCCATCAGGTCAGCATTTATTATCAAATCCTAATTTCCCTTCTGAAGATGGTGGGCAACTGTGTTTTTGAATTGCTGCAGCTCAGGTGGTGTAGATCTGCAAGAACGCAAGAAATAGGAGTAGACCATTTGTGGTTCTTCAAGCCTGCTCTGCCAATCAATAAGATGACAGCTGAACTTATTGTGCCCTCAATTCCGTTTTCCTGTCTATCCTTTATAACCTTTGATTTCCATATCATTCGAAAATCAGCTCACTTCTTCCTTGAATATATTCAATGACCTAGACTCCACTTCTCTGTGGGGTACAGAATTCCAAATAGCAACAACCCTCGGGGGGACGATGTTTCTCCTTACCTTTGTCTTAAATGGAAGATCTCTAACTTTTAAACTGTGTCCCCTTGTTATAGTCTTGTCCCCAAGGTAAACACCCTCTCAGAATTTACCCTGTCATGTCTCTTCAAGATCTTGTGTTTCATAGGATTACCATTCATTCTTCTAAACCCCAACAGGCACAGCCTTTCCTCATAAGATAACCTCTTCCTCCCAAGAATCAGCCAAGTAAACCTTCACTGTACTTTTTTTCTAATGCAATTACATCATTTCTTAAATTTAGAGATCAAAACTGTATGCAGTACTCCAAATGAGGTCTATCTGAGGCCCTATACAGCTGCAGAAACACTTCCTTACTTTTATACATGATTCCGCTGGCAAGAAACACCAACATTTCACTTGGCTTCCTGACACCGACAGTGATGTTAAGAAAGAGATACAAGATCTTGACTTTGCAACAGAGAAGACATGGCAATATATTTCCAAGCCAGGATGGTGTTTAGCTTGGCATTCCTAACTTCCCATTCTTTTCAAATGTCCCAGTGTCCAGCACACTGGGTTTACTCCGTCATCCAGCTTTCTCAATTTTAAAATATAGGTGAAAAAGGGAAAGTTAGTTACTTTAAAATAGATTAACATTTGGAAATAAGATACCATAATCATCCCAATACATGACGCATTGACACGTCTGATTATATCTTACCTTCTTACGCACCTGTTGCTGTTTGGCAGAGTGTGCTTTGACATGCTTCCTCAGTGAGCTTGGATCAGTGTAGCGCTTTGTGCACCCTGGGATCTGACAAGCATATGGTTTCTGTAAAGGTTTAAGAGAGGAAGAATTTTACACTTTGCAATAGCTGCTGAGTCTCATTAATACAATTCTGTACTGACTGTGTACATGGGATACCTTCTGCTATGAGAGGATGAATTATTGCTTCCTGTGCCCAAGCACGCTCAAATCAGAATACAGTTACTGAATGTAGAAATTCCTCTTTTTAAGACACTTCACTCAAATAGCTCAGTCCTGGCACTTGTTCAGTATAACGTGGTGTTAGATGATAGCCCTGCTCCTGGATTTGATTCAAAACCTGGAAATACTTTTCGCAACTGTAGCTGTTGATAATTATTACTGGTGACCAATCACGTAACTATCAGGAAGCTGCAAATATAGAACATTTGACTGCAATAACTTATCAATGATCACATTTATATCCGCCATTTTGTAAGGAGTTTTGAAGAAGGTCTTTTTTTCTTCGCATAGACAAGTTACGTATCTCATCAAGGATTCTTATCTTTACATCAATGCAAGTTATTGTATCATTTGCTGCTGTGTACTTAGGCTAGTGCATAAGGGCAATCCAAAAAGTAATCTCACTCTGCAGGATGGCTGGACCACTTTTGTGAATTTTTAGAAACTTATTTACACCTTATTTCTGTCCCATTGATACAACTGCTACATTGCATTGCCATAGAGTTACATTGTCCTTGGGCAGAGCAACATGCAGCAGCTGGCAATGCAGTTTAACCTGATACTTGCAGAACAACATTCCCAAAAGCATAGAGGGTTTACATTTAAGGGCTTCCAGATTTAAATTCAAAGTATTGTCGTAAGGTGAAAACCGTTTTTGACATATTTATAATAACATATACATATAAAACATATTTTTGTGTTCATCATATGGGCAGTAATCTGGCACAGCAGATTGTTCATTTGTCTAGCATGGTGGTCACACTTCTCATTTCAGTGGAATGAAATTTGGGTGAGCTTTATAATGGCTGAGCAGTCAGCACCGCCATATTATTGTCAGTGCAAAAACAAAATTTTACCCTATTACATTTAAGAATCATCTGTATCATTATCTCCTGAAATCATTGAATGAGTGGTACCTGGGCTCTGCAGACAGGGATTCCTTTCCAAAAGAAGGAAAGCATAAAGAAGAGAATGAAGAATTATAAGCTTCATGTTTATGAAGTGCAGACTTAACATCTGAATATTACAACATAAGGTGAAGCAATATCTTTGCTATCCCATGACAAATGTTTTGTAAATTCAAACAGGTTCAGCATCTGTTTTATGTTACTTAATTACAATTCCTCCAACATTCCTAACACATGTTTTATATATTACCTGCCTTGATTATGTAACTA
This sequence comes from Ginglymostoma cirratum, assembly GCA_024137785.1. Lineage (NCBI taxonomy): Eukaryota > Metazoa > Chordata > Chondrichthyes > Orectolobiformes > Ginglymostomatidae > Ginglymostoma > Ginglymostoma cirratum. The sequence goes on along the minus strand of JAHRHZ010000058.1, from coordinate 15,005,828 downwards.
TTGTATATCCTTGCTGGCAAAAATTTCCATTCAATTTTTTCTCCAGGTTTTTTTGTTGAGCATGGATCCACAGCTACTAATGGCCTAAGTGGCAATTCTTCATGTGATGCCTAGCCAGGTATAAGGTGGCTAGTGGTCCATGGGAGATATTGCAGCCAATTCTTATTTTGTCCTCACTCGTTATTTACATTAAAGATTTCCAACAGGAATCAGTGGAGATTTTTTTTTCCACCCCTCTAGACAGAAAAACTAAGAACAGCAGAAGTACTGTCATAACTATTTCAAGATTAATTAATTTATGACAGATAAGAGAGGAACCAGAGCACTTGCTGGCCTATGTAACTCAGTACTACATTCTGGCAGTGGACTTATTGACTTGGACATTGGAACCACATTTTATACTCTTAATAAAACTGGGAAAGATGTAAAATACCACATTTATACGACGTACCAAACTAACATCAATTTAACAAGAGTTGCTGAACACACCTCCTCCCTGAATGTAAGTATTTACAGCAATTATTTTTCAAATGAACAGCATCAGCATTGTTGGATTTACATAATTACTATTCAATAGCAGCTGTTCTGCTACTTGTTTTAATATCACTGTGGATTCAGTCAAATTCTAATATATATAGCAGGTTTGGTTCAATTTTAAAAGCTAGACACAACTTGCTGGTTTCAGGGGAGAGAATGGTAACCCATGAGAGAAGGGGGTGTTATGCCTTCTGGTTGTCTTTTGGTTCCTAGATGTTTAAAACAAACAGACCTTAAGTTTGAAAAGATGAGGGCTTTTTTTAAATTCTAATATGCCATCCTGCCTTGTACTGAAGACTGCCTAAACCAGTGCTGGGTTACACAAGAACCTGAGTCTACAATGCAGCTGTGAATGTTGTCACAGGAATACTCACATGTACATTTATCTCTTGCCTAATTAGTTCCTAACATTCTTCAGACAATATAATACATAACAGCAGTCTTAATTTAAATCTAATGACCTGCTCCAGTCACTAACTTTTCTAGCCAAAAGAAGGTTATCAATTGACTTTTTTTGGAAATAAGATTAACCCCTTTTCAAAGATCATTTTTAACATTTTAAAAATATTATTCATGTCATTGCTTAGATGGGAAGAATGTTCCCCCATCTTGTATTTGGCATTCACTGCTGTCAATGGTGAGTTTGCAAGAGGATATGTGTATTGCTCTTGGTTTTGCAGAGTTATGCTTTCTGTTGCTAAATACTGTCACCCCGGATAATGATGTTTTTGGTGTAGTTGTTGATAGTACTTTCTGATTTCCAGCTCACATTTAAGTTGAATCTGGATTATGTTTCTTCTCATTTCCTTACTTGTTTTTTGGTCTCAATTACATCAACTTCTTAAGGTTTCAGTTGCAGCTTCAGCAACATTTTTCCTGGGCTGCAGGTTTCCATTATTGGATCCTGTATATATACGGTCCTTTCAGAAGCTCAGGTCAGGAGTTAGCATGTTTGTTGCAGTGCTTATCTCCTATTTCCTGTGCTCCAGTAAATTATTTTCTCAATTCATCCCAGTCACTTTCAGGATGCATTTCATTAGGAAGAATATTCTTTTATTTTCTTCCACTCAGCAGCTCTGCAGGTGATTTCATGTCATCCTGTAAGATTGTGGATCAGAGTGACATTAAGGCAAGGTTTGGATCTTTTTGGTCTCTCAACATTTTGCAAGCATTCTTTTGAACATTAGGCCGTGGCTTTCTATGAACTCATGTCCCCAAAGGTGATGATATTGAACTAATATTATTCAATAAAATTTCCTTAAATTTTTAAATGTGAACTGGATGCCATGGCCACTACATTCATCTTTCAGGAATCCCTTGCTAAAAACATACAGAACTCGTACTGCTGAAATGTGGCTTCCCAGTCTTTCATTTTCCAGAAACTGGAAACATTGAGGAGTGGATTACAACTATGCAATACCATTCTTTATTGTGTGAATAAATCAGCTTCCATAATATGCCATGATCTGGGTTGTACTCCATCTCCTCTATCTATTGTGTATTTCTGTACTTCTAGCATTCTTTACATGTAGGCATCATGTTTTCACTGTCTTTGTAGATGCCCATCCGCTACACAGCTGATTTGTTTGAGTTTACAGTTTTCAGTTCCTATGTAGCCATCATGTATCTTCTGGAGAACTTCTTCCTGCATTATTTTGAGTATGACTGCTCTGGATCTGGCTAGCAGAACATTATCTTCCACTGAGATGTCATCTTTGATAGATCAGTACCATTTTATTGCTGGCTGTGCTTGCCATGTTTATCAAGCCACTCCTGTATTATTTGCTGAGACAGCAACATTTGTCACTTCCCAGTTTTGCTGGCTTCATCACTAATTTGACTCAGCTTCGGTGGTGTTACATACTGCATGGTGTACCTTTACATCTAAATCTTCTATCTCATGTTTTTTGTTGCATCCACAATCAAGTTAAAGTATCTGCCAGAAGCATTTGTCTTTCTGACTGGTATTTTAGAGTAAAATCATAACTTTGAAGTCTCAAGAGAAACCTCTGTAGTCTTGCAGGTATTTTACACGGATTCTTCTTGTACATCTGTTACAGTGGACAATTTTCATTCTTCACTATACACATTCTCCCATATAAACATGTATGGAAATTCTCACATTTATGCTTGACTGCCAAAAGCTCTCTTGACTAAGTTGGTATATCTGGCCTCAGCTAAGTTTAGAGCTTTAGATATAAATGCTATTGACTTTTCTTCTTGTATCAGGATTGCTGCCAGTCATTATGTGGAAGCATTCATTTGTAGAATGACAGGTTGCTTTCTATTATAGTTTGACAGACTTGTCTCTTTGCATATTACCATTATGAGTTTGTTGAAATTCACGTCATGTGACTATGACCATTGATAATCTACATTTTATTTCATTAGTTCCTGCAGGTTTTCAATGCTCTTATATACCCAGTTCAAAGAAGGTAATACATTGGATTATACCAAACACACTGAAGGTTTATAATATATAATTCATTTGGGAACTTGTGTCTTAGAGTCTTACTGTCACTGTGAAACACAAATAGCAATGAAAGGAAATTTTATTGGAAAATGAAAATGCCTCTTAAAGATAACTTTTGTTTTCTTCCTGGCAGTGATTTGTAATTTTCCATTTTTCTTTGAGAATGCAAGTTCTAAAAAGGTAAATAGGTTTTTGGTTTCTCATTCTGTAAAAGTGACTTGTTTTTCTTAAGGGTCAGAAACTCACTTTTTAGCAGTGGGTCAAAACATCATTTCGAAGGGACCCTGTGACTTCAGCTAAATGACTAGACAAGGTACCTGGTGAGATAATTGTGAAAGTATTTACGAAGTTGAGTTCTTATAACCCAGACAGTGATAGATGGAGAACACAGAGGCAAGAAACAGGTTCAATTCAGAAGTAAAGATCCATATAAGCTTGTGTATTTGCACCCTGAGATTAGTCAAAGCAACTGGAAAAAAGTCATTTGTTTCTTTCTTCATGTTCGGTGAGAAAAATGAGTTAGCTTGTATCTGTCTGTCTTGGGGACAGACAAAGAAAGTCACATCAGGTGAATGCGCAGAAAGTAACCAAACAAAAATGTTTGTGACTTTCAGTGGAGCAAGAAATTAGAGTGAAGAATGGAGTGACATATCACTGGATATTGCTGGGGAAGAAAGGGTTCAACCTTTCCTTGAAGCTATTTAAGAAAGGTCTCCCAAATTGTCATTTTTAAAAATATATTATACACATATATATTCACACAAAATATATGGAGTTTAGTTCTTTACTTTCATAAACTTAAATTCTTTGGTAAAAGCACATTGGCAACACTTTAGGAATATTTTGAGTGACTGACCATCACAGTAATCAATTTGAAAAAAAACAAACTTTTGGTCGATCAAGCCAAGTTTTTACTTTGTGATCTGACCTGTCCAGTGTTATCATTGGTTGTGATCATAACACAGGTAAACAACCATCTAGTGGATACACCAATCTAAAGAACAGACATTTGCCAATTTTACAGTGCATTTGTCTGCATTTAACTTAATCCCAGCTTTAATAGTACACTCTCATTGGCTTCATTTAAATGCATGTCTTGATCTATTTATCTGTATCATATTTCTGGGTATCATCTGCTAATCCAATTACCCCTTTGCATCTCCTGCATGTCTCATCAACTTTCTACTGGAACATACTCAGGCTGACTCTAAGGACAAAACAGGGATGGAGAAATTTGTACCATCCAACAAATTTGTTGAATATTGTCAACAGTGAATCAAATCTAGTTCTACACTGGAGTAGCCATTTCTGGCCTCGAGCTTTAAAACGTTTGCCCTGCCAGTGCTGGTGTGATCTCTTCCAGTGTTGGAATGGGGCACTGATCGCTCTTTATGATTTGATTATGATCTTTGCATTTCAGGCAAATTCATGCTGTCCTTTTGGTTTAGACAATAAGACGGTAAAAAAGAACAAGAATAAGCTGTTCAGTCACTCGAACCTGCTCCACCAATAGGATAATGGCTGATCCAACATTCCTCACATCCACTTTCCTCCCCTTTTCCTGTCATATTTGATTTCCTAGCTGATCAAGAATCTACCTATCTAAGCCTTAAATATACTCAAGGACTCTGTCTGCACCACCACCAACAAACACCCCCCGTCCCCCCCCCCCCTCCACAACTCTCTGTGGCAAAGAGTTCCAAAGACACTCAACCTTCTGACAGAAGAGCTTCCTTCCTCCTCATCTCAGTTTTAAATTGGTGTCCCTTTATTCTGAGACTATGCCTTCTGGTCCTAAACTCTCCAATCAAGGGAAATGTCTCAGCATTTACCCTGTCAAACCTCTTAAGGATCCTACACGTTTCAATGAGATCACCTCTCATTCTTCTAAACTCCAGTGAGTAGAGTCCCAACCTGTTTAGCCTTTACTCATAAGACAATCGTTCCATACCAGGAATCATCCAAGTGAACCTCCTCTGAACTGTTTCCAATGAAAATGATATATTTCCTTAAATAAGGGGAATAGACTTCACCTGACAAAGGACCAGTGCTCCAAAAGTTTGTGGTTTCAAATAAACCTGTTGGACTATAACCTGGAGTTGTGTGACTTCTTACTTTGTTTGGTTAATCTGTCTACAGTTACCCACTTTTTGCCTCCCTTCCTTTTTGAATAGGGGTGTCACACGAGCAGTTTTCCAATTCTCTGGTACTTCTCCAGAATTCAAGGATTTTTAAAAAATTACAACCCATACATCATATCTATTTCTGTAGCTACCTCTTTTAGGATCCTAGGACACAAGCCATCAAGGTCAGGGTACTTATTTGCCTTCAGCCCCTTTAGTTTGTCTAATACTACTTCTTTGGTGATGGTACTCAATTCATCCCCTTATTCTTTAGTAAGAATGGGATATCTGAAGCATTTTCCATGTAAAGACTGATATAAAATATCTGTTTAACTCCACTGCATTCGAGGGTGTCACAATGGCTCAGTGGTTAGCACTGCTGCCTCATATTATTAGAGACCCTGGCTCGATTCCATCTTGGCTGACTGTGTGGAGTTTGTACATTCTCCCTATGTCTGTGTAGGTTTCCTCCCAAAGTCCAAAGGTGTGCAGGCTGCATGGATTGGCCGTGCTAAATTGTCCATAGTGTCCAGGGATGTGTAGGCTAGGTGGATTAGCCTTGGAAAATACAGGGTTACAGGGGTAGGGTCTGGTGGGATATCCTTTCGAGGGATTGGTGTGGACTCGAAGGGCTGAATGGCTTGCTTCCACACAGTAGGTATTCTATAAAACCATCTTCCCAGAATATACCAAGAACTGCAGATGCTGGAGTCAGAGTCAACACAGTGTTCTGAAGCAGGGTCCCAACACGAAACGTTGACATTCTTACTCCTCTGATGCTGCCTGACCTGTGTTCCTCCAGCTCCACACTGTGTTGACTCTGTCTCCCCAGATTAATTTTCTAAGGGACTTATGTTCACTTTGACCTCTCCTTTCTGTTTTTATAAAGAAGTTCTTATTGTCAAATTTTATATTCCTTGCTAATTTACTTTCAGATTTTATTTCCTCTGTCTTTATTATCTTTTTAGTCCTCCTTTGCTGGATTCTGAATTTATCACAGTTTTCATTTCTCATTATGTGCTTTTTCATTTAGCTTAATACTCTCCTTAACTTACTTGGTTAGCCATGGTTGGTTTATCCCACTCTTAGAATCTTTCTTCCTTACTGGGATGTATTTTTTGCTGAGAGTCATGAATCACTTCCTTAAATGTCTGCCACTGCTTGCTTATTGTCATTCCTGCTAATTTATCCACCCAGTTCACTCTAGCTAACTTTATCCTCATTTCATTGTAATTCTCTTTATTTAAGTTAAACACAGTTGTTTCTAACCCAAGTTTCTTTTAAATTCTATCATGTTGTGATCACTACTTCCTAAGGGAACTTTTATTCGGAGGTTATTTATTAAACTTGCCTCATTTCCCATTACTAGATCCAAGAAAGCCTGCTCCCCAGTTGATTCCATGACATTTTGCTCTAGGAAACTATTCTTGATGCAGTCATGAATTTGTTGTCTTAGCTATGCTTTCCAATTTGATTAACCTGATCAACATGAAGGTTAACACAACTCATAATTATTGCTCTTTTTACATGTTCCTATTATTTGTTGATTGATAGCCTTTCCCACAGAGTGGCCACTGTTTGCAGGTCTGTACACATTTTTACCAATGTCTTCTTTCACTTTACCTTCATCCATATGGACTCTACATCATCTGAGCCTAGGTCATCTCTCACATTTGTCCTCATTTCAGTACTTATTAACAGTGCTACCCCACTACCTTTTCTATCCCTGTTGTCTCTCTGAAAGGTCAAATGTCCCTGAATGTTAAGTTCCCAGTTTAGATTTCCTTGTAACCATGTTTCCGTAGTGGCTAGGAGATCATATTCATTTACCTCGATTTGGTTTCTTTCTAACTACAATGGAATCTAACGAACCTGTGGTGTCTGTGATTACTTTGTTTTCTTCCAATTCTTGGTGCTTTCTTTCAAGTGTTCCTTTGGTTCTTTCAGTACTTGATGTGGAGGCTGACTCACTAGTTTCATTGCTGGGTCAATGGTGATGTGTACTCGAAATCTTCAAAGCAGTCAACTGTTTCATCGAAGAATTCAAGGTGCATTTGCACCAGACCTTCTTTGCTTGGAGGATGCTTTTCAATGGATGTTATGTGTTCAACCCTTAATGTCAACTACTTTGTTTCATGGGAGTGAACTGATTTACTGGGAAAATCTGCAACTCTGTGCAACCCCTCAACCCCAGAATAGCAGGATCGTCCAATTCAGTGATTGAAAACATACAGTTAACATCTTTTCCTTTGTGTCCCTCTGATTTTGGTTGGTCCTAGCTGTCAGATCGCAGTTCCCTGTATACTGTCAGCATGACATTGGTTTGGTTTCAGAACACCTTTCTTTGGATCCCCAATTTTCTTCTAAACTTTCAGGAAAGATCCTATGCTATAGTTTGAGAGGCATGATATAACTCTGTGCATCAGTATCAATCCTCAGCTTCAGATTTATTGTTGTGGGCTCATTTATCAGCCTCTTTCTTAACTGAATGGTTGTGTGAATTTCTTTTCTCAGGAAAATGTTGTATCCAGACATTTCATGATGTTGTATGCTTCCTATGCCTATTGAGTTCTCAAACTCGCCAGCATGTATGGGTTAACAAGGTGTAGAGCTGGATGAACACAATAGGCCAAGCAGCATCAGAGGAGCAGGAAGGCTGACGTTTCGGGCCTAGACCCTTCTTCAGAAATGGAGGAGGGGAAGGGGGTTCTG
>JAHRHZ010000058.1:14958378-14997583 GCA_024137785.1 Ginglymostoma cirratum | reverse complement strand
CTCTGATGCTGCTTGGCCTGCTGTGTTCATCCAGCTCTACACCTTGTTATCTCAGATTCTCCAGCATCTGCAGTTCCTGCTATCTCTGAAGCATGTATGGGTGTTTTGGTTTCTCTTCTTACCCATTCACCCTATTGGTTTGACTTTGGCAGCTTGTTTATCACCTTCTTCATATACCCTGCATACCTTTTCCCAGTGATTAGTCTTTACACAAGCTTTGCAGATGCTTCCATATATGGCCATTTCCTTCTGTCCCAGAATTTGAGATGGTCAACTATATCTCCTGGGTATCTTTCTCTCTGTTTGCTGTACATTGTATGCTGCTGTTTCACTGCATTAAGCTTGCTGCCTTTCTCTTGGTTTAACTGAGTGTTAGCCATTGTGGTAGTCATTGACTTCATTTGTCTGCTCATGGCTTCAAGTGGCTCTGATAGTGTGAGCTTGTACTTTCCAATTAGCTCTTTCTATATTTCAGGGTGCGCAGAATCCCAAATTACTTGATCTAATAGTCTTTCATCTGTGTCCTTAAACTCAAGTTTTCTGACTACATTTTTCAATCTTGTTGTAAAATCGGTAAGTTTGCTGAACTCCTGTCTGAAGCCTTAAAATTTGTAGTGGTGGATTCAGTGATTTGATATTGGCTAGAAATGGGTGTTAAATCATTCAAAACATTTTGTGTAGATTTCCGTCGCCACCTTCAGTAATCTCCCAGCTGTTGAATAAATTTAATCCTTCATCTCCTGCCCAAAGACTGATATAGCTGACCCTCTCATCATTAATAGTGCCTTTTTGGAAACTACAGAATATCAGTCTGCACTTTTGTTTAAACTTTTTAAATGTCTCTAGACATCACTAACTTTGCAATTCATTGTGGGCAGCAGCTGTGCGTTTATTTCTGTGCAAGTCAAAATTCTGTTTTTATTTTTGCATGATTACTCAGTTTTTCTTCATCTCTCTTTCTGGAACTTACTTGGATCAATTTTGCCGGGATGGGGGTTACACAGGAAAATCACAACTGGATCAGATCTTGTCACCAAAGATACAATGGCATCGATGCTGAGCACAAATTCCATTCCCACTTGGAGCATTGTTGGGTAGCATAGCCATCAGTGGCAGAAGATTGCTGGACACAAGAAGTGATACCCTTTTCCTGGTAGTGGCTGCCATATTGATATGAACCATTAAAAGTCCAAGCCTTTCAGAGAATGAGCTAATGAATTTGTAAATGCGTGAGTGGTTAAACAGATGAGTGATTGAATGGGTGACATGTTTGTGGGTGAAGTGGATCATTGGATTTTTGGGTGAACGAGTAGGTAAATGAGTGGATTGTGAATGAGTCAGTCAGGGACATAGTCAGGTGGGGAGAGGTCAGTTTGTTTTAGGTCAACATAGTAGACAGTGGTGAATGGTCATGTTACCAGTTAGGGTTGAGAAGGGGTGATTGGCTTGGCAATCGCTGGTGTTCAGATGAGTTATGTTGGCTGATCACCGAATTAGACCAGGCATTTAAACTGTATAGCTTTTACATGGTATGTATGCAGGTCAGTCCCACATATCTGGCTCATGTATTCAATCCAAGATCAGGGTCAAAGACTTTTGTAGAGGCTAGTGAAAATCAGCCCATTGGAAATTTTCAAATTCCCAGGCAATTACCACACAAGTCTGTGCTTCAGGGCTTTGTGGGGTAATGATATAAATCTTCCAATTTGTCACCCATTTCCAATGAATCATAGACCAGAAGATTTGGGACACTATTTCCAGCAGAAGTCACTGAATACCAGGGAGATTTGTTGATTATACTGTTCAGTGGCAGAAAGACATTCATACTGCTGCTAAACTCCACTAAAATAAGGCAATTCAATAAGCCTAGGGGCTGGGCTCAATATCTCTTGGCTTCCATTGTCATGAAGCATACAAGAGAAGGTAGTTGTCAGTGAGCCAACAAAGAATGCTACTGTTATTTTTGAACTGTTTCACCTAAGGCCACAATTGGATATTTAGTCAATTCTTTGCTTCCAAAGAGGCTGGTGCTCAAAAGAGTGCCTTGTGTGAAATCACAGGCTTGCTCTTTCATCCCATCAAAATAAATAGCTGAATAAGGTATGGCCCTTCTGATCGCTTTTTCCTACCATTCACCCACTATAAGTATTCTTGCTGGGAGCATTGGTCTAGGTATGACTGATACAGTTCTATGGACCTCATTATAGGAAAGAAATCAGAACCAAAGAAAAGAAACAGTAACGTTTGACTTTGACTTGGACACGAAATTTGGTTTAAATATTCTGAAATAGTGAAATTCTAGATCTGTTTAGTGAGGAACTGAAAGAGAAAGGCCTGTTAGCAATTTGTGTCAAGCCCTTCAGAACTGATTTTGCAGTAGCATTGGCTCAGATTGTTTTATAGTTGCTATCAGCTGCACTTAGTTCCCCTGTCCATGCACTTATTGTGGGTTTTTTATTCAGATTTTCAACATTACTGATTTTCGTTTTGTTTTTGTGTTGATTGGCTGCATCAGTGAACAGAAAAGGAAAGGTACTGAATAACTACCAATTACAATGTAATGCAAAATTTTCCGTATAGCACTTACTGTGTCCAGGTGTGTTCGTTGGTGTTTGGCACGATCGCTGGAGTTGCTGAAAGCCTTCTGGCAACCAGTATGTTGGCAAAGGTAAGGCTTCTCCCCTGTGTGGCTCCGCAGGTGGATTTTGAGATTTTCTAATCGAGAAAATGCTTTATTACAGCCTTCGAACTGCAATAAAGTATTAAGAAAACATACACATTACCATAAAGAAATAATTAATACAGGCAGTTTAGCTACAATGACTACAGTGTAAACTAACAGTTCTCTTCCAGTAAATCACTGCAGCTTAACATCTGTACTAACTCAGGGATGAAAGAAAAAAAATTGTGCTATTAATTCAACCTTTCAACACTGACATGTCCTAGAACAGCACAAGATTGAACTGGTTGCTTTTTGCTGTATTACGCTTCATCAACTCTTTCAAAAACATACATTACCGAGCTGATTTAAATCACACACATAGAGGGCATTTTATTCTCAAAGTGATCTCTCCAAATGTCATGAAAGACAAATTAATAACCTTTTGGGCTTTACTTAAATGAGTAGCTACAAATCTCACTGTTGTCTGGGTTGATTTAGCCCGTGTCCTGTTTATACCAATTAATAAGTCATTCCTTTTTCTCCAAGCTGCACTCTGATTTTTGGCATGAAAATATCAAATGGGGTTTTTAAGAGAGACTAGTCGTACGGTGGAATAAGTAGTAGCTTGGAACTTGCTGGAGCAGGAAATCATGTGGTATCTCTGGATAGTTATACGTTTTCCTGTACCTTACAGCTCCACTTCTTTGCCTATGTCAGTTGCTGAAACTATAAATTGATAACAACATTGTGACCCAAATTAATTTGGGTCCTTGATATGCAAATAGGACAGTGTATATTTATTTTACCAAGATCTATGGACTGAGAAATAAACAAAGGAGAGACTGTAAAAAGTAGAATAATAGGAGTGACATCAATGTCAAATCAGGTACAGAAAGTAAATTTTAAAAATGAAATATTGGATTAAAAAAGAGAAAATTCTCAACTCCTCTCTAATCCTTTTGCCAGTTTCTTTAAATCTACATTCCCTGGTAAATGACCTCACACTAAGGGAATCAGATTCTTCCCATCTACTTCACATGGCGCCTCGTAATTCACACATGTCAACTAAATCTTCCCTAAGTCTCTTTTCTGCAAAACAGACCAAGTTACCTTCTGCTCTGATCCCATTTGCCTGTATCAAAAAGGACAAAATCCTATAGAACTTCAAAGCCAGTACATTGACACTACTGATGCTTTGAGAGATCTGTGAACACACAGCACAAAGCATTTAAAGTCTCTGCTCCTCTACATTTCTCAATGTCTTACCATTAATTGAATGTGTCCTTGTGTTGCTTGCTGTCTCCAAATGAATTACATTGCACCTTTCTGGATTGAACTCCATTTGCCACTTTGCCACAAGCCTGACCAGTTCAATGATATCTTTCTGTGGTTCACCATTTGGTTCCTCACTATCAACCACACATTAGTTTTATTTAAGTCTATTTCATTGAAAGAAGCCACAAAAATCAAGAGACGTAGTGCTGAACCCTGCTTACCCCACTGGAAACAGCACTCCACTCTCAAAAGAACCCATCATCCCTTTCCCTTAGTTTCTTACCTTTGAGCTAATTTTGGATCCAATTTGTTAGTTGCCCTTGGATCTAATGGGCTCTTACTTTTCTGACGAGTCTACAATGTTGGAATATGTCAAAACACTTCCTAAAATCCATTGAGGCTACAACAATGCAGTTCTTATTGATCCTCCTTGTTGGTTGCTAAAATAATTCGGTAGTCATGAATGACGTTCATTTAAAAAATCCATGCTGACTGTCCTTGATTAATATGCTACTCTAAATGATGATTTAAGCTGTCATCAAGGTTAGGCTGACTGATCTGTAATTACTGAGTCCATCCCTGTCTCCCTTTTAAAACAATGATGTAACATTGGCTGTTCTCCAATCCTCCGGCATGATTCTTGTAGCTAAAGAATGATGGTCAGAGTCTCTGGCATTTCTTCACTTCTCTTAGTAGCCTGGATGCATTTTACCTTGCTTTGGCATTTTGTCTACCCTCAAAGATGCTAAAATCCCTGATATTTCTTTCCCATAATATTTACATAAGCCAATATTTCACAGCCATTCTCCTTAACGACAACATGCGTACATCCTCCTCTTTAGAGAAAATATTCAAAGTATTCATTACAAACCATGCTCACATCTTCTGCTTCTGCACACAAGTTAACTTTCTGGTCTCAAATCAACCCTACCTTTTCCTTGATTATCCATTTGTTCATTCGGTATTTGTAAAACAACCTTGAGTTTTCCTCGATTTGGCTTGCTTAATAATGTCTTCTCCTTACTCTCCTAATTTCTTTTAAATTTCAATCCTGCACTTTCTATATTCTCCCAGGCTTCCTGCAATATTGAACTTACAATATGTGGCCTTTTTTTTGTGCTATCATACTCTGAATATCCTTTGATATCTGAGAGGTCTAGATTTTGGAGTTTCCCCCCTTTTTAGTTGTTGGAACATTTGTTCTGAACCCTCTTCTAACTTTTCCTTCAATTTATCACACTGTTCTCATACTGCTTTACCTTAGAGTAACCATTTCCAGTCCACTTTTGCCAAATCATAGTTGGCTTAGTGAAATTGGCCATTGCCCAATTTAAAATTTTATTCTTTGTTATCTTGGCATTTTTCCACCTAGTGGATTAAACAAATATTTTATATCTGGCGCATGTGCAGTATTAAGGTTCGATTCTCTCTATCTTTAGCACTGTCACCACACTCTGTCCTATCTATGGCCCTTTTTCTGATGGTCAAGAAAGGAATGAGGTCAGTTATCTCCCATAGGTCAGAAGGGAGGGAGGATCAGAATGAGTCTTCCACAGTGCAGCCACCTCAGAAAATGAGATTTGCTGACCATGTGAAATGTAGAGAATGAATAAATTGGAAAAAAGAAGTGATTTATGATTATCTTTATTTCCAAAAATATACCAATCAATATATCATGAATAGATTAGTGAATGGGTACCTATTTCAGTTTCTTTTTACTTCTTTGTTAAGTCATAAATCTGCATTAATCTTAAATCACATAAAACCATTGCCAGTGATCATTTCAAGTATATAATTATATGTTATCATCACATCAAAGTGGTCTAACTGCTGATTTCATTATTAATAAAACTTCATAGCTATTATTTATACAGTTCTTCAAATCTCATTGCACAGAGAGATCTATTCTTTTCCCTCAAGCAACTGACAGGGAAGGTTCAGGGAAGACGAGCTCAAGGGTGAAACAAATGAAATCTCTATTTGCAATAAAAATGTTTTAAATAACTAATTCAGGTGACATATAAATCACATGGATTCTGTAGCACTGTCTTACATCACCTGACAAAACATAAGAGTAATTTAAATATTTGATTGTCTGAGAGGTTCAGCTATACAATCCAGCTATAATACATTTCACCTAGATCCCTTAATCCATGTTTAACCAGATTTCCAGTGTATTACAATATAACCATTTATCAGTTCACTATAAAATTAACCAAGATAAAGAAATAATCTTGGATTGCTACTTAACCTGCTTCCAATTCCATATTTTGACTGGATTATAAGTGACAAGAACCAGATTTGCTTTCTCTAAAATGCTGGAAGAAGATCCTCTAGTTAATACTAGTTTTGAATTATTTTCCCCTCAGATAAATTAAGAAACTTTAAAAAATTGTCAACGGTGTAAGTGGGACTCAAATCATAGATAATTTTGGAAGTATCCAGCATCAGCACTCCAACTCAAATAATTTCTTTTGGGCACGTGTAAAATTCAGCACATTCTTAACATTAATGTATAGCCATAAAAGAAAAAGTAAGACTGGGAAAGCTAAGGCTGTCTCAATGAATATGAATTGTAGCCCTGTATTACATTTCTGGGGGAAATGAGCTGTGATGGAATAAGTGAAACTTTTTTTTATCATTATGGAGCTAAATAGCAGCAGTGTGCTGTTCAGCAACCTTACTAATATCCATGGTAGCTGCTGTCAGGTCAGATAAACAAAATGGCCTTTATATAACAGTAAGAAAAGAGCAGGTCATAGACTACTGACATTGGAGACAGACAACACATGGAAAATCTTAAGATTTTCAATCCAAACTACTTTTTTTTTGTTTTGTACAAAAAAAACCCATAGCCAGAGAGGAGTGTGTCAGGTTTTGATTAGTGATTTACTTAGAACTTAACATTGTTTTAATAATTTTATAAAATAAATTTTGTTTTCTTTTGACAGCACCTCATCTGAGAAAATGGTCAAATAAAACACGGTTTGTTTCATGTTAAATACGTGTGCCAGACAGCACAATGGTTAATATTGTAGCCTCACAGCACCGGGGTTCTGGGTTCAATTCCAGTCTTGGATGATGCTCTTTGCTGGGTTGGTGCAGTCTTGATAGGCCAAATGGACTCTTTCTAAAGTGTAGGGTCTCTATGAAAGTCAAAGCATAGTTTATTTTCTCCTGTGTTGTTTGAGCAGTTATTAATGCTAACTGATGCTACTATTCCCTAATTCTGATAGAAATTTTTTTCTCACCTCTAGTCCCCAATTTGACTTTCTATTGCAGGTTTTCTTATTTTGCTTAGTTTAGCAGTACAACTGTGATAGTTGATTATACAAACCTAATTCTCTTGTTTCTCCTGGAGTCCAAATATCCTGTCATAAATATTTTTCCTCCCATATGAATCAAGACACATCTGACCTCATCATATGAGAAATCCATTCTTTCCATGTATGTTAAATGATGGACCTCCTTCCTGCTGCCAGTCTTTCATAGAATCCCTACAGTGTGGAATCAGGCCCTTCGGCCCAACAAGTCCACACTGACCCTCAGAGCATCCCACCCTGACCGATCCCCCTATAACCCACCTCATCTACACATCCCTGAACACTACGGGCAAATTAGCATGGCCAATCCACCTAGCCTGCACATCTTCAAACCGTGGGAGGAAATTGGAGCACCCCAAGGAAACTCACGCAGACACAGGGAGAATGTTCAAACACCACACACACAGACATCCGAGGGTGGAACTGAACTTGGGTCCCTGGCGCTGAGAGGCAGCAGTGCTAACCACTGAGCCAGTGGGTCTCCTTCCTCTCCTTCTTGCAATGTTCACACTATCTTTAGCCTATTATTTGCTGATTTACATAGTCTTTTTAGTGTCCTACCAAGGCCTTCACCTTGTCTTAATGTAAAACAAAGTATTGACAACATATGTGACCAGGGCGACATACAAGGCATGTATCTGTTGCTATTATTATTCTTGACTTATAAAAGAGCCATTATCCAGAACAACCCAAAATTAGGTATGGACCATTTTCCATTCTGGAAATTAGACCTTTTCATCATCGCATCAATGACTGGTAGTTTTTTAAAAAATGACATTGTTGTTACTCAATGAATTACAATGAATAATCAGATTTGATAATCATTGTTGTGGTGCGGTGAGTTTTTATTCCAATAACATTGTGGACTATACGTGATCTAAGAAAATTCCAATCTCCAGTAATAGCATTGAAGCTAAACTTCAAATTTACAAGCATTTGTAGTTTTTCTAAAGCAGTTTATTTTCTTCTCCTTATTCTCTACCTAGAAAACCGGTGCTGTAGAAATAACTGGTGCTTCTTATTTAGTGGGATATTGTTTACCCCTTCAAAACTCCATTTCCAAAATTCATGAACGACTCCATAACTGATTTCCACCATCTAGTCCCTCCTTTGAATGTCTGCAGATTTAAGACTTGTCAAGGTTTAAACGTATAAGATGTAAATGTATTACTTGTTTTGAAGGTAATATCACAGCCAAGGCTAATTCTTTCTTGAGTCAACACCTACCCATTGACTATAGCAGGAGTCACTGGACAGTGATCAGTAATGGCAACTTCTCATCACATAGAAACAAATCCTTTGATCTGAGTCTAACTCAATGCTGGCTTAATTGCACCAATTCAGAATGCATGAACCTGGAACTTTTCTTCTGCATTACATAGTGAACATTATGAATGTATTTACGCATTGAGCTTCTTGTTGAAGTAGCATCAAATTTTATTTAGGATCTGAGATCTATAAGAAAAAGTACCAGCTGAATGTTTCCTAACAGTAAAACTATAGTATCAGCCTTGGCTCATTGGTAGCAATCTCATATTTAAATCAGAACAGTGTTTGTTTAAATCACATCCTGGAAATCCTATTGCATTATCTAGGTTACATCATGATGGTGATCAAATAATGGATTATAAATATTCAACTTCCATTATCTGGATAAAATTAGTTTTACAAGGACAAATATGACAAATACAAATAGGGTTGTTAAATGTACTTTGGCTGCTAGAACATTGGTTCTTACTTTGACAATGAATATGGGATGCTATTTGTCAAATGCTTTAAATGAGATCTTGTACAATGGGCTTACTAAAGATTGCATACCCATTGAATGTCAGGTAAATAAATGTTAATTTTGCAATTATCTAGGAATGTGCATTTGAAACAAATGTTGACAAAAAAAGAAATCTCTAAATGGGAGGATATAAGTCATTAATTGTCTGATTCTACATGCATTTCTTTCACAAAACAAAGAATTTGTTAAATGTTCTAGAGGAAGGGCATCTTGTAACTTGATGCTTTACAAAGAATTTGGAGGGTTTTGAAATTTTTGCTGTGCATATAAACGATTTCTTTATTTAAAAGTGAGAGAAAGAATATTATATATTACTGTACTTTTTAATTCATTTATGGAATATGGACATTGCTGGCTGGGCCAACATTTTTATTGCCTTTCCCTAACAGCCCTTGATAAAGTGGTGGCAAGCTCCATTCTTGAACCGTTGCAGTCTGTGTGCTGTAGGTAGACCCTCAATGTCATTAGGGAGGGAATTCTATGATTTTAACCAAGCAACTCTGAAGAAATAGCGATATAATTCCAAGTCACTTGGCTTTCTGATCTATGTAAGTATAAGGCGTTATATAAATGCAAATTCTTGATTTTTATCAGTTTAAACTTTGATTCTGAACAATTTTGAAAGTCTTTTCTCCAGGGCGATGCATTTTGAGAGGAAGTTGAATATTAAAAATTCAGAATGTTTTATTACCATCATTTTGGCTTGGGATACAATGAGATCTTTCTTAAAAACAAATGGTGGAGACTTGACCTCTTAGAGAATATTGAGAGTGAATATAAAACTCAAGGGCATGACCTTTGTTCAGTACATCATCCAAACAATATTTAAGTTACTGGATTCTAGGTGCTATCAGAATGCAGTAAAAATAATTTGGAAGGAATTGCTGAATTCACTCCAATAATGTTGAAATAAGAGAAAAATTTGGCTGAATTTGCTATATTTTTCTTGAATTGACTGAATGTTAATAAGTGTAACAGTAAGAGAAACTGAGATCTGCAGAGAATACAGTTGCAATTATAAGTAATTCTATTTTTCCCTGTAAGAGGTTGCCAGGATCTTTGGGATAATTGTATTATTTGGCAGTATAACATTTTAAAAAATATATTTTCTGTCCATTTCTTTTAATTCATTTGGGTCATATGTTTCCAAAGACCAAGAGGAATGGCTCACAATCTGTTGTCAATGATGGTACATGGAAGGCATACAAATGTAGCCCTGGAATGAAAATGGAAATGAATACATAACTGGTTGGCAACAAGATTGCCCTTGAGAAGATGGTGGTGAGCTGTCTTCTTGAACTGCTGCAAGTCCACGTGCTGTAGGTCAACCCACAATGTCCTTAGGGACGGAATTCCAGATTGTGACATAGCAACAGTTAAGGAACAGCAATATATTTCCAAATTAAGATGGTGATTGGCTTGGAATGGAACTTGCAGGTGGTGGTGTTCCCATTGTATCTGCTGCCCTTGTCCTTATAGATAGATGTGTTTATGGGTTTAGAATGCACTGTCTAAGGATTTTTGATGAATTTCTGCACTGCATCTTGTAGAAAGTACACACTGCTACAGCTGAGCATTGGTGCTGGAGGAATGGATGCTTGTGGATGTGATGCCAATCAAGTGGGCTACTTTGTCCTGGATGGTGTCAAGCTTCTTGCAGGTTGTTGGAGCTGCACCCATCCAGGCAGGTGAGGATTATTCCATCACACTCTTGACTTGTGCCTTGTAGATGGTGGACAGGTTTTGGGGAGTTAGGAGGTAAGTTACTCGTCGCAGTATTCCTAGTCTCTTGTAGCCACTGTGTCTATGTGGCAAATCCAGTTGAGTTTCCGGCCAATGGTAACCCTTAGGATGTTGATAGTGAGGGATTCAGTAATAGTGACACAACTGAATTTCAAGGGGCAGTGTTTAGACTGTCTCTTACTAGCAATGGTCATTGACTAGAATTTGCGTGGTGCAAATGTTATTTGCCACTTGTCAACCCAAGCCTGGATATTGTCCAAACCTTGAGGCATTTGAACTCGGACAGTTTCAGTTTCTGAGAAGTCACGAATGGTGCTGATCTTTGTGCAATCATCGCTGAACACCCCCACTTCTGACCTTATGTTGAAAGAAGGTCATTGATGACACAGCTGAAGATCACTGAGCCTAGCACACTATCCTGAGGAACTCCTGGAGCCAAATGACTGATTTCCAACAACCACAACAATCTTCCAAAATGCCAGGTTGGGCCTCAACCAGCGGAGAGTTTGCCACCTGATATCCATTGGTTCTAGTTTTGGTAGAATTTCTCGATGTCACACTCAGTCGAACGCAGCCCTAATGTCAAGAGCTGTCACTCTCACCTCACCAATGGAATGCAGTGCTTTCATCCATAATTGAACCCAGGGTGCAAATGAGGTCATAGAAACATAGAAACATAGAAACAGTGAAGATAGGAGCAGGAGGCAGCCATTTGGCCCTTCAAACCTGCTCTGCCATTATTCACAATC
The DNA here is from genome assembly GCA_024137785.1 of Ginglymostoma cirratum. Classification (NCBI taxonomy): domain Eukaryota; kingdom Metazoa; phylum Chordata; class Chondrichthyes; order Orectolobiformes; family Ginglymostomatidae; genus Ginglymostoma; species Ginglymostoma cirratum. Next base: position 14,986,042 of record JAHRHZ010000058.1, on the reverse strand, counting down.
ATGGCTGATTGTCCAACTCAATAGCCTAATCCTGCTTTCTCCCCATAACGTTTGATCCCATTCGCCCCAGGTGCGATATCTAGTTGCCTCTTGAATACATTCAATGTTTTGGCATCAACTACTTCCTGTGGTAATGAATTCCACAGGCTCACCACTCTTTGGGTGAAGAAATGTCTCCTCATCTCTGTCCTAAATTGTCTACCCCGAATCCTCATACTGTGACCCCTGGTTCTGGACAAACCCACCTTCTGAAACATCCTTCCTGCATCTACCCTGTTCAGTCCTGTTAGAATTTTACAAGTCTCTGTAAGATTCCCCCCCTTATTCATCTGAACTCTATCAAAAACAGTCTCAACCCCATTAATTTCTCCTCATATATCAAACCCGCCATCCTGGAATCATCCTGCTAAACCTTCGCTGCACTCCCCCGAGAGCAAGAGCATCCTTCCTCAGAAAAGGATACCAAAATTGGACACAATATTCCAGGTGTGGACTTACCAAGGCCCTGTACAATTGCTCTTGTACTCAAAACCTCTCGCAATGAAGGCCAACATAACCATTTGCCTTCTTTGCCATCTGCTGCACCTGCATGCTTACCATCAGCGACTGGTGCACAAGGATGCCGAGATCCTGTAGCACACACCCCTCTCCCAATTTACAGCCATTCACATCATAATCTGCCTCCTTGTTTTTGCTTCCAAAGTGAATAACCTCATATTTATTCAAATTACACTGCATCTGCCATTGATTTGCCCACTCACCCAACCTGTCCAGATCATACTTACGGGTCTCTGCGTCCTTGTCACAGTTCACCCTCCCACCCAACCTTGTATCATCTGCAAACTTGAAGATGTTACATTTTGTTCCCTCATCCAAATTATTAATATATATTGAGAATAGCTGGGTTCCCAGCACCGATCCCTGTGGCACCCCACTAGTTACTGCCTACTAATTTGAAAAGGACCCATTAATTCCTACTCTTTGTTTTCTCTCTGCCAACCAGTTTCCGATCCATCTCAATACACCTCCCCAATCCCACGCGTTTTAATCTTACACACTAATCTCTTACGTGGGACTTTGTCAAACATTTTCTGAAATTCCAAATATACTAAAATTGACTGGCTCCCCCTTGTCAACTCTACTAGTTACTTCTTCATAAAATTCAAACAGATTTGTCAAGCATTTGTCAAGGTCAGGAGTTGAGTGTTGGAACCCAAAATGGGCATCAATGAGAAGGTTATTGCTGAGTAGATACTGATTGATATCACTGTTTATGACACCTTCCATCATTTTACTGGTGATCACAAGAAAGTGGAGTTAACAAAGTGTAGAGCTGGATGAACACAGCAGGCCAGGCAGCATCAGAGGAGCAGGAAAGCTGACATTTTGGGTCTAGACCCTTTTCAGAAATGGGGGAGGGGAAGGGGGCTCTGAGATAAATAGAGAGGGGGGAGGCGATGATGGAAGGTGGATAGAGGAGCAGATAGGTGGAGAGAAGATGGAGCCAGTATAGGTGAGTGTAGGTGGGGAGTTGGTCAGTCGAGGGAGGACGGACAGATCAAGGAGGCGGGGATGAGGCTGGTAGGTAGGAGGTGGGGGTGGGGGTTGGTCAGTGAGGTGGGAGGAGCAGATAGGTGGGAGAAAAGACTGACAGATCAAGGAGGCAGGGAAAGCTGGACTGGTTTTGGGATGAGGTTGGGGGTGGGGAGATCTTGAAGCTTGTGAAGCCCACATTGGGCTGCAGGATTCCCAAGCGAGATATGAGGTGCTGTTCTTGCAGCCTTCGGGTGGCATCGTTGTGGCACTAGAGGAGGCCTAGGATGGATATGTCGTCCAAGGAGTGGAGGGGGCGTTGAAGTGGGTCGCAACTGGGAGGTGCAGTCGTTTGTCACGAACCAAGTGTAGGTGTTCCACAAAGCGGTCTCCAAGCCTCCATCTGGTTTCTCCGATGTAGAGGTGGCCACATTGGGATATGCGGATACAATATACTGACTGTTAATGGTAAAACTTTAATTTAAAACATTTAAATCAGTATGGGTTTTGCAGTTCAAAGATTCATATGGCACACAGTTTTAAATGGGTGCTGTCTTTATAAAAGTATTTACTATTTTGTTGTAATTTAAGAAAACAGGATAGAAAGAGCCTGGAATTCCCTCCCTAAGAGCATTGTGGGCCTATCTACAGCACATGGATGGCAGCAGTTCAAGAAAGCAACTCACCACCACCTTAAGGGTATCTAGGGATGGGCAATAAATGCTGGCCAGCCAGCAATGCCCATGTCCCACTCATGAATTAAAAATAAAATTTGCAATCACATTATCAACAAGCAATATCTTGACAACTTTCGTGCAATTTACACCCATAATGTTGATTGAACAACATAAGCATCTTCTGGGAACTGAACAAGCCATTCAGCATAACAAGTTCATTATTTTTAACAACTCCTACTCAACTCTCTTCCTTCTCACCATCTCCCGAATCCATTCTTAGTCCAGAAGTAGTAGTTCATTCTACAATAAGGTGTTCCACCTGATTTGTCTTATTATCTATTCCATAAATATTAGTGTTTGCAATAAGATGAGGTAACCAAAGGAAATAGAAGTGCTTCACGTGGTGGATTTTCCATTTGTGATTGCAAGTTTAAAATCTGACAGGTTGGATTTACAAATACATTTTTCATGCAATAAAAATGAACCTTGCATAAAGACCCAACAAAATATTCAAACATTCAACATGATCCTAAAATCACATCTTGTTCTCCAACCAGAGCCAATTAGGAAATCTCAGAGAAAACTCAAATCACAACCCAGTGGGAAGTCAAAATTATTAACATATATAGTCTAGAATTCTACTTAATGGTTTAAAGATTGGCTATTGGCAGCACCAGTGGTTGTTGAGCTATTTATTTTGGCATTCACATAGGCAATTTCCCCAAACAACAGAAATTATTACAATTCATCCACAAATGTGAAAACCTATAATTTATAAAGACTCACACGTCTGTCATTTTCTTTAGCTCATGATGACCTTTTCTGTTTTATACTAAGTTTTTCTATTTCCCTCAATAATTCTTAACTTTCTAAATTCAAACTCATCGAATGCTTATATATCTGAAGTTCCTCTTGCAACTCATTTGCACAATGTACTGTATTTTCAAAGAATAAGTTATATTGTCTGCTAATTCATCATCTTCTCACATTTCACCTCAAAATTTTCTCTCTGTTGCAACCTTGTGCTGTACTTATCAGTGGTGGGAAGGTCATTCCTTTCTCTGAACTCTTATTTCCACATTCCCTGTTTCTCTGCTTCTTCCTGCGTCAACATGACCCAAATTGTTGTTTCGTAATCCAATCCTTTCTTTTCCATTGTCTAAAGTTTATAGAACTCCTTATCTTCTGCAGTTTCTTGTTTTTTCCCCCTTCAATTTGCAAACTTTGTATTATTCATAAAACATATTGTGGCAAGCATTTTGTTTTAAATTTAAATTTCAGTCTGCCTCCAAGAGACCAAACAATATTTAACATTGTCCATCTGCTTCCTTCAAATGTATGACATACTTTGCCACAATGCTAACACTGCTTGCACAACAGCAGATCTAGAGAGACAGTGACAATAGTACATAAGCAGTTATAATTCTGCTACCAACATAAATTGAAATAACTTTGTGGATCAATGCACTTCCCATTGAGGTACTGAGAAGTATAGGTCAAGAGAGTTCAGGTTACATTGTGTCAGCTGTGTTAGTATTTCAAAAAAATTAAAATCTACTCCTAGAATCCTCACTCTACCTTTGATATTTCCAGACTCCACAATTCCAACCACCAGATAATCTGTAATCTTCCATCCTCAACTCATCCAAATCTCTGATGCTTGTATTTTGCTCACCCTCTGCCCCTGTGCTTGCTGATCTACAAAGCTTCAGATTCATTCACATTGAAATTCTGTCATGAACTTTTTCCTACTTACCTGTGCCAGCAACTCCAGTCCTATTACTCTCCAAAAATTGACTCTTTCAGCTCTGGCTTCCAATCTAGTTCATAATCTTCCTGTCATTCCGTCACCATTAATGACAACAACCCATAGTCTGCTGCAACTTTGGAGACTGTGCTTTCAGCCTTTTAAGCTCAATGTTTTGAAATTCCCTCCCTAAGCCTACCTGGCTTTGCATCTCTATCTTAACATCAATATTTTTGGCCAAGTGTTCCCATTTTATCTAATATATCCTTCACTGATTTACTGTTCATTTTTGTCTGATTACATTTCTACATTAAATACATTATATAAAGGTACATTGTTGCTGCGACTGGAATTATTTTACCAAATATGGCAATCAAAACATCCTGGTTGCACTCTAGACTTGTTCATGACTTGATCCCCATCATCTTACACATGTAGAAATTCTCACCCAAATAATCAGTATTTATCCAAACAGTTTGTCCTTTAATACTATCTTTACTGAGCACTATTAAAAAAATAGAATAGGGACCTGATAATCTGTTGCATAGAGGATATGAAAAGCTGAATTTTGCGGAGTTGGCAATGATTATATGTTTGAAATAAAAGAGATGCCATTGGGTTTTAAGATAGGACAACACAGCAATAAAAAACAATGAGTTATTTATAAGATAATGCAAAGCTGACAGGAAAATCTCCCTTTGTGGATCCAGGAATCATTTGCAGCACACTTACGCTGACAGTGAGTTGTATAGTAAAATGGATGAATCCATTATTCTTGAAGGGCAGCCTGGAAACCCCAACACCTGCAAGTTCTCCTCCTAGCCACATACCATCTTGACTTGGAACTATATCACCAAACCTTCATTATCAAAAATCCTGCAGCTCCCTTCCTAACAATGTTGTGGGTTGTCTCTACTTAGAATCACCAGAATTGTTACGGCAGAAAAGGGGGCCATTCAGCCCAATATGTTTGCATTAGCTCTCCAACGAGCCTTATGACTTGGTGCCATTCACCTGCAATTTCCCCATACTTTTGCATGTTATTCCTATTCAAATAATCAGCCAATGGCCTCTTTAATGCCTCAAATGATTCTACCTTCACCACATTTCCAGACAGTGCATTACAGACCTAAATCACTAGTGTGAAAATGTCGTTTCCTAACATCATATTTGCTATTTTACAAATCACTTTGAATCTGTAACCTCTCATTCTCTATGCTGTTATGGGTGGGACAATTTCTCCCCAACTACTCTAAGGAGGCTAGTCATGATTTTGAAAAATGCCGTAAGATCTCCTCTTAGTCATCTTTTCTCCAGAGAGAACATTACCAAGCTCTCCAATCTATCCTCATTACTGAAGTTTCTCATCCCTGGAACCATTTCTGCTGCAGAGAGATTTACACTCTCTATTTCCAATACATTCATATCCTTCCTATCATGTGGAATCCAGAACTGTACACAGCACTGAAGGTGAAGTCTAACAAGTGTCTTGTATAAGTTTGCATAGCTTCCGTGCTCTGTACTCTATGCACCTATTAATAAAGCTGAGGATACTGGACATTTTATTAATTCCACCTATCCTATCACCTTGAGTGATCTTTGCATATATACATCCAGTTCCCTCTGCAAGAACTGTACTCTCCATTTTATATTATCTGTCCATGTTCTTCCTATCAAAATACATCACATAGAATGCAGTTAATTATTATGTTCTCAACCATTAATGGTTGACAATAAATGTTGGCCTAATCAGTGATATCCACACTCTGTGAACAAATATTTTTTTAATATTATCTACAGCATAGTAGAAAACCGATACTGTCTATATATAAGATAATACAGAACTATAGAGAGAATATTATAAGACTGGCAGTAGATTGTATTGAGGGTAACACTTACAGAAGTCTAATAGCCTAGTGCACTGCAGCACATTGTCAGTGATTTGTACATCAAGTATGAACAGATGATAATGAGGTACATGGAGGGAACAAAGAGTAATTTCCTGCCCTGTAACCAAGTGCAGTGAATGATCTGGACAGTCAATATCATGAAGCTAAGTGGGTGAGAACATATATCAGTAAAGGAGCACACCTGATTATACGCCATGAAAAGAAAGAAAATTGCATATGCTTTTTCTTAAAGACTGACTTCCCAAAATTGACTGGATGATATCACCAAGTGATACATACATCCCAACGGTAGGCCAGGAATATCTCCCCTTAAAGATTTGAAAATTAGTCTCATACAGTAAGTCAGAGGATACCACAGAGTTGGCAGTGGGAGCCACACAGAGTAATGAGGTGCTGGCAGTAAGTTACCTAAATGATAATATAGGGAGGAAGTGAATTACATCGAGGATAATACAGAGCTAGCAGCAAGAAAAAGAAGAGAGTAAAGAGGCAGCAGTGAGATATATACAGGACAATAAACAGGGAGACATCCTGAGTATAATAGAGAGCTGGCAGTAAAGTATATAAGGATTAATGGAGGGGTGGCAGAGAGATCTATAGAGGATATTAGAAAGCTGGCTGTGGGTTACATAGAGGTAACTCACAGCTACCAGTGAATCTAACAATAACAATCCAGTTTAACATAAGACTTGTGGAGAATTATATTAATGCACCTGTACTCCTGGGTAAGGAGGAAAAAAATCAGCCCAAATCCCTCCAGCTGAACATATCCAGTGATATCTGCTGGAAAGCATATGTGTCTTAATATTGGGCCACAATATGATCAAGTTAAGATGTGATGCTGCTCTCCTCAACAGGAGAACAGCCCATCAACAATTGCTATCTAGGCACTCACATAAAGAATAGAAACCTTAACCTACAATTTACATACCTCCATGAATTAACACATTGATGGAAAAGGCGAAATAGTTGCAGATGAAAAAAAATCATTTTCCTACTTGTCTTACTGTAGGTAGTAATCAGGCTGAAGGTAGAGTGGCAAGGCAGGAAGCATGGGGAAAATTTGATGTGATATTGGGTTTCTAGTTGTATGATTGGATAACAGAGAAATCACAATGCAGCAGCCTGAGATTATTCCAACAGCACAATTTCAGAAACTGAATTCAGCAGCCATATCAACAAAGTTAGAAGTTTTATTTGAAAAATATGAAAAATACAAACAAGCTACTATGACTCCTCACAGTAGTGTAGTTTCATTTCAAATGATTAAAGAAAGTTTCTTCATGATTGCCTCCTTCCTGAATGTTTCATTATTTTAGTGTAACAATAGACACATTCCTTCAGGACATGATTTTAATGCTGATAGTAATCTTTACAAATACACTTAAAGTTCCATTAGCAACAACAACATTATTATTTCCCTCATTTCCACAGTGATGTGTTTTGCACATATTTAACAAAATGTAAGAAGTTTCCTAGGGCTTTCTTGTATGTTAATGAAAATAGAAACATAACAGCAGCCAGGCATGACCTGCTGTTTCCTAAAATTACTCAGTCCTCGTTTTCCCTTTATCTAAATTTAAATGTATGTTCTGACAAAGTTTAATGAAACTTAGATGGGGGCTTCTGCTTTCATTATTTGGACATGATGAAGAAATTTAATTTTTAGCCTTTTGAAATTTAAACCTGAATCTAATTTTAAAAAAAGGAATGACATTAAGCCCTTTAAACCAACTAAGAAGCTGCGCCAGGTGTGTTATATTAATTCATCACGAGCATTCGGAGCAACCAAAGGAATCTCCATCAATTTCAAAATCTATCCCAAGTGATTGAAGGGACATATGGTATTAGTGAAGTTATCCAAAACATTACTGAATGTGAACATTATTAAGTCTCAAGCTGGGTGAGGGGGCAAGGCCCGTAATCTATAATCTACCAAGATTAAAGGAAGTAGGACAGAAGATGATGTAAAGAGCCAAACATTTGTTATGTCATGTTAAATTTGGGTTTAAACAGATAGATTATAGAACTGGGGAAATCACAGCGCTAGCACCTCACAGCATCCAGACAAATCCAGAAATCTTTAAAAATTTTGGGCAGGACCCAAGTGTAGAAGACCCACCCCTCCATCAGAAGCAAGCTTTCCTAATAGGGAAAAAGCTATGGACAGCAAATCATATAGACATCAAGTACAAATGTGTTGGACTATTTGAAAATAGTACTGAGTTCAAACAAACACTTTCACTATTCCAACAGCCTGAATTTGCAGTATGGTATTTACAAATTTATACAGGAAATACAAACACTCCAGTTTAATTGCCATAATCTGAATTTATTTCAATCACTAGCCCCTCAAAAAGTAAAATAAAATACTAAGCTGCAGCTGTCAGTTAAAGTTAAAAGAAAAAAAAAGCATGCTGCTGGAATGCATTGATTCAAATCTAATTGACGTAGCATTAGAAACCAAATATCACCGTCAGTTTATGCCGATTTGGTCAAACACATTGCTGGCATCTCTCAAAAGCTGTTATTAAACTGAACCTATAATGAATGCTTGTCTGAGTTTTAAAAGGTTCAAAACTGCTAATCTCCATAGGGCACTGAGTTTGTATTCTAGTAGATCATTTAGGACGTTATTAAAAAGATTACCTTTCTTTGATGTTACTGAATAGACACTTGTTCATTTTTATAACAGTTTGACCACTTATGTGATTTAAAATCCTTGAATGAGTTTCATTGATGAAAGGTTTTTTTTTCTGTATTAACTATGTATGAGTAAGAGCTGTAATAGATTGCTATAAGTTTAACTTTCCTCATTTCCATTTGATTTCTAAAGTCTACCCATAATAGATGCTGTATGAGTTATTATGGAGGTAATATGAAGCAGCATAAGAGCGTGAGGCAAAAGCGTTAGCGACTTAGGGGTAGGAGGTGACAAGGGGTGGGGGGAGGTGCAGAGGTGGAGTGCCCAATGGCTTCTTATAAAAATGAACAGAATTCTGAGAAAACTGAGGTGAACTCCGAACTAGTCTGATATAACACACATCTGCCTCTGTGGCCACCTTGTTCCATTATGTCTCTGGAGTTAGCAGGCCCAACTTGACCACACCCTACCTCTCTGTAGTGAAAATTACATGGGATGGGGCCCATCATATTACAGTGTGTCTACAGATCAAAAAAAACTCCTGACTCAAGCGACTGATTCAGTAGCAAAAATCTAGCCTCAAAAGACAGTTTTGTAAATAATAAACTGGATTAAAGAATGACTTCAACAGGGAACCTCCATGATATGTGATCAGTTTTAGACAGAGTTAAACATGAGTGCTGATGAAGAAAAAAGAAAATTTTGGCATGAAAGAGGAAGCTAATTTTCTGCAAGGCAGATTTAGCAAGGAGGAGATGTGGGAGTTTCATCTGAGATCACAGGCGACAGTGAGACCAACGATGAGGCCAAGAACTCAGGACAGCATTCCACAACGTGAAAATAAAAATAATGACAGGAGAAAATAGGAGGGCAGAAACATAATATTATTGCTTTAGGATGCTTCCTAAATCAATCACATTACTTTATTTAGTGTCAGGGTCACTAATGGAAAGCTCGGAATGCATTTATATAATTTAAAAGGTATTCCTTTGCAGCATTGAAATCTCAACATGGCAGATTTCCCCTTACATATTTAAACCCTGGGCTCTTCAGCCATTGACATGTTTGCTTTGTTTTCTTACTTATTTCACTTATTCTTTTTGCCCCATTGTACAGATGATCCTTTCTTCCCTATTCATTCGCTCAACATTTGCAATTTTACATATGGTCTTAGCCTTTAATGAATTAATAGCATTTTGACCCGAAAACAAAGGGTTGTGGGGTGGAGTCCCACTCCAGAATTTTGATTGAAGCTGACTATTCAGTGCAGCACTATTTGTGCCATAGTACATCTGATGAGATGTTAAACCAAAGTCTTTGGTGAACATAAATATATTAAAGCACTATTCAAAGAATGGTAAGGCAGTATACGCATTCTCTTGGTTAATATTTATCCCCTAACTAACATCACTTAAGAGAGATGATCTGGTCATCTATTGAGATGCTGTTTCTGGTATCCTGAAAATTCTTCCTGAAGAAGATTAATTGGACTCTCTTTCTCTCTCCAAATATGCTGCCAGGCCTGCTGAGTTTCTCCAACACTTCCTGGTTTTCTCGCAAATTGGCTGCTGTTTCCCAACAACAGTTATGTTACTGAAATATCGTACATAATCAAAGCGTTGCTATGCAATTCATCCCAACTTTTAAAAATTCCAACAGCAAGCTTTTGTGAATGTACAATTCGGAAAGGATTGGTCCAGTGCTCTTGAATACCATCAAAACAGATCCATCCATTTGTTATCAGATCAAAAACTTCATAGCTTTTTGTTTGTATTGTTTTGAGGCCAATCTTTTACATCTGCCTGCTCCTGCATACCTCCCTCTTGGCTTGGTGTCTAGGCCTCAATCAGCACAAAGGAAGCAAAGCCAGCCTCACACATAACATCAGAGGACCTGAGAATGCCATTTAAAGGCAGCAGCAAATAGCACGTAGTATCACAGAAGGATAAGTGTAATTAATCTTCTGTAGATATTACATAGACTTTTTATTTTTTCTGTTTATTTAAACATTTAATATTATTTGTAATGATAAATTGTAAATGTAATGATTTTTAAAATAGAGATTAATAATAATTCTGAGCATAATTATTTCTTTATTGACATTCAAAGTATTTAATGATTTCTAGTGAATGGGTATGGGTGAGTAAAGTAAATATGTAAGAGTGGTAATGTAATTGGGTAAGGGGGTAGTGTGGCAGGTGGATATAACAGCAATGAAAGCTGGGTACAATGGCAGATAAATTGGGTGGTTGGTGGGTAAAATGGCAGATAGGGTGGCAATTAAGTGGTTGAGGACTTAGGATAGGTTAATGAGAGTTGGGTCAGTGGAAGAAGACGTAAGTTGGAGAGGCAGTCAGGGGTTATAGTGTCTGTTGAGCATAAGTGAGATTAGGCATTTGCAGGGGATCAGCAGTCCATGGGGGATGGTAGTTTGGAGGGCAGAGAGGGAAACAGAAATCAGTCATGAATAAGGGATGTTCAGTTTAAAAAATACCCAGAACTTGGAATAGATTTTAATTTGTTTTATTCACTTGTAGAACATGGACATCACTGGCTGGCCAGTATTTATTGCCCATCCCTAGTCGCCCTTGAGAAGGTGGTGGTGAGGTGCCTTCTTGAACCACTGCGTGTCCACGTGCTATAGGTTGACCCCCAATGCTATTAGGGAGGGAATTCCAGGATTTTGACCCAGCAACAGTGAAGGAACAGCGATGCATTTCCAAATTAGATGTCAGTGGATTAGAATGGAACTTACAGGTGGTGGTGTTCCCATGTATCTGCTGCCCTTGTCCTTATAGATAGATATGTTTGTGGGTTTAGAATGCACTAAGGTTTTTTAATGAATTTCTGCACTGCATTTTGAAGAAAGTACACACTGCTACAGCTGAGCATTGATGTTGGAGGGACTGGATGCTTGTGGATGTGATGCCAATCAAGTGGGCTACTTTGTCCTGGATGGTGTCAAGCTTCTTGCATGTTGTTGGAGCTGCACCCATCCAGGCAGGTGAGGATTATTCCATCACACACTTGACTTGTGCCTTGTAGATGGTGGACAGGTTTTGGGGAGTCAGGAGGTGAGTTACTCATTGCAGTATTCCTAGTTTCTTATAGCCACTGTGTCTATGTGGCAAATCCAGTTTCCGGCCAATGGTAACCCTTAGGATGTTGATAGCGAGGGATTCAGTAATAGTGAAGAATTTTAAGGAATTTCCACACTGCATGTTGTAGAAAGTACACACCGCTGCTGCTGAGTATTGGTGTTGGAGGGAGTGGATGCTTGTGGATGTGATGCCAATCAAGTGGGCTGCTTTGTCCTGGATGGTGTCAAGCTTTGAGTGCTTTTGTAACTGCACCCATCCAGGAAAGTCAGGAGTATTCCATCACACTCTTGACTTGTGTCTTGTAGATGGTGGATAGGCTTTGGGGAGTGAGGAGGTAAGTTACTCACCACAGACTTTCTAGCCTCTGATCTGCTCTTCTAGCCACTGTATTTATATCATGATTCTAATTGATTTTCTGGTGAATGATAATCCCAGAATGTTGATAATAGGGATTCAGTGGTGGTAACACCATTGAATGCTAAGGGACAGTGTTTAGACTGTCTCTTAGAGATGGTCATGGTCTGGCATTTATTCCACGCAAATGTTACTTGCCACTTGCCAGCCCGAGCCTGGATATTGTCCACAGCTTGATCCATTTGAACTTGGACTGCTTCAGTATCTGAAGAGTCTCAAATGGTACTGATCATTGTGCAATCATTGACGGACATCCCCAATACTGACCTGATGATGGAGGGAAGGTCACTGATGAAGCAGTTGAAAATGGTTGGGCTTTTTATTGGCTCAAAATGGTTAAAAGACTATACTTTACACTGAAACAAAAACTCATATTTAGTAAAATTAACATGTTATGGGCATCACTGGCATCCACTGGTCCTCATATTCAATATGATTATTGTGAGGAAAACTGAAGTCAGTTTCAGGGGTGAACTGTCAGCTAGTTGGGGTCACATTTGGCACAAAAGAAGGTGCTTGTCATTGTTGGATGTTAGTCATCTCAGTTCCAGTACACCTCTGTAGGAATTCCTCAGGGTAACGTCCAAGGCCTAACTATTTTCAGCTGCTTCTGAATGACCTTCACCCCAGAAGCGGGAATATTCACTGATGGCTGCACAATTTTCAGAACCATTCACAACTCCTCAGATACTCAAGCAGTCCATGTCCAAATGCTAGAAGACCCAGACAATATCTAGGTTTGGACTGGAAAAAATGCCCATCAATGACCATCTCCAACAAAAGAGATTCTAACCACCGCCTCTTGACATTCTACAGTGTTACCACCACTGGAATCTCCTGCTGCAACTATCCTGGGTGTCACCACTGACCAGAAGCTGAACTGGACTAGCCAAATAAATACAGTGGTCAAACACAGGTCTGAGGCCAGGCATCCAGCAGTGATTAACTCACCTCCTAACTCCCCAAGGCCTGTCTACTATCTACAAGGCACAAGTCAGGGATAATGATGGAATATTGCCCATTTGCTTGAATGAGTGCGGCTCCAACAATGTTCAAGAAGCTTTGAGACCATCCGGGGCAAAGCAGCCTGCTTAACTGATGCCAATGCCACTCCAAAATGAAGATGCTTTGGCAATTATTGGATGGTACCAGTAACACTGATGTTGTTAGTTGAGCTCAAGTCTTTTTTTTAAAAAAATATTTAACCTATTTTCCCAATCAGCATGTTTATTATACACCTCGCGAGCAGGTGGGACCTGAATCTGGGCCTCCTGATCTAAGAGTAGAGATGCTACTTCTGATCTACAAGAGGGCCTCCAAACTGAATTCCAATTTCGCCATCTGCAAGAGCAGGATTTTAACGTACATCCCCAGGACATAGCCTGATATCCTAGATTAGGAGTCCAGTGACAATACTACTAGGCTACCTCAACCAAATAGGTGATTTGAGGCTGAGAGGAGCTGTGGCAATTTCACCAATTAACCATCATCATTAAGTCACTTGTGTTTTCCAACTGATTAATTTACATGGAAAGCCCAATAAGGGTAATGTAATCATGCCAAAGTTGGGAGAGAAGGAGGGGGATAAATCAAAATGGAGTTGTAAGGGGAGATAAAGGACTCTATGTCTACCCACTGCGTGCCCAATCTAAAAGCATTGAGAGTATGTGTGGACACTGCATTATCCTTCTCTCAGGACACCTTGGCAGGAATATAGCTACAGAAGAGGAGCCAACAAGTCACAACTATGACCCCCTCCACTGCCCATAGCCTGGACCAGTTAACAAGTTGGCCAGGCTCAAGACCACAGTCATGAGGAATTCTTACAACTTGCCCACAACCCTCTGCACTGTACGTCCAAAGTTGAGGCTGAAGTAAAACCTAAAGCACAGCAAAATATTTTTTAAATTACTAATATATACATGGTCCATGGACTCCACAGCCCTGCATAATAAACAGGTAGGCTGGGATTTCCTGAACCACCACAATCTGTGGTTACTTGGGACTGTTGTGTTCAACATCTTCCAGCCAGGTCCCCGATGGAAAGTGGGAGGACTGCTTGTATGGGCTAATGCTGCAGTACATCATCCACTTTTACTCATTCATCTGCCACCTGGTGTACACACCTTGGCATTCCCTTTTTACTACTGGGCAGCAGGGGTCCCCCAGTGGAGAGCTCTTTATGCATGATATTAACAAAATGAGATTTGCAGTTAATAAAGTCATTAAGAGGCAGAGGTATTTAACAAGCAATAATTCCATGAATAGGCAATTACCAGAGAACCAATCACAGTTTTCGGCAGACAAAAAAGTTTATGTCATGGGTAACTGGTCACTTGCCCATTGAGCAATCAACTTCTTGTAGCCAGAGTTAACAAGTTATCCAGAGATTATTATTTTTGAGGTCCTATGCGCTTATTTCCTACCTAGATCCCTAAATTCTGACTGTAGGATCACATCTCTGTTTCTGCCAATGACATTGATACCAATGAGGCAAATGACTGCTGGCTGTTCACCATCCCTTCTTAAAGGGCCCTGCTATTCAATGACTTTTTAGACCCTGGCATCAAGGATGCAACATATCAGTAAGCTTTGTATGATCAAGAAGGAGCAATCGCATCCAGAGTGAGAGTCAGGCCAAATGAGTATATAGTTTGGGGAATGTGGAGGCAACTTGGGAACACAGTGTGGGGCTTGAATTTTTTGGCTCATAGCTTGTAAGTTTTTTTGACGGATAAATTGAAGCCCAGGATCAGGGATACAGCCCAAAAGAGTGACATCACAAGTATTAACCTATTTAATAGATAGGCATAAGGATGATAGTATAAGGTAGGGGTGGAGGTTAGATAGACCTTAGGATTAGGGTAAAAGTTTGGCACAACATCGTGGACTGAATGGCCTGTACTGTTCTATGTTCTATGTTCTATGTTCTAAACCATAAGTTCATCGGTTGGTGATAGTCACTAATTGACTATCTAATATAGGTTACTTTCAGATTGAAGTTAAATAGGGGAAATATTCAGAGTACAAACCAGAAGACCAGTATGAAAATTCTAAAAATCAAATTAAGAACTGTGTAATTAAAATAGAAATGCTGGGCCAGGCGATGTGTTGTAGCTGCATGATGTGGGAATTGGTAGACCCATTGTGGTTCATAGTGACCACATCTGTAGCAAATGTTGGTTGCTTGAGGAACTCAAGCTCAAAGATTTGTGTAGGAAAAATGGGTTCAAGTTCATGGCATCAGTATTGGGAAAGGATGGAACTGATCTGATGCGACAGGCTCTACTTGAATCCTGCTGGGACCAGAGTCCTGGTGAAATGCACAACTAGCACTGTACATAGTACTTTAAACTGAACAGTTGGGGGAATGAGCTCAGTTGCATGTAAAATTATGGAAGAAGTTAAAACTCAGCGAAGGTTATTAAAGTTTCCACAACAAGTAACAGGACAGAGAATATAGAAACGGTCAGGAATCTAACTTCAGGCAGACCAGATGAGGAGACAACTATAAGAAGGGGTTAGTCAATGCAGGACTGAGGGTGTTGTACTTAAATGCACACAGTATATGAAACAAGAGAAATTAGCTTACACCGCCAATTGAAATTGGCAGGTATAATGTTGTGGGTATCCCAGAGACATGACATTGGCATTGAAGCTGACACACACACACACACACACACACACAAATACCAAGGTTCCTCATCTCCAATACTCCATCAGAGTCTTCAAAACAGTTGTGGACAAATCCATTGGCCTCCAGTAAACAATCATAAAATTCCCTCACTGGTATCATCTCAGGTTCACGCTGATTTTCAAGTATGAAAGGGGGCAGGGGAAAGTAATAGTGGGAAAAAAGTTTGGGGAGTACTGATGTGAAAGGATGGTCACACAAGAACAGGGTACTTTTCCCATTTTATCTGAAAGGTTAAATTTATGCACTTAAGGTTAAAGTATTGTACAGGTTAATAAAAGTACATTGCTCAGGAATATGCTCCAGACCCTCCTGTGCTGACTCTGCGACAACATCCTGACTCCAAGAAAGGCCATTTAACTAACATGGACTTGGCAAACATCCATACCATTTATGCAGTTCGAGATACAGTCAGATCTGCTTTAATGCAATAGTTGCGTTCCTGCACAAAATTGCATTATAGAAAATCACTCTATAGAAATCACGGGTCCGCTGGGAAAAGCGAGGTTAAGGGCAGACCACTGAAAAATATGACGCAAAATTGCTCAAAAATCATTCAAAAGCCTAACACAAAGGATAGCACAGTTTGAATAAATGTTTAATTCATTTCTAATAATGGAATAAAAGTAAATTTAACACCTTACCTTGAAAAAATGTCAAGATGACTTGATGGGGGAGGAGGTTTTGAGGTTCAGAGATAGTAGGTTTTGAGGTTGCTCTGTCGTTAATGCAAGGGCTGAGGGTCATCATCATCATCATCACCACCTTCAGGTGCAGTTGTGGTTGTAGGGTGAAAAATAGTTAATGCAGAAGTAGGTTGCTGCGGTTTATTGTTCATTCACTCTTTCTTGTGGGTTGGCTTAAAAAAAAATCCAGTTTTTGCTGTTTTGCTCTTTTTCTTCTTTCATGAAGAAACTGTTCATAGGGTGCCAAATGAGATCTTATTCCACAAACTGCTACCCTGCTGCATTCTGCATTGTAATCATTGTCCTCTAAGACCTGCAACTGTTTCTCCACTTCCCTCAGGATATAAGACAAAACAGAAGTGGAAAGCTCCCGTGGTGCTGCATCCTGGACTTCATCTTCATCTCCAGCTTTCACTTCGTCCTCAGCGTCAAGTTGTTGTAGATCAGCTGTAGAGAGGTCTTCATAGCGGGACTCAAGCAGCTCTTCAACATGCTCACTCTCCAATTCTTCAAATCCAACTTGCTTTGCAAGATCAACACAGCGATTACATGATGCCAGTGCAGAGACTCTTTCGGTGCTAACACTGCGCATGCTCAGGACAAAGCCCGTGAAACGATCATGCGATATCAACGCGTACTCCGCACACCGACGGAATTGCGTTATAGCCAACACAAGTTCGTGTTTTAGAAATAGTGTTGCCCTCTTCGTCAGTTGCGTTATAGCAGAACTGACTGTACTATCAGCCCACACAGGCTAGAAACTTCAGCACCTATTGCATCCCTTCCTGTAGAGAAACAATATTCCAGTCCCCTCAGCTGCTTTAAAATGAATGGATAATAAATGTTCAAAAAAATAATTTCTTTGGAAGTCTAGGCCATTCCTTTGACTGGAAGCTCAAACTCACCCCTTCATGAAATCAAGCTAATATATAATCTTATGGATTAAAAGCAGGAGTAGCCCCTTCAGTCCCTTGAACCTGCTGCACTCATCAGATCGTGTCTGATCTGATTACTCCAATTTCTCTATACAACTGATAACCTTCCACCCTTATTTATTAATAATTTATCTACCTGCCTTAAGTATTGTAAGACTCTGCTTCCATCACAGTCTAAAATGAGTCTAAGGGCACCTGATCCTCTGTGGAAAAAGCAGTTTATTTCTGTCTTACAATAGGCAACCCCTTCTTTTTAAACACCCAATTCTAAATTCTCCTCCAAAAGGAACCATCCTTTCCATATCAACCCTGTCAAGAACCCTGAAGATCCAATATTATTTGCTGTACCTTCATACTAACAGCTTGCAATCCATCTGCTGGACACCCAGATCCCTCTACATCTTAGATCTCTTCAACATCTCACCCACCATTTACATAATATGCATCTTTTTAAAATTTTCATTGCCAAAATGGACAATTTCACATTTTCCCACATTATACTCGATTTGCAAGATTTTTGTCTGCTCACTTAACTTACCAATATCTGTTTCAGGCTCCTTATGTCCTATTCATAAGTTGCTTTCCTATTTCTTTTCGTGGCATCAGCAAATTTAGCGACCAAACCTTTGGTCCATTCATCCGAATCAATTACATGTATTGTAATCAGTTAGGCCTCCAGTACTGGTCCCTGTGGCATACCTCATGTTACACCATACCAACCAGAAAATGACCCAATATGCTAACTCAACGTTTCTTGTTTGTTAGCTAATTTCCAATTCATGCCAATATAGGGTTACCCCCACAGCAAAAGCTTTAATTACCACAAAAATTGTTGTGTGGCACATTATGAAATGCCTTTAGTAAATCTAAATACAGTATATTCACCAGTTCTCCTTTATCCACAGTACAAATTACTTTTCAGAGACCTCCAATCAGTGGGTTAAATGTGATTTCTTTTGCACAAACCCATGTTGGCATTTCTTGACTACATTGATTTATCTAAGTGTCTAGCTGAAATAACCGCACAGAGGCTGCTATCCTGTCACCAAGTCACCCTTTATTTACATGTGCATGGTACATGAGCTCTGACCAGCCAGCTGAGAACCAGTCCCCAGAATGAGAAGGCTCTCTGAATCTCCTTTTTTTTTTCTTTATTCATTCATGGGATGAGGGCATCACTGGCCAGGCAACATTTATTGCCCAGAGGGCAGTTAAGAGTCAACCACATCACTGTGGGTCTGGAGTCACACGTAGACCAGACCAGGTGAGGATGGCAGTTTTCTTCCCTTAAGGACATTAGTAAACCAGATGGATTTTTCTGACAATTGACGATGGATTCACAGTCATCATTAGATTCTTAATTCCAGCTATTTTATTGAATTCAAATTCCACCAATCTGCCATGGCGGGATTTGAACGATGGTCCATTTTTTCACATTTTCTGTATAAGGAATAGTTAAGCTAATTGGCCTGTAGTTTCCTGCTTTCTGTCTCCTCCCTGTTTAAATAAAAGAGTGACATTTGCTATTTTCTAATCTAATGGAGCTCACTGAAATTTAAGGAAGTTTGGAAAATTAAAACCAATGCAATAACTACTTCACTAACAACTTCTTTTAAAGCCCCTGCATGGAACTGGTGTCCTTCAGATGGTCAGTATGCCTGATCTCACTGAAACTGAGTTTCACACTTGTACCATGCACTACTGAGACCAGAAAAACAGGATAGAGAGTCCTAGCCTATGGCTTTTCTTCAAGTGATCCATCAGGTCAGAGTCACAGTGAATGGAGGGTCAATCCCAGTCAGGGGAATATCCCCCAATGCACATATCTGGAAAATAATGGCAAAGGCAGAAGTTAGGATGTCTGGATCTTTTCGCAAGCCTTCGTATTGCAAGAGTTAAACCGATGCAGGAAAAACCTATGAAATATGTTGTGTCCTTGCTGTCTTTACTCCTTCAGCAACATGCCTCTGTCCAACTTTAAAAATCTCCATTTTCCACACATCCCTATATGCTTGATGAGTAAGATTGCCATATTATGTGTTTTGAAGCTGTACAATCATGCTTGCTGGACCTATTTCATAAGCATTTATCATAGGCAACATTACCAGCCAAGAGGAAACTTTGACCACATCAATCTGGGCTGGATTAAAAACCAGCTAAAAATATCATTGCCCAGTTCTAAAAGAAAATTCATTTTCATTCAATTTTGCACAATACTGTAAAAACTTAGCATTCATCCCTCTGATGACTGATACAAATATTTCCTGTTAATCCTAAAATTTTGAAACATTTCATCAAGAGGACTGGTGTAGAATTTTATGTTTTGGGTCGAGACCTGACCCCATAACATGTTGGGAACAGTCACCCAACATCGATTTTACTTCAACTGGCCAATTAGCAGCCAGAAGATACTTTCCTATGTTCTTGAGCTTGGAGGGCAAATAGTAGGCTCTCCAGCAAGGAAGTGACTACAGCCTGTTGTTGAAGGTTAAAGAGAAAGAGAGGGCACCTCCATTTTGTAGCGCACAATCACAGCACTTTCGAAACATCTGAAATAAAAATTGGTCACAGCTGCCAAACCATCATTGCAGAGGGTGAGTACCTGTGTCTGCAACTGCCTACTAGGTGGTGATGGGTCTCAAACTGAGCTGGACCTCCAGTTGGCCTCTGATCATTTGCCTTAATTGGCCCCCAAGGGAGCTACCTGTCACATATGGATGGATATGCAGCCAAGCAGCCATTCTGCTCCTGATCTGAAATTGCCCAAAATTCCTTCTTTCCTCACCTATCTCAAACCACACCTCTATATCTGGGTCTAATTCCTGTCCTATGAAACCCAAGGTAGGAATTGGCCTATGTTATACTGTTCCTCAAATGTATAATGGGTATAAATTATATTTATTATTATTCTATTGAGATGGTTCCAGCTAGGCTCAATATACACTTGCATTAGTCTCATTGCTAAATTCATAGGGCCATTTAAGAGGCATCCTTTAATGGTTATAGTCCTTACCTAAGCAAATGAGTGGCCAAGCATCTGTTAAAAGACAACTTGCCAAAATTAGTACTGAATGAGAAGATCAGGCATCAGGCACAACTGATTTGGCCACCAATTAAAGCTAAATATAAGTGTATTTAAGTCATCCCAATGGAATGAGGATAAGCAAAAAGATTCTCCAACTCTACATGATCGTCAGAGCCTCCCCAGCTTGAAGCTTACTCCAAACCGTCTCCAAAATTCATCTGAGAGCTGCCTCTGTCTGACACTGATCATCATTTGGATAACCATTCGGAAATGCAAGTGCGATCAGTGTCAGCCGTTCACACCATGCATGCTGATGAGGATGGGTCAGGACACACATCTGTCACAAACTTGAGTCTATGTCAAAGTCTATCCATTTTTAAATGGTATGATCTGAGTCTTTTCCAGTGTTACTTAACATCATAATAACCAACCAGGAAAACCACGGGCCGACTCTGGTGTTTTACAAATATACACATTCATCCATTTGATTCTGAGAAAATAAATCATTTTGTTCATGTTGTCATTGCATTATTTGTGTATATGAAGAGGCCATTCAAATATTGGTTTAATCCAACTAAAGCACATTCCAGAAATTGCACCCACTTCCAGCAGAGTGTCCTGATGAAAGACACTTTGTTGTCTGGAAGTATTTTAAATTTGAGTGAACTGCGGGTTCCAAAGATTTCTCTACAAGCTGTCCCTACAAGATAAACATGATTTTTCAAGCTCCATACTTACAATGTACTAATGCAGCCAGAAGTGTTTAAAGTTTAATTATTCAACTTTTTATAGTGTGGTAGGAACAGCAGCTGTCCCTGTCTGCTGGGTCAACAGTGTTCACAAGTGACCACAAATGTAAGAAGCAGTGAAAATGAAATTATTTGACATGTTAACTAGGTGTGCACAGATGTAACTACACCAGCAAAGAAAACACTTGAAAGCATAAAGCAAAGAGCTCCCCTGACTGCTCCATTGGTGAGTGCACTAGCCATTTGCCACAAAGATGAGGAGCAAATTGCATGCCACTGAAAAATCCTGGGCTAGCAAAGGGAAAATTTAGCCAGATTTCGCAATCCGGTCCTTTATCCAGTGACTGTTGGTACAAAGTATACTCGTGTGAATACTGAGTGAGGGAAGGATTGGAGTGAACTGGTGATGCCCTTTTAAGGTTTAGCACCCTGTTAACACAGTCTCACTAGGTCTAAATAATGAGTTTTGCTGGAGCCCATGGAACAAGAAGAAAATATTAGGGAAAAACTATTAATGTAATAACATCTGGATCTCTGATGAAATCCCCACTATTTCTAGAAATGGGCAGACTAATGCAGAGTTTTTTTGAAAACTTCATTCAGCATTGACACAATTAATGAACCAACTGTGACCATACAGAACTCCCTGAACTTAATATTAACTTAAAGCTCAGAGTTCAGAAACTGCCAGGGAAATGTAACGATCAATGTGGGGTTTTAAATGCCTCCCATTTGTTTAACAAAGACTGCTTCACCACCGTAATTAAAAGATACCAGAAGAGCCACTGTCAGCCACAGAAAAACCTTACAAAAACGTCTAAAACATAGAACTTGATTAAATGGAAATTTTTGTTTCAAAATATTCTCCTTGCAACAATTTGAACTTTAGGGCTACTGGCCTAGAAATCAATTTGCTTTGATTTTTGGGCATGGGCACTACAATTTGATACAGTGTACCTGCCCACGTCAGTCAGACAGAAGACAGGCAGCATGTAAAATTCATGTATTCACTTCTTTCTCCTAATTGTAACATGACCACACGTGGCTCTGGAGTTGAGCTGGTGTATACTGGAGCCCTCTGCACACTGCAGAGGATCGAGGAGAGTTCTGAAGAAACCAAATGCTCCAGCAGCCTCCTCTTTTCCAAGGAATATGAAAAACAATGTTTCAGCAATAAATTACTCGATAAACATATTGGAACACTTTGGGACAGAGGGTACCACATGATACAAGAAAAAGGGCTCCAGCTTGATGAAGATCAGACTGAAGGCACTGGGCAGACAAGTGGAGCCTGCAAAGGAGGCCATGTCGCCATGGTGGGCAGGAGGCTAATGAAATTGAGCCTTCCAGAGGGTATGGGAGACATGGCAGTGGTGGTTAATGCAAAGTGTATATCTCCAAGCCCCAGGCACCAATGCCAATAGAGATTTATATAGCACACTCGCATGGTAAAGATGAGTGATTGCATCTCAGCATCACATCTGAGACCCATCTCACCAACTACCTTTCATATTTCTCAATTTACCACACACATATCCCAAACCCAGAAGCTGTTCTGGGTACCCAAATCTCACCACTAACAAATACGTTACCCAGACACCTTCTAATTATGCCAGCCACACTCGCACCTCTAAATGCCTCCACAACTATGAGAGGCAAATCACTTAATCACACTTATACTCACTGACATTCTGCCTTCTGTCTTACAGGGGAAAGTACCAAAGAGCATGAAGGAAAAACAGAACTGCACTGAGGTATGTCCTTAGTATGTTGGACAAGATGGTCCAAAGCCACAGAGCAAATGGCACTTGCAATCGCCAAGGCCATTGAAGATGATAGTAAGTCACTGATTCATGCATCTTTGTCATTAATTCCTTATCTTCAAAGATGCCATAAAATGAAAACTGTAGGTGCAGTGACTGTGGAATGTGGACACGTAATGATTAAAGTCTGGTTCTGGGTTAGAGCCTGAACTAAATAAAAATTTAAAGGTTTGGCCCTAGTCCCCACCTAGAATTTCCCCATGAAAACAGGAGGACACAGCTGAAATCAGTGATCATTGGAGGAGTCATGATGGTGACTGTGGCATGAGTCACCCTGCCTTGACATGACACGTGACATCCTATGGTTTCAAACCACCCACTTATAGTAACTAAACCGAACACAAGTTTACAGCATCAGGAACCTGCAGGGAAATAATTAATGTGGGAATATGTGTAAGGAATATGCTTCTGAGCTCACTATGAACAGCATAAAGCGAATCACCCAGATGTTTGGAATGGAAATGCACATTTTCATTTCCTGTTACAATTTCTTTTGGCACTTCTGTTAAGTTCCAAGATTTAGAATTTGACAAGAAACAATACAATTCCCATAGCATTGTTTGAAAATCCTGTTACATCTTCAATTACTGAGAAAGGCTAGAGAAGATGAAACAGTTCTCTTTGGCATTAATTCCAACTTAAAAGCTTCAGTTGGCCCATTGATGAGATACCCATCAACACTATCCCTGCCACTCATAAAATTGTAGTGGAGTTGGCATTGGCAGGTAGGCATTGACATGCCATTGCTGGCATGCAGCCAAATTTATGGGTCCACCTGTCTGTTTCCCAACTCTCAGGTGTCCCATAAAATTCAGCTTTATAGTTCAATGCCTCACCAGGAGGTGCTTATTACCCACTGAGCCAAAAGGTTCTCTGCAACTGTTTCTTGTCAAATATCAATGTTAATTACCCACAAAGTATCAAGAACAATCCACATTTTTTTACTTTTTCTAATATAGGCTTGGAAACAATATTTTCAATCACAATAAATATGAAACAAGATAACAATGTATGTGCACTTCACACATGAACAATGAGTATATTAGTCTCATTAGTATCCTACACAGCTATATCACTGGCTTCAGCAAGAGGTAAATCCTACGGGTGAGAGTTGCAATAAGGAGTTAGATTATCAGAATATTATTGAGTCAGAGGCATGCACCTGCTGCTCTGGCCTTTTTATTTAAATAAACAAACAGACTTTTTGGTGGTAACAGAGATACTAAGAACTGCCGATGCTGGAGTCTGAGATAACACAGTGTGGAGCTGGAGGAACACAGCAGGCCAAGCAGCTTCAGAGGAGCAGGAAAGTTGACGTTTCGGGTCAGGACCCTTCTTCAGAAATGGGGGAGGGGGAAGGGAGCTCTGAAATAAATAGAGGAGGGGTGGGGCTGGGTAAGAGAGGTGGGATGATGATAGGTGAGTGCAGGTAGGTAGTGGTGGGGATTGGTCAGTGAGGTGGGAGGAGCAGATAGGTGGGAGAGAAGATGCACAGGTTGTGTCAGGTCAAGGAGGTGGGGATGAGAGGGAGGGTTGGTCATGGGATGAGGCCGGGGGTGGGGAGATTTTGAAACTGGTAAAATCTACATTGAGACCATCGGGCTGTAGGCTCCCAAGGCGGAATACGAGGTGCTGCTCCTCCGGTTTCCGGGTGGCATCGTTGTGACACTGGAGGAGGCCCAGGATGGACATGTCACCCAGGGAGTGGGAGGAGGAGTTGAAATGGTTCGCGACTGGAAGGTGTTGTCGTTTGTCATGAACAGAGCGCAGGTGCTCTACAAAGCGGTCTCTGAGCCTCTGCTTGATCTCACCGATGTAGAGGAGACCACATCAGGAGCAGTGGATGCAGTAGGCCACATTGACGGATGTGCAGGTGAACCTCTGTCTGATCTGAAAGGTTTGTTTGCTGCCTTGGATGGAGGTGAGGTAAGGGGTGGTGTAGAGGCAGGTGTAGCACTTCCTGTGGTTGCAGGGAAAGGTGCCGGGGGTAGTGGAGCTAGTGGGGAGTGTGGAGCGGATGAGGGAGTCGTGGAGAGAGTGGTCCCTAGTGAAGGCAGATAGAGGTAGGAAGGGAAATATATCCTTGGTTGTGGGGTCAGATTGCTGGTGGCAGAAGTGGCGGAGAATGATAATTTGAATCCAGAGGTTAGTGGGATGATATGTGAGGACGAGGGGGATTCTTTGTTCTTGTTGGGGGGAGGGGATGTGAGGGCAGGTAACTGCCTACACCACAGAGGCAGCTAAAGAATCCGGAATTAATTTGGTAAGGAGGCCTGAAATGTGTGTCAGCTTTCTCATTGTTACATTGTTCCGTTTGTCATAAATGTGCCAATCATAAAATGAGGACTGGTAAATGATAGTGTGGGTTATTTATGCCATAATAAGATAAATATATTGTGTCAACTGGGAAGCTAAATATGCACCTCTGCATTGGAGGGCTGCTGCTATATTCTGAGCACAGCGTTATGGAGCTACTGTCCTATCTAAAAGCTAGTGATGTTTGACAGCATTTTATCCCAATTTGCAGGTATATAAACACCATTTCACTACACTTATTTACATATTTCTAGCACCAAATACCTGAAAAATGCATGACCCAATGTTGAATCAGGCATCTTTAAGATGTCTTTTGGTTCTCAAAATTAACCTTCCCTGTCTGGAAAAAACGGGTGGCAAAGACATTTTATTTATATTTTGTGGTGCTATCAGAAGCTATTGCTGTTCTGTATGGTGTTGTTAGGGTTAGCAAGTAATCACGTGATGTGCAAAGAGTCTTAATAAACACATACCATTGGTAACGCCGGGCAGAGTTACAATCATTCTAAATGGGTGCATATTACATAATTAGCCATTATTTGAGAAGATCTGCTGTACAACAAAAGTCACTATAAAATGTGCATAAAAATAAGAATAACACAACTCAAACAACTGAATGCATGGACTTATACTTGTTCAGTGTTTCTGTTGGAAGTATAGTTTCTAGCCTTCTAAACTTAGTATCCATTGCAAATGTCAGTGCGAATTTGAACAGATGACAGGGCTTACTCCAAAATATCTTTTGTAGGTATTGCAGTTACAGGAGTGTCTGTGTTTAAATAATGATCTGTTTTGCTTGCTACAATATTTTGTGGTCAGTTGTTTCCAAAGGATTTTAAAACAACATTTCACAATCTTTGCAGAAACTTTTATTTGAAAATGAAAAAAATAACCGGAAATACATGGAAAGCAAGTGTGAGATGACATCAAATGGCTACAGCTCAGAGTAATGTTAAATACTTTTTCTGCTTGGAAGCAGAACAATTTTACAGCTCATGTCAATTTTGTTGAGTTTCAAGGAGGATTTCCCTCCATGAGGCCTGAAGAAAAATCCCAGGCTATTTTCCAAAATTCACCTTGTTACCAATGCACCTCACCCCATGCACCATGCGCATCATATCCTTGCTCTAGCCACTGCCAGGACCTCTGGTATTCCTGGTCCTGGCATCATCTTTATGCTGAATTGTGCACCTACTCAAACACAGCCTGTCAGGCCTTGCCCTTCCCTGTGCATATAATGGGAGGGCAACCAAAACCAAACCCTTCTCATGGTACAACGGTGGCATAATTGACACATACAAGTGCACATTCATACCTCATTGCTACTTAAGAACAAAGCCAGACAGCTTATCCATCCTCAGCATCAAGCCATCTTAGAACCCTGTCTAACGGAGTGATAGTCTTTCCCCAATACCCAGTGTAGCCCACCATCCTCCCACTGTTCAATGTGGGATCATAACATACTGGAAAGCATGCAAACCATTCACTTTAATTCAGCTTCAAACAAAAAGGGACAATGAACAAAAGAACAGAAGCTTCATTTGCTTCTGGGACAGAGAGGAACTCTTTGCCTTTTGACCAGCATGAAGTTACAGTTAATGAGTGCATCTAGGTCACATCTATTGGAAGTGATTGTCAATTAAGTCCTGTCTGGCTTGTTGTATTTGATGCTGCAGCACTCTCCATGCAAAAGATGATGGTTCTCTTGATCAATTTCCTCATCTTCCTCCTCGGAATACTGCTGCTGATCTCCCAGTTCTTCAGAATCCATCACCACCCTTACTTGCCTGTTCCAGCATGCTAAGGTTATGCTGTACAGTCTGTCTAAATGTACTGCAAGGCTTCCCCATGCTGATCCAACCATTTGAACCTCACCTTCAGCAGGCCAATGGTCTGCTCTGTAATGATACTGTTTAAAAAGTGGACTGCAATGTATCTAAACTTGGCCGCTGTGAGTAGAGTTGTGTAACTGAGTCATCAGCCATGGTCACAGAGGGCAACCCTTGTATCTGATAACTATCCTTGTAAAGTATCAGCTGCTGATGGTTTAGCACAATTTTTCTTCCAATGAATGCAGCACAAGCCTTGTTACACAAATAGACAAGGAGATTTTTAAATACTCTATAATTACTGATATTTTGTCCTCATACTTCCCCCAACATTACTCAAGAAAGGTAATATTGCATACGAGAGCAAAATTGGTGAATATTTGCATTTCAAGGTGAGAGGAAAATCAGTTCTGTGCTCTTGTGCAGCCTTTGAGATCTTGTATTATCTTTGTGAATTGTGGCCTGCTGGGGCCACTGTTAAGGTTAACAAGGTGTGGAGCTAGATGAACACAGCAGGCCAAGCAGCATCATAGGAGCAGGAAAGCTTGACGTTTCGGGCCTAGACCCTTCATCAGAAATGA
>JAHRHZ010000058.1:14880780-14957978 GCA_024137785.1 Ginglymostoma cirratum | reverse complement strand
TCTTTCATTTCTGATGAAGGGTCTAGGCCCGAAACGTCAAGCTTTCCTGCTCCTATGATGCTGCTTGGCCTGCTGTGTTCATCCAGCTCCACACCTTGTTATCTCGGATTCACCAGCATCTGCAGTTCCTACTATCTCTGATACAATTTTAACCCCACTGTTAAGGTTACCTGTCTATTAATTCTGCGTCAGAGTTGATGACCTTCATGTGCAATGGCCAATTACATAGCAAAGGTTGCGTGTGACCAGGCTTTCTACCTCACTTGGTTGGTCACTATATGCTTTTTCTATGATGGGTACTACGATTAGAGATTACTTCAATCTGTTTTACCAAAGTAAAAACCAAAAGAACTGCGGATGCTGTAAATCAGGAACAAAAATAAAGTTGCTGGAAAAGCTCAGCAGGTCTGGCAGCATCTGTGAAGGAGAAAACAGAGTTAACGTTTCGGGTCCGGTGACCCTTCCTCAGAACTGATGGTGGCCGGGAAAACATCAGTTTATATGCAGAAAATAGGGAGGTGGGTGGGGTAGGGAGTAAACGATAGGATAGACTCCAAAGAGAGAGAAAGATAGTTGGACAGACAAAGGAGTTGCTAATGATCAGGCTGGGAGTGTAAATAGTTGTTAATGGGGACTGTTAGTGACTAACAACAGTGTTCCAGTGAAACCCAGCACAAGCTGGCGGAACAACACCTCATTTTCCGCTTGGGGACCCTACAGCCCTCCGGACCCAATACTGAGTTCAATAATTTTAGGGCCTAAGCTCTCCCATGTCCCAGTCCCCAACCCCACACACCAGGCCGTGTTACAACATAGCCTGCCACTACACACTCCCTGTTGTTAGTCACTAACAGTCCCCATTAACAATTATTCACCTACCCTCCCAGCCTGATCATTAGCAACTCGTTTGTCTGTCCAACTATCTTTCTCTCTCTTTGGGCTCCATCCTATCGTTTACTCCCTACCCCACCCATCTCCCCATTTTCTGCATATAAACTGACGTTTTCCCAGCTACCATCAGTTCTGAGGAAGGGTCACCGAACCCGAAACGTTAACTATTTTCTCCTTCACAGATGCTGCCAGACCTGCTGAGCTTTTCCAGCGACTTTGTTTTTGTTCCTGTTTTACTAAAGTGCCTGATTAATGCAATTTCCCTCATGTAATTTACAAGTATAACCTACATACAGGAAAAAACACTTACTTTGCCCGGTCCAGATGTGATTGGAGCTATTTTCCAATGTACATGATAACTCGCATGAGTATATAAAGCAATGTAAATCATGGCTTGGTACAATGGATTGCAGATTCAAACTGATAATCGTGAGATCACACCAAATCTCCATGTTCTTTTCTTCCTGCCTGTCACTGTCAATCCCATCAGTACTGAGCATCCAAACATTCCCTCACAGCACTTTGAGTTACGGTTTCATTTCTCAACATTACCTCCTGAGTCTCAGTCCTACAGCCTAGCTATGCCAACCATCATGCTGTATTATCCCCCATCAAGGCCAGGACGATTGTGACCATCAATGACCTCCCTTCCTACAATGACCCAAGTCCCCCAGTGTTCTATGATCTCCCCCCACCCCACCTTGCATGTTGAATTTCCTCCGTTCACAATTATTCTCCAGTTTATACCTTAACATGCTGCCTCCACACCTTAGAATTGAGCTCCCCAACATCCTTGCAGCAGTAGTGATCCTCTGATAGCACCCCCTCTCAACCATCATTGAGCTGATCCAATGGAGTGACCATTGCCCACACCTGCTAACTGACTTGGATAAACATTCCTGATTGATTAGTGACAAGACTCCTGACTGATCTCTGTGCAGCTCCCCAACTGATTTGCCACAACTCCATGGACTGGTTGGACTGGACCCACAGGACTAACCATGGCCCATTCCCTAAACTATAGAGTTAGAGACCTCCTAACACAACCACCCAAGTAGTTGACTAAGCCCAAGCTACTGGACTGATATTCGAAAATGCCTTTAACTTACTTTGGTGGGACCTATTCGCTGAAGGCTGTCTCCCTCAACTGAAGAATACTCCCCTTAGGCTTTAAGACATAGCCATTTGGTTGAAGCACATGCAGTGTGTTTTCTGCTTTGTCTGCTGAAAAATGGTGCAGTTGTGATATTCCCACTCATTGGTACCATACAGCAACATGTCCAGCCCCTTGACTGATAACAGCTGACAACCATAAGAAGCTGCCTGGCTTATGCCTGGCATAACAAGGCAAGGCAAGACACAAGTACTGTGAGTTTCTAAGCTCTGATTGAGGAGGTAAAAGTACAAAAGGGCAAGGTAAAGCATAGCAGAGCTGTGAGCATCTCAGTAGATGCAAAGTAAGTGAATACTAAGAAAGCAAGCAAGGAACACTGAGTTGCACCCTGGTCCAATCCATAAGGTGGATGCCTGTCCATGCATGCAAAGTATCATGGAATCAGCATTCCAATAGAGGAATCCACTGGCATGCAGAACTCTATTGTAAGCAGACTGCAGAATACATACACTGCTGTGAGGGTGCGGGAGTCTCTTACACGTCCAATGACAACATCTGTGTACAAGGGATGCATGCAATCGCTGCCAATGGAGTGTGCTTTTAGAGGTTGTTGACTGCTATCCAAAACGGAGACTCAGAAGCAAATGGCAAGCTGGTGTCACCAGATAACCATTCTGACTCCCATGTCATGAACTGTTGTCATCTAGTTTCTATACAGTGGGTGGGAGAATGTGAAAACACTTAAATGAAGAGAGATTAACTATTAATGACATACTGTTAGGGAGAAGGAGAGGTTAAATGAAAGAAAATCCCTGATACACACTTTATAAGCAAGAAGTAACAATTTATTTATTTACCCCTAACAGTTAGCAACTTAATAAAACCACTTACAAACTGAACAAGTCCTCCCTAACTCCTAACTATTCCCTAACTGAACAAAATTATGATGTGCTATTCTAATAAACTCAAGTCCCACTTATATAACCCAAGTAAAAAGAAGAAAATAACTTAAAACTTAGTCTCTCAAAGTCCACACAGAATGTGTCTCCCTGAATGTTCTGCCTTCTCCACTGTCTCTCCCGTCATAAAAACCTTTCTTCTGTTGTTCTCAAGTTATAATTGCCTTTCTTCAACTGATCCAGCTGTCAAGGATGTTTTCTCTGTGAAATCGTCTGTGAGGACTCTTAGCTAGAAATGCCATGGTACCTTTTATGGATAGATGGTACTTCCTTGCCAGAGCTAAATGTGTTTTTCTCAGGTGGTGGTTTGCTGTCCTACCAATTGTCAAAAACCCTCTCCTTGTATAACTTGGATGACATATCAATTTTCTTACAACAGCATTGGTCCAAGGTTGTCAAAATCATCAGATTTAAACTTAGAGATAGTAGGAACTGCAGATGCTGGAGAATCTGAGATAATCAGGCGTAGGGCTGGATGAACACAGCAGGCCAAGCAGCATCAGAGGAGCAGGAAGGCTGACGTTTCGGGCCTAGACCGTTCTTCAGAAGGACTTCAGAAGGACCTCCTCCCTCCGGAAAAACCTCAGTGGATCTCTCTCCCACTGCAACTCTCTCGTAATCTCTTCAGATTTAAATTCAATTGGCTTTCAATCGCTAAGTGCTTGATTTAAATTAATTGGCTGATTCCAGCTAGTTGCCAAAACATCTAAACAAGCCTAAGGTTTCCACTCACACAGCCAACTGATACATGTTTCAATTTTCAAACTAGCTACACCTATTCAGCTGCTTACAGACACATTTTCGTTTAAATGCTAAGCTTAGAAAAGCACATCACCCCTTGAAGGAACTAGGCACTCTTCCTCCTTATCATTATTTTACAAATAAATTCTAGCTTCCAGTGTTCCAATTCACGATTACTCTACACAACTTGTAACTCTTCCCCCATTAAGAAAAAAATGAACCATTATGAAAAGATGCCTTTTTTTAAATTCTTAACACCATTATCACATGATACATGAGTCAGTAATCTAAAGTTACACCTTTCATACTAATTTTGCATACAAATATAACATAGAACCGGTAAGGTCCAATCTCATCTCCACGTTTTCTTTTAAACCCACGATAATGCATCTACTTTAACATTTTTACAACCTGCAACATGTATAATATGTAAATTTAGAGCCTGTAACATAAGACTCCAATGAAATAGACTCGGATTCTTGTCCTTAAATCTTTCCAAAAAGGTGAAAGAGTTGTGGTCTGTATACACAACCTTCTCAGAAACATTGTTTGTAACATAAACATTAAAATGTTGTAAGGCCAAGACAAAACTCAACAACTTTTTTTCCCCAATGGTGGAGTATATTTTCTGGTGGATACTGAATTTCTTTGAAAAACAACCAATTGGCCTTTCAATTCCACCATTATCCTCCTGCATCAACACAGCTCCAACCCCTATATAGTTGGCGTCAAAAGTGATTTTATAGGGTTTCAAGAAATTTGGTGTGGCTAAAACTGGTGCGGTGGTTAACACAGTTTTAAATTCTCAAATGCCTCCTGGCATTGTTCTGTCCACCGAAATTTTGTGTTCTTATTTAGCAAATGCTTCAGTGGTGCCACCACGCTACTAAAGTTTGGTACAAACTTCTGGTAGAATCTGCTCCGTCCCAAAAATCAAAGCCCCTCTTTCTTCAAGGATGGTCTTGGAAATTCCTCAATGTCCTTCATCTTCACATTCACTTTCCATGTCCGATGTTGAGATCCAAGAATGTCACCTTTGCCTTCGCAAATTCAGTTTTTGCTAAATTTATATTCAGTTTTGCCTCCTGTAGTCTTTCAAAGAACTCTGCCAAATGCACCATGGGATCTTTCCATGAATGGGTACAGATCATTAAGCCATCTATACAGATGGCACAATTAGTCAATCCTGCCACAACTCTGTTCATAAGTCTTTGAAATGTGGCTGGTGCGTTCTTCATTCCAAAGGGCATTACTTTAAATTGATATCACCCATTTAGGGTTACCAACACAGAAGCTTCCTTCTCTCTCTCTGACAAAGGTACTTGCGAGTAACCATGAAGTAAGTCTAACTTTGTGATTTGAGTGCTTGTCCAACTTTGTCCACACAGTCCTCCAGCCCTGGAATTGGGTATGAGTCCAATTTAGTTATGGCACGAACTTCTGATAATCCATGCAGAATCATTGAGTACCATCAGGTTTGGGAACCAGTACAATCAGCGAACTTCACTCACTTTGACCCAGCTCTGATGTCTTCTTGGGGCATCGCTTCTGCTTCCTTCTGTTCCTGTGCAGCTATGCGTGGGTTAAGCCTGTAGAGATGTTGTTTCATTGGAACAGCATTCCCTACTTCAACCTCATGTGCTATAATATTAGCCCTACCCATTCTATTCCTACATATGTCCTCATACTACTGCAACAAGTCTTTCATTTCAGTTCTCTGTTCCTGAGACAGCTCACTATCCTATCCCATTATCCAAAAACTTCTTCATTATTTAACTTATTTTGCGGCACATCAAAATCCAAATCATATCAATTTGATTCCACACTCTGAGGGCAGTAACTAATACCTGTTTCTGCAGTTCCCTGTCCCTGTCATAGTAAGGTTTCAGTATATTCACGTGACATACCTGATAAAGTTTTTTTTCCCCCTATCTGGCATCTTTACCACATAATTCACCTGACTCAACTTCTGCTCAATCTGATATGAATGACTAAACCTTGCTTTGAAGCGATCTCCTATCATTGGTAACAGCACTAATACTTTATCCCCATGGGAAAACGTACAAGTTTTTGATTTCTTATCTGCTTCTTGCTTCATTAGATGCCAGTGCCCACCAACAGATGTTGCCTAGCTAATTCACCTACTCTGTTTAATCTTTCTCTCACCTCAGACAGATAATCCAACTGTGAGATCTCTGACTTCGGACCTAGCAACTTTTCTTTAATTAATTGCGAAGGCCCTCTTACTTCATGTCTGAATATCACCTCAAATGGAGTAAACTGAGTGAATTCATTTGGGGCATCTCTAATGGCAAACAGTATAAATGGGATCAGTTTATCCATCTGGGTAATCCTGGCAATAAGGCCTCAACGTGGTCTTAAGGATCCAATGTCACCTTTCCAATGCTCCCTGGGATTCAGGATGAAACGGACTTGATTTAAAGTGTTGGACGCGGAAACTATCCATGACCTCCTTAAAAAGTTTGGCAGTAAAATTGGACCCTTGATCCGAGTGAATCTCCCTGGGTAATCCTTAATGGTTAAAGGAAGCAAGCAACTCCTTCACAACCTTTTTTGCCTTGACATTCCATAACGGAATTGCCTCCAGAAACCTGGTAGACACATCCATTATGATGAGCAAATACTGGTTCCCACTTTTGGTTTTAGGGAGGGCACCTACACAGTCAATTATAACCCACGTGAAAGGTTCTTCAAATGCAGGAACTGGCATCAAAGGCGCTGGTTTTATTGCTGCCTGTCGCTTTCCTACCATCTAACACATATGATAGGTACAGAAAATTCAACCGCATCTTCATGTAATCCAGGCCAATAGAAATGCTTTTGTATCTTAGCCTGAGTCTTCCTCACTCCTAGATGACCTCCTGCAGATAATTCATATGTTACCTGCAATACCTCCTGTCTGAATACTACAGGCAAAACAATCTGGTGCACTTCTGCCCATTTTTCCTCTGCACGAACCTGCCGCAGTCTCCATTTCTGCCTTGGGATTCTATGCTCAAGATAATAACATTCAGGAACACATTCTGATTCCTTTTCCGAGTAGGCTTTACAATATAAACCTTTTATTGTACCATCTTTTTGTTGTAACTCTATTAATCTTTCAGAACTAAACAGGGTGTCAGCTAACTGGAACTCAATTACTTCGCCTCTCTCTTTGGTTTTTCCTTCTTGCTGTAACTTATGACTGTGGGAACTTGCTAACACAAATTCCGGAAAAGTTCCAGGGTACTTTTCTTTTAACTCTTCAGTTCCCTGGTTTTCCTTCGGCTTCTCCCACCTTTGAACCTGCGAGGTTGTTTCCAAGAACAAACTGTATTCCTGCAATAGGCACTCTTTGAATCACTCCCACTCTCACTTCCTCAGTCTTGATTGGACTTTCCAACCTGACCTTACACAGGGGAACGCTAAATCTCTCTCCATTTATTCCACAGATTACCACACTCTCGGGTAACATTTCAAAAGGAGTGCAAATATTTCATTCTCTCACGATTAGAGACCAGTCAGCTCCCATATCTCTCAATATTTTAACTTCTTTACATTCTTCCCCTGTTCTACCTGAGTAAACCTTATCCACAGAGATGAAGTCTTTGTAGAGATCAGGCACCATCTCACAATCCAGCTTGTGACTAAGCTGTGCACTCTCCTGCAGCTCCTCGACTTCTTTTGGGATTTCCTTCACTACCTCAATTAATCCCACTAGTTTAGCCTCTTTTACCACATCCTTTTTCCCAGTGCCTCTTTTAAACCACCAGCACTGTGACTTTACGTGTCGCACTCCATTACAGTGAAAACACCTGAAGCCTTTCAGCTGCTTTTCATCCTCTTGGGTTTCTTTTTTCACCAGTGGTAACCTGTTCCCAGTGTGATCTACTTTTTGTTTTTCATTGAAGGATCTCCCTCTTTCCCAATTTCTAATCGTCACATAATGAAATTGCTGTCGGAAGCTAGATTTCGATTCATGCACTAATGCGTATTCATCCACCATCTCTGCAGCTCTTCTCGCTGTTTTAACTTTCTGTTCCTTAAACATGAGTCCTTATCATTTCTGGAAGTGACTTTTTGAATTCCTCCAGGAAAATAATCTCTCTAAATCTTCATATGTCTTTTCTATCTTTAATGCCGTCACCCATCTATCGAAGTTGCTATGTTTAATTCTTTCAGATTCGACATAAATCTGATCTGGTTTCGTCCTTATGTTTCTGAACCATTGTCTGTATGCTTCTGGTACCAATTTATAGGCGCTCAAAATAGCTGTTTCACTCCTTCATATTCTCCTGACGCCTCATCTGATAGCGCTGCAAACACCTCACTAGCTCAGCCTACCAACTTGGTTTGAATTAACATTACCCACACAGTCTCTGGTGAATTCATCTGCCTAGCAAATTTCTCAAAGGAAATAAAAAAGGCTTCTACATATTTTTCATTAAATTTTGGTAATGTTTGGACATATTTGTAGAGATCCCAATCAGGCTGTTGGCTGCGATGAGTTTGCTCATCCTCATTTCTATCTTGTACTTTTTCTTCTGCCATTTGAAGTCTTTTTGCTTTTAGTTCTAACCCAAACATTCTTTCCCTTTCTCTCTCTTTTACCCTCTCTCCTCTCTCGCTTTCTTTTTTCTCATTTCTCTCTCTCTTTTCCTGTCTCTTCTCTCTGTTTTTTCTCTGCTTTTAACCATAATTCAAACTGTTTCAATTCCCTTCCTTTCTCTAACTTCAGTTGTCCTATTTACAATTTAATTTTTTTCTAGCTTCCCCCACACTTTCCTGTTTCTTTGTTATACATAAATGCTTGACTAACTCCCTTACAATTTCAGCCTTCGTCTTGTCCCTACTTAAAGCCAATTCTAGCCTGTTTGCTAATTCTAAAAATACATCCTTTGTCTGCTTTTCTAAACTTTCTTGGCAAATTTGTGAAGCATCTTCAAATCCCAGAACCTCTTTCATAATTTTAAGAGCCGTTTCCCTCACTTTTCATTTGACCAGCCAGAAATAACCAAAATAAAACAGATTTTTTGCACCTAAGTTTTATTTAAAGATCTAGGACACTAATCCCCAAGTCTGTTTAAATGTATCCAAATTTTTTTCTCTGTTCATTTTGTGGAATGTGGGCATCGCTACCTGGCCAGCACTTCTTGCCCATCCCCAGTTGCCCTTAAGGTGGTGGTGAGCTGCTTTCTTGAACCGCTGCATTCCTCCTGCTGTGGGTTGACCAACAATGCTATTAGGGAGGGAATTCCAGGATTTTGACCCAGTAACAGTGAAGGAATGGCGATATATTTCCAAGTCAGGATGGTGAGTGACTTGGAGGGGAACTTAGAGGTGGTAGTGTTCCCATATATCTGCTTCCCTTGTCCTTCTAGATGGAAGTGGTCATGGGTTTGGAAAGTGCTGTCTGAGGATCTTTGGTGAATTTCTGCAGTGCATCTTGTAGATAGTACACACTGCTGCTACTGAGCGTCGATGGTGGAGGGAGTGAATGCTTGTGGATGTAGTGCCAATCAAGCGGGCTGCTTTGTCCTGGATGGTGTCAAGCTTCTTGAGTGTGTTGGGGCTGCACTCATCCAGGCAAGTGGGGAATATTCCATCACACTCCTTGACTTGTGCCTTGTAGATGGTGGACAGGCTTCGAGGAGTCAGGAGATGAATTACTCGCCGTGGTATTCCTAGCTTCCGGCCTGCTCTTGTAGCCACTCTATTAACATAATGAGTCCAGTTGAGTTTCTGGTCAATGGTAACTCCCAGGATGTTGATAGTGGGGGATTCAGTGGTGGTAGCACCATTGAAAGTCAAGGTGTGGTGGTTAGATTGTCTCTTATTAGTGATCCATTCAGATCCCAAAAACAAATTGGCCAGATCCAGACTTCAGCCCTCAAACTATTAGGGAGAAAGGGAGGCTAAACAAAAGAAAATCCCTGATACACACTTTATAAGCAACAAGTAACAATTTACTTATTTAACTCTAATAGTGATTAAATTAACAGAATTACTAACAAACCAAACAATTCCCTCCAACTCCTAATTATTCCCTAACTGAACAAAATTCTACTGATATGCTACTCCAATAACCACAAGTCCCACTTCTACAACCCAAGTAAAAAGAAGAAAATAAATTTAAAAACTTAGAATCTCAAAGTCCACACAGAATGTATCTCCCTGAATGCTCTGCCTTCTCCACTGTCTTTCCCGTCATAAATACCTTTCTTTTGCTGTTCTCAAGTTATAATTGCCTTTCTTCCACTGACTCTGCTATCAGGGATATTTTCTCTGTGAAGTCTTCTGTGAGGACTCTTAGCTAGAAATGCCATGGTACCTTTGATGGATGGACGGTGTTTTCTTACAGAGCTTAGTGATTTCTTGTCAGAGCTAAATGTGTATTTCTCAGGTGGTGGTTTGCTGTCCTACCAATTGTCTAAAACCCCCTCCTTGTATACCTTGGATGACATATCAATTTTCTTACAATAGCATTGGTCCAAGGTTGTCAAAACCATCAGACTTAAGTTCAATTGGCTTTCAATCATTAAGTGCTTGTTTTAATTTAGTTGGCTGATTCTAGCTATTTGCCAAAACATCAAAACAAGCCTAAGATTTCCACTCACACTGCCAATTGACACATGTTTCAATTTCAGAACTGGCTGTACCTCTTCAGCAGCTTGAAGACATAATTTTGTTTAAATCTCTAAGCTTAGAAAAGCACATCACCTGTTAAAGTAACTGAGCACTCTTCACCCTTATCATTGTTTTTACAAGCAAATTCTAGCTTCCCGCCTTCCAATTCCTCTGCACAATTTCCTAACAATACGAATGCATGTAAATGGTGAAAATAGGCCTCTCATGACTGACTAGTAAGATTCTTATCTCCCCATTCATCACTTGGGTTGGCAAATTGAACCTTTTGGTCTCAACATTAGGAGTGTCATTCCTGCTGATCTCGTCCAATTTTCCCAACTTTTTCACCAATGCCCACGTGGTCTACAGGCTGGGAAGATTCCACCCAATTACCTAATTTATTTTAATATTGCCTGACCTAAGGCTCACCAACCAAGACAACAAACTAAATTTCACTGTCAGTTCACCTAGGAAAGAAATTATCTTTCCTCTTTCAGTCAAAATCTCTGGAGAGTTCACCTCCCATCCTTTAAAATCTTTAATAGCCTATTAAAACCATTCAAACTTTAGAAGACCTGCTGTTCTTCACTTTCTGTTTCCTTGACCATATTGTTTTAGTTCAGATCATACCTAATCCATCAACATTCAATGGGATTGCCATCACTAAATTCATCACTATCAACATCCTAGGATTATGTATGGACCAACCATTTAAAAGGCTAAAAGAACAGGTCAGAGGCTAGGAATCCTGCAGCAAGTATCTCACCTTCTTTCTTTAAAGCCTGTCACCATCTACAATGCACAATTCAGGAGAGTGATGGAATACTTTCCACTTGTGGAGCTCAAGCAACGCTCTTGACAATGTTTGGATAAAGCAGCCTGCTTGATTGACCCCACATTCACAAGCATAACTCCGTCTACTATCACTGCTTGGTAGCAGCAGTGGGTACCATCTACAAGATACATTGAGGTAATTCATCAAGTCTCCTTAAACAACACCTTCCAAACCCATTTCTACTTCTATCTCGAAGTACAAGGGCAGCAGATACATGGGAACACCACCACTTGCAAGTTCACTTCCAAGCCACTCACCATCCTGACTTGGAAATATTTTGCTATTTCTTCAGTGTCGCTGGGTCAAAATCCTGGAGGTCCATCCTAACAGCATTATGGGTGTACCTTCACCAAATGGACTGTAATGGTTCAAGTGGGCAGCTCACCGCAACCTTCTCAATGTTACTGAGATTCAGCAATAGTTTCTGTCCTGGCCAGTGATACCCACATCCCATGAATGAATAAAAACATGTTGCTGTCCAAACTAAACATTGTTTAAGGAACATGACTAGGCAAAGTAACCATACTTGCAAGAAATTTGACTGCTTCCTACCAAAGGGATATTTGCAAGGCCACAACTTTAATTGACCGATTGAAGTTGAAAGTAATAAAGTGCCCTTTAATTCAAGTTAAATCAAATGAGAGTCATTAAGTAAACTAATTCAAGCAACAGTAACTATTCATCACTATGATTAATACAGCAGTGTCCTATCTGTGAGCCAGGGCGAAAGAAAGAGATATTCAGCATCTAGCCAAAATTATTTATCTAAGACTCGATGGAACAAAATGATTGCACATCTCCCTACTCTTAAACAAGCTCATTATCCCAAAACTCTGCAACTTCCCACTTCACTGAGTCTATCTACTTTTTAACCATTCTTACAGGCTTTACAGACCAACTTTCTATCACTAAGCTATTACTTCCTGACATACCTTGTTTCCTTTCCACTATTCTGAAACTTGAATGCTCCCCGCACTCTGAGCCACAGCGGGGGCAGGGGATTGGACTCTTCACTAATCCCGCGGGCAGAATTGAAGCATGTGTTCCTTCTGCTCTCTTGTTTCTTTTTTGTTTCCCCACAATTACAATTGAAATTAACGTTCCAGCGGCATGCATGGAAACTTGTGATTCTGCAGTAGCATACGCTTTTCAATGGTGAAACCTACCAGAAGCTGACAATGTTGAGGCTACAGGTGTCTCCTAATCAAATAGGGAGGCTCTGCATTGCAGCTAAAACTTTCCCAACAAACACCATTGCCAAGAGCACAAAAGTGGCACGTGTTTTTTTCAAAATTTACGTTTCACAAATTAATTACATTGGTTTTACTTTATTCATATGTACATCATCATACTGTTTAAGACTAACGTGCTTAGAGAGCTTAAGGTACTGGAAGACCTCATAATTGGCACACATCAGTGATTACAGAAGATTTAGAACATTTCCTTTATTGTGGAAGGAGGATTGTTGAGTTTTTTGATAATGTTAGTGCCCAGAGTTATAAACACCACTGTGGGACATAATGACCCTGCTTTTTAGGCTCCTCATTTTGTTAACTTGACTGACAGTGCCTACCACCCCATCCCATCCCCATCACACTCAGAATGCCAGGCTGTTCCCATTTCAACCTCGATCCCTGTGACCTCATCCTCTGTCCTCCTTTGGATCCAACATCTTCCCCTCCATGCTTTCGACCTCACCATCTGTCTTCTCTTGTATCTCTCTTCAACTCCTCCAACCTAATCCTGCATACCCTCCTCGCCACTGACTCACCCTTTTGGATCCCAAGCTTCCAGGCAAGCTGCAATTCTCCTGCTCCCCTCCCGTGCTATAGAGTTCAACAAGGAAACCCTCTGACCTCGGACAGAATGCACTAAGCCAACTGTTTCATCTCAGATTTAAAAATAATATGAAACACGTGTTGTGACATTCTCATATTCTGTGACTTTATCCTGAAGGTAGGACATGATTAAACAACATTTTATGCTACTTGTTAATCAATATGGCATACAAATGTATTGCAAGCAATAACCTGGTACAGGGTGACGTAACACCTAACACACCACAATCAATTTGTTTGACTTAATCTTTGCATCTCAACCTGCCATCAGAAAATCAAAATGTTGTATTCAGTTTAGTTCAGTGACCCCATATGCTACATTTCAAGCTGTTGCAGATTCCATAAAATCTACACACATGGTCTTTCGTCCGGACATTGCCTTCCAAAAATTATTACATTTTCCATTTCCCAGTAGGAAAGAGAAAAAGGTCCTTCTTGTCATTATCCCTGCCCTTGCTGCTCATTGGCTTCTGGTCCCTAGATACATCAAATTTAAATTTCTCACTTTTGTGTTTAAATTTCTCCAAATGCCTCACCTCTTCCTAAATCTGTAATCTCCTCTATTGTATGTGTTGCAGTATCAAAGACTACCAGCTGAGGTTTGGGGTATAATGTTTCCACCAATCCTCCTTTCTACACTGGGAATAAGGGCCGACTTGGTTAACAGTGGTAGAAGGTGTACCACTAATGACGTTTAATGAGAAGCAGCACAATAACAATTAAAGGCCTTTTACATTGGGTAGTTAGACATAATTACTAACATTATCAGAAGACAATGATAGTACAGTTGTCTCCATTGGGGTCTTGAGCTAGAATTCTCCTTCCTCCACCCAAATTTGTATGACATCATCAGATTGGACAGAGCTTAATACGGTGTCCAATATTAACCCTGTGAGAGCCATTAACTTGTATAACATCCTCCTGCCTTAGAATTCTGCCAAGCCCTCTATTCTTCTCACTGACTTTAGTTTCTATTATTCTTCTTTTCATACTGATTTTATTCTACTAAATTGTATCTCTAAATATAGTGTTACAGAATAGGTTCAAGGTAAAGTTGCCAAGGTCCTAGGGCTGCTTCTATTTTATAGGGAATTGGTTAGCTCCAGTGGCTGAACGGCTGGTTTGTGATGCAGAGTGTTGCCAACAGCATAGGCTCAATTCCTATCAACCTTCAGAACCTCTCCCCTCACTTGACATGTGGTGACCCTCAGGTTAAACAACCACCAGTCATCTCTAATGAGAGGGCAGTCCCATGCTCCAGCTGGACTAGAGCAACTTTACCTTTATTACAGAGTACAATCTGCCTTCAATATATCGGTATATAGTTCACTCATCAGAAGGTTTGGGTTCAAATCCCACCTGAACTGGAGGTATATTATTGCATGTCCAAGCAAATTCATCAAAACAATTAAAGTACGTTCTTCTTATCAGAAGTCCCCATTCCTCACTACCTTAATTCAAGATCCAAGACAAATAAGAACCTAGGAAAGCATGAAATAAAAACCAGGCTAATGATGCAGTCCATGCTGCCATGAGCTCCACCCTCAGTACTACAACTCTGAAGAAAATTGAACATAAGTACTCTCTGATATGAAAAATGATTCAGTGAACTCTCAAGGTAGAAAGTGAATCCTCAAACCTGGTGGCTATGTGTAAGCAGTCTCCCCTATTACTAACAAAACTCCTTCCTCACCTAGATGTTGGGGACTAACTTATTGACTGGTCCCTATGTTGTAGTTTCCTTGGTGACAGGCTGCTAAACAGCCAGAGGTCACTGTTCCCAAATTAGGTGGATGAATTCTTTAAAATATAATTCAGGACTCTAAATTATTTATAAAACTAAACCACCATTTCAGAAGAGGTCTTCAGAGTTTTGAGTCATGAATGCTCCATCTTGTATCAGATGGTTTCCAGTCTGAAAGTATCTCACAGTTAAATCTGACATTATTTTTGTTGGACTAGGAAGAGAAAGAGTATGCCATAAGACTCCATAAAGCCAGGTGAAACCACTGGCATTGCAGGTCTTTGCACTCTCAGGTAAAACCCACCCTTCTCCTCTCTTGTGGCAGCCAAGACCTGTTGGGCTGCCTGCGTGCTCAATGGGTGAGATTTTGTCAAGATTATGGGGAATTCACCATCAGGGAGTACTTTCCAGGTCAAGAACACATAAATGGGTGTGGCTGGACATCAGTCACAGAGATGGCTGACTCCTTCCCAGGAGTCCATCTGTTCAAGGATGGTAGATAGACCAGTGAACTGGCAGGCCCAATTGAACGACCTATAGTGATATACAACAGGCAGTCCCACTGAAAGTTGACACTGTTGATGTTTCACACTGTAGATATTGAAGCAGTCCATGTCAAAATGCAGCTAGACCTGAACAATATTCAGGCTTGGGCTGAAATGTGGCAGTAACATTTATATCACACAAATACGAGGCAATGACTGTCTTCAACATGACAGAATCTAACAATTGTATCTTGACATTCAATGGCACTGCTAACACTGAATACCCAATGAACAAAATCTTGGAGGCAGCAGTCCCTCTAAGTTTTTTTTTAACTGGCTGTGTTGGCCTTAAAGGACCATGCATGAAAGCAACGTCCAAAACTGGAAGTCAATGTTGCAGTTGGTGTGCTAACCTTGGAACCTTGAAGCGGCTGCACATATGCACAGCCATGCAGCTTAGTGGGAACAGACTAGGGTTTACCATTGATTAGAAACTGAACTGGACTAGGTATATCAATACTGTGGTGAAAAGAGCATGTCAGAGGCTACTAATCTGGCAGCAAGTAACTCATCTCCTGATTCATTCAAATCCCGTCCACCACTTACAGGGCACAAGTCAGGAGTGTGATGGTATATGCCCCACCTGCCTGGATGGGTGCTGCCCTAACAACACTCAAGAAGCTTGACACCATCGAAGACAAGCAGCCCACTTGATTGGCATCTCATCCACAAACATTCACTTGCTCCACCACTGAAAATCAGTTGCAGCAGTTTATACCATCTACAAGATAGACTGCAGAGAAAGCTCCTTAGGCAGCACATTGAAGAAGGGCAGCAGACACACGAGAACACTACCATCAGCAAGTTTCCTCTGAGCCATTCATCAGATTTGAAAATATATCACTGGTCCTTTGTTGTCACTGGGCCAAAATCCAGAAATTCCCTCCCTAATGGCAATGTGGGTATACCTACAGGACATGAACTGCAGCAGTTCAAGGAAGGAGCTCAGCACCACCATCTCAGGGCAACTAGGGACAGTCATTAAATGCTTGCCCCCTCAGTGATTTACATATTCTCATTCATGAATTTTTTAAAAAATGAAGAGTTATAAAAATGTAAATAATGTTTGGTTAGCTTCCAAACGATCAGTGTGCAGATAATACCCCTCCACAGGGAGCCTACAGCCACAACAGTAACCATCTTGCACCCATTGATCTGGGAGTCTTAGATTGACTTCCTTTAAAGGAGGCTAGGGTGCCCCTTTATCTGCCCACACAGAGCTGCTCCCTGGAGACCACCTCCTGGCAACACCTAAGCTTTGACTTCACCAGGGGCAGGGTGGAGGGGTGGGGTGGGGGAGGCCCCCTCATTCTGCCACTGGCAATATCCTAGGTGTCGCTAATTCAAACTGGGGACTTAATTGTATCTGATGAGTTACCCTCTGCTATCAGCTGAGTCAGACCCTGTGTCCAGCAAAATCAGCTGGAAGTAGGGTCACCGTCAGGAATCGCCTTAACTTGAGAATCTGTACTTTTGCTCCTAGTCATGCTTCCAAGCCCATCTCCGCGGGAACCAGGAAAACCCAGTGCAATTTCCACCCACAGCTA
Source organism: Ginglymostoma cirratum (assembly GCA_024137785.1). Lineage (NCBI taxonomy): Eukaryota > Metazoa > Chordata > Chondrichthyes > Orectolobiformes > Ginglymostomatidae > Ginglymostoma > Ginglymostoma cirratum. The sequence goes on along the minus strand of JAHRHZ010000058.1, from coordinate 14,941,137 downwards.
ACTGCCTCACTGCTCAGGAGGCCTGATTCTCAAGGTGGATAGAGTATTCTATTCGAACTGCTGGGCAGTCAGCCAGTACGTTGGGGTCAATCAGCTCTCCAACAGTTCACATCTACATTTCAATCGTAGCCCCATTTCCTGGAGTCTTTGATCTATTCCTATAACTGCTTAAACATCCTCCAGCAATTTTTTAAACTCAATAATCACTGCAGCATCAGCTGAATTTCCTAGAAGTCCCTCTAGACAACCTGACGCCTCTTGAGTTTGTAGCAAGTGATAAGTAATAAAACCAGACAACTCAGCAGAATTGTACCAGAGACTTATTATAAAGTTATTCCATTAAGGGACTTTTCCTTCTTGTTTGAATTGTGGTGTTTGCCTGAAATAAATCAGCAATCCCACTCCTTAATAATTTAACTGAGGTAAAGCTGGTGACATGGCAAATGCTTCAAAAATCACAGAGGATCTATTAAAGTTATTAACAGCAAAACTGTGCCTGCACATGACATCTATAAATTCCATTCATGCCAAGACAGCTGGTGATTTGGGTACTGAAATGGAAACTCCTTTATCACTTTGCACATCTGACCTGTACGCACACCTGCACCTGAGAACAATAGACCTTCGTATGCTCTGTCTGTTAACGTAGCAATGACTCTGTATCAGATATTAGAGACCATTTTCATTACATGTTGTTGCTATTGGAGAGCCAGAAAACAGTAATGTTATTCACAAACTTGATCTCCAGCAACACTGAACAAACAAAACCACAGAGATTTCTGTAATTATACATGGCAAAACATTCCATGGTATAAGGATTTTTTTTAAGAAAAGCAACCAAAATAACTACTACATTTAGGAAGATTCAAGTCAGTTAAAAATATACTAACATAGCTATCACAAACAAGTGCTATATATGTTTGGTGGAAATTTCCATATTAATTAGTCTCCTTTAGGAAGGTCATTGCATTTGCCTCAATGCTTTTTTTTGTGATTTGACACATATTAAGGTTTTATGCCTTCTGATGCAGAAAGCATTTCCTCCAAGACTGAATGATGGGTTGATTACATTTTTGTGTAAGTATAAATAATTTGAATTGAAAGTGCCCAGAGTTGTTATCTTCAGAGCACAAATCTTAAATCTTGATGGCTCAGGTAATGTATATGTATATTTTTTGCCCAGTTTGGTGCTAATTCATGCACAGACTGCAAGGTTCCCAAGCAAGGCCATTTCTATCATCTCGGACACCGCTACCAATTAAAAAGAAGATGAGGTGACTCCTCTTGTTGACTTGTGCAGGAATATGATTTCACTTGTACTGGCTGTACACCAGTGCTTGATTCCCAGGGCTCAGTTCTTTATAAATCACATAAGACATTTAACCATATTACCATCAGCAACAAGGCCAATACTCACCCAATGTCCATCTATACATTTTCATGGGAGTCATTGAATAGTGATCAAAACTTCAGACTCTGGCTGATTTTTCTCTTAACCCAAGGTACAGTGTCCAGTGGTAGATTGACGTTTAACAATATTACTATGGTCATAATTTCTCTGACCTTTCACCTCTTGTTGTTTTTAAGCTCCATGTATGCTATCATAATATGTATCACTCTCATTTCCTACATTCTTCATGTGTTGGAAAAAACCTCAAAATTGGCACCATCTGCCCACTGCTTCTTGAGGGAAGGAGAGAAAATTAACAAAGTAAAGGGAAAATTATTTGAAGAAATTTTTGGTCTGTGCAGGTGTGGGTCAACATGTGTATACAGTGGACTGGAACTATAACATCAAGAAATGTGTGTGGCTCTGTGATTTCACAGACCTGGAACATAACGTGAAATAATTTGATGTTCAGCACATGTGCCAGATCCAATGGAGTTCGCAGCTCACTTCAGCAATTGAAGAAGCTTTCTTCCATCTGGAAAATATGTGGTGAGTTTAGCAATGTTCACCAGCTACTGAGAGGTCTTCCGTTTGAATGCATTTACCAGCAATATGAGAGCATGGCACTGGCTCGGTCTCTGTCTAACCATTTCTCTCTAAATAAAAAGTTTGCTTCTGCAAAATACTATTTCCAGGAGCTATATTCTGTCCATGTTATCACAAATGTAAGTTTGTGAGTGACAAATGCAGTGAATTGAACGGAGTCAAAATGTTCTGGAATTTTGTGGAATTTCTCCTGCTCTACCAGTATAGCCCCCCACCCCTACTCTCACTAGATTAATTTTTAAGTCACAAACTTAATATTTGGTGCATTGTTTTAGCTAGTGACACTTTTTATAAATTATTGGTTCAGTTTCCATTTCTTAAAAAAGATCACAAGCTTTGTAATGGATCTGATTTTCAGTGCAAGTTTCTGAAAAGAAGCAGGGCCAATGTCCACATGTATTAGGATAGTGCTGTGACTGCCAACTTATCAAGTTGACTGGTAAGATTCTTACCATCCCAACAAACTCAGAAGATAAATGCTATTAATCATGTGCTATCAATCTCTGCAGCCACAATGGTAGGTGCCCAAAATGAGCTTGTAAATGCCAAAGTTATGTGTTTACTTTAAAAGTATTATTGAACTGAGATCATGAAAGATGTTTATATAAACCTAACACCCTTCTAACAATCGACACACTGCCTTACACATATTTCTTTCCCACCTTAAGCAGACTTTTGAAATCCACAGATTTTTAAAATCCTATCCCTGTTGCCTGTACTTCAACCCTTACCTTGCCTTATATTTGACTATTTCAGTCCGGGTGACACCCTGTACTACCTGGATCTAATATCTCACCTGTGATTCTAAAAGATATTTATAATTATTAATGGAAATGAACGCAGTTTCCAGGGCTGCTGTTGCTTGAACAGTATCCAAATTTCTCTGTTCAGCCAAACAGAACAGAACAATAGAAAACAGAACTTCTTTGTCTGAAAGTGGCTCACAACCACAACAGTTCCAAAACGATAATTTGTGGAAAAAAGGCAAATTCTGTCAAAACCCTACGGGATTGTAAGTCCTTTTAAAATCAACTTCTTCGTCTCTAAACGCCTTCATTGCAAAACATTTTCTGGATATAAACACCTAATGATTCCTGTCTAACAAAAATGGACTTATGCATCTTGAATTTCATTTAGCTTGTGTATTACTTGGCATTTAAGTTTAAGTCTCAGTTGGTCAGCCTGGTAAAATATTCTAAAAAGACCATAAAGTATAATAGCAAAGAGGACTACTGGTTCTCCTCAGCTGTTGTATTAATGATGGTTTTAAAACATGATTTTCCTTTTCTTTATTTTTCCGATTTTCTCCTTCCCCTCATTCATTAGAATGGCTTCACAATTTGGGAAGTCTTAAATTTTCTGCATTTAGCTAGCTAACCAAGGAAACAACGTGGTTAGTCAAGGATACGTTTTAAAATTGTTTCTATGCAGCCACGTCAATCCTGGCTCTGGCCTATTTTGTCCCCTCTCTCTCCCCACTAATAACACTCATTGTACGGCACTACTCTGAAAGCTTTCTGTAAACCCCACAAAAGCTGCTATCTCCCACTCTCACAGCCACCTGTCTTTAACCATTATTTTTGGCTACATCTCCTCACTTAGCCTTGTTCAAAAGGATTACTCACACCTATCATTTTTTGCATTATTTCCTTAACTGCTAATATCAGGATTTTAAAAAAACCTTTGATATGGTGAAAGTTGACACAGCTGTCTAAGATACAAAGTCACTAGCTTGCCATTTGATATCAGAATGGACAACAAATAAACTTTCCAAAAACTGTTCCAGCCAAATAAAACAATTCAATTCAGAACCCACACACATTTGAAATAATAGGACAGCTCATGAGGAATAAACATAAAGTTTCTTGAACTTGTTTTATTCTTTTGCTTTATTCTTTTCCCACTTCTACCCACCTAAATTAGATTTTGTTGCCCCAGAGAATTGGTTTATTGCATTTACTGCCAATTACTTTGAAGCAATTTAACCACTAACTTGTTGCCAAGGGCTAAAATCTCAAGCATAAACTTGCTGGAGGGCCACCTTGGGAATGCACTATGGAGTAATGGCACATTGTATCTGTCCCTGTGATTCTCCCACACAGTGAGCTCCTGATTTCAATCATGCCATCTCCAGCATTGCCAAGTGCTAGCTGGTCTCATCCCAAAGGGAAGAGGAAAAACTTAAGATTAATAGTTCTCGTTCGATGAAGTCCTTTTACTTGACACCTTTTACTGAAGAACATGAAGTGAAGGAGAGCCACACCAAAACTTAATTACTTCAACATTATAAAGGCTGTCAATGAAAATTCAAAGCTTTAAAAAGTAATCAATCAGAGCTCAAAAGTGTAATAATAACCCTGAACTAAAACATGATTTAATAACATAATGTATTTTGCTATTGTGCGTGTTACTATAACCACTATTCAAGTTGTAACAGAAAATGAAATTAACTTATTCACAGAATACCTGGTCGATTTTCCAAGGAATGGCAATCTCTTACAGACTGCCACTCTGGCCCTTCCTAATGAAAGAATGGAGCTCTGCATTTCTGAGAGGAGATTCAGGGTTAGCTCAGAAATGCAAAGCTGTAGTTACATTCTGAGAGTTCTTTCTTGCACAGAACTAACTGTTAGAGGAAGGCAAATCACACACCCCCTCCGTATTCTGAAATTTAAAGTTCTGGACAGCCACTATGCCAACTGCTATCAAGCCATAAATACATAAGGAAAGTGTGATGTTAGGGTGATGGGGAGAGTAGAATGCCATTTGGGTAGAGTGGAACAGGGTGCCAGGTGGGCAGGGTGCCAGGTGGGAAGAATGGCTAGTGGATAGAGTGCCAGTGTGCAAGGTGACATGGTAAGTGATATCATGTTTAAGATAGGAGGGTAGGTCTGGGTGGGAGAAATTATTTCAGGTCCAGCAGCAAGGGGATTCAGCTCAGACCCAGGGGGGAAGGGGGTGTTGGTTCATTGTGGAGGGTGTTGGATCAGATCTAGAATAAAAGTGGTCTGGCGAAGATGTGGTTTGGGTGTCTGATGTAACTTTGGCGCCAGTTGAATAGTTACTCAGGTGTTAGGCTATGTGTTTAACTGGCTAACTTTTCCTGAATAATCGTTTTAATTTCTTTCATCAGAACATTCCAAAGACTCAAATTTAAATGGATATTTTCAGAGGGATCCAGATGAAACGGCATTGCCCAGCATAAAAATCTACTGCCTTCGGAGTGTGCAGCGATGGAGATTCCACTGATTCCACAGGCACATCTCCTGTCTATTAGAGAAAGAAAGAATTGAAGTAATTACATTGGGATCTCCACAGGCAAGGTTCATGTTTCCTCAACCTCATAAATATTGCAGTAACCCATATTCACACCTGTCAAGTTAAGGAGATAGACGTAAGTGTGGATCTCAAGTATCAGTAAGACAGTTTATAGCAATATCACACGTATCCTAAAGAAAATTGATTTTAGTGTATTCTATTTTTGTTCATATTCTGGTGAGAAAGAATTTCATCATTTTTTTTTCCATTAGGGGCAGCACAATAGCTCAGTGGTTAGCACTGCTGCCTCACAGCACCAGGGACCCGGGTTGAAATCCAGCCTCGGGCGACTGTCTGAGTGGAGTTTGCACATTCTCCCTGGGTCTGCGTGGATTTCCTCCAGGTGCTTCGATTTCTTCCCAAAGTCCAAAGATGCGCAAGTTAGGTGGATTGGCCACGCTATGTTGCCCACAGTGTTCAGTGATACATAAGTTAGGTGCAGGAAAACTTGACGTTTCGGGCTCCTATGATGCTGTGTTCATTCAGCCCCATGCTTGTTATCTCGGATTCTCCAGCATCTGCAGTACCTTTTATCTCTCATAAGTTAGGTGCGTTAGCCATGGAAGTGTAGGATTACAGGGAAAGGGTAAGGGGATGGATCTGGGTAGGGATGCCCTTCGAACTGACAGTGTGGACCTTTTGGGCCAAATGGCCCGTTTCCACACTGTAGGGACTCTTTGGAAGATGCTAGCCCGCCAATCCTGACATCACCTAACCGATTTCAAGTGGGAGGCAATTCTGGAAAACTGAATTAGGATCTAAGAACTAGAATAGCCCACTTTACACTTAGATCTTTGTGGGGGTTTCTCTCCCACTCTACATTCCCAAATGTGATCTGCAGTAAAAGTTAAGGCATTGTCTTTGGATGAGCAATGGCGGGACGGGGGAGAAAAACAAAAATAAATTCTATTAATACATGTTTTGCACTAAACTAGTCAGTCAACAGTATGGTGAATTTCCAATCTGTGTTGTATAAGACAGAGGACTGCTGATGTCTTTTTGGTGTTTGGGCCAGCTAGGGTCAGTCTCCTCAGAAAGAGACTGACAGAAACTGTACGCAGTAAGTATGCCTCATGTGAACTAAACCAGCGACAGCACCTGGACAGATGCCCACAACACACAGGCCTGCCTGCCAGGTCACAGAAAGTATAGCTGTGTGGAAGGATCACTGGACCTGAAATATTAACTCCGACTTCTCTCCACAGATGCTGCCAGACCTGCTCAGCTTTTCCAGCAATTTCTGTTTTTGTTTCACACAAAGCATTGACTGAGAGGAGTAAACAAATGCTAAACAGGAGTGAGAGAAACAAAGTAATTAAGCAAAAACATGAACTCAAGGGGTAATTGTAACATACTTCTGATGTCTAGTGATATACAGCAGGTTAAATTAGCAGCAAAACAAACATTCCGGGATTTTCCTAGCAGAAGTTTGGTAGCTGCAAAGAGAGGGCACGTCTTTTAGTTTCCTCTCTGATCCTTCCACACCTCTGAACCATTTTTCTTGGATACGGGTTATTACAGATGTTAGATGGGCCCAAGTAGGATTCCCACTAGCAAATGGCCAGACCCTGCTATAAAGCAGTAAAATCCTGCTGTAGCACAAGAAAACCCAGCTGGATTTTTAGAGATCTAGAAATCACTTACAGCCAAGGCCACAAATTTTAAGTAATTTGTATTAAATGAAGGAAGAGAAGATCTCTTCTTCCTTTAAAAGACAGAATTTTCAAAAACTTCATCCTTGGAATGTGGGTATCAATGGCAAGGTCAGCAATTATCGGCTTTCCCTCATTGATCTAACTGAGTAGTCAATTATTAGAAAGATGGTTGAAGGTATCCAAACAGCCTGACACTAACTGCAGCTTTCTAATGTGAGCATTTTTTTAAAAAAAGAACTTTGCTGTATGCTATTTAAAAAATTACATTTTTACTGTAGCTTTAAAATTCAAGCAATATTTAGTTCAAAGGTGTTTACAAAACTGGTGGAACCCTTTGAATTGTGCATTGTGGGCTTGCTACATTTTCTTTGGGAGCTTTGTGGCTGCCTTTTGAGTCAACTGCTGGTAAATCTATTTTAATTCTAAGCATTCATATTGACTTAAACTAGACATTAATAAGAGAGTTTAACTTTTATCAGCAGGCTAATATTGAACTGTAGAGACCAAAGGAAGTCCATTCTGAGTTAGCTCATTCTCCTGGGAAGGATGCAGCAATAAATTTTTAATGACCATGGATTACAGAGGGGAAAATCATTTTGGTTCTCATCATCTGTTAGACAGTGGGTTGAAATTCAATAGCCACCGCTAACAGTGCAAAGAATAGGTTGTGCAATTAACCCCAATCGACTGGTTGCAACTTGAATACCACTCCATTGCCATGTTTTCAAGAATTTCAGCATCCAGCCAGTGCAGCCTGTGATTCTGATAGACTGGCCATATCAGAAAAGGGTCAATGTTATGAATCTCTAGTGATCCTGCATCCCTTGAGTGGTGGTACATCTAGAATAGATATTGTCAATTTTGCAAGAAGTGAATCTGACCCGGTAAACATTGAAGAATGGCACAACTGGTGGATAAAATTCAGAAAGACACAGGCCATGATTTCTGCTGAGCTCTAAGAACTCTGTACCTTAGCTAAGATGATGCCACAGCCCGAATCCAGAGGTCCTCATCTCGAACATTGCACCCACCATTTTCACTGGGTGGAGGTGGAAGGTATTTCACACATTAGCATTTCATTGAGGCAGAAAGCAGCTGCCTTGACCCAGGAACAATTTTATCACCCATATTTTAAAAAATTGGGCTTTAGGCATATTTGAGGATAAAGTGTAAACTTAGTATCATTCTTTGGAGAGCTCAGCTATCTATTTGGAGAACTTACATATCTATTTGGAGAAGCTCTGTATGTGAATGCATGCAGCATTCATAATAAAATGAATGAATTGTTAGCCAATGAAGAAATAAAACTGTAGTGTAAAGTGTGTGATGCAGATAAATTCATGTAACTTATTTTAGTGTTTGGATTTTGAACATGTAACATGTGTGTTTTGGTCGTTGTATGTGAAGGGGTTTAATAACTCTCGTCTTTCTTTTCAGGGCCATGATTTTAAACAAATATATGTCAGAAAGTAGCTGATTGAAGCCATACTAGAGTAATAATGTGAGTTTGTTTATATTGTGAGATTTTTCCAATCAGACACAGCAAGTTTTGCTCATGGCAAAACAAAACATGAATTAGAAAGTTTTTAAGCAGTTAAAGAAGACCTAGATGGGGTTAGGTGTACTGATTGTTTCTCCGAGAGAAAGAAGTTAATTCAGAACATTTAGGAAGTATGTTACTCCATCGTAAAAGCTTTGCTTTGAAAATTCCAAACCAGATGTGTTTTGTAAGAACCCTGAAGGGGTATTTGAAGCTAAGAAAGTTTGAGCACAGTTGTATTAATTATCAAGGATTAGGATACCAAGCTGTCAAGAATGGGAATTGGAAGAAATAGTTAATTCAAACCTAAAATGTAATTGAGAAGAGAATTCTCTCTGGCATTCGAGTACTGTACAGTGACGGGGGGATAGATGGCATTTTGCTTTGCCATATATTTCAAGAACTTCAAATTGTGTCATATGTATGTAACTTGGTTTGTCCTTTTTTTTAGTGTGATAATTCTTTGTTTTATAGTTAAAACTTAATTTTCAGTTTCGCATGGTTATGTTTCGCTGGAAGACTGCCACGGTATGTAAAGAAAACAAAATATAATCAAGCCAGATTTCAGACTGGAACCTGACTTTTCCGGTAGCAACATCAGATGGGATAAAGAACAGTACAGCAAGGAACAGGGCCTTCAGTCCACCAAACCTACACTGGTACATGATGCCTTTCTAAACTAAAATCCTTTGCCTCTATGCCGTCTGTATTCCTCTATTCCTTGCCCATTCATGTATCTGTCAAGATATCTCTTAAACACTGCTACTGTATCTGCTTCTACCACTTCCTCCAGCAGCACATTCCAGGCACCTCCCATCCTCTGTGTAAAAAACTTGCCTTTCATATCTCCTTTAAACTTTCCCTCATTTACCTTAACCTATGTCCTCTCATAATTGATATTTCTACCGTAGAAAAAAAAGACTCAGACTATCTACTCTATCCGTGCCTCTCAATTTTGTAAACTTGTGTCAAATCACCCCTCAGCCTCCAACATTCAAGTGAAAACAAACCAAATTTTTCCAATCTGTCCTCCTATCTAATACCCTCCAAGCCAAGCAACATTTTAGTAAATCTTTTCTGTGTCCTCCCCAAAGCCTCCACATCCTTCTGGTAGTGTGGTAACCAGAACTGTACATAATATTCCAAATATGGCCTTACTAAAGTTCTATACAGGCAGAACATGATTTGCCAATTTTTATCCTCCGTGCCCTGACCAATGAAGGCAAGCATGCCATATGCCTTCTTGACCACCTTATCCACTTTCATTGTGACTTTAAGGGAACTGTGGACCTGTACACCTAAATCCCTCTGTATGTTAATGCTTCTAGGGTTTTTGCCATTTATTCTATACTTCCTTCCTGCGTTAGACTTTCCAAAATGCAACACCTCACCTCACATTTTTCTGGATTAAGTTCCATCTGCCATTTCTCCACCCAAGTCTCCAGCCTATCTAATATCCTGCTGTATCCCGTGGCAATCGTCCTCACTATCCTCAGCACTCCCAATCTTTATGTCATTTGCAAACTTACTAATATATCACAAATAATTGGGGTCCCAGCACAGATCCCTGCCAGACTCAACTGGTCACAAATCTGTAGTCAAAAAGACACCCTTCCACCATTGCTGTATCTTCTATGACCAAGCCAATTCTGTATCCATCCTACCAGCTCACTGAGGACCCCATGTAACTTCACCTTCCAAATCAGCCTGCCATGATGGACCTTGTCAACGACCCTCTTAAAGTCCATGTAGACAAGATCCACCACCTTGCTCTCATCAATTATCTTTGTCACTTCCTTCTAAAACTCAATCAAGTTTGGAAGGCATGGCCTAACCTGCACAAAGCCATGCTGCCTATTGCCACTAAGTCTATATTTTTCCAAATGTGACTAAATTCTGCCCCTAAGAACCATTTGCAATAATTTCCCTAACATTGACATAGGCTCACTGGCCTGTAATTTACTAGATTATCCTTGTTGCACTTCTTAAACAAAGAAATGGCATTGGCTATTCTCTGGTCCTCTGGAGTCTCTCTTGTGACTAAAGGAGACACAAAGATTTCATACAAGGCTCCAAGGCTTGCTCACCACCCTTAGTATTTTAGAGTAGATGTCAAGTTCTGGGGCATTGTCTACCTTAATGCTTTTCAAAAACATCCGAAGTCCTTTTTTACATCAACATACCCTAAAATATCAACATAAGCCTCACTACACTCACCAACCACCACATCCTTCTCCTTGTGAATACTGATGCAAAGTATTCATTAAGGACTTTGCCCTAGCTCCACACATAAATTCCCTCCTTTGTCCTCAAATGGACCTAACCTTTCCCAAACTACCCTCTTGCTCAAACCCCTTGGGATTTTCCTTAACCCTGTTTGCCAAGAACATGTTGTGCCCCCTTTTTGCCCACTTAACTCCTTGTTTAAGTTCTTAAGCACACACCCATCCACATTAATTAAGATGGTGGAACTGGGGAACTAAGCATACTGGTCAAGGACGAATGGAATCCCAGGATGGAAAATGACTTGAGGAAGTTTTTTTGGAGAAGTAGTGACTTTTTTTTCTACCTACAGAGTTCTTTGGATTAAAAATGTATGAATTGACATTTAAGAAGTCAGCTCACCATTTTTAAAATAAACAGCCTCTCACCATGCATGGAAAAAATGCATGGGGAGGGGTTGCATTTGAAAGTATGGATTTTTAAAAATATTCCATGAGGTAACCTAGAAAGAACCCTTGCATTATTTTGGATATCTGGGCTATGAAACCAAAACTTTTCAAAAGCTTTCTCAAAACCTCCTAGCGTTTTTATGTTGAAAGTCTTTGGGATCAATCTTCTTTTATTAATTCTGCAAAGCAAGATATGGTAGAATGACTTTAACAAAGGTACTAATTGGCCCAAAAATCCTTTTCTCCACTCTTATTAAATTACTAACTTCTTCAGTTACCTCCTGTTTGTCATTTCCTGTGGCCACCTTATTGCATCACTTGACACATGTCACTGATGGTCCCACTCACTGCCTCCCTCCTGCTTCGCTCCTCAACTCTCCTGCTTGCCACCTCCCTCTCTCTTGTCACCATCTCCTCTTGCCATCAAACCTCTTGAAGATTAATTCTGTTTCTCTCTATATATACACTGCTAGACTTGTTGACTTCTTCCAGCACTCTGTTTTTAGTTTAAATTCCCAGCATACATTGATACAGTCATATAACAGGGAAACAAACCCTACAGTCCAACTTGTCCATGATGATTAGGTTTCCTAAACTGAACTAATCCCTTTTGCCTGTGTTTGGTCCATATCCCTCTAAACCTTTCCTATCCATGTACCTGTTCAAATATCTTTTGAATTGTACTTACTTCCATCATTTTTCTGGCAGCTCCTTCCATATACACACCACACTGAAAAAGTTGCTCCTCAGGTCCCTTTTAGATCTTACTCCTCTCACCTTAAACCCATGCCTACTAATTTTGGACTTCCCTACCCTGGAGAAAAGACCTTGGATTTTATCCTTATCTATGCCCCAAATAGTTTGCTTTGATTATGCTGTCCTTACCCTGTTCTAAGATTCCAGTTGTGACTGCAACAGGTAGCAAAGTATAATGACGAATCACCATTATTCCTTTTTGAGATTCAGGTTTGAAAATTTCTCCCTGAATAGTCTATTCAAGATATGGCTTCCTCCTCCTCTTCTTCCAGCACTTTATGTCATGGAGCATGCAGCATCAGGTGACGACAATGAGGGAGTGGACTCAGCAAGGCAGCTTGAGCACTCGTGGACTCTCTCTACAGGACAGGTGGCTTTGTCAGAAAGAGGCCTCATGGAGAGACTGAGAGACAGACAAAGGATTTTTTCAACCAGATGTGAGTTGCAGGCTTAATGCCATGTAAATACTCTGTGGGTATACCCACAATGCATATAGGAAAGAAATACCAGGATTTTGACCCAACAAAACTGAAGGACCAACAATTTATTTCTAAGTCAAGATGGTGAGTGGCTTGGAGGGGAACTTGCAGGTGGTGGTATTCCTACATATCTGCTGGCCTTACCCCTCTGGATGGAAGTGGATGTAGGTTTGGAAGTTGCTGTCTAGGAACTTTGGTGAATTTCTGCAGTGCATCTTATAGATGTTACTCACTGCTGCTACTGTGTGTCAGTGCTAGAGGGAGTGAATATTTGTGAATGTGGTATCAACGAATTGGGCTGCTTTGTCCTGAATGGTGTCAAGTGTTTTGAGTGTTGTTGGAGCTGCACTCATCCTGGCATGTGGAGAGTATTCCATCTCCTGACTAAAGATAACAAGGTGTAGAGCGGGATGAACACAGCAGGCCAAGCAGCATCAGAGGAGCAGGAAAGCTGACGTTTCGGGCCTAGACCCTTCTTCAGAAATCTCCATCTCCTGACTTGTGCCTTATGGGCAGGCTTGAAGATGATGTCAGGCTAGTCTGGGCATGAGCGAAAAGGCAGCACTCCCTTAGCCAGGGTTTTAAGAGGAATGTTGTTAAGGATGGTAACCTGTACAGCTTGGTTCTTAAATAGTAATACATTTATTAGTATCCACTTGTATCAACAATGAAGTGCCAGCCATGACACAATGTGCTCTCAGAAGCATTTCTTTTATGTTGCCCTCTCACCATGTGTACTCTAGAGGGCAACTCCTGGTTGGCAGTGCTCCTTGACCTGGTGCATGTCTGGGTTTTAAAAATGGTGCCAGCCCCAGGACTCCCAGGAGTTCCAAACAGCGGTGAATACGTGTACCGCTACTGAGCAGAAGATAGTGTGCACAGTCACCACAGAGATTTGGCGCATGAGACACGCTGCAGAACAAAGTACGAGAAAATTCATTAGGGCTCATGTAGAGAAACCCTCAACGAATCTCACCAAAAAGGCAAAAAAATTGGCAGGTGTTGTATAATGTTGGAAAATATGCATTTTCAACTTTGACAGGAAGAATAGGAAAGCTTATTTAAATGGAAAGAAATTACAGAACTGAGAGGTATCAAGATTTCCTGTTATATAAATCACATAAAGTTAGTTTGCAGGTATAAGAAAGGCAAATGGAATGCTGCTGGCTATTGCAAAGAGAATGGAATATAAATCTAGGGATGTTTTGTTACAGTTGTCAAGGACACTGGTGAAACCACATCTTGAGAACTGTATACAATTTTGGTCTCCTTATTTAAGAAATAATATTGTAAATATGTTTGAAGTGGTTCAGAGAAGTTTACTAGAATAACACCTAGGTTGAGTTATTTTTGGGGAAAGGCTATTCCAGCTGAGCCTGTATCTATTGAAGTTTAGAAAAATGAGGTGTGATAACATTTGTTGACAAATATATGATTCTGAGAGGAACTGAATGCTGAAAGTATGCTTCCCCTTTAACAGAGATGAGAAGTAGCTGGACATAATTTTAAAATATGAGTCTTCCGTTTAAAATGGAGATGAGGTGAAATATTTTTTCTAAGAAGGTCACGAATCTTTGGAACTCTCTTCTCCAGAGAATGGTGGAAGCAGAATATTTGAATATGTCTAAAGCAGATGTAGATAAATTCTTGACTAATAAGGGAGTTGGGTTATTGGTGGTAAGTGAAATGTGGAACTTTGGCCATAATCCGATCAGCAACTACATTGAATGGTGAAGCCTGCTCAAGTTAAATGGCCTACTCCTGCTCTTCATATGTTCTTATGTATTTCCACAAGATCACTTACTCAGCATCTTCTTTTAGGGTTGGGATGCTCAGTTTTATTCACTCTTTCAATAAATCTCGACCCCTGGGGATGGGTTTGTGACTCCTATCTGCACCACCTCCAGTGTTTGATTGTCTTCCCAGTATCCCATCAGCCAGAAGCTGACAGTACTGAGGAGTAACCTAATCACTGAACTGCTGATCACAACTTCCTCAAAATAATATTCTACTGTTTTGGCTAACTAAACTAGTGCAAGACTAACCCCTTCAGGGAGTCCCAGGCTGTTTCTGTCTGGACTCTGGACTTACACTGCTACTTTATCATCTTTGCAAGGCACAAAGCCTTGTTCTCAATCTCAAATAAAAACAGTAAAATCTCAAAATAAAATTAAGTAACTAACCATTTATTTTGTCTTGAAAAAGGCAGTGGCAATTTGCTGAAATTAAATATCTGTGGTGTTGTAGCTTGGTTTTGATTTAATTTGTACATATTGCTGCACTGGGTTCTATAAAAATGTGAATTCCACCAGACATATGTAGGGAAGTGATTTTCTGTACTGACAATCTTTACTCCATTTCTTGGATTTTGTGGTTTTAGCTTTAGAACTGACTGCCAGAGCCGTAACTGAGCCAGTGGCTGCTGCCATACTTGTTTTTTTTAGGATATTGTTAAACTTATTATATGCATGAACAAAAACCTCACTTGTTTTTGCTCCTCTTGCCAAACCAAGTGTAGTACGGCTATACAGGATGAAGTCTGTTTATTAAGTTGAAGTGTTTGCTAGTTTACAAATTTTTTATGAGCATGTTATGATTTTGGCTGAATGCAACTATCAGTTCTTCTGATGATACTTCATTAAAGAAATTGACCCAGCAGAAGGTACATCACATAAAGATTGTTTACATTATAAATTCAAAAGCATAAACTCAAATGAGTAGATCCAAGAAGCCAGGGATTTTGGGCCCATGAGCTCATTGCCATGGACAAGGTGCAAGGGTAGGAAACATTGTCAGGTAGGGTAGGATCATGGGTATTTGAAGAAAGAATATTTGAACCCAAAATATGATTGGGTGGTGGGTCTGATGACAAGGTCAGCAAAGAACACTGCAGGGGTTTGCAGTATTGTTAGCTGGACCTTACAGTAATCAGGAAAAGGCATGTCCAATTGAGCTATGGGCAAATCAACACAATGCCTAGAGGTCAAAGTTGGGAGTGAGGTCAGAAATCTTGAGATGAGGTGTGTTGGAATTTAAGTTGAGTATGAATTTTATTCCCATGTTGATTTTCCCTGATGGACAGTGAACAGGTAGCAGCTTTCTCGGGTGTTTTGTGAAAATTGAAGAGAGCAATGGTTGTAAAGGAAGAGGGAGTTCAGCTGTGCCACAAATGGTGCGACAAAAGAGGGTAGGCACAGAAATCTTAGAAGGACTAAAGGGTGCAGGATGGGCATGAAATTTGCAGAAATTACAAAAATGGAAATGAGAAAAAGGTAGAAGAGATCATGGAGAGATTGAAGTTGAGGGCTGGATTTTAAAATGGCTGGATGAAACTTCTAACTGACAGGAACACATTTCTCAGCTGATAAACAAGCAAATGACCATTCAAAATCTGGTGGAGGGAAACGGACAAAACACCTACACCACACACCAGACCCACTTCCTCCATGCATTGAGAAGCCCAATTATTGATCCTTAAGATGAAATCTATCCAAAAGTTAAACTTGTGTTTTCTGAAGAGTTATTCTTATTTTAAAAAATCTTTAGCACCCACTGATGATCCATGCTCAGCACAAAATCCTACTTAGCCTTAGCTCTTTGCTGGCTAAGTACAGTAGGTGGTCAATTTTCCTCTGTGTCAGACCAGTTAGTTGCAATAGATATCAAGCAAGAACATGAAAAAGATCTGCTGATGGTCATGGCAGGAAACATGGCAACCAAAGTAATTAAGTGGCAAATGGTTGACTGCAGAGACTGGTAGGAATAACTGGAATGAATGACATTGTGGAGGTCAATGAGGGAAATGGAGCAGAAACTGCAGTGACAGGGAATAGAAGGTTGGGGTGGGTGATAGGGAAAGAGAAAAGCTGAAGGCAATGGTGACAAAACAGCACAGTCGCAATCTTATATACAAAGAAATCCATAAACTCTTTGCAGTATACTATAACAATTTGATAGTTTCTAAAGATGTTTACTCACTGCCAGGTTGTCCACCCAGGAATAGCTGGATGGGTGGATGGGGAAACATTTTCCTCCCACTGTAATAAAGCATAAGCCAACCAGCTGCCTGATCTAAAACTATTTTTCTTTTGGATACATCTTAGAATTGCCATTTTGACTTACGTGAGCAATTTTGGCAAATACCATACAGCATGCCAGCAGAAATGATGAGAAAATTTAACCTTCTTGTCTCATAAAATCCAGATTCAATCCTTTCTCTATGATCTGGTTTTGCAGCGTAACATAAACTACAATTAACAATTAGGCTACCCTCAGTAATTTTTGCAATAGATGGAGTATATTCTACTGCCATACTGCAGTACTCACTTCAGAATGACAGGCATAAAACAAGTAGGATTTCACAGATGAAAGCAGTTACATGACAAATAAATTTACAAATAAATAGATGTCCACCAATTTATCCAGATGTAAAGAACTCTGTGATTTACATTAATGTTGTAATTAGAAATTTAAATCATCAATCCAAGAAAGGCTCTAATAACTCATTTTAATCTGTTGAAGAGAAACCAATGTCTGAATTCTAATTCTGCTTTAATATCCATGGGAAAACAGCAAAACAAAAATAGCTAAATTTACTGAATGATTACCCAATGGAAAGAATTGCAAACAGGGTTTCACTTTTTTGTAACTTTTACTTTAGCATGAATCAGAATAATAAGTTAACATGCAAATCTTGGTCAGTACAAAATGCAAATTGCACAAGGAGTAGCAGATTCAGCTAAGATTGAGCTACACATCATCCAAGCCAAATTCTAGTTCCTATCCTTCCAGGAGATAACTAATTCCCAGCAGGCAACAGGGTTCCACCCATGTAATCCTCATTATATGGCAACCTTCCTTCCCAACTCCTCTCCATCTCTTCTGTTTTTCTTTCTGTCTGCACCTGTGTGATGATTCCTTCTGGCTCTAGCTGTCCTGTCATAGCTCTCTTTTGTGTCTGGCGTCATGGTTTCCATAGCTTCCTCTTAGTACTATTTTAGGTCGAGAACCATCAGGTCACATGGGTTAGCATTTCTTATCCAAAGAAAATACAATTGATCCTTTTCAATTTATACAAAGTCTTAAAAGTTCTTTTCAAACATTTTTGAAACATCTCTAATTCCCTAAGCATGTTAACTAATGGCATATTTTCCTAGTTACTGCTTCCGAGTCAAAGGCTGTCATGATTAAAATTAAAAAAGCTAAACTTATCTTTAGCAGGCACTGAGACTGATTACGACACCTCTGCCACACAGACTAACAAAGATCAACCAACTCACCACAGATTGTAGATTGAACCGGAGGCTTGCTGGTCTATATGGTTTATTGCACACAATCAACTGATCCATTGAAACCTTTTTGGAACTCATTCCCTACTGTGCTCAGCCTTGCCCAATTACCTTGTATACTCAATTACTTCTCTGAAAAACCTCTCTAGAGTAAAAGTTATTTAAGACATTCAAATATTGAGTAATGTTTGTACTTATGGTGCAGTAAGCAGCCTCTGGCAATTTAGACAAATACTTATATGCTTCATGAATCAATGATTATATATGTATATTACTGATTGTTGATATTTGACAATATCATAGGAAAATCTGTTGTCAAATAATAAATGTCCAAAAATATCACTCCTTGTTGCTAAGGAAATGATGGTACAACTGGCATTGATGTGAAAGAATTATGTCATAACCAGCTATGATATGTCACCAAGGAAACTCCACGTCTGAGTTGTACTAAAGCCATTAGACTACGTAAAATGTTTTAGAATGTCTATGAATAAATATGAAATTACTGTTTTCTCAAATAGAAAGCTAGCTTTATAACCTAATATCATAGAATTTTGTTGACATAGAAATGTCAACAATGTTGTGTTCGGTATTTATGCAGAGATAGATGGGTGACGGGGCAGGTCAGTTGCAATTGTTTTCAGGCTTCAAGACATGGCAAACAGACTCCAATAACAACATTTTTCCCTGTCAGGTGATTTGAAAAACAAGTGAAAGATGAAATGTTAAAATATCAGATTTATACTATTGAAAGCACATGCCATAGCAAAGTTTATGGTAACATTGAGGAAGTAGTCGGAGCATTATAGTTGGCCTGGGCTATAGAGATAATATTCAGCAATTTTAACAGCTACTGATTTGTGCTTTCAAGAAACAGTTTGCAGGCAATGCCTTTGACCCAAAGCAGCTAATCAGATGAAAAACATGTTTTATTTGGGTCAAATAAGCACAGTAGGTTTTGGCACCTATTGGGAAAACATGAGGTCACCTTGGAAACCAGCATTCAGGAGGAAGGATGGTACTTCCCTTCCACCACTTGTTTCATTGGCATATTGAGATATTCAAATGCTGCTCCAACACAATGTTTATTTAAATACCTTTCAATGATACACTATTCTGAGCAACAGATGTGCTGGCCTTGAGTAGTAGAGGAGATTCTGGGATACATAGCCATATATCACTAGCATCAGGTGCTCATTAGGTTTCAGTGATCCACAACTTGGGGTGTCAAAAGGTGCTTCATAGTGTGTAAAGGAGTTAATATATTCACATAAAATTATTTTACCCACTATTTTAGCAGATGTATATACTTATTATGAAAGACTAAACTAGCTAAGACTCTTTTCCTCAGGAAACAGAAGGCTGATAGATGTTTTTCAGATAATAAGCAGTTTGATATAGTAGATGCAGGAAGAATATTTCCACTTGTGAAAGGTAAATCCACCCTTTCTGAAGTAGAATCCCGACCCGTAACGTCAACATTCCTGCTCCTCTGATGCTGCCCTGCTGTGCTCCTCCAGCTCCACACTGTGTTACCACACAAAACTGAGTTCATCCAAAACTGGTGCCAGTATTCTAACTTGTACCGAGTCCCATTTATCCATTTCCCTCTGCTCACTGACCCATTTTGGTCCTTAGTATGGTAGCACCTCAAATGAATACTCTCTTCCTTATTTTCAAATCGTCACTAGTCCCACCCCTCTCTACCCCCATAATCTTACAAGACCTAAAGAAGCCAATTCTGGCCTCTTGTCCATCACAATTTTAGTTTTTATTTCTTCACATTTACAGGATTTGGGCATTGTTGGCAGGGCGAGCATTTATTGCCTACCCTAGTTGTCCTTGTGAAAGTGATGGTGAGCTGTCTTCCTGAACCACCGCAGTCCACAATGCCATGATGGTAGCAGTTCCAGGATGTTGATCCAGTGTCACTGAGAGAATGGTGATATATTTCCAAGTCAGAATGCTGAACGGCTTGGAAGAGAACTGTTAAATGATAGTATTCCCTTGTATCTGCTACTCTTGTCCTTCTAAAGGATAGCGGTTATGGGTTTAGAAGGTACTCTCTATGGAGCCTTAGTGAATTTCTGCAGTGCACACTAATGATTTATGCCTTGAAAATGGTGGACAGGTTTTAGGGTGTCAAGAGCTGACCTACTCACTGCAGGTTTTCTAACCTGACTTTTTCCTGTAGCCACAGTATTTATATGACCATCCAGTTGAATATCTAACCAATGATAACCCAGGATTTTGATATTGGGGGATTCATTGAAGGTAAAGCCATTGAATGTCAAAGAGTGATTGTTAGATTCTCTCTTGTTAGAGACAGTCATTGCCTGGCACTTGTGTGATATGTCACTTGCCACCTGTCAGCCCAAACCTGGCTATTGTTCAGATCTTGATACATTTGGATGTGGACAGCTTCCCTATCTGAGGAGCTGCAAATCGTACAACTATCAGAAAACATTCTCATTTCTGACCTTATGATAAAGCAACTGAAGAAGATTGTGCTTAGGCCACTACCCTGAGGAACTTCTGCAGAGATGTTCTGGAACTGAAACGACTGACCTTCAACAGCCATGGCTATCCATCTGTGTGCTAGGTATCATTCCAACCAGTGCAGAGTTTTCCTCCTGATTCCCACTGACTCCAATTTTGCTAGAGCTCCTCAACGTTACACTCAGTCAAATCCTGCCTCAATGTCGAAGTCAGTCACTCTTACCTCACCTCTAGAATTCAGCTTTTTTGAAAAAAGGTTGTAATGGTGTTAGTCGCACAGTGGCCCAAATCCCAAACTAAGCGTTATGAAGCAGGTTATTGCTGAGCAAGTGCTACTTTATAGCACTCTTGATGACCCCCTCCATCACTTTACTGATGATTGAGAGTAGATCAATGGGGCGGTAATTGGTTGGGTTGAAGTTGTCCTGCTTTTTGACTGCAGGATAGAGTTGGACAATTTTCCACAGTATTGGGTAGGTTCTAGTGTTGTAGTTATAATCAAAGAGTTTGACTTGAGGCATGGCAGGGTTCTGGAGCACAAGTCTTCAGTACTATTGTCTGTTAGTTAGGCCCACAGTCTTTGCGGTATCAGGTGCCTCCAATCGTTTCTTAATATCATGTGGAGTGAGTCAAATTGGCTGAAGATTGGAATCTATGCTGGGAATCTCTGGAGGTGGTCTCCATCCTTGGGAGTTGAGCTTCCAGCTACTCTCTGAAATTCCCATACTAAACTTCTCTACCACTCTACTCTCCTGCTTTGAGAATCTCCTTAAAACCTAGCCATTAGTCTTAGCTATACGTGTATATTTTTGGGGTATGTTGAACATTTCTTGTTTCAAACTTAGTCAGGCTCTCTCCCTCATCTATTTCTCTGGCACAAAAACTATATCAAGGTCATCTCCTGCTATCAGCATGAACCGGAAAATTTCATTGACTCCAATTCCTACCCTTCACTCACATTCACTTCCATCTGACTCTTCCTTTCCTCAACTTCTTCATCTTTATTTCTGGGGATAGGCTGTCACCTACTTTTCACTACACGCTAATGGATTTCCAAGGCTACCTCAGTTACAGATCTTCACACTCTGTTTCTTGAAAGAACACTATGGTATTCTCCGAGTTTCTTTATCTCCATTGCGTCTGTTCTGATGATACCAGCACTCTGCTTTGTCCTTCTTTTTCCAGAACCAAGGCTTCTCACCCAGCATGGTTACAGGACCCTTCACTGTGTCTGATCTATTTTGTGCACCTCTTCTCTCACCTCCTCTCCCACTTTCCAGAATCACATTGGAGTTTTAACCTTGTCCTGAACTACCGTCCGATCAGTATTCATATTCAATGGATCATCTTCCACTATTTTTACCAGTTGCAGCATGATTCCATCACCATACACATCTTCCCCGATCTTCCTTTCAGCATTTCAAAGGGATCATTCCCACCACAATACCTCGATCCACTCTTCCTGACAAACAGCCTCTCCCCTCCCTTCGGCACCATTCAGTGCAAGTGCAAGAAATGTAACGTATGTCCTTTCATCTCTTTGCTTTTTACTGTTCAAGGCACTAAACCTTCCTTCCAAGTAAAACAGTGATTTACTTCTACTTCTTACAATTTAGTCTGCTGTACTCACTGTTCATAATGTGGTGTCTTCTACACGGGCAGACCAAATGCAGACTTAGTGACCACTTTTTGGAATTCCTCTGTTCAGTCCACAAGCATGCCCCAAGCTTCCTGTTGCTCATCACTTTATCTCCCAACATTGCTCTTTCTCTAACCTTATTGCTCCTGACCTGTCAGATCTGTGAAGATCAGTGCAAACTCAAGAAATAATATATTTCCTCTCAGCATTCTATAGGACACCCATAGACTCAATATTGAGTTCTACAACTTTAGATTATAACCTTTGCCTTGATATGTTTGTATGTTTTTTACTGCTGGCTTGTTTCTTTCTTTATCCCTCATCTTCACATTTCTTTCTTTACTATTTGCATGACTTTCATTTCTTTACCATATTCACTGCCACTATCTTTAGTTTTTGTATTATGAAATCTCTTGTAAGTTAAATCTCTCCTGCCCTCCAATCTAACATAGACTTCCCCTTTGGTTCTTCTTGTCTTCTCTCCCTTTCCAATGGATCTAAATCCATGACATTTCTATCTTTCTTCAGCTCTGATGAAAGCTTGGCAATCTGAAACATTGTTAGTTCAGTTTCTCGCCAGAGATGCTGCCCAACATCTCAGTATTTCAAGCATTTTATTTGATTATTTCTTACCTCTTTCATCAAGTGTTTGGTCACCTGTCCATTATCACCGATATGCATCAGTATCAAATTTTGTTACATAATATTCCTATGAAGTGCCTTAGGAGATTTTGCTGTGTTAAAACTTCTGTATTATTGCCATCTATTGTTGTTAAGGGGAGCATGACAGAAGAATGTGCTGATCAATATAGTTAGTTAAGTAACACTGAAGAAGAATCATACAGTGTTTAAAGACTGACATTGACTAAATGGCAAGTCTCTGTGCTGTGCACCACTTAACAGTGTAATCCAGCACATGGTGGGATTTCAGAAGTTTTAACAAATTTGCTAATACCACAAGGTGCAATTTCACCACCTGTGCAACTGCAAAAGGACAAAAACCCAAGATAACAAATGTATAAATCTACATACAGCTTTCAATAATAAAATTCTAGCCAACTGTTGCAAAAATCTGTGAGAATGCCAAGTGCTCGATGGGTCTGTTAACTAAATGGCCCTTTCTTGTCCCTACATTCCTATGTTCTTGTGTCTATAACTAACAATGTTTCTGGATCTGATTCCAATATTGGTTAGCTGGAAAGTCTGCACAACACTGAAGGGAAAATATTTTAGAAGGGTTTTTTTTTTTCCTCTATCTGTAAAATCAACAAGTTTTTAAATGGAAAACTTGTTCTATTTCTGAATCAGCTCCAAATAACCACTTAGTTTTAAGATTCTGCAAGAGCTTGCAATTCTTGACAATGGTTCAAGCCATTTTTTAAAAATCCTTTATAATTTTGGCATTTGTAGAACTTTAAAAGAAAATACTTTCTATGTTGGATCATGTCATAATGAGAATATTCAAGTTCAGAAATAATTTTGATAACATTCATTTTTGTAAAATCCCCTTGTGAGGTGAAAATAGTAAAGGGAATTATTAATGTGAAACTGACTGTTACTGTGCAACTCGAGGAACTGAAAGAATTCCTGAAAAAATATCAAGGTTTATTTAAGAATTGAAATGTTTATATCAACATAATTTAAGAGAAATTATCTGAGCTCCCCCTAATGTCTCAGTTGGTAAATGCACTGATTGTCTGGAGATGGGCCATACAACTCCCAAAAGGTCCAGCTCCTATTCACATGCAGCTAGCAGTGGTCAAACAGGGTGCTGTATGGCTCAAAATAAACTAGCAATTAATGCCCCTTTGCTATAGAGTAAAAAAATAAGCCAGAGCTTCAACTCACAATTCTGACATTTCCCACTTCATGGTGAGAACTATGACAAAAGAGAATAAAGATGTAATTACAGAGCATCTTTTGTATCATTGAATCACCTCAATGTAAGCTAATAAAGTACTTCTGAGGTAGCCACTGTGGTAATATTGGCAATACAATCAATTTGCGCACACCAAGTCTCACAAAAAGCAAACAGACAAATGACTTTTACTTTCTGGGAATAAATATTGAACAAAGAAGAAGAATAAAGAACAATACAGCACAGTAACAGGCCCTTCAGCCCTCCAAACCTGCGCCAACACGTTTTATCCTTCCATACTATAACAGTCTTCACTTACACGATCGGTATCCCTCTATTCCCTTCCTATTCACATATTCGTCCAGATGCTATTGTGTCCGCTTCCACCATCTCCTCTGGCAGCATGTTCTAGGCACTTCACTACCCTTTGTGTGAAAAACGTACCTCGCACAGCTCTTTTAAACTACCTCCCTCCCACACCTTGAACCTGTGTCCCCTAGTAATTGACGCCTCCACCCTGGGAAAAAGCCTCATATTTCACTCTATCCATGCCACTCACAATCTTATAAACTTCTATCAGGTCGCCTCCTCAACCTTCTGCGTTTCAGTGAAAACAAACCCAATCTAGTCAATCTTTCTTCATAGCTAAAATCCCCCATACCAGGCAACATCCTGGTAAACGTTTTCTGTACCCTCTCCAAAGCAACCACATCTTTCTGGTATTGTGGTAAACTGTATGCAATATTCCAAGTGCGACCTAAATAAAGTTCTATAAAGCTGCAGCATAACTTGCTTATGCTTATACTCAATGCCCCTTCCAATGAAGGCAAGCATGCCATAGGCCTTTTTTACTACTTTATCTACCTGTGCTGCCATCTTCAGTGATCTGTGGACCTGCACACCCAGATCCCTCTGCATATCAGTACTCCTAAGGGTTCTGCCATTCACTGTATAATTTTCACCTGTTCTTGACCTTCCAAAATGCATCACCTCACATTTGTCTGGATTAAACTCCATCTGGCACTTTTTTTGCCCATACCTCTAACTGATCAAGTATTCTGCAAAATTCATCATTTATATAGAACATCCCCTATTTTATATATACAAACCTCATCATCTGTATACAACGCTCATCATTGATATAGACCACACTCTTTTTTATATGCAACATTAATCATTTAAATACATCACACCTTCTTTTATACACAACACCCTTCAATTATATATGACATCTCCTTTTAGATACAGCACCCCATTTACATATAACACCTTTCTTTTAAACAATATCCCTATTTTAGATATAGCACCTATCATTATTATACAACATCCCTCTTTTAGTTATAGCAGCCCTTTGCATACATACAATACTAACCCATAAAGCAAGCCTCAGTTATATGGAGCACGGATTCATTTGTTCACAACATGTTCCCATTTATATAAAAATTTCCCTCATTTAAATACAGTATTAATGCAGTGCCTTCTCATTCAAAAATTTTATTTTTCTATTACCTTGCTTCATAACATTATATAAAGTGTCCTCTTTATAGAGATCCTCTTCTTTATATCCGTTGCGTCCTTTTCTTTATTATATCTGTCTATCTCTATAAGTGGGTAATAAAAGTCAATTTTGCACAGGAAACTGAAAAAGGAACCACATTATGTTTAACATCAAAAGAGAGGTTAGAGCTTCAATATCTATCAGCAGAAGAGAAAGAAAGAAATCAAAGTTTCTGCAAAATAAATACATCACCCTTCATGTTAGTGAATGAATCGGGAAGGCATTCTACAAAAGATAAATGAATGTGGAACAAGCTTTGGTTTATCACTACAAATTGCATTACACGAAAACAGCTTTAGAAATCCGAATCCATGGTATTTTTTTCTACAATTTCAAATCACTTCAAAATTCTGATGAATCATTAAGATACATTTTACATTATTAAAAAAATTGCATCACTTACGAAATTTACACCTCATTGCAAATTGGCTTTCTGATCCAATATGCAGCTTCTAGATATTTTACTGTTTGAGCTGGGAATTAAAACAAGTTTATAAAATATCACTGAAACACTCCAAAGTTTTCAACTTGCCATATATGCCAAAGATAGCAAACCTGTGACAACTTAACAATGGCAATCATTTACAGATTTAGTAAGTGTTTTATGCTACCCAAAACTGTGGGATTTTCTGCTCGTTTGATGAAACCATGCAGAGCTGCTCAAACCGAACATGGTCTGAGATCTGACCACAAACAAAGTTTCCTCAATCTCTATGTTTTATTGATTAAATGGATGCAAGTTCAGCAGAATGATGATAACACCGGCATCTATAAAACAAAAGCTTGAAATCCATTTTTTGCTCC
Source organism: Ginglymostoma cirratum (assembly GCA_024137785.1). NCBI lineage: Eukaryota > Metazoa > Chordata > Chondrichthyes > Orectolobiformes > Ginglymostomatidae > Ginglymostoma > Ginglymostoma cirratum. The sequence continues at coordinate 14,915,075 of JAHRHZ010000058.1, read as the reverse complement.
AGCTTCCTGGTGCAAATCTCACCCACAACACAGCAAGTTACACCTCATAATTTTTCTGTGATTGACTCACTATTCATGGCTGCCTTGTGCATCATTGACCATGTGTAGGATGCCAACCTAAAGACGAATGCAAAATAGCCAACTATAAATTTAAAGTAATATTTACATTCAAAGATAAGTGGTTGCAAATAAGGACAAATATTGATTTGGTCTTTAAAGTGCACCAGAGTGATTTTTATACATTTGTTCGTGTTTGTCGAGGGTCAATTCATGATAACCACTGGTGGAGGGAATAGCATCAGGCATGTGGAGGTTGGTAAGAATGTGATGGATAAGTAATAGAGTTGTAAAGTATCAACTAACTGATGACTGGCAAAGTAAATGTGGGTTATTCATGCAATGGTTGCAAGGCAACCATTTTATTTGTCATGGACAGTACCCTCTCCAGAGGTCAGCCATCCTGGCAGTAAGTGGTGATGAAGTTTCTGGGAAGAGCTGTATAAAAAGATTTTGAAGTAAAACAAGCTGAAAAAACCTTGTACTGCGTCAACAGCTCAAAATTTCTGGCCACGTTGTGTTTCAAATCTGCCATCTCGGCATTTACTTCCTGTTCGTGTCAGCTCCATTCTGTCTTGCTCCTTTCCCACTCCCACTAAATACAAAGAAGAAATACTGGAACTTACCTTTCAGTGTATTTCATCTCGTCAATTCTAAGCATAAAAAAGTTCCATCTCATTGATAACTTAATATAGAACATGCAAGCATAACACCACGGTCAAATTCACAGGGTAGAAGGAAAACTGAAGAGATTGGAACAAAAACAAAGTTGCTGGAAAAGTTCAGCAGATCTGGGAGCATCTGTGAAGGAGAAAACAGAGTTAAGGTTTCGGGTCCGGTGACCCTTCCTCAGAACTGATGGTGGCTGGGAAAACGTCAGTTTATATGCAGAAAATAGGGAGGTGGGTGAGGTAGGGAGTAAACAATAGGATAGAGCCCAAACAGAGAGAAAGACAGCTGGACAGACAAAGGAATTGATAATGATAATGATCAGCCGATGCTGGAGTCAGAGATAATACAGTGTGGAGCTGGAGGAGCACAGCAGGCCAGGCAGCATCAGAGGAGCAGGAAAGCTAACGTTTCGGGTCAGGACCCTTCTTCAGAAATGGGGGAGGGGGAAGGGGGATCTGAAATAAATAGAGAGAGGAGGGGTGGGGCTGGGGAATGGTGATAGGTGGGTGTAGGTACACAGTGGTGGGGATTGGTCAGTGAGGTGGGAGGAGCAGATAGGTGGGAGAGAAGATGCACAGGTTGTGTCAGGTCAAGGAGGTGGGGATGAGAGGGAGGGTTGGTCATGGGATGAGGCCGGGGGTGGGGAGATTTTGAAACTGGTGAAGTCCACATTGAGACTATTGGTTTGTAGGCTCCCAAGACAGAATATGAGGTGCTGCTCCTCCGGTTTCCGGGTGGCGTCATTGTGACACTGGAGGAGGCCCAGGATGGACACGTCACCCAGGGAGTGGGAGGGGAAGTTGAGATGGTTTGCGACTGGAAGGTGTTGTCGTTTGTCGTGAACAGAGCGCAGGTGCTCTACAAAGCGGTCTCCGAGCCTCTGCTTGGTCTCACCGATGTAAAGGAGGCCACATCGGGAGCAGCAAATGCAATAGACCACATTGACGGATGTGCAGGTGAATCTCTGTCTGATGTGAAAGGTTTGTTTGGTGCCTTGGATGGAGGTGTGGGGGGAGGTGTAGGGGCAGTTGTAGCATTTCCTGCAGTTGCAGGGAAAGGTGCCGGGGGTGGTGGGGCTAGCGGGGAGTGTGGAACGGACGAGGGAGTTGTGGAGAGAGTGGTCCCTTTAGATGGCAGATAAGGGTGGGGAGGGAAATATATCACGAACAAAAACAAATTTGCTGGAAAAGCTCAGCAGGTCTGGCAGCATCTGTGGAGGAAAAAACAGAGTTAATCTGGTGACCCTTCAAATAGGGAAAAATATCTTTGGTTGTGGGGTTGGATTGTAGGTGGCGGAAGTGGCAGAGAATGATACGTTGGACACGGAGGTTAGTGGAGTGGTATGTGAGGACAAGGGGTATGTGGTCAAGACCACCAAAGGGGGGGAAGTTGCGGTCCTTGAAATAAAAGGACATCTGGATGTTCGGGAGTGGAACGCCCCAGATTAGGAGCAGATGCGGCCAAGGCAGAGGATTTGGGAGTAAGAGATCACATTCTCGCAGGAAGGTGGGTGAGAAGAGGTGTAATCTAGGTAGTTGTGGGAGTCGGTGGGCTTGAAATAGATGTCAGTTTCGAGGCAGTCACCAGAGTTGGAGACAGAGAGGTTGGTCCAGAAGGAGAGAGAGGTATCAGAGATGGTCCAGGTGAACTTGAGGTTGAACTGAAAGGTGTTAGTAAAGTTGATGAACTGTTCAAGCTGCTCGTGGGAGCACGAAGCAGCGCCGATACAATCATTGATGTAGCGGAGGAAGAGGTGGAGGATAGTGCCAGTGTAGCAGCGGAAAAGGGACTGTTCCACGTATCCTACAAAGAGGCAGGCATAGCTTGCACCCATGCTGGTTCCCATGGCCGCCCCCTTAGTCTGTAGGAAGTGGGAGGAGTTGAAGGAGAAGTTGGTAAGGGTAAGGACAAGGACGAATTTGGTTAAGCGGATAAGGGTGTTGGTGGAGGGGGACTGGTTGGGCCTGCGGGAGAGGAAGAAGCAGAGGGCTTTTAGGGCATCTGCGTGGGGAATGCAAGTGTACAGGCATTGGATGTCCATAGTGAAGATGAGATGTTGGGGGCCAGGGAATTGGAAATCTTGGAGGTGGAGAGCGTGGTTGGTGTCCCGGACATAGGTGGGGAGTTCCTGGACCGGGGGGAGATAATACAGTCAAGGTAAGCGGAGATAAGTTAGTGGGGCAGGAGCCCCACTGGTCTTTTTCCAGATGGCAGGCAGTGACTAGTGGGGTACCCCAGGGATTTATGCTAGGACCCCAGCTATTCGTAATATATATTAATGATTTTAATGAGGAAACTGAAAGTACTATATACAAATTTGTAGATTCATAGCTTTGGAATTCACATCTGAGTGGAAGTGAGATATGAGGAGGCTAGGAGATGCTTCAGTGTGATTTGGACAGGCTGAGTGAGTGGGCAAATGCATAGCAGATGCAGCATAATATGGATAAGTGCGAGGTTATCTACTTTGGGAGCAAAAACTGGAAGGCAGATTACTATTTCAACAGTACAAATTGAGAGGGGAGAATGTGCAACAAGACCTGGGTGTGCTTGTACATCAGTCACTGAAAGTAAGCATGCAGGTGCAGCAGGTGGTCAAGAAGGCAAATGGTATGTTGGCCTTCATAGCAAGAAGATTCACATACAGGCGCAGGGACATCATGCTGCAATTATACAGAGGCTAGGTGATCCCACAGCTGGAACGTTGCTTGCAGTTTTGGTCTCCTTACCTGAGGAAGGATGTTCTTGCTATAGAGGAAGTGCTTCAAAGATATATCAGACCGAATTCTGGGCTGGCAGGACTGACATACGAGGACAGTTTGAATTGGTTAGGACTATATTTGTTAGCATTTCGAAGAATGAGGGGAATCTCATAGATACCTACAAAAGTCTAACAGGACTAGACAAGGAAGATGCAGGAAGGATGTTCCCAATGATTTTCCAGAACCAGGATCACAATCTAAGGATATAGGGTAAACCATTTATGACTGAAATAAGAAATTTCTTCGCCCAGAGAATTGTGAACCTGTGGAATTCATTATCACAGAAAGCAATCCTGGACCAAAACCCTATGTGATTTCAAGGAGGAGTTGGATATGGCACTTGGGGCTAAAGGTATCAAAGAAAATGAGGGGAAGCAGATACAGACCACTGAGTTGAATAATCAGCCACGATCATAATGAATTGCTGAGCAGGCTATAAGGGCCAAATGGCCTTCCCCTGCTCCAATGATTTACGTTTCTATATTTTACATCCATCTGGGAGGGTGGACTTAACATTTCATCTGAACAATGCATGCAATCTATCAGTACTGCTCTGGAGTGTCAAACTTGTTAAGTGGTCTTTCAATATTAGTTACCTGAATGGTGACCAAAAGCAAGAACAGAATATTAAAATACAGAAGTCAGTTATTATGTTCAACTGGTACATATCCTGAAAACTACTAGGTCAATACAGACGACGAAATTGACTTGAAACCATTTGACATTGTAGAGCTTAGTAATGTCACCACATACTGTTTCTAATGAACCACCGGCAAGCTCACTTTAGTAGCAAGCTTTAAGCCGGCAAAATCACACTTCTAAATAAATAAGGAGAAATAGAATGTGAAAGTATAAGGAGAGAAAGAGCCAGAAAGAAAGCAAAAACAGAGAATGTGAGATGTAGACAGCATAGTGACAGAGAAGAGACCAAAATAAAAACAGCAGAAGCAAAGACAGTGAGAAATAATGGCAACAAAGAATATAGTTGGTGTTGAAAAGCAGATAAAGAAGAATGATAGATAGAAATAATAAGCATGGAGTAATAATGTCAGAGACAGAAACAGAGCAGCACAGGTTGACAACGTGCAGAAAGAACCATGTAAAAAATAACACACAGGCTGAAGGAAACATTCACAGAAACCCAGAATGAACGTGACATAATCAGATCTGTTTCAACACTTCAAACCCTTGTCAGTGACAGTTTAGTTGCCCTTAAAAATTGCTGATTTGAAGTACACAAACTGTCTTTTCATCTGATGTTGAAACCACAGCACCACCCACCTTTCACTATGAGAAATAGGTTAGTTACAGCTTCATAGGGGCAGTTTTTTTGAATCCTCGACCAAAACAAATATCCAAAACACAAGCAGCAAAGCTTTAGAAATGATGTCACTATCAATCTCCTTCAGATTAAAGTAATTTAATCAGGGCTTTCAAAAATCTAACATTCTGATTTTTAAAAACATTATTTAGCCGGGGGAGACCCTTTGTAGTATCTGATGGGAGATGGAAGGGAAAGGCATTGCACGGTTGAATGGTGGAGATGTGTTGCATATAATGGGATTTTTACATATAATCTTTGGGAGTCAAGGATTTTCCATGCAAAACGTTCCCTCCGGAAATGTAGGACATAGTCCACAACCTGGCAGTTTCCATTCTACATAAAGGTGGAAACCAACCATCCAATTTGAAAAACCTTGCTTCATAAGTTGGCTATCTTGTTTGATGAAGTCTCTTTTGTACAATTTATGCAATATTAAAATGCAAACAAACAATCATCCCCCATTCTGTTGCTAAGCTGTGAAGCTATGAATTAGAATGAAAGAAAATGGAAATGAAAATTAGTTGCTTTCGATAATAAACTGATGATCTGCAGCATCAGTTTTACACCCAGAAAGCGAGTTTAAAATCTATCCCATTCAGATGGAAAGTGAAAGGAAAACAGATGACTAAAAAGAGGGAGACAAATTACAGAGAGTGAAGCCTTGAGAAAAAAAATAGAAAAGAGGTTCAATTGGATAGTTAAAGGGAGAGACAGAATGAATCACAAGCAAGACGGATCAGCAGTGGACTTTTTGTTCTTCGTTTTCCAAAGAGGTATTTCATAGTTTTTGTTATTATTCATTCAGGGGATGAGGGCATCGCTGACTAGGGCAGCATTTATTGCCCATCCCAGAGGGCAATTAAGAGTCAACCGCATTGCTGTGGGTCTGGAGTCACACGTAGGCCAGACCAGGTAAGGATGGCAGTTTCCTTCCCTAAAGGACATTAATGAACCAGATGTGGTTTTCTTGACATTCAACAATGGTTTCATTAGACTCTTAATTCCAGATTTTTCTTGAATTCAAATGCTGCCATCTGTCATGACAGGGTTTGAACCTCGGTTCCCAAAGCATTACCTGGGTCTCTGGAATAACAGTCCACCAAATAATACCACGAGGCCATTGCCTCCCCCTTGTAAGAATTATTACGTCTAATGATTTAGAACCCTAAATATTTCAATGCCCTTTCTATCCTGTTTTGACTTCATAAATAGGGACAAGTGAGAAAGAACTTTTGCTTTTCTCCACAACAAGACTTCTCAAAGCACTCCATGATCAAAATACTTTTGAAGATTGGAATTATTGCAATGAAGGCAATCCAAATTATGTTCAGCAAGATCCCATAAACAGCGATGAAATAAAAATAGAGATAATCTTATTTTTTATTTATACTGGTTGAAGGACACATATTGAACAGAAGGTCAGAACGGGCTCCAATCTTTGACATCACTAGTCACTCCAGCCTTGACCAAGACTTCCCCATTTAATGGCTAGTTGGGGCTGCATATGCCTGATTCCATCTTTACCTGTCCAGTTGTATCCAGACAAGCAGATGCAATTGTTTCTCTTCCCAATCCAATTAGTATCCCCAAAACCCCTTCCTATTAGTCATCTACAGACTGCTCCTTGGCAAAATAACCTGAAAATAAAGTGTCAATTTACACACATACTGATAAACCTAGCTCCACCTCAGCACAACCTCCCTTCCCTGTTCCACTGTCCCTAAATTATCAGAATGCTTGTCCAACATCCAGTACTGGATGGGCAGAAATTTACATGAATTAAATATTGGGAGGACAGCTGTAATTGTGTTCAATCCCTATCCAGCTACCACTTCCACCTTATGACCCTGATTGGAACCATCTGATTGGAATCTTGCAATCTTGGGATCATATGTGATTTTGAGATGAACTTTCACTCACACACTCATGCCATCATTAATACTAGCTATTTCCACCACCAAAACATTGTAAAACTTTACCCACGTCTCATGTCATCTGCTGGTGAACCACTATCCGCATTTTTACGTGAAAGCACTTCCGTCAGTATTTCAACTTCTACTCTCCATAAACCTGTGTTTATCCAAAGATTTGGTGCTGATATCTTAATTTGAGCAAAATATCATACAACCATCAACCTTTGCTTGCAACACTGTCTCTCAATTAAGCACAGAGGAAAATAGAATATAGGAGCAGTAGTAGGCCATTCAGTCCATAAGACTATAAAGGTATAGGAGTAGAATTAGACTATTTGGCCCGCTGAGTCTAATCCATCATTTGGTCATGGTTGATATGTTCTCAACCCATTCTCCTGCCTTGTCCTATAACCCTTGATCCCCTTAGTAATTAACCCCCGTACAGACCCAAAGTCCTCAACCACTCCTCGTAAGACAAGCCCTTCATCCCCAGAGACATTCTTGTAAACCTTCCCTGGGCCCCCTCCAATGCCAGCACACTATTTCTTAGATATGGGGTCCAAAACTACTCACAATATTCTAAATGCATCTGGCTAGAGTCTTATACAACCTCAGCAATACATCTCTGCTCTTGTATTTTAGCCCTCCTAAAATGAATGCTAACATTGCATCTGACTTCCTAACTGCCAACTGAACCGCATGTTAATCTTATCAGAATTCTGAACTAGGACTCCCTTTGTGCTTCAGATTTTCAAACCGTCTTCCCCATTTAGGAAACAGTCTACATCTCCTGCCATTCAGTATGATCATGGCTGTCCATCCAACTCAGTTCCTTCATCCTGCTTTTTACCCATACCCTTTGACCCCTTTAGCCCTAAGAACTATATCTAACTCCTTCTTGAAAACATTCAATGTTCTGGCCTCGATCACTTTCTGTGGCAGAGAATTCCACAGGTTCATTCTTCTCTGAGTGAAGAAGTCTTTCCTCATTTCGGTCAAAAATGGCCTACACTATATCCTGTTTGGACTACCCTGGTTTTGGACTACCTAGTTATTGAAAAAATACTTTATGCATTTATCCTGGCTAGTCCTGTTAGAATTTTGTAGATTTCTATGAGATCTCCCCGCATTCTTTCTTCTTATAAACTCCAGTGAAACTAGTCCTAACAGATCCAATCTTTCTTCATATGTCTGTCCTGCCATCCCAGCAATCAGTCTGGTAAACCTTCATAGCCTGAACATCCTTCCTCAGATAGGAAGCCCAAAACTGCACATAGTAGTCCATGTGTTGTTTCACCAAGGCCCTGTCCAAAGACAGCAAGATGTCCCTGCTCCTGTACCCAAATCTTCTCACCGTGAAGACCAAACTACTACTTGCCTTCTTCACTACCTACTGCACCGGTATGCTTACTTTCAGTGACTGGTGTACAAGAACTCACAAGTCTAGATAATATTCTCCTCTCTCAATTTGAAACCTTTCATACTCTGCCTTTCTGTTTTTGCTACCAACGTGGATAGCTTCACATTTATCCATATTACACTGCATCAGTTATGTGCTTTAATTTTACTCATTAATCTCTTATCCAAGGCTTTGTTAAAACCTTCCTGAAAGTCCAAAAGCGCCATACCCACTGGCTCCTTCACCAACTATAAAAGTTACATCCTCAAAGAATCCAATAGGTTTGTTCAGCACATTTTCCCTTTTGTAAATCCGTGATGACTTTGCCTGATCCTCCATTGTTTTCCAAATGCTCAGCTATTAATTCTTTTACAATGGACTCTAGCATTTTCCCGACAATAGGCTGATTCATCTATAATTCTCAGCTTTATTCTCTGCCTCATTTCTCAGATAGTGGTGTTATATCTGTAGGAACTGTTCTCTTGCTATAGAGGGGATGCAGCGTAGATTTAACAGACTGATTCTTGGGATGGTGGGAGTGACATATGAGGAGAGGTTAAATCTGTGAGGATTATATTCAATGAAGTTCAGAAGAATAGGGTAGGATTCCTTAGAAATCTTTAAGATTCTAACAGGTCTAGACAGGGTAGATTCAGGCAGATGTTCCTGATTATGGGAGAGTCGAGAACCAGGGGTCACAGTTGAAGGATACAGAGTAAACCAATAAGGACTGAGATTGGGATAAATTTCTTTTTACCCAGACAATACTGAGCCTATGGAATTCACTATCACAGAAAGCAGTCCTGGGCCAAAACACTGTATGATTTCAAGAAGGAACTGAACGTAACACTTGAGGCTAAAGGGATCAAGGGAATTGGAGCAAAGCAGAACCAGGCTGCTGAGTTGGATGATCAGCCTTGAACACAATGGATGGAAGGGCAGGCTTGAAGGGCCAAATGGGCTATTCCTGTTCCTAGTTCCTATGCTTCTATGCTGCTAATCTGGATAAATAGGACAAGGGAATATATGATGAGCCGTAAGACACTGGGAAGCACCAATGATCAGAGGGACTATGGTGCACGCCCACTGGTCCCTTAACATAGTGAGACAGGTAGGTAAAGTGGTTAAAAAGTCATATGGGATATTTGCCCCTTTAATATCTGGGGCAGAGAGCAGAGACATTATTCTGGAACTGTATTAAATATTGGTTTGGGCACAGCTGGCGTATTGTGTGCAGTTCTGGAATCCATATTATAAGGGGATGTGATTGTCCTGGAAAGGGAGCAGATGAGATTTCCCAGAATGTTCCCTGGGCTGGAGAGTTATAGTTATGAAGAGAGGCTGGATAGACTGGGTTGTTTGCCTTGGAGCAGAGGAGACTGAGGAGGGACACGATTGAGATGTATAAAATTATGAAGGGCATAGATCGGGTAGACTGGAAGGAATGTTTCCCCTTGGTACACAGAATAATGACCAGGGGATTTAGATTTAAAGTAAGGGGAAGGAAATTTAGAGGGAATGTGATTTTTTTTCCACCCAGAGGTGGGGTAGGATTCTGAAACTCACTGTCTGCAAGGGTGGGTGGGGGTAGAAACCCTCATGACATTTAAGAAGTATTTAGGTGCACACATGAAATACTAAAACATACAAGGCTATGGGCCAAGTGCTGGAAAACAGGAGAATATTTAGGTGATTGTTTTTGACCAGTGAGGCCAAAGGACCTTTTTCTGTGCTGTAGGCTCTGTCATCACCACCTTATAAGGACATTCTTTCTTATATCAGTAGTAATTATACCTTTTGATTAGTGATAATCTTTTAATGTAAATATTGCTTCATGAACCGTCACTGCACCAAGTACAGCTGGCATCTCACCAGCGGATTTAATATTGAATTAAACCAGAACATATCACTAAAAGTTGAATCTACATTATGGTAACCGCATATCCTCACCAGAAAAAAATCAGTCAAAATTATACAGTGCTTTATTAATTTTCAAGGCCCCGTTACTATTTATATTGCATTTTTATTTTTGTCATGTATTCTCTCTCCCCTTCTGAGGCCACATTTTAGGATAGGGTTGCAACCTCAAAATGAGTCTAGATCATACTGCAATAGTAGGAAGTCTTACAGCCAAGCCCAAACATGGCATTGCCCAATATCTACACAATCAGTACAATTCTGATAGAATATCCTGGCTGTCTATTCCCCTCACTGATCAAGGGGAATCACCATCATAAAAACAATATGCAAAAGTTAAACTCTTTAAAGGTTACACCTTACTATTATTTTTAAAAATATTTTTAATGTTATTGTTATTTATACCTTAGCAGGTCTCCTGTGGCAATGCTCTCAACAAGGCAGGGGATACATACACTAGGGTTTGGATTTCTATTCCCAGGTCAGACGTGCAGGGAAGTTCTGGGATGGACTGTGAGAAGAAGGGTTACAGATGATTATGCTGTCAGACTTGTCAGATATGTTGAAACCTCTTTGCTGACTTTAGTTTCAGTGATGACTATCTTAGTAATGGTCAGTACCAGCTTCTCCAAGAGAAAGGATACTCAAGCAGGTCCGTTCTACACCGGTTGGCTGCTGTGTCTTGCAGCTGAGTGTACTTTGTCCTTCAAGTGAGAGGGAAGTGTGACAGTGAGTACAGCACAATGCACTTGGTGATGTACCTGTCATAGTTGAAAATCTGACAGTGTGTTCAAACTGCGAGATATAGCTGTGAGGCTTTCAGAAATGCTGATGATGAAGATAGACCATCAATGGATTTTTCGTGTGAAGATACAGTGGAGAATATGAGTGTCAGATATGAATCCTAATTGATCAACATCATTGGTAGGCCAGTAAAAGGGTGTGTTGCATTGTGCAAGGCTGAAGCTGATGGGACCAGTGGTAGGATATGGCATTTGACGATGCACTTACTAACCTTGACCACTTGCGTGAGAACTAACTTTCTGCAGCACTGCATTCAGATCTTTGGGACTTGATTCTGTGTATTCAAGAACAGCTCTCCTCCTCTGCACCTCATCTAACAAGGTCTTCAATACAGCATTGAAAAGCTTAGGGTCCACTCTCTTTCTCATGTTGTGCCATTCTCCAATGCTTCTCAGATGAGAGCTTTCTACAACCACTAAAACTGTTTTAGTCACAGTGCAATTTCCTATTAGTATGCACAGACCAGCTTTAGGTGGTGCTAGCCACTCACAATATTGGCCTCCTGCTGAAACCAATGAATGAACAGGCAGTACCACGGGAGTATGCGGCCTGCATCACAACCAACAGACATAAGTTAATTATGCGTCACCTTGCGTTCATTTTTGGATGATACTGAACTTAGCTCCTGTCAAGTTGGTCCCCAGAATTTTAGGCAGAGGCTGAGACATTCAAGTAACTTTGCAATGAAAACATTAAAATACACAAAATTCAATCAAATGGATAAATTAGTTCATGCTTCGGTGAAGTATGTTTATACATTTACACTATTTTGATTGCGTCAAGCATTTTAATTATCTTTGAAAATGGCAATCAGAATTTATTTAAAGGAATGTGAGTGATTTAACTTGCCCATCAATAACATATAAAAATGAAACGTTTACATTGTGTTTCCAATATAAATCTTTCAAAGGAAAAGTGTTGCAATATGGAATTCCATCAAAGATATTGACAAAAACACTATTGAACAGATGTAACAAAAGAACATACTTCTATTTGTAGAACTAAAAACAATGTATAGTTATATAATATACAAGTGTATAATAACATATGTACATAGATAGATAAATATTTTTTTTCCTTCGAGTGAATGAGGGAATTTGGTCTGAATTGTTATCGTCTCCATGACAATACTGAATCCCTATCCATAAGTAGCTGAAAGCACTTGTGTGAGGAGAAACTTGTCCTAATCATTTTCTATCCCTGTTGAGATGGAACAATCTAGCTTTGTTTAAAGCTGTACTTGGTGGCAGACCAGGAATAAATAATAATTTCCCAGTGGAAATGAAAATGCAACTCAAGTCAAGACTGCAATTTGAACTCCAGACCCCAAGGATTGTGATATATAATCCCTGTAATGTTTCTGGCTGCTGCTCAAGTTTTGGAGTCGTGGAGCTGGACAAGACTAACGCTTGTCATTTGCGTTCACTTTCAAAAGAAAAACAAAATTGTTGGTACTTCTACAATTTGGGCCCATCTGGGATGAGCCCACTGGAAGACACTAGCCTATTCCTGCTCCTGGTTCCATGTTCATTTACCTGTGTAGTCACATTTCTGATGTTAACCATTGGCTATTCTTCAAATTCACATTTTGAAATTGCTCAATTTCGCTAGTACTGATCCATAAATTCATATGACAGTATAGAATTATTGACAAACCCTCATTCAGGTTTTATGCCATATTTAGCTCAGTGTTGCAGTTATGAACTGCTGTGTACGGATGTACATGCTACATAGATCTTTCCTAGTCTTGTCTACCAATACATGATCTTGCTGTGCCTATTTTTATGCCCAGAAGAGGACAACTGAAAAATCAACTGACCCAATAAAGTATAGGTTCATTTTTCAGGCTGTGTATCTCTATTTTAGATTGTCTCTGCTAAATTGGACATTGTAGAATGCAGCACAAACCAGGCCTGTTTAGGTTCAGATTCATCATTGGCCAATTGGCATAACCAGTGGCCACTAGTCACTGGCCAGTAACAAAAATAACGATTTTAATGAAAATATGGTAAAGAAAAGTCATTGTGGATCAAGGGTGAACAACAGTACTTCCATTCCCGCCACCAACTCCACAATACACTGTGCACTCTTGTGTACACATCCTAGGCATTTACCTCTCCAAAGTCCTATTTACCACTGCTCCCCCTTCACTACAACCCTCACCCCCACATCACATTTACTGAGACAACAGCGAGGCACAGACCCATGGTATTTTTAAGTCATCCTGGCACAGATGAATGTTTACTTGCTTCAAATGAGTGACCTGCCAGTAGATATGTAACAGCTGCTGATAGGTCTTCCAATTAACATTAACAAGAGATAATCTTTGATGAGCCTTAAGTTTCCTAGAAACAGAAGAACTTAAGAACAGACCATTCAACTAATCTAATTTGTTCTGCTATTCAGCAAGATCATGGTCAATCTGTAATTTAACTCCATAATCCTGCTTTCGCCCCATTTTCCCTTTATTCCTTTGGATAACAAATATCTTAGAATCTCATATTTCAAATTTACAAACAATGCAGAATCAATTGTCACTTATGGGAGAGTATTCCAAATTTCAGCCATCCTTTGTCCATAAGGTGTTTTGTCATTTCATTGACTCCCCAGTCAGCAGAAATTGTTTATTTCCATTTGTTCTATTTGTTTCCTTTATCATCTTGAAAACCTCAATCAAATCACTCTTAACCTTCTAATTTGTGGAATATTACCTTAGATTACACAAACCCTCCTCCTTATTTAAATCCTCTGATCTGGAGGAAGGTGACAGGAGGTCAAAGAAATAGGAGGAGAGGGTTGGAAAGGAAAGTAACAGAGGGGTGAGGGGGTGAGGGGGTGAGGGAAGAGACAGGAGGAGAGGGGAGATTATGGCAGAAGAGAAGGAAGCAGTGGGTTGGGGAAAACAGAAGACAGACACAAAATAGGGAGGACAGAAAATAAGATGGGATAGAAGAAACGGGAAGAGGGAAAGAAAGGGAGGAGAGCGCACAAGGGGAAAGGGCAGAAGGGATCAGGGTTGGTGTTGGTTGGATGGGGAAGTCATTAACACCTTGACAGCACTGGTAGCCGCAGTTCGCAGGTACAGGAAGAATTGATACAACCAATGACTCAAATACAGGAAAACTGAAATAAACAAATGGCAAATGATATATGTCCAAACATATAACTTGAAGACAGTGAGGTACAATATGAACACAGTTAACTGTTAGCTGAATATATGAGCATGTAATCAGTTTACTACAAGCAGGCAGCTCACTAAGATATTGCACAATCTGTTTGGAGTTAATCAGTGCTCTCTGGCTACATTTGGCTCAAATGGTCCGTTTCCCAGAAAATGTTCAAAGACTCCTGACTACCAACACAGGAACTTCAAATATCAGCAAATTTAATTTAATGTTGACTCAACAATGTCCTGTGACCAAAGCACCAAGTTTCTTACTACAGATGTCAAAAATACAGACAGACCACTACAAAGCAATTAAAATGCATTTACAGAATAATTAGACAGATCATGAGGTAATTTCCAGCACACACGTGCATTAAGAGTATGAAAATGTAATAGCTACATTGAACACTACTACAGTAAATTATTTTTATCCTTTGTGTAAATGTATTTTGAAAATTATAAGTAAGATCAGAAGGGTATTTGTCTAAACTTCAAAAATCATTCAGTCCTTTTTTTTAGTTGATTTTCTTCCATGGCTATGAGCATCACTGGCCATTTCAGAGGCAATTGACAGTCAATCACATCGCTATGGATCTAGAGTCACATGTAGTTTAAACTGGGTAAGGATAAGGATTTCCTTCCCTAAATGGTATCATTGAACCAATGGGGTTTTACAACAATCAATTATAGTTTCCTGATCACCAATGTTAAAACTAGCTTTCATTTCCTGATTTTCATTCATTTGAATTTAAATACCACCATCTCCATAGTGTGATTTGAATCCATGTCCCCTGAGCCCAAGCCTGAGCTCAAATCACTAGTCCAATGACATTATTACTACAGCAATGCCTCCCCCCCAGTGTCAGTGCTGTACAATTAAAAATTGTCCTGTTTCAAACATCCAGTGCAGGATCAAGCATTCACAGCTCAAACACGGAGATATGTAGTATCAGTGTAAAATGTCTACATATGTTCATGCCAGTCAGATGCTCCACATGTTGCCTCCACTCCCCATTTTCCATCTCAGCACCCCATATCCTTCCAGCAACCTTCCTGAACAAGATCTATCAGCAGACATCCTTTGGATTAAGGAATAGGAATCACGGGAAATCACTAACCAGTTCCTTGTGACAAACCCCATCTATCATATGGCAGACTGATTTATCACTGTGAGACTGATCCTTGCTAAACAAGTTCAGGACAAGGACAAGCAAACAACTTCCACCGTTGGCCCTCAGTACAAATCCGAAACGCATTTATGCAGAGAAACAATCAATGCTGCATATTACTAAGGAATATCCCCAATACAGATGAACTGGCAGACTAATCACCTTAAACTGAGCAACTGGAAAATATATCACTTGGCTCTGGGCATTTTATTTAATAAATAATAATAATAATAATAATAATAATAAATATTCATTGTAAGATAACGCTCCCATCCAAGGGACCAATCCAGTGAACCTTTGTTGCACTGTCTCCAATGCAAATACATATTTCCCTAAATACTGAGATCAAAATCGTACACAACATTCCAAGTTTGGTCCCACCAAACCCCCTACAAGACTTCACCTGGGATTTTCCAAATGTTTTCAAAGTGTGAGGGTAAGTGCAGTAATGAAACACCCACTACCACAACGAGAAAGTCCATCAATCTAGTGCCTGTCAGGTACCTAAGCAGTCACCCAGTGAGCTTTTGGCCACATCATTTCCTTATGTTCCATCCCTCCTGAAACTGCCAGCAATCAGAAGCCAACAGCTACTGTATCCCTGCCTCAGAGACTGAGGGTTCTAGCTGTACAGCAACATCAAAAGCTGGGGCAGCAGATGAGATATTTCAGGACTGGAGTAGTGGAGGAAGGCAGGATTGTGGTTGGGGGTCCTGGGCAGAGAGGAAACAATGGAGGTCAGATAAAAGGGCAACAGTAATCACCTAGAGCCCACAATGCCCATCAATTCCCCGATCACCCTAAGATTGGGGCAGATTGAGGCCCATTGCCAACCTGACTGTTTCACCAGTCAGGAAGGTTGACACTGTTCTTGCCTGCTGGAAACAAAGTTAATTATAGCAGTCATTTGAAGAGACACATGTGGCTGTTACCTGACTACTTACGGTCTTTGTTGGGGGTAGGCTGGGAAGATCAGCCATGGGCCTTTACACTCAGAACTTTATTTCTGAAGTGGTAGGAAGGGCATTGGTATCTCACCTGTGTCAACCTGCCCGATTATCTGCTCTTCCCACTACATTTCCCCACTACTTCTCAGGAATGGAAATTTCATTTTTTTTTACTTATACTTTAATCCCCTTGCAACAAAGGCCACTGTGCCATTTGCCCTCCTAATTGCTTGTTGCAACTGCATGCTAACTTCCTGATTTCTTCAAATGAGTTTATCCAGGCCCCTATGAAAATCAATATTTACAAGTTTCATGCCTTTTAATAGTATTCTGCTTTTCTATTCATGTGCGGTATTATTGCTCAGTCACTTAATCTGCTTATATCTCTTTGCCGCGTATCTGTGACCTCCTTACAGTCTACTTTTCCAACTAGCTTTTTATCATTTACAAACTTAGATGCATTACTTTGTGTCTTATTATCTGTTATTAATGTCAATTGTAAATAGCTGAGGTCCCAGCACTGATCACTGGAGCACTGTGACAGTCAGAGCCTTCCAACTTGAAAATACCCCTTTCATCTCCCGCTTTTCTTCCTGTCAATTAACCAATTCTCTATTCAAAGTAAAACTCACGCCAACTCTTAAGTCCTTTCCTTACTTATTAACTTCATGTGGTGCCTTATCAAATGCCTTTTGAAAATCCAAATATTCTACATCTACTGGTTCCCCATTATCAATACTGCTAGTTTCATCACAGGAACAAAGGAGCCTTCATGTTCAACCGAGAGATTTTAGAATGGTGGACGGGCGTGGGGGGCACATTTTGTTCAGTACCTGCCAGCCCAGCAATGTACTGCTCCTAAATGGGATCAAAGCCAATATCAAGCATCCTACCCACACCTCAACCTGCTCAGGTTAGTGTTTATTTTGCAAATCTCTTGCATAAGGCAAAAAACATTAAACGATGTTATGATGGGTACATGAGCACAATGTTTGCATTTGTAGATACAGGTAGAGATCTCAATTCCTAAACAGTGTTAGTGCATGAGTATTACAAGTAAGAAGATTGTGACATGGGGGTAATTAGGAGTTTAAGGATTCTGAATGAAAGTGGTTCAAAATCATCAAAGAGTTCCAGTTGATAAAAACCAATACAGCATGATGAATGGGCCTCAAATGCGCATCACGAAGCTAACTTTTATGTGTGACCTTGTCCCATGCAATTCTCTGGGGTTTTTTTTGATCATTCATTGAATGCAGGTTTTGCTGACTGGGCCAGTATTTATCGCACACCTTTAATTGCCTTTGAGAATGTGGCAGTCAGCTCCCTTTTTGAACCGCTTTAGTACATTTAGTGTCGGTGCCCCAACAGTGCTGTTTGGAAGGGAGTTCTTGGAGTTTGATCAAACGACAACGATGCGATAACAATACACTTCCAAGTTACGATGATGAGTGGCTTAGAAAGGAACTTGCAGAAGGTAGTGTTCCGATGTATCTGCTGCATTCGTCCTTCCAGGTGGTAGTTATCATAGTTTGGAAGGTGTTGTCTAAGAAGCCTCAGTGAATATCTGCATCTGCAGTTCTTTATTTTTATTTATTGTAGATGGTACACAGTAACCTCCAGGATGTTCATGGTGGACATTCAGCGATGGTAATGCCATTGACTGCTAAGGACTGATGGTTAGATCCTTTTGTTGAAGATGTGTTAGTGGCACTTGTGTGACATGACTGTTACTTGCTACTTATCAACACAACTTGGATATTGTCAATGCCTTCTTGTATTCAGACACAGACTGATTCAGTATCTGAGGAGTTGTGAATAGTACTGAACATTGTGAAATCATCAGTAAACGTACTCATTTCCGACCTTATTGTGGAGGGAAAGGCAATGATGAAACAGCTGTAGATGGTTGAACCAAGAACACTATCCTAAGGAACTCCTGCAGTGATGTCCTGAAACTGAGATGACTGACCTCTAACAATCGCAACCATCCGTGTTTGTACCAGGTATGACTCCAACCAGTGGATAATTTTTCCCATGTCCTTCATTAACTCGAGTTTTGATAGTGCCCTTTGATGCCACACTTGGTCACATGCAGCCTTGATATCAGGGGCTGTCACTCCCACCTCCATCTGAACTTCAGCTCTTTTGTCCACATTTGAACCAAAGTTGTTGTGAGGTCACAAACTGAGTAGCCTCTTTCATAGTTAAACTGCTGCATCCCAGGCAACATCCTGCTAAATCTCATCCGCACCCCTCCCGTGCAAACACATCCTTTCCATAGTGTGGTGACCTCAATTGCATGCAGCACTCCAGCTGCGGCCTAACAGTAGTAGGTGTTATTGTAATAAACTCTTATGTTGATTGTTAAACTTAAATCTGAGATTAAGATCTAAGATGCAGTAAAAAGGGTCGTAAATACCTAGTTAAAATATTTCAGCCTTATGCATATGTGATGGGAATTAGCTGAAACTTCAGCAGTCTCTGCTGAAACTATGGTTTAGTGTGATGGCTTTTGTGTGTAGAATTGTATGTCAGTTATGTGGACAACACCTTAGTTGCTAACATACGTCTGTTGCCTTCTGCTAATTTAAATACTGTAAAAAGGGGAGGTGATGGTCTATTGGTATTATCACTGGACAGTTAATCCAGAGACCCAGGAAATGTTCTGGGGACTTGGATTCAAATCCTGCCATGGCAGATGGTGCAATTTGAATTCAATAAAAACCTTGAATTAAGAGTCTAATGATGACCATGAATTCATTGTCAATTGTCAGGAAAACCCCATCTGGTTCAATAATGCCCTTTAGGAAAGGAAACTGCCATCCTTACCTGGTCTGGCCTACATGTGACTCCAGACCCACAGCAAAGAGGTTAATTCTTAACAGCCCTCTGAACAATTAGGGATGGGCAATAAATGCTGGCCTAGCCAGCGATGCCCTCATCCTGGAAATGAATAACAAAAAGTAAGAAATGAATGCTTTTTATTTAATAGGGGGTTGCTAATTCTTTGTGAATTGATCAGTGCATTATTCTAATTCTGCTTCTGTGTGAGTGCAAATAGCACATGCGTTAACATCGAAACAGAGTATAAATGAGCTAGTGAATATGAAAAAGAACCTCTGGAAAACCAAAGGGTAGCCCCCAAAATTCAGAAAGTATCCTTCAATAACATTTCAAGAAGACCCCTCAAGATGAAAGTAATTATCCCCAGTAAAGTACAAGCAGAGAATGTATCAAAGTACATCTAGCCCATATCTGATTTGCAAGTACATGATGCTGAGTATCCAAAACAGAAATAACATACATTGTAATAAGCATAAAATAGAATGCTTGAAGACCCAATATCCAACCTTCTTTGAGAACCAGACCTGGGGCAAAACAGAAAATCCTGACAGGTTACAATATACCTTTGGAGAAAGATAGAAGATTAATACATAGCTCTTCAAATAACTTGTCATAATGCAAAGACATTACAAATGTTAAAAGGACTTTCTAAGGACAGCAAAGCAAGGAGAAAGGAAGAGTGGGAAAAATAATGACCAGGTATACAAGAAAAGAAAAAAGAATGATTTGGAGTGATTAGGGGCAGAACATGAAGTAATTAAATTACAGAAATGGTAACGGTATAAAACAAAGGATGCATGCAGTGAGAAGTTAGAGCAATAAAACGTGTATCTCAAACCAAGAGGATTATATGGATTGTCAGAGCAGAATTACAGCAGAGCAAAACATGGAAAATCAGGATGTGAGTGGCCCAGGATTATTTTGGATGGAAAAGGCCTGGAAAAACCTCCCCACCAGACATCTGAGGACCCCCACAATCTAGAACTTCCAAAATCCCTAGAAGCATTAGTGTTCCCCTTTTACATCAGCAGCAACAACTGTCTGAAAACAATTGGAAACTGTGGTTAAGATCTGAAGGCACTAAAATCAATGTGTGTGCCAGAAGGCAGCAATTTTGGTTCAATAAACTCAGTTTCTCTGACATTACTATTTGTACATTGTTTGAAGTGCCAATAAATTTTACACCACCATCCATAAAATGCCCTTCCTCTCACCCTTGACATGCATTTAAACGTTTTTTTAACAAAAAAAGGATATCTGCAGGATACTGTGATATTAGCTGAATTTACATAGAGTGAAAACATACAGGCGAGAGGTGCCTACATATCTTCCTACTATATTTTCAGCTAGAACCATAGCCTGAACAGAAAAAATTCTTGATGTCTCAATAAGACCACAAGACATAGGAACAGGAGTAGGCCATTCAGTTCCTCAAGCCTGCTCCACCTTTCAATAGGATCGTGAATGATCTGATATCCTTCACGACTACTTTCCTGCACTTACCCCTTGACCCTTGATTCCCTGACTGATCAAGAATTTATCTATCTCAGCCTTAAAATATACACAAGGACTCTAGTCCTTCATCTCTCTGTGGCAAGGATTTCCAAAGACTCGTAATCCTCTGAGAGAATCTTCCTTATCTCAATCTTAAATTGGTGTCCCTTAATTCTGGATTATGCCCTAAAGACCTCGATTCTCCCATAAGAGAAAACACCACCTAGCATTTACACTGTTGAGTCCCTTACGAATCATGCGTGTTTCAATAAGATTACTTCTTACTCTTCCAAACTCCAATGAGTAGAATCCCAATCTGTTTAACCTTTTCTCATAAGACAATCCCTCCATACCAGGGATTATCCTCGTGAACCTTCTCTGAACTGCCTCCAATAAAATAATGTCTTTTCTTAAATAAGGGAATCAAAATTGCTTGCAGTACTGCAGATGTGGTCTCACCAGCACCTTATACAGTTGCAATAAGACTTCCTTACTCTTAGACTCTAAATCTGTGAAATAAGGACTAACATTCCATTAGCCTTCCTGATTACCTGCTGCACCTGTGCTAGCTTTCTGTGTTCTGTGCATAAGTTCCCTTGGTGTTGCAGATTTCTGCAACTTTTCTCTATTTAAATAATATTCTTTTCTTGTTCTCCCTTTCAAAATGAACAGCTTCACATTTTCCCACATTTGTCAATATTCTGTCCATTTACTTAACCTATTAATATCTCTGTAAACTGTTTATATCCCTTTTGAAACCTGCCTTTTCACCTATTTTTGTCGTCCGTAAGTTTGGCTACAGTACATTCACTTTCTTCCTCCAATTCATTAATATACACTGTAAATAGTTGTCATTCCAGCACTGATCCCTGTGAAACTCCACTGGTCATTGGTCACCAACCTGAAAAAGAAGTCCTTACCCTCACTCACTGTTTCCTACCCATTAGCCAATTCTCTATCCATGCTAATATATTACCTCCAAAACCATGGGTTTTTTTTTCATATGACATAACCTTTTGGTTGGCATCTTGTCAAATGACTTCTGGAAGTCTAAATATAACGCATCTACTGGTTCCCCTGTATCCACTCTAGTTGAGACTCCCTTCAAAAACTCTAATAAATTAGACAGAGATGATTTCCCTTTCATGAAGCCACGCTGACCCTTCTTGATAAGATTATGATTTTCCAAATGGTCTGCTTTTACTCCCTTAATAATTGATTCCAATACTTTTCCAAAAATAGATGTTATGTTAATTGGCCTATAGTTACCCATTTTTTGCCTCCTTTACTTTTTAAATAGGGGTGTCACATAAGCAGTTTTCCAAGCCTCTTGTACTTCTTCAGAATTCAAGGAGCTTTGGAAAATTACAACCAATACATCCACTATCTCTGTAGCCACCTCTTTTAGGATCCCAGGATGCAAGCCATCAGGGCTGGGGGACTTATCTGCCTTTATCCCCATTAGTACATCTAATAGTACCTCTTTAGTGATGGTGATGATACGTACTTCCTCGCCATATTCTTTAGTATTCATGGGATGTTCGAAGTATCTTCCACTGTAACAACTGATGCAAAATATTTGTCCTCTGCCATTTTCCTGTTCCCCATAACTGTTGCCCCAGAATTATTTTCTAAGGGGCATTTGTCTACTTTGACTTCCCACTTCCTTTTCATACATTTAGAGAAGCTCTTATTACCAGCTTTCACATTCCTGGCTAGTTTGCCCTTGTAATTTATCATCTCCACCTTTATTATCTCTTTAGTCTTCCTTTAGGAATACTGAATTTATCCCAGCTTCTGAGCTATTACTGACCTTTGTCTCCTTATATGCTTTATCTTTCAACTTACTACTCTCCTTAACTTCTTTGGTTAACCATGATTGGTTTATCCTCCTCTTAGAATCTTTCCTCCTTACTGGGATGAATATGAATACCAAATATCAGTACAAAGTCTATCTTCATTAATCAATCTCCTGGTCTAATTTTTGAACTCATTTGAAACTCTCACATCCCACATCTTGGTAAATCTCTTCTGAACCCTCTCCAGCTTAATAATTGAGGGCTAAGTCTAGTTGGGATATTGTTTGGAGGGTCATTGAGATTCAAAGGGGCCAAATGGTGTCCTGCCACACTGTTATGATTCTATGTTACAAGACTTCACTGGAGCAGGTGGGATTTGAACCCAGGTCTCCTGGCTCTGAGGTAGGGACACAACCACTGCACATCAAGAGCCCAATTAATTCTAAGTGAGCTTAAGTCAATCATGGCAGTAGGAACAGCACTAGAACTGGCCACAGTATCACTTGGCTCAGGCAGGTTCCCACTAATGATAATATCCAGCAGCTGCTACTGGAAAGTGCATTGGTGGTGGCAAAGATTCAAGGAAGCAACAGAATAAATGGTAATGGCCTGCCGTAACTTCCAGTCTGGACTTGCATATAAAGGATGACCACTTTGGCACAGTAGCAAAGACTGTCAGAATCTGCAGAATCATATCCTAGCAACCAAGCTATTGCCTTCAGGAAACGAAGAAGTGGAGGGAAACTAGAATGCAAAGTTAAACGAATTCTTACGGAGAATATGATCCGTTGCCATGACTGTGTTTGTTACCTAACACAGTCCAACTTGAATGTTAACCTGGAATCTGAACTATTTGGTCAGAGGAAACTAATGAGACATTGGAATTAAAACTCCAAAGTCTTTTAAAAATCAATTTAATCCCATTATTATCCGTCGAGCAACAGTTTCCATAAAGTAACCAAGAGTCAAATCCTCTCCCCATTCAAGTGGAATTCTCTCATTTAAACAGCTGCTTCACATTTAGCTAGCTTATGATATTGGGACAAACCCCTTGGCCAAAGTAACAATCAGCTCCTTACAAACTATTAGTTTCTTTATAGATTACCTATGTTTTTTTCAGCTTCTACAAACAGTATTATTAGAAATTACCCTGAAATTCAGTCAAACGACATTAAATTTGTTGCTTTTTTCCCTCTTAATTGGCTTGAGGCAGTAAAATGTTTGAAAGGAAACCACATAATTTATCCTATTTCATGTAATATCCTGTCATGTTTTATAGTTAATCTGAATGTTATTGTAATTTTATTTAATTCTGGTTTCGTGTACAATATCATTAAATCAAACATCCAAGAAAAACATTGATTTCAGCCAACTCTGACTTTAAAATCTTTGAGGTAATTGTTGTGATGTTTAATATTATTTGATAGACAAATTAAGAGTTGGAATGTTAGCAGTGAGCTAAACGTTCCTTTTGTTTTGATAGTGACGGCCCTTGTTGCACTTTGTGGTGAAGAGGCAACATACCCTCACTCTCTGACTGCTCGTAAATCTATATTAAATATATCTAGAGAGACATCTAGCTGGCACAGGCCTTAAGCAGCCAAGACTCCAGCAAACAGAAAAACTGACATTACTTTATGAATTACAATGAAGCTAAATTTTTTACCTTCCCCTATAAGCAATGACCCTTGCTTAAGCCAAAACAATGATTGCTGGCAGGAGCTATTCCATCATGAGAACACCAGCTTCAAGTCAAATTCTACCCTTGTGTTCACACACACACACACACACACACACACACAGAGAGAAATACATTCCAGTATTAGTCAATAAAAGCAGGAATGCCTTCTGCTTTTACAACCCCAATATTAAAGTCAGTTATAGCATGTCTACTATCATCCCAAATGAGATCTGCTAACAAATAGCACGTCTGGGCTTCACCTGTATAGTATAGCTGCTCAATTCATCAAGGTGTTGAATTATCGGTAGAAGGTCAGTGGGTGGGACTGCTCACTCTCTTCATCATTTCAAAAAAAAATGGTGAAAGACATTCTGAAATATTTTGTATAGCACTTGTTATAAAATCTTTCGAGAATTTCACCGAGCCTAAGATTGACAAGTTAATTCAAACTAAGCATGGCTTATGTTGGGCAAAAGCATTCTCCTTCTCTGGTAGTTTAAAGATTGTCAAGGTAGTACGAGACAAGCAACATTGGCATCAGTTGCAGCAATGTATTAATCCAAAGTCATTGCAGGTGGGAAGTGCCAACCCCGTACAATGACATTTACTGACTGTTTTAAAATCAAGAATCTGGTCAAACTAAAATGAATGGTTAAAACACCTACAGAAGCAACCAGAAACACAACACTGCTACAACTGTTTCAGAAAAAAATCTTAAAAAGCTGGAAATACTTAGCAGGTCTGGAAGCATCTGTGAAGAGCGAAACAATTTAAGTTTCAGGTTTGTGGTTTTTGTCAAATTGTAACTGAAAAGCTGACTTAGTAACTTCCTTATGCAACCTATCTGAAGGCGAGGGCTCAAAGTGTAAGAAATTGCTGTTGGTAACCATGTCCATTCACTCCATTAGGCAGTATGTGGTAACAATCCAGAGAATTGTTGCAGTGCAAAATGCTGTAATTGAGAACTTAAAAAAAAGTTATCAACACTATCCAAAGGGTCCACACTTTGTACCTATTAATCTGCAAATGTTGTGTGTCATGTGGTCAGTATGTTCATTGACTGAATGCATAACAGGAAACACACAAAGCAGGCACATTCTTATAATGAGATATGTGTCTTAACTCATCCTCTCAATTTCTCATACAGCTGCCATTAGTTAAAGATCAGTAATCACCATTAGTTTACTGTAATCTGTTATACATCTCAAAATGTGCTCTCAAGGCACATATAAATTTGGTACGCCAAAATCTAATTCTATCTTGCTGGGTATTCTCTATATTTCAAATTTAAGAAACGCAGTAGGGCTTATTTCTACTGCCAGCAAAAAGCCTCAGGAAATTAACCAAAACAACAGTATCTCTGTTGTCATACATTAGTGGAACTGCAATGACAACTAGGCTTACCATGCACTTGTTAGGCTTCTCTCCTGAATGAACCCTCATGTGTATCAGAAGCTTGTAGCGAGCATTAAAGGGTCTGTACCGCCTCACGCATCCAGCCCAAAAACAAGTAAAGTCCTCTCCTTTACGCTGATCAATGTGCACTTTCTCGATGTGTCTCACTAACTCCTCTTGCTGGTCATAGACTGCGTTGCAATCTATCCATCGACAGATCTGCTTCCCATTGTTCTTGGGCAACTCATTTCCATCATCAATCTGAATGTGTCCGTTGGCTGGCAGCCCATGCAAGTGGTGTATGGTCCCATGGGACTGACCAAAATGCTGCTGGGAATGATATGGGGGAGGTGGCCCATGGTGTTGCTGAAACAGTTTTGTATCATGCGTATATTCATCAATAGGTTCATGCTTGAAAACGTTTATTTTATGGCAACCATCTGCCACTCCATGTTGAACAACCATATTGCCTATTACTAGTCCGAGGTCCATGTTATCCTCAGTTTGTTGCAAAGGGACAGGCTCAGCTTCAGTACCTTCTTGCTCGGCACGGCGTGTTGGGAAAGAGGACAGTGATGATGCAGGAGAAGTCAAGTTACACTGGCTGTCTAACACAGAGCAGGACTGTGGACTGCAGTTCTTTCGAGCTCCTAAATGCCCAATTCCTCCAGAAAGAGGGAACAGACCATTGGGACTGCCCCTCATTCCATTGACACATGCAATAAGTGATGTTGGAGAGGTGCGAATGATTGCTGTGATATCCAACCCTTCAGCTGAAAGGGGTGATATTGAAACCGATCGTTTCTTTGTATTGACTGGCTGTAACTTGGCCATGTGACGAGCATTACCACTTGACATAAAGCCCAGCGTGGAGCCGGAATCATCATTGAAGAAATATGATGAATAAGAACTAGAGAAGTTGCTGTTCAGTGACTCAGCTTCTGAAGGCAGATTGTTGGTATCCCCAACCTCAGAATGACTGGAAACTCTTTCGCTCTCAGAAAGGAGATGTGACCATTCCTGTTTTATCTGTATGTTTGGAAGATTCTCCTCCAAATGCAGACTATTGGCAGCCAACGAAGTTTGGGAGGTGAGGGGCCTGAAACAACAACAGCCATAAACATACTGAGACTTCATTCTAACATAAATAGATATAAACATTACTCTTTGCCAATCATCTGCTTTATTGCAGTTGAAGTTTTAATTTTGATTCATAAGTCCCTTTCAGTATGAGGGCATTCCCAAAAATAAATACAGAGACAATTAATATTTCTGAATTTTCTAATGTCTTCTTTCTGTGAAAGATATTGAATACCGGTTCCGTAAAAATTATCAAAATGATCAAAACCAAATGGTAGTTTATCTGTAAAACTGTATCAGCTTGTTCTAAATCACAATAGTCATAACAGTAAAATAACGCTCCTTGATCCATTTACAGAATAGCAATTGGCACTCTTTGTAATTCTTGCATTCTTCTGAAATGAGGTAGTACTCTGGTGCTTTTGAAACACAATTGTTTCCCACAGAAAGTGTAAGATTTCCACAAATGATGAGATTAGTGGGTGTGATACAGAGCCAGACAAAAACAAGAAATGTCCCAAGCATAGCTTCTGATCTGTCCAGGTTAATTAATCTTAGCCTGGGTAGCAGGGAGAGGGACAACTACAATTTGTCTCAGTATCACTGAGCTAAAAAGGAAAAAACTACGAGGATTTCTCTTTTTTGAACACTATATGACTCCTGTGTTGGTGTGAAAGTGTCGACAGGGGTGAGTCTAGGCAGCTAAGTCCATTGCTGTCAAACAGCACTTGTCATCCAGGGCACACATGAAGAATAGTTCCTTGGGTGTTCTGTACAGTTTTTGCATAATGTTAGTTGTAAAATAGCTGACCCCTGTTGGGAAAAATTGTATTGTAGCATTGTTTTTTTTTTGTTGATGGGCTTTTGGGGGCATTATTGCTGGTTAGGTCAGCATTTATTGAGCATCTGTAATTGCCCTGGAGAAGGTGGTGGTGAGCTCCCTTTTCCAACTGCTACAGTCCACGTGGTATAGATAGATTCACAGTGTTGTAATGGACGGAGTTCCAGGATTTTGAACTACCACAGTGAAGAAACTGCAGTATATTTCCAACTCAGAACAGGGTGTGGTTCAGTGCTGATCTGCAGCTCTTGTCCTTCTATCCGGTAAAAGTCACAAGTTAGAAGACGATACAGCACATCTTGTGGATGGTACGCATTGCTGCCAATGTGCACTGGTGATGAAGGAAGAAAATAGTGAAGGTGGTGGATAGGGTGCCAATGGAATGGGATGCTTTGTCTGGATGGTGTCAAGGTTGCTGGGTGTTATATGTTATGTGCACTGTCCAGGCAAATGGCTAGTATTCATCACAATCTTAACTTGTGCCTTGTAGGTAGTGAACAGTTATTGGGCAGACAGGAAGTGAGTAATCAACATACAATTCCTAGCCTCAGACCTGTTCTTGTTGCCACAGTATTAAATGGCAGACCCAGTTCAGTTTCTGGTCAATGGTAACTCCCAGGATATGTATAGTGGAAGATGCTGCAATGGCAATGCCACTGGACATCAAGGGGATATGGTGAGATTCTGTCTTGCTGAAGATGGTCATTAACTGGAACTTGTGCGGTGCAAGATTAGTCCGAATGTCTAAAAACAATGCCAAAGGGGACTGGTCTGAGAGAGTGAAGACAGCATGTAAGGGAAGAGGCCCGAGAGTCTCAAAACAACATGAGAAGGGAGACATTTGAGAGAGTGACATCACAAGAGTGGTAGGATTTAAGAGGATGAAAACAGCACAAGAGGAGAGAGATTCGAGAAACTGAAATCAGCATGAGGGGAAGAGACCCAAGCATCTGAGATCAAGTGAGTTCCTCCCGCTTGTTGGTTCTCTCTCCACCTTCTGTAAACCCAGTCTTGCCAACATTCCCTCGGAGCTGCATTGCTGCATGCACACACAGCCGCTCCGAGGTTCCATGCACAGCGACTGGCATTGGAACACCAAACACAGCGGCTGCACACAGAGCTTGGAGGCCTGTGCAGCCAGAAAGAAAACTAAAGGGAACACTGAGTCTTGCAGCTTTGCGGTTTAGGACCTGGCCAGCTTGGTCTGTAGTGACCAAGCTACTCATCATGATGGGTACTGAAATCCAGATTCGGTTCCCTTGCCATCCTTAGTGCTTCCTCCAACTAGTGTTCATCAGCCAAAGTGGGGAGAAAGATGGCAATTAGCAGGTTTCTTTGCCCATGGTTGACCTGGTGCCATAAGACATGACGGAGGCAATGTTGAGGATTCTCGGGGCACCTCCTTACAAACCGTACATCTATATGCACACACCTCTGGTGGGTCTCCCTGTATAGAACAGGGCAGGAATAGTAATGGTGGTGTCTAACATAATGTGTGTAAGTAATTATCCATGAGTATGAATATGTCAGACTGTTGGTTGAATGGTCTATAGGAGGGTTCCCGCAATATGGCACAAACCCCAGGTGTTATTATGAAGAATTTGCAGCTTCACAGGGCTGTGTTTGTTCTTGTTTCTGACAGTTATATAGATGCCAGGTATATAGGATACAGACAGTCTGTTCCTTTCTTTAGATATTGTAGCAGTTTTCATACAACTGATTGACTTGCTAGGCCATTTCAGAGTAGCAGTTGGGAGTCAACCACACAAAAACAGTTAGGTAATAACACACCAATTTTCGTTAATTGTACATAACACAAAGCAAAATTGATGTTTCATGTAATTTAAACTTAAATTTTCCTAACAGGTATCTATCAACCTCACTCTTTGAACAGTTTCACAAGTGTATTATATAGAACTGAAGTGAAAGATGCTTAAAAAATCGCTACAAATTCTACTTGGAAGTTACTTTAAGTCAGCACATCCTTTCACAGTGATCAGCAAGCTTGTAAATATGCAGGAGTTCTACAAAATCAGAAAGGAAGATAAGTTCACAGCTCAGTTCAGAACCTTCATCCACATACAGATCTTTCACACACACGGAATACATTACGGCAGCAGAAAATAACCTGGTATCGGAGTGAGGCGCAGTCAGCCTGGTACTGCCATGGGATGAACTCGGGTCTGTACTGATATGATTTCCTGAATGAATCACTGGCTCCAATCTGGCTGTTGCTATTGGCTCATTCCTCATGGCATGGTTCATTTCATCTCTCTTGCTGGACAGAACATAACATGGGCTGTATCCACCATTTGCTGTAAGAAAATTAAAAGCAACCAGTGTGAGATTTCTTCTTCTACAGAAATCGAGAAATAAAACCAATGCAACCTACGCAGCTATGTCTTGGGTTTACGGCTTACTAATCAAATTTGAGATAGTATTAACATGAAAGAACAAGGGTACCAGTCTGCAAAGATGAGTGGCAGGTCAGAGATTGGATAGAGTATAAAGAACTGCAAGGAATGACTGAAAGGCTAATGACGGGAGAGTGGCGGAATTAGAGGACAAAAGAAAGTGAGCTTGAAATGTAAAAGCACTTAGTAAGAGTTTCCAAGACATTTTAAAAAGCAAAGAGTAAGTAAAGTGAGTGTTAGTCCTCTAAAGAGTGAATCTAGGGAATTAACGATGGAAAATAAAGAAACAGTGAATGAAATCCACGGATATTTTGTGTCTGACTTCACTATACAAATAACATCCCAGAAATACGCGTGAATGAGATGGTGAAAAGGACAGAGGAATTTCAAACAACTACAATAACCACAGAAATGGTAGAGAAATTTATTAGAACTCAAAGCCGTAAAGTCCCTAGATGGATTTCAACCAACATAATCGAAGACATCTCCCGCCCGTTATACTCTCTTCCACCCTCCTCCGTTGGGCAGAAGATATAAAAGTTTGAATTCATGTATGAACAGATTCAAAAAACAGCTTCTGTCCCACTGTTACCAAATTTTTGAACGGACCTTTCAACTGTTAATTCTGATTTCTCTCTCTGCACCTTCTCTGCAGGTATAACACTGTATTCTACACTCTGTTCTACTGTCCTTATGCACTTTGTACGAGAAGATCTGCCTATATATCCCACAAAACAACAATTTTAACCAACAAACAAACAAACATGGTAGAGTCTGAATGGAAGTGGCTGCAGAGAATTTTAGATCATTGGTTAGAATTTTCCAAAATTCCCTAGATTCTGAAAAGATATCAGATTGGAAAATTGTAAATGACGCTCCACTGCTCAATAAGAGGAGACAGAAACTATGAAACCCCAGGCCAGTTAGCTTAATATGTGCCATAGGAAAAATGCTGCCATCCATTTTTCAGGAGGTTAATGGCGGACTTAGAAAATCTCAATGAGAACCGAAAGAACTGCGTTTGATGGAAATCTGAAATAGAAACAGAAATTGCTGGGAAATGGCAGCAGGTCTGACAGCATCTGTAGAGAGAAATCAGAGTTAATGTTTCAGGTCCAGTGACCCTTCTTCAGAAGCCTTCTTTAGAAAATCACAACATCATCATGCAAAAGCAAATTGGTTTTGTGATAAAGAAATAATGTTTAACTAATTTATTAGAATTCTTTGACAAAGTGGCAAACAACATGGATAAAAGGAAACTATGTATGTGCTGTACTTATACTCCCAGAAGATATTTGAAATCAAACATTACTGTACAAAATAAGAGCTCAAGGAGCAGGGCATAACATATTAGGGTCATAGCAATATACAGCACAGAAACAGGCCCTTCAGGTCTAACTCGTCCATACTGACCAGATATCCTATATAAATCTGAAGAAGGATAATTTCTGAAGAAGGGTCTAGACCTGAAAATGTCAGCTTTCCTGCTCCTCTGATGCAGCTTGGCCTGCTGCATTCGTCCAGCTCCACACCTTGTTGTCTCAGATTCTCCAGCATCAGCAGTTCCTACTATCTATATAAATCCAGTCTCTTTTGTCAACATTTGGCCCATACCTCTCTAATCCTTTCCTATTCATATACCCATCCAGATACCTTTTAAATTTTGTTATTGTACCTGTCTCCACCACTTCCTTTGGCAGCTCATTCCAAACATGCACCACCCTCTGCATGCAAAAGTTGCACCTTAGGTCCCTTTAAATATTTCCCGTCTCCCCTTAAACCCACATCCTCTAGTTTTGGACTCCCCCACACCAGGGAAAAGACTTTGACTATTTACCCTATCCATGTCCCTTATGATTTTATGAACCTCTATAAGGTTACCCCTCAGCCTTCGACGCTCCAGGGAAAATAGCCCCAGCCTATTCAGCCTCTCCCTATAGCTCAAACCCTCCAGCCCTGGCAATATCCTTGTAAATCTTTTCTGAACCCTTTCAAGTTTCACAACATCTTTCATATAGCAGGGTGACCAGAATTGCAAACAGTATTC
The DNA here is from genome assembly GCA_024137785.1 of Ginglymostoma cirratum. Lineage (NCBI taxonomy): Eukaryota > Metazoa > Chordata > Chondrichthyes > Orectolobiformes > Ginglymostomatidae > Ginglymostoma > Ginglymostoma cirratum. The sequence goes on along the minus strand of JAHRHZ010000058.1, from coordinate 14,883,347 downwards.
CAAAAGTGGCCTAACCAATATCCTGTACAGCTGCAACATGACCTCCCTTCTCCAATACTCAATGCACTGTCCAATAAAGGTAAATGTACCATATGCCTTCTTCACTATCCTATCTACCTGCGACTCCACTTTCAAGGAGCTGTGAACCTGCACTCCAAGGTCTCCTTGTTCCACAACACTCTCCAGGGCCTTACCATTCAGTGTATAAGTCCTGCCCTGATTTGCCTTTCCAAAATGCAGCACCTCATATTTATCTAAATTAAACTCCAGCTGCCATTCCTTGGCCCAGTGGCCCATCTGATCAAGATCCTGTTGTACTCTGAGGTAACCTTCTTTGCAACCCAATACACCTCCAATTTTGGTGTCATCTGAAAACTTACTGACCATACCCCTTATGTTCATATCCAAATCATTTATATAAATGACAAAAAGCAATGGACCCAGCACCGATCCTTGTGGCACACCGCTGGTGACAGGCCTCCCGTCCGAAAAGCAACCCTACACCACCACCCTCTGTCTTCTACTTTCCAGCCAGCTCTATATCCAGATGGCTAGTTCTCCCTGTGTTCCATGTGATCTAACCTGGCTAACCAGTCTCCCATGAGGAACCTTGTCAAAAGCCTTAAGTACTCTATATTGATCACATCCACTGCCCTGCCCTCATCATTCCTCTTCATTACTTCTTCAAAAACTAATATGGACAGAGGATTGGTGAGCTAGCAGGAAGCAGAGATTAAGCAGAAATGGATCATTTTCAGGTTTACAAGATTTGACAGGTGGAATGCCAGGGGGTTTAGTGCTGGGACCTCAACTGTGTAAAATTTATATCAACTAAGGGACCAAAAGTATGGTTGCTACATACGTACACACACACAAAAACATAAATACACACACACGCACGCACGCACGCACGCACGCACGCACACACACACACACACACACACACACTGTACGAGGAATAAATTCTGGTGTTGTTGCGAGGAGACAGCAATACGGTAGTATTGATTAGTGTACCTGAACAGGTATTCTGCTTTTGTCTGACTACCTCAGAATGTAAGAAAAAACTGAAGCAGAATTTTCTTTCAGGAGATTTAAAGTTGGGATACAGTCCATTGCAGGACAGACTTGGAGGGCCAAATTGCCCTTTCTCATTCCATTCTTTCTTATGTAAATAAATGTAATTTTTAATGCTGTCAAGGGTTTTAAAACATCACAGATCGCATGGTTAGAAAGTATATTAATAGCCATACACAAATAGAGGGAGCTTTTCAGAAAAATATTTAGCGTAATTTTTTAAACAACATTATTTTGGGAAAATTATTCTGACTTCAGACATGTGATTGGCACAGGGCATAAAGCAGCTACATTGTAACACAGGAATAGGTTTTTCTGTTCATTAACAGCCAGAGGTGCTGACTTCTCAAAACAAAAATCAATCTAGCTGTAACAGAGCACTGAGTGTACAGGGCCTGCGCGCTCCAACAGTTCAGAGGAATTGGCAGGTCACACAGTAATTTCATCATGGCACCACGCTAGTCCATCAAAGTATGGTGCCTGTCAATGAAAAGAGACTTGTGTCTGCAACTCAACTTGGGGTGCTAGGGATATAGCCAGCATTCAACTGGCCCAACTGAAATGTTTAAAGTTACTCTGGAAAAGCACTTAAAATGCAAAACACCTAATGTATTTAGCAATTAGTAAATATAAAAATAGTCATGTCAACAATCCAATACACTTATTTCATACTGATATATTTGTCATTTTTGTGTGGATTCTTGAGATGCGAGTGTCATTGGTGGGGCCAGCATTTATTGCCCATCCCTAAGTACCCTTGAGAAAATGATGGTGACTTTTATAAGCCACTGTAGACAATGTGTGGTGGCATGTTCATAATGCTTTCTGTAATGGCTTGACAAGTGTCCTGCTCAGGCACTTCAGAAGTCAGATAAGAATCAACACTTTTGCTGCGGATGTGGAGTCATATGAAGGCCAGATCGAGTCAAGATAGCAGGATTCTTCTTCTGAGAGGCATTTGTGAACCAACTGGGTTTTTATAATAATTCAGAAACTTCATAATTATTTTTGAGACTAATATTTCATGAAATTTATTAATTCATTGATAAATTCCACCATCTGGCTGCAGCAGGATTTAAATTAATGTCTCTAGAACATTAGTCTTACCTCTGGGTTACTAGTTACATAATACCATGCTACCATCCCTTGTCTTCACCAGGGGAACAAGGATAGCTCTACTCAGGAGACAGTTAAGACAGATTCAGAGTGGGTGAATGTTGAAGTTGTTTGCACACTCATGAAAGTTTCTTCTGTACAATTTTTAAAATATAATCCCAGAAATCCTTCAGTCAAACTTTTCTTTAGATTTTTAAAACCTGAATTTGCCAGCATTTAACAATTAGAACATGATTTTAGCCCTGTCAGCTACTCTCCCAAGAAGACAAGCATGGGGCTGGATGAACACAGCAGGTCAAGCAGCATCATAGGAGCAGGAAAACTTGACGTTTCGGGCCTAAACCCTTCATCAGAAAATGAAGGGTTTAGGCCCGAAA
>JAHRHZ010000058.1:14801850-14880380 GCA_024137785.1 Ginglymostoma cirratum | reverse complement strand
CTGCTCCTATGATGCTGCTTGACCTGCTGTGTTCATCCAGCCCCATGCTTGTTATCTCGGATTCTCCAGCATCTGCAGTACCTTTTAACTCTCCCAAGAAGCTTTGGCTGATAAATGGCAAGTAACTTTTGTCTCATATAAGTGCCAGGCAGCGATCATCACCAACAGGAGTGAATATCGTCATCCCCCCTGGATGTTCAATGGCATTACCATGACCGAATCCCCACCATCAATATTCTGGGGGATACCAAAAATTAAACTGGAACAGCTTTCAAAATGTCGTGGCTGCAAGAGCAGATCGGGGACCAGGAAACAGAGTCATAGAGAAGTTCAGCACGGAAACAGACCCTTCGGTCCGACTCATCCCACGCTGACCAGATATCCTACATAAATCTAGTCCCATTTGCCAGCATTTGGACCATATTCCTCTAAACCCTTCCTATTCATACACCCATCCAGGTGTCTTTTAAATGTTGTAATCGTACCAGCATCCTTGTTCTGGCAGCTCATTCCATACATGCACCGCCCTCTGAGTTAACAAGTTGCCCCTTAGGTCCCTTTTATATCTTTCCCCTCTCACCTTAAACCTATGCCCTCTAGTTTTGGACTCCCCCACCCCGGGGAAAAGACTTTGCCTGTTTACCCTATCCATGCCCATTATGATTCTATAAACCTCTACAAGGTCACCGCTCAGCCTCCAATGTTCCAGGGAAATACCTCCTATGTTCACATCCAAATCAATTATGCAGCAAGTAGCTCAAATGATTCCCCTATGCTTGTCCACCATCTGCAACAACAAGGGGGAAGAATGATGGAATAATCATCACTTGCCTGGATGAGTGCAGCTCCTTAAAAAAAATTGATGTTATCTAGTACACAGTTCAGTTCAGTGATGAAGTTCAGTTTTGATGAACGATCCCGATTCAAAACGTTGACTTTCCTGTTCCTCTGATGCTGCCTGACCTGCTGTGTTCCTCCAGCAGTTCAGGAGGCAACTCACCACTACAATCTTCGGGTCAGTTCAGTGTGTACAATAAACGTAGACCTAGGCAGTGTCACCCACATCCGCAAAAGAGTAAATAGAAACAAACTTTCATCTATCACTTTGTTACATCAAGATTTGACTATACTAACACTTTTCTGACCTTCCTACATTCCACCTCAATAACTTGAAGCCATACAAAATTCTGCTATTGTGTTAAAATCCCATTCATTAATATCCCTACATTCATACTGATTGGCATCAGCTCCTGCTTAGGAAATGCCTTGGTTTTTAAATTATCACCCTTGCTCTCAAATACCTCTGCAGCCTAGCCCCTCTCTACCATTGTAATCTTCTCTGATGACAAACTCTGAGATATCTGTGCTGCTCTATTTCTGACCTCTTGAATATGTCTGATTTTAATCATTCTACTATTGGTGGCTATGCCTTCAGCCACCAAAGCATTAAAGCTCTGAATTCTCTCCCAAAAACTCTCCAACTCTTTATCTTGCTTTCACCCTTTAAGATAATATACAAAAATATTTCTTTGAACAAGATTTTGGTCATCTGCCTAATATCTCCTTTTGTGACTCATTTTCTTTTTAACTGCCCCTGCAAAGCACCTTTGGCCATTATATTTTGTTGAAGATCTTATATTAATACAACCTGTCGCTGTTGTTGACTGACCTAATCTCCTGTCTGGCTTTTTCCAATTGCATTGTTACAAGCTTTGCCCATCACTGAACTTAATGATTTTAATTAAATTTGAATAAGACATCACCAAATATCTCCTTCTGGATGCAGTGGTGTTATCTTAGCAAAGTCACTGAGGGAAGACCGTCATCTCCAATTCACATTTTCATCCTGATTTAGAAATGTAGAGGGTAGTCCTATGCCTTCAAAACTGCACATCCAAAATCCTGCCCGACACCCCCATTGCAGGAACACCATCACTAAAAATTCTTGCACTAGTTCATGAAGACTCACATCAACCTCTCAAAGTAATTAGGGATGAGTAATAAATATCGTCTTGCCACATTCAGAGGGTAATTTTTTCTTAAAAAACTCACCACAACTGTTCCTTGACGGTCCTTCCCAATTTGGCGTAAATTCAACATAAAATCCTGGTGTGATAAAGCCTAATGACTCCTGTACTCAGCTGCTCCCCATCTCGAAATGGACATACCACTGGTGGTAATGGAGCAAAGACGGCGTAGCAGCTGCAGAACACACCAATGCTTTGTGACATCACAATGTTGTAATACACTTTGGATTCTTCCACATGAGGAGAGAATCATATGACGGAAGTCACTTCCACCACCAATCTTTATAAAGATCACAATCTCCTGCATATTATCACTAATTTACAATTCCTCATAATTCTCTTGGCTTCCTTCAGTGGAGAAAGTTATAGCAGTTGAGCCGTCGCAGCAAACCCCAATCCAGTGAAAGCCTTCTATTAAAACTATTGGATTTTACAGTTTTGCAGGCAATGCTGCGTTAAGTCAATATAATCTAAGCAGCCAGGGTAAGATAGTGTTATTTAACACATTTTACACAAGTACTCAAAATAACAAGCATCTTAGGATGACAGGCAGAGGAATGAGAAATTCCACAGAGTACACTGAGGTTCCTCTTCTAGAGGTAAGGCTAAGCATGTCAATGGAAAAGAGTGAATGAAGTACTACTCCACATGCCTGGAATGTCCTAGGTGCTTGATACTGCCAAATTTACTAAAATGTTCCATTCCAAGCATGATGCCCTTCAACTTATGAAGTCCAAAGACTGACCACCTAAAAGAAAATTGTGACAAAAAAAGGGAAACATTGAGCAATTAAGCACTGTCTTTTTATTCCTGAGGCTTGAGTTTGAATCCAGGCAACACAGATAATGATGCTTCCATTTTTTTTCCATGTTGTCCTAGATATCCTAGTTGTCCAGCTCCTACTAAAAATTATTCAGCAGCACATTGCAGTCAGTTCAACAATTTCACTGAGGAAACATACAAGATTGTGTGAGAAATAGAAATGAAAGTATAATTTTCAGTTTGGAATAGGTGGCTCAAACACAGAACTATCGCAGTGCTGTCACAAAGCACACAAAGGAACAAATGACTCAAGTCCCACGTAACATCATTCCTCATTTCAACTCTGCTTTTATTTCCACCATTCCATCAATCAAACAGTTTACTCAGAAAATGAAGTTACACTTCTGGGACAAATTGTCACTTAATTAATTGCAACAAGCACAGGGAAATCTACATCTTTTCCAGATTTTCTGTTTTATACAACTGGTTCCTTATAAAATAATAAACCTTTGGGTTTATAAATCCTATGCTCTAGGTATTTGCCATTTCCATGGTTTTCCTATCTTAATTTCTAGATAAAGCTCACAAAAAATATTTTTCATTCATAATTTAGAACAGCTAATATGGTTCTTGATACTTGGCAACATAACAATATTAATTTCATTTGAATCCAGCCTCACTTGGTTTCAGTCCCATTCATTCACCTGTTAAATCGGAGCTGTCTGGCCAAACTAATTTTGAGATTTTCAAAGTCTTCCATCTAAAAAAGATTTTCCCACTGATACAGTCAGTATCCTGGCCCATATTTATCCCTTAACTAAAATTTTAAAAAACATGCCCATTATCCCATTGGCATTTGTGGGATTTTGTGCTTAAAATTGGTCGTTGTGTTACCTACACTGCCAATGTTAACTACACTCAAAAATGCTTAACTGGCTTAAAATCCTTATAATGTTCTGAGATTATCATAGGAACTATACAAGTGCAAGTTCTTTCTCTTTCTTTCTAAATGCACTACACAATGTGATACTGACTGTGCGGACATTCTGTGCTCACTTAGCTCATACCAGTTGACACTGCATTTTGAACTCTGCTCCCCTGTTCAATGTCACCGGCCTAGGGAGGATGACAATCAGCTCAGGCAACATGGAGACCCTTCACAAAATCTGTCATGAACATGTCCTTCCGGAAAATGCACATCTGCACATAGTTTGCCAAATAACAATGTCTATTCTCGTATTGAAGGAAGGGCAGCATGGTGGCTCAGTGGTTAGCACTGCTGCCTCACAGTGCCAAGGACCCAGATTCGATTCCACCCTCGGGCAACTGTCTGTGTGGGGATGCACATTCTTCCCGTATCTGCACGGGTTTCTACCAGGTGCTCTGGTTTCCTCCCGCAATCCAAATATATGCAGGCTAGCTGGACTAGCCATGTTAAATTGCCCATAGTGTTTTGGGATGTGTAGATTAGGTGTGTTAGCCATGGGAAAGTAGGGTTACAGGGATAGGGTAGGGGGATGGTCCGGGTGAAATGCTCTTCAGAGGGTCGGTGTGGACTTATTAGGCTGAAGGGCCTGTTTCCACACTGTAGGATTCTATGATTCACTTGGTGTAAAAATAGAGAGTGACCAATGCCCACAGTACAGCACACAAAATATGATTTTCAGTCAATACAGGAAATTGTCAGTATAGAATGTTGACATACATTAAAAGTCTAAGCCCTGAGTGTTATGTAATTACATGACTGGTTTCTCATCTATTTTGATGCAGTACAGAAAATTCTATAGTTCTGAAAAGGTTAAAGTTCAATAAATTTGGATCTCTCGAACTTTGAGTATTACAAAATACAAATCAATAGCAGAAGCACAACACCCTGTTTACACATACACTGTGAAACACAGACAGAGACTGTTTTGTGGGATTGAGGGTTTGGACTGCACAAAGAATAAAATGTAAGATTTACCAAGTTTTTGCTTCTTCAGGACTTCTACATTCATCATTTTTCTGAACTTCACTGTTAGAAGTCTGCCTTGCAGTCTATCTTTTGAACTCATTAACTAAGCTTGACAATAAAGCACATTCAGTTATGATAGAGTCAGTTTTTAAAGGTTGACCTATTCCCCATTATCTTTACCATTGAAAAGCAAAGGTAATTTGATCCACTGTAATAACAGAGAGATGTAATCATAAATCATTTAAATCTGCCACTAAGTTTTTTTTCCAAATACGCATATTTTACAAAAATAATTATTCATATCCTAACTGAACTCCCTGCAGCATGCTCTACGAACAAAAATAAAAATGTTGTATTGTCACTTGTCTGCCATTCTTTCAGATTTTTTGACAGCCATCAATTTTTCTATCAATGCCGCTCATAGTCTATTGACACGAACCCGCTTACTCGTTCTCTCCCTATTTTTAAGAAAATTAATCTTTTAATGAATCTAAATTTAGTTGGAGTTGTGGATCTTCCATCAAATGAGTACATGTATGTATAAACATTATTTTACCTGATCTCATTCTTGGCTTGTTTCCCTGTTACTTATCATGTAATCTAAGAGACCAGAATAAATGCTGGCATATCTTACTGGGCATTCACTAACCAAATCACAGTACACTTGGTCTCATGCATTGCAGCCAGAATATACTGTGATGGTGTGTTAAAACCCTGGCCTGGATTGCATGGCAGAGGCAAACCTGGGTTTAAGGGAGCACCATGATTTGGGCTTATAGGTGGGCAAAGGTGTGACTTCACCCAGGGAGGGATAAGACAGGGAAGAGTGACCTATGAACTGGAGTATAGAGCAGAACTAGCAAAGGTCTTGAGGAGTGAAACATATTTTGGACTGAAGAGAACAGCAGACATACAGGCCTGATATTTACAGAGAAGTTAGGGATGATGCTGGTTAGCAGCCAGGAAACCCAATAGGACTCTTTTATATCAGGTTCTGCTGAATTGAAAAGGCCCCACGGAGGAGACTGGGAGAAAGGCCTTGGAAAAATCAGGGACTGTCCAGGAAGGGGACTGGGGGAGAAGGGAAAAGGGTTGCAAATGACCATGGAGGAGATCGAGATGTATCAAGGAGTTTGTTGGAAGACTGAAGGGTAAAGGAGGGGCAGGGAGGAGATCACTGTCCATGAAGGACAAAGGAGAGTATCAGGGTATGTGGAAGGCATGGTTCAAAGCCAACTTTGTGGTCAAAGGAAGCAAACCTAGTCCTCTTGCATGGCCCACAAGTAGCACTACAGACGTATTTAGCTGCTCTGTCCAACAGTCCTCAATTCACTCTGGCAGCCAGTGTTAAAATTGGAACACAAATAAAATCTTCACCACACATCTTAATCAAGATATGGAATAAAGGAATGCATCTCCAATCCCACTCAGCTATAAGGTTTTACATTTTAACTTTCCACCACTCAAACCTAACAATTTTGGGGATTAAAATCATCTCCATTAAAGCCATGACAGCTAAATTTCCAGTTTTGAGATTGGGACCTAGGGACAGGCAGGAAACAGCAAAAGGCTAGCAAGTGTGTGGTCAGCAAGCTAAACGGAAGGAAGCTCACACATCTGCCTCAGAATAGAAAGATCAAGTTCCAAGATTAGTCCTAGAGTGCTAAACCTGGCCTAAAGCAGGAGCAAATGTTATTGCTGTTTTTGTTGTGATGTTCGTTTATGATGGATAATGCCATATGATTGTTCAGGACTCAATTAGCTTTCGCAACATTCAAACAGAGTTTAGCACACCAAACAGAACCAGATTTTGCAATTATATCAATACCTTTTCATGTACACACTTAATTTCTTGTTTTGTGTTTCTATCAACAAGTCACAATGGACAATGTAATCAAGATGCCAACTGCTTAAAACAGTGCTATGGCATCATATTGGAAGAAGGACACTGGACAGTAATGGGGCAAGGACCCCCACCATCAACCTTCTGGGGAGTCACGACTGACCAGAAATTTAACTTTGTGTACAAGAGTAGCTCAGAGGCTGGGTAACCTGGGTAAGTGACTTATCTGTTGACTTCCCAAAGCCGTTTTCCCAACTACAAGGCGCAACTCAGGAGAATGAAATAGAACACCTCCCCCTTGCCTGGGTAAGTACAGTTACAATAACATGCAAGAATCACAAAATCATCAAGGACAAAACGGTCCCCTTGACTGTCTTTGGTCAACAACAGTAGTCTATTTAGCCCCTCAACCTTTTCTGCATCATGGCTAATCTGTGATCTAATTCCAGGAATGTGCCATTACCCTATGTTCCTTAGTTCCTTTGGTTCACAAAAAAATCAATGTTTCTCAGGTAGCGTCAATTTTTATTTATGGAAGAGAATTCCAAACTTTCACACCAGATGAAAACTCTTGTGTGAAAAGCCATAACACAGGATGTTTACCAGCCCAAGATACCATTTTGTTTAGTAAAGGTCTTTAGACATGTGACAGATCATGTGGCCAAGGTGGTCATGTTTATTAACTGCGTTCAAAAATAACATCAGGAGCTGTCTTCTGACAGATACCGTCTGAAACACCATCTCAAAAGCCACAGAATCAGTTGCAAGACAACTACGCAGCCAAAGGAGAAAAGCTATACGTGTAAAGTGAGAGAAGAACTACGCCCCCAATCTGTCTCAACTTCAGGTTAACCTGAGATCCATCCTCCTGGCAATTCAACTCCATGAAGCATCACAGTTTACTGAGAATCCTCTAATTTTACAAGAGGTTTGTTCCAGATAAAGATCAATTTATCCAAAAAACTGTAGCTTTGCTATGAAAGAAACTGAAATAATTCCACATTTTTACTATATTTTAATGCCTGGTATTTACATGTGTGATAGTGTGGGTGAGTTGTCATATTTGAAATCTCTGGGGCAAGTGTATGATAACAAAATATCTTCTTTATTTGTAAATTCACAAACGCTTGCAGCTGGATTCATTTATGGCACGAACCATTCAAAAATTAAGAAAATACATATAACTTATACATAACAACTCTTAGAACATAGAACACAAAGGGTGGAATTCCTGCTTATGTGTCAGGGGTTCTTGCCTGCCAGCTGCAGAGCCAACAAGGAATCCTCACTGCCTCTTTCCAGAAAAGCCTGTTGAACCAGAACCAATGGCTCAGACGGCAGTTAAGAGGCAAATGTGTTGTTGTGGAGTCTGAAGTTACAAGTAGGCCAGACCAGGTGAGGATGGCAGATTTTCTTCTCTGAATGACATTAGTGCACTAAACGTTTTTTTTTCCAACCATCAACAATGATTCCATGATTGACTAAGAGTCTAATGATGACCATGAAACCAATTTTCTGACCTGCTGCATATCTTTGCACAATTATATGCCATTTCTTTAGTTTGATTCTTTTGCCAATTCAGTTAATCTATCAATGGTACCTTTGTAATTTAGTACCCCCTTCTACCCTGCTTACAATGTGACTTATCTTTCTTTCCTCAGCAAATTTATTGTGCAGTTTTCTAACTTATCTCCTAAGTCACTAATTAATATAATGAATAGTTGAGACTCTAACACAGATCCTTGCAGGACACCATAAGTTATATCATGACAATTAAGGTTGTCCATCTATTATTTCTATTCTGTTGGTGGAATTTTGTGGAGGTTCTGGAGTCTCAGCCTCTGGTTGCCAAACTCATGTTGCATTTTCACATCGCCTCTTTTGTAATGAGGTAAGTAACACACCAGAGACAGGCTTCCCTGGGGCTCAGAGCCTCAGGGCCCAGACATCAGCCACTTCCCCACACACTCACCATGATTACTAGGCAAGTACTTAGCACTGTGGAGGTAGTGGCTAATGTCTGTACACCAAACATCCAAGGCCTCCGTTTAAGGAGGGACCCTGGACAAGTGACTGACGGCAGACAGGGGACACTAGCAGGGGGATAGGTGGTTCATGGCCAGGGGAGATGGTAGTCAGCAGACGCCCCCCCAACCACCACCACCACCACCCCCCGACCCCTCGACCAATCCTTTCCAATGCAGGGTTTCTCAATCTGACAGTCAGTGGAGAAGCCCCAAACCCCCCCACCCCTAAGACCCTGTAAGCAATGCTCCACTCCACCGCCTACTGCGCAGTTAATAGAAACTTAGAAAATCAGGCAGGAGTGGGTATCGTCTCACCAAGGCCCCTTACATTGACCACATAAGAAGCTAAACTGGCAATTGGGGAGGTGAAGGATTCCCCACCATCACCAATCCATCCAACTAAATGCAGCCCCCTTCTACCAAACAAGCCATTGGGTGGGTGCAAGATTTCACCCTTTGTTTTTCAGTCATTTCCCAAATCGGGTCAATCATTTTCGTTCAATTTAATTTGCTTCAATTCTGGCCATGAGGGAAGTCTGTAAGGTAATCCACAGACATTCCCTCCCTACTACTTGAGTCACTTCTTCAAAGAATCTGTCAAATTTGTCAAGTATAATCTAACTTTTCCAACTCAAAGTTCATTCCCCATGATCAGCTAGACATTTTCAATGTATTCAGTCATTCAGCCTTAAATATAGATACTGGTAATTACAAGATAGACGTTAGGCTGACTGGTCAATATTTCCCTGGATTCTACTACTCTCCTTTCTGAATGAGGGAGTCACATCACCACCTCCACGCCCCTTTGTAGTCATTCACCGTCCTGATTCAGAAACACAAAACAAAAAACAAGCTCTGGAGAAGGGTCACTGGACCAAAATGTTGACTGTGTTTTCTCTCCACAGATGCTGCCAAAACTGCTGAGGTTCTCCAACAATTTCTATTTTTGATTCAGAAACATATTGGTTTTCCTTTGTTGTCACTGGGTCAAGGTCTTGGAACTCTTCCTCACAGTAATATGGTTTAAGTAAAACCACATGGACTAGTCAAGAAAGTAGCTCATTGCCACCTTTTCAAGGGTAATTAGACTGGGCAATAAATGATGTTTTACCAGCAAGATCAGATTCCATGAATGAATAAAAATATTCAGCCAATTCATTTTTGTTTGGATATCATTTCACCCATTAAATCTCTACCAGTACTTTTCTCCATGACTCACCCAGTCTAATCCAACTATTCTCCCTTCAAAATTCCTCAATTTCAAGCAACTATTTAATTCCTTTTCAAAAGCATTTTTGTACTCTGCTTCAACAACATAGATGGACAGAAAATACCATATTCTAATCAGACTCTGTGCACAGTTTTAACATTTCTTTTAAATGTTTTTTCGTATGTCAGTTGTTCTGTGTCCCACCTCATTAACCAGTGTAAGCAATGTTCAATATTGACCATCTTAACTCCAGTGAAAAAACTTCTGGAGTTTCTCTGCAACTGAGTATATGTTGCAACTTTTCCATTGATTTTATATTCTCTCAAGTTAGGGTGCCCAAGTTTTACACAATAATCCAACTGTGACATAACTAAGATCTCATTAGTTTAACATCACCTCATTCCGTTGTTTTCAAAGCTTCTTGATTCCAGCACGGTTTTTCATTTTTGATGAGTTGTGTATCTGCGCAACAGGACTCTTGTGCTCCTTGGATCCATTTAGAACCTTAACACTTTACCAGTACTTTCCACAGGATTATTCCATGTTATTGCACATTTTCCTATGTCCTCATCCTGCTAATCTATCCATGTCACCCTAGGCTTTTGCAGTCCTCACCATAATTCATTATCCCTTCCAGATCATTTGTGTGCATAATTAAGAAATGAGATTCCAAAGCATCCTCCTGTGGAACACCATTCATTAGACTGCTTGAATCAGAGAAGCTTTTTTTTCACAAAACGAGAAACTTACACTCACCACCCATACTCTGCCCTCCCCACCCCACCCCCCAACCCTCCAAATTAGCTGTTTCCTCTCATAACAAATAGCAGGAAGGATGGGGCCTGGATCATTGCCTTTTTTCCCTCTCCATTCACTTCTGCTTTACAGCCTGATCTTACAATAGATTGAAGTAAGCCCAGGAACTAACGGTGAAGGCCCAGAATTCAAACACTGGATGGAAGCAGCTTCCTGTCTCTGCAATGAATCCCAGAGGGATACCTACTAAAGCACCTTGGTCTCTAGCATGTTGCATCTGGTCTTTATTCAAATGTTTGGTACACTGTCATTGCCAGGTACCACTGCTGCATTACCTTACACCTCACTATGATAAACAACATTTTATTGGTGGATTTCTATCAGCACACATGTGGTAATACCAGTGCTAAAAAAAATTAGTCAAGGCTGTGAAGGACAGAGATTCATATGTGAGATTCATGTTCCATCAGATCTTCACCCTTAGGAGGAACATCCCCATCTGGAATATCTGGAGGGACTTTAGGCAACAAGAACAACATAGCTAAGTTCAATACTGGGTCTACACTGGGTTTTCATGTGTTTGTAACTAGCAGCAGAGTTAACTAACAGCAACCAGGAGCAGATGTCTGATTGGTATTCTCCCTTCACTAGCCAAGAAATGATGAGGCCAATGCTTCCCTAACTGGGATCAGTTTATTCACTGCACATTGGAAACATGACTTGCATTTTGGTTCCATATCCACAATGCAAAAGTTCTGTTTTATTTCAGGGGAACTGTACACATAAACTAATTACTTTGTTTCCATTTTGCTTTATAGTCATCATTAGAATTTACTTCGCACAGACCACAACCCTTGTATATAAATTATAACAAGATTTTCTGTTTCCCATGAATTTAATTCATTTAATGGAAAAGACTGACTACTTGCCTACTGCCCATTAATAATTTTACTGAAGCAGCATGTAAAATGGATTGGACAGTCATCAAAAATAAAACAACACCTTTTGTCTTTCCTCATGTGCAACCAAAAGATTATGAAAATGTTACCTGAATTCAAAACTAAGTTGGTGAAAATTGTATTGTCGCTCCCGAGATGCATTCAGCTCAAGAGCTCAGCTCCTCACCTTCATTTATATATTACCTTTCTGTATGCACTGGATTCAGGCTTCCTCAATGTCTATTACTGAAGCTTGCTCCTTTTAAGCACCTCAAAACTGGAAATCTTTTTCCCCCTCAATACTGTAATTTCCATACAATCTTCAGGCTTTTAAAATCCAAATTAACATCAAGAATGACAGTCCCCATAGTAATATAAGGAAATACCACTGTCAATCTGCACACAACATAACAATGTGACAGATTATCAAAATATCTGCTTTGGAAAATGGATACGTATGACCCAAGTCAGTAAAACAGATTCCAAGGAGCCTAACGATATACTCCTGCTCCTTACTTGTATGTTTGTATATAAGTAACCAGCAAAGTTCTTCTTTGAATAGTGCAATGAGATCTTGAACAACCATCTGCGAGGGCTGCCATCTTGGATTAATATCTCATCTGAAAGACGGCACCTCAAACAGTTCAGCACGTTCACTGTACTGACCTGAAAGTGGAGTATTCCTTTTGTATTGCCTAGATTAATGGTTCAAGATCTAGATCAGGGCTTGACCTATGACCAACTAATTCAGAAACAAAGTGGTACCACTGAGCATGGGTAGATAACTAAACTCTTTAATTACTTTGATGAACCACACTCATCATTTGGGCTGAATAGCCTTTCTGAGAATGCAATAACCATTTCAACAAGATACAAAAGGTCTGTCACAGACTGCCAGCAGGTACTGCCTGCTGAAGATGAGGAGAAAATGTTGGAGGTAATAACAAATTCTTCATTATAAAACTGAGCAGCTACTCCAACCATCCTGAAGGTTAATGAGGTGGTTTTATATAAATATACCCCTACAATATAATGTTAAAACACTGCCTGAGATCCTATCCAGGGACTAGAGTAAGAACTCATTTGTTGCTACTAATGAAACACATATTAAACTATAAATTATGGCCACTGGTATCTATGAAAATATGTAGAATTCTAAAGTACATTTGTCACAATGAAGAGATGTTGTACTCACATGCGAGATGGTGAACACTATACACAGAATTTTCATCAAGTTTACAATTAATGCTGTCTCAGTTCCTTTCTAATTTAGTAAATATCACCTTTAGACTGTGTTCCAGACTCTGCTTGTGCCTGGCATTTCAGTTAGCTGAGACATGAGACAGATTTTCCATTAGGAGTAGTTAACAATTAAACAATCTAAACTCTTAAGTGTGCATGAAGTAAACAGAATGAACTGAAGCAGGGATCGTCAAATGAACCACAGAATAGATTCTCACTAAATAAAACTCAAAATTGTGAAGGTTGTAATGCTACTTTCTATACCAATTATTTTGCTAGTTGATGTTATCAAAGTGAAATTGGTATTAACCTATTGTGAACATTGATCAACTAAAAGTATGTCAATGGCCTGCATAAACGGTCCTAAAGGTGGAGACTTGTATTGTGTGCTGTGAAAAGACAGATTGTATGAGGCAAACATTCAGTCAACGCTTTGATATGACACTAAAAACTAGTGCCAGAAAAAGGTACAAGACTACAGGTTGAATGCTCCTGAAACATACTGTGCAAAGACAGTGCTGGGTGTCACGAGGGAGAATAACATGACCAATGATGAAGCTATAAGAAAAATGTGTGGATAATAGCAAAGCATATGCTGACACCTACCTTGTGCTTGATTAAAGATCAATATGCTCAGAATTTAAGGGAAAGGAATATACATGAAACTGGATTCACATGCAGCTGTTCACAGGAACTTCTGACAGAAGACAAGAATGAACACACAGATACAAGGAGCTGGCAGCGGACAGTGCTGAATCTGGTAACCAACTCAAAATAAAAGAATATAACACATTTAGAAAACATAAAACTTAATCAGCAGTCATAAGAAACAAATCAAACCATTCAAGAGGGAATTGCTGTGAGCATCTACTTTAACTGTGAAGCATTCATATCTATAGCTGAGTTTCAGTTTAGGGAATGAGATAAATTAAATGACTTTGTTTAATTAGGTAAGGAAAGTAGCAGATTTTTTTTCCCCAAATGTAATTTTTTTTTGCAGGGATGGTGTTGAGTACAATATATATATTATTAGGTCCATGTTAAAACATCAAGAACCTGAGCCCCAAACAACGTTTAGTTTGGGGTATTGCCAGGCTAAGGTGACTCAATTCAGTTTGCATTTAACTGACAAAGTGCAGGAACACAGCAAAACGTTATATCATGTGCTATTGAGAGCTCATGGAAAATGAGCTCAAATTCCTGAATTTTAATTTTAATGTGCTTTCACCCTTCAATGAGCACCATTCACTACTTTTATTTAGTCAATAAAATAATAAACAAGCCAAAGAATAGATGCTTAATGCAAAAATGAATGTTTGAATTTAAGGAAAGATTGCATTTGAAGATGGGATGCTGCAATGTGTCAGACAGTGGCCTCCTACCTCTGGGGTCAGCTTCAAATCTGACGTGGACTGATAAAATGAATGTCTGACGGCAGTAATGGCCCTTTTAGGAAAGTCTTGCCACAATTTCATGCATGCATCATGCAAGATGGGTAGTGTAACAAATTAAAACATATCATCAGAAGTTGTGTCAGAGTACATTCAACTTTACTACATGTAAAGCTGCTATATCAGAACCAGGACTGCTTGTTGCTGATATTGGGGCCCAGTATTCCAGTCCTAATTGCGATGCTGCCTTATAGCATGCATGCTGCAATCAGCTTTTTCAGGTGTTGGAAATGGCTGGAGGGTGGGGGTGTTTGGAAAAGCATATTTCACACTGTAGCTTGTATGCCTTAACTTCCATAGTCATGTGACCTCTGACGTAGTTGTTTTCTGTTTACAGGTTTAAAGGCAGAAGCCATTACAACCAGTCTTTGGAACAGGGTATTAGAAGTGGACAGTTGAAATTTGGTGGATTTTGAGAGCAATAAAAGATTCAGCTACTTCAGGAAACGATGAGGAATAATTATAACTTCAGGCTGCAGCTATACTGTTTGGTGAGTTATCATACCAGCATGCAATGTGTGGTTGGATGGATCGCTCCTACCATTCTCCTTTTCTGACTGGATCCATGGGACCTACCTGCTCTAAAATGGGAGAAGAAAACTACTAGGCAGTATAATTAGAAGAAACTCTTAAACAAGACACAGTTTACAGCATGATACGATAATCATGTACAAGTCACATGAATAAGACAGACACTGACACTGGAGTCACAGGATTACAGGTCTATCCCCTTCAAAATCCTAAAATGCTCTGACGTTTCCCACCCAAGTCTTTATGACATCATCGGACTGAATGGAGCTTATTGTGGTCTTCAGCATTAACCCTTTCAGAACCATTGTCTTATACATCATGAATCAGCACAATACAGCTATAAATTTTCCAACCCCTGTTGCAGTGGAGATAAAACACGATGTGAAAAGAATTGAATCTTCTTCTAGTCTCAATGGTAAAATTATGAGATAGCCACAGAGTTAACCAGAAAAATCGAACAACTGAGAGTTCCAAATCTGTTATGAGTGCTAGGGAAAGAATGTGTGAAGCTGGTTTGCACTCGAGATCTCATTGAAGAGCAGAAAAGCCAGACTGGAGAAATTTTGGAATGCCTTGAAGTGCAATTTTAAACCCACTACACATGTTATTTACAAATAGCATTTGTTTAAAATATTTCCAGAAAGGCCAGCAGAAAGACCAAGGTGAGATATAGTATGTAAATATTGAAGGCAATACCACACAAAAGAAAAGGAAACACATCTAGTACAGGGAAAGCAGCACTATAACTGCAAAAAACCAAATCACTTTGCATACAAACATTCTGCTGAAAAGGAGCAAAGCAAGCCTATAAAGATGGCTGCTGGCAAGATGTCTCAGGATGAAATCCCTGCCACAGATCATGCTATCACAAGGATTCCTAATACCACAATTTGTAATTTTCCTCTGACAACAGAAAACATTAATAATGATAAAGATAAGTTGGGGGCAGGGACGTTTCACAGAGGACAAGCTTTGGCTTCCATCCCTTGTTGTCAGTGAGGAACAGTATGTCCAATCATGAGCACTAGCCCAAACCCCAGTCAGGTTGAATGTGACATTAAATTCCATGCAAAAAGCTCCCAAAACTTTCACACAAAAAGCCTCAGTATCAAACTCATAAAGTATCATAAAGCACCAGTCATCTTTATGCTTTATCTAACTGAGTTGATAATTATTTCCAATTCTGTGCTGTAAACCTTGCGAATGTATTGAGGGTAGCTCAAACTCTTTACAACTATCCAGTTGAGGTGTCTTTCATCCCTTCACCCTGAGCTGGATACAGGTCCCAGTTACACAACTGAAAAGACAATTTCCTGCCTAATACAACATGCATTCTCATCATGCGACCTAACAGCTAAAGACGTTAAGTCAGATGGACACAGTAGAACACAGCACAATGGTGCAAAGTGCGCCACATTTCAAAAATTGAAACAATCAACGTACAATGTTAAAGGACTTCTAAAGCAACAGGCATTTGTGGAAAAATAAGAGATCTTTGAGTAACAAACCATTTTGCTTCCCCTCCCACCCCCAACAACCCCCAAAAAAATCAAGTTATATCTAAAACAGATGGACAGCTGAATGTTGAAAGTAAATTAAAGCTTCCATCTTCACACATTTGATTGATCTTCCCCCTCAGATACTTTTCTCCCATTTGGGAAATTATCCTGATATGCAGATGTCAAGCAACCACGTCTCTAACCCATAATGATTAAAATTGATTTTTTTGTTGTTTCATTGTACCAACACCTAAATTTGTCTTGCAACCCTTTATGGTACTTTCAGCAGAAACTCAACAGTAATGCAAAACCTTCCATTCACCAACCCCACCCACCACCACCGTCTGTCTTCCTCTACCAAAACCAACTGTTAATGCTTTCAGACTTCGAGATGCATGATATTAGAAGCAGATGTGATGGTATATTTCACAGTATATTTAAGTAACGTAAAATTGAATTTTAGTAAGCTACACAGTAAGGAGCTGAGCCCTAGGTTACAAAAAGCTGCAAAGCTGGAAGGTGGATGATACGGGCAACTGTTGATGGCAAATTAACGAAACAGACACTGGAGTCATAAATCACATGACCAAGATTAAGCATATTAATAATTCATATAAAACTGGGTTTTATTTTACACTAATCTCTAGTTGGATAATGACAACAAATGATTTGGATTGATGCTACACAAAGAATGTTTGTCATCTTTTACTCGCCATTCAAAAATGCATGTGTTGTGTCTTTGACTATCTGTAACTATCTGGTTTTATTTTGTAATGGTGCATTTTTGTCAGACTGTAGTCCAAAATGCAAAGATTCCTGTGTTGATGAAATGTTGATTTCTGAACTTTTAAGAAAACAATACCAGGAAATCGCAGTAGCAGATGTTAGTGGAAGGATGGTCAGTCCATTTTCTCAATCTCCCCACCCCTTTGCAGTTGTAGTGGAGGAGGCTCACTGCTTCTTTTGAAATAGTGGACCTTCGCATGACAACATTACATGCAGTACTTTCCAAGCTGATTATGTCAGTTCTCCCATGAATTAATTGGTAAAAGCACCACCTGATATGTGTGAGTCATCCAGACCAATCACTGGCCTGCGCTGAGTTAGTTGGACTCAGTCAGGGCAGTGTTTTTTGGCACTTCACGGCTGGAAAGAGAAATGTCTGTTAGAATTGTTACTCCAAGTTGCACGGAATTTAGTTAAGGATAACTATTGGTCCTGAAATTGGCAAAAAGTCAAACAACTGAACAAAATTCAAGTTAAGGCCATTCTTGAAAATTGGCATCTGCGGAACATACGTGATGGCATTTATGCAACTGTGCTCAAACTTGATCAAATCCCAACTAGTCCTGACAAGTATAGGCAATTGCAACTTATGTTGCAGATGTGCTAATGAAATTAATCCCTATTTCAAACACATCAAACCAGCCTGGTGAATTTGACAATTGCTCAATAATTTCCAAATGTTTTATATGATGCCAGTTTTTCCACTGTTACTCAACTTGTGCTCTTATTTACTCCTGACTATAGCATAGCAACCAAATCTTATCATGGTCAAAAAAGGGGGGTGAAGGACAAAGTTCCTAAGGAAGGGGAAATGGGTTTGTCTTCATGCCAGAAGTTAAATTTACTAAAAGAGTTAAAGTCTGGCAGACTTGCTGCAAAGAAGGCTCTAGACATCAGCTATTTCAGGCACTTCCCAATCATAAACCAACTACAACCCACCTGTGGAATTTAACCTTGTAAGGAAACCAATGAACTAGCTCACTAGCACGTTGAGAGCACCAATATGATACAGTATTGGATTGCTCATGCCGGAGCATTTTTTCAATGGTATGCTTGCTGCGTTACCCTTGCTGGGTGGCAAGCTATGCTTCATATTGACTGAAATCAGAATATTGAGTATTTATGGGAGGATTAAAGTTTTAATTTCAACATGTGTTTTTCAACAGAGCACTGCTACAGCCAAAAGATGGTTGATTCAGTGGCTAGCAAAGTCCTATGTGGATCCATACAATGTTACACCTGTGAGATATCTCCCAATTTCCATTGCCTTTTCTTGGACCTCTATGGACAATACTGACACCCATTTCACCATCATGGCTTAGATGAATTCAATGTGAACCTGTGCCATATATTAACATAATGCAATGCACTGTCAGATTAGTGTTCTTCTGGAGTCCTCTGTGAGTCCATTATTTTCACAGAATCATAGAATCCCTACAGTGCAGATAGAGGCCATTCAGCCCAATGATTCTGCATTAACTTTCCAATGAGCATCCCATCTGCCCACCCTGTCCCCATAACCCCACATTTTACCATGGCTGATTCACCTAGCCTGTGCATCTGTGGACACGACAGGGCAATTTTAGCATAGCCAATCCAGCTAACCTGCACATCTTTGGATTGTGGGAGGAAACAAAGGCACCTGGCAGAAACCCACACAGACACACGAAGAACATACAAACTCCACACAGTCACTCAAGGATGGTATCAAACCTGGGTCTTTGGTGCTGTGAGGCAACAGTGCTAACCACTGTGCCACCAAGTCTCCCATTTTAAACTGTGTGCTGTGTGCTTCGTTTTAACATGAGAGAAACAAAGAGACCACAGGTGTGCAAGTAGTAATATTGGGGGGTCTTCAAATACCCAAAGGGATATTAGTTTAAAAATTAGGAAGGGGAGGATTTTCTGAGATGTGTCTAAGAGAGATTTTTTGATCGGTATGTTCTTGGCTCAGCCAGAAAGGAGGCGTTGCTAGATTTAGTTCTGGGAAATGAGGTTGGCCAAGTGGACCATGTATCTGAGGGGGAGCCTTCTGGTCAGAGTGACCGTCATGTCATAACGCTTAATTAAGTAATGGAGAAGATCAAAGAACAGTCTATTTTCAAATGTCTAATCTCAAGCAGGACTTATTTCAATGTGATGAGAACAGATCTAACCGCGCTGCAATGGAACCAGGAAAATCTGGTCTTTAAGGAAGTGTTGCTTCAGCTACATACTAGGTATATTTCAACAAAGCTGAGAGGTAAGGGAGCCTAAACATGGTTCTTGGATGATGAGAGAGAGATATTATGATGAAACAAAAAAAAGGTGTATGATGCATGTCAGGTAAATTCTTAGTGTGAGAACCAGGTCAAATACAATAAGTTGAATGAAGAGATGAAGGGAGAAATAAGGCTGACAAAGATTGAGTACGGGAACAGAGTGGTATTATGACCAATCCCTGGGTGAGTATCCTCAATTTGTTACAGTTCTAGACAGATTGCACAAATCAATAAGCACATGGGTGAGTAGGGATTCATGGGTTCCCCTTCTTTACCTACCTGCTTCCTCAGTTGGTCACAACAAAGTTAATTTAAGAAGGGTTCTTTCCCTTCCCAGGCCAAATGAATGTATAAGACTATAAGACTTAGGAGCAGAATTAGGCCAATTGACACATCAAGACTTATCCTCCATTCAATTGTGGCTGATAAAGGAAGCAATTTAATCATGCTTTCTTGAGTTAATGAAAGAGAGAGTTTTTTTAGTTGCTAAACATGAGAAGAAATAACACAACACGCGCACACAGACACATACACACACGCGCACACATACACACACGCGCACACACACACACAGAAATTCAGCAGGTCTGGCAGCATCTATGGAAAGAGAAACATAGTTAAAATTTGATTGCAGTATGACTCTCTTTGGGAACTTCACGAACACACAAATTTGGAACAAGAAGTGAATCATTAAAATGGGTTTTCTAAAAAGATACAAGAATCAATGAGTCAGTTGTGAAGAGTAAACAGTAGATTGTTGTGGCCATTATACTGGATGGTACTGGTAACATTGATGTTAGTGGTTAAGAGCTTGGCTTTGCAGGTTGAATGAAATTCTTTTGTCCTGGTTCCTTTCGATGGTGGCTGGAAGGCAGTACTTAGAGTAAGGAAGTGGCTTTTTCCTTTCTTTATCAGCAGTGTATGGATTTTTAATGACTGTTTCTGGTTGTGGCCATCGCACCACATTAATTCACAAACTTGGATGTCAGACCACTAGCACACTCCAACTGGGGTTGCAGTCAGTTTAAAACCTCTTTTTTTAGTATATCCCTGGAAGGGTAAGACACAGGGTAAGTCTGCCGAACCTGGCTTCCTGGTGTGAGTACAGTAGGTGGCCAGCCTCTTGTTATCTCTTCCTTTTTAATCCTTCTGATTGGCATTTCCCTGACTTTGTACAGGTGTGACATTCAATAGGTCCACAAAGGACTTTGCTAGACAGTCAGTGAATTTATAGCCACAGCAATCTTTTGGCCCTTGCAGTACTCTTTTGAAAAAACATCCTTTCAAATGAAAAGGTCACCAAGTCCTTAAATACCTAAGTGTTCTGCTCCAACGTTCTCACAAGGGTAGTTAACATAAAAGTGAACTTATAAATACCCTACCATCATATAAGTAGTAATGAGAATGTAGAGGGTGGAGCTAGTCCTAATAGAGTCAAAGAGGATAAATGCCAAATGGAACGGGCAAGTCTAGGATACTTAATGAGTTTTTGTATCAGTGTTTAATAAAGAAGAGAACTCTGGCACAACATCAGCAGAAGCAGGCAGTGTAGGCAGTAAAGAGTGTGAAAATTAAAAGGGAAGTATCACTGGATAAGTTAGCAATTTTAGGGTGGTTCAGATGCCCCGGGGAGTGTTGAGCTTGTTGACAGGTAAGGTGTACTGCTAAGCTCTGAAGAAGAAGGACTAAAGTGCCAGAAAAGCAACTCTCTACAGGCTCACCTTCATGGACCAACATGCTTATTTTACCATAATCAGTACGGGGTTATGTGCTGCATTACTGAGCAACTTCACCACAGTATCCAGACTGGGGGCACAATCTTCCAGGTCGAGAGGTGGCAGGCTTTGAGGAGAAAAATGGAATTAATTTGGTGGGATTGTGGCATCCCAGAATTCCATCAGCTTTCCCTCCATTGTCTCCAAGTTTTGGACTGGAAGGCCCAAGAATCATCTTCCTATCTTGCCAACCATGCAACCCTAACTCTTCAGTAGTCAATTAATGCTCACCTAAGGATCTGTTTCCCCTCTAGGGTGCAAGAATTTAAGCTCCGTGCATAACAAGGAGGAGTCAGCTGGACCAATTAGTTAACAAGAGGGGGCGGATGGTCAGTTTGGGGTGGGGTTTCTCAATCTTCAAAATCACCATTGAGGGACTAGACCATGGGTAAGTGGGGTGGCTGCTGGGTGTCACTCTCCTGCCCTTGCTTCCAAATCCCATTGCTCCCTCTCACTGCAATCCCCACCCCAAGATACCCCATTAAACAACTCTTAACTGTCCCATGGGCAATCCATCATCCTGGCAGTCCAGGGCATGTTGTACCAGGAGCAGCAATGGGCTCTGCAATGGCACTGCTGAGTCTCTGATTTGCCAGCAGCTCTTGCCGACTGGGATTCCCAGGTCCCTGCTTCCAGCAGGAAGCGTTCCAGCAGCCAAGCAGCTGACTGTTTGCCAGAAGATCTGGCAAGCTTCCTCACCATCCTCACTAAGGGATTCTGTCGTGGAACCTCTTGCATTGTCAGACTTAATCCAAAAACAGTAGAACTGCAGCCTGAATTTTCTTGCATTTCGTTTATGTCTTTGTGGTTTTGTTCCCACCACCCCCACTCCGCTCCAATCCCACAACACCCCTTAATTCCCACAGCCCAAGCAAAGGCTGAAGGACACTTAAAAACCATTTTGCAGCTTCTTACAATCTGAATCAGTACATTCCCCATGTGCAACCACTCGCTTTTAAGTACATGCATCTTTTAAACCGGAGTTGTCAGACAGGTTTTTCACAGGCCTTGATAGGTAAGCTGTCAATGCATGCTAGGATAACAAGGTGTGGAGCTGGATGAACACAGCAGGCCAAGCAGCATCACAGGAGCAGGAAAGCTTGACGTTTCGGGCCTAGACCCTTCATCAGAAAAGCTCCTGCTCCTATGATGCTGCTTGGCCTGCTGTGTTCATCCAGCTCCACACCTTGTTATCTCGGATTCTCCAGCATCTGCAGTTCCTATTATCTCTCATGCATGCTAGGAGCTTATTCTAATGATTTACACAAACTGATCCAGCCAAATTGGGCACAAGTACAAAATAACTTAACAAGGCAACCTGGGGCTTCTCCATCAAGGCCTTGATGTGAATAATGAAGGCTTTGACAAGGTATCCATTGGATGACTGGATGGAAATAAAATTAGCAACGGAAAAATTCCTCAACACCTGGGGCAAAATTTTACTCTCCTCTAGTTTAGAGGTGGAACGCACCATAAAATGTCACGGGTACATTTGCCGGGACCACCTACTGCTATTCCCACCACACTATTCCCACCACAATTTTACAACTGGTGAGGGAAGCATTGGGCAAACTGCCCAATCCTGCTGATTAAGGACCTTAACTGATTAATTAATGGCCACTCAACACCAGCTTCTGCGTCAATGCTACTTCATGGGCGCTCGGCAGAAGCAGGCAATGGGTCAAAAACCCAGAAGTCAACATTGTTCGAGCTTCAGACAGGGAAGTGCAATGCCTCCCTTCTGAACCCACTGTTTCAATTGGAAGCACATGCCTCCTACATGCCCCTTTTACCATAGCAGCAGACACCTCCAATGATTTCCATTTCCCCTGCCAGCTCAGTCCATCCTGGGTCCTCATTCCCCTAATCACATCCTGACAAGGAGCTGTCAACCAAGTCGTAGCTATACCCCTATGTCCTCGTTTCCCTTATCCTACCTCTGTAGTGAGGGACTGGCTGCTATCCGAGCAGTGGCGAGCACTCCTACTGGTGTAGTTGGGATCTAAGAACTTGTGGTTATCCAGTTGGCAAGTAGCTCCTAAAGAAGTTGGAGTATTTCCTCTCAGATGGTGTGGAAGCCCCACCTCAAGATAATAACTTTCCAGCGGACATATTAGGGTCATGCAGAGCCACAGGACTGAGGAGCAGCTCACTTCTGCATTGCCCATCGCACCAGGTTGCTGGACATAAAATATAATCCCTCATCACTTTACAGAGCACTGCCAAAAATGCACGTACATGTACAATGGATAACAGCAGCTTATAGCTCCACTGCATGGACTAAACCAAACTCCTATCACCATCCTGCCATCCTCAGGAGAAAGCAGGCAACAGGGTATAGTTTGGTCAAGTCCAGGTCCATGCACGAAAGATCATTTTAATAAGTTTCAGAAAGCTGCCCATGCAGTGTACCTGATGTCTTCAGGAAAGATCAAAATGGAACTAGAGAAAATACAGTCTTTGCTATCAAAGTAACTAAGTTTAACTTATCAGTTCTCTTGTGGGCTTTTATTTTGTTTTATCCACCTCATAATACAACACATGTTCACCCCTAGTCACTCGGGAAATTCATTTCAGACAGTTTATGTGTGAGTCCTGTTTGAAGTGGTTTATGGAAATTAAACCTCTGAATAGAATCCTAACAACTGATTATGACTGGATAAACTATTAGTCTCGCTTTTCATCAACAGAGAGTACCAGCAAAAAGCCAGAACATCCATCTAGAGGAGACCAACAACTGTACAGTAAGATCGTTCTGGAGAGGTCCCTGTACACCCACAGCTGTATATTGTAGGATTAATACAATTACAGCAAAAAGTGCTTTGTTTAAGCGAAGTTCCTTTTATTTGAGCAGTATGTGAAGCATCACACACAAAAGAAATAAAATCTGTTTTATCCAATTGGCACAACACCAAATATAAGCCACAGTTTCCTGAATATCATATTGTTCTTTTTAGTAAAACCTAGTTTTCAATGATGTGAAGAATTTCTCCCTTCATAAATCAACTGGTTTGAATAAAATGAATACTGGAACTTGAAAACTATTTTCTATGACGATGTATCAAACTATTTCTGAGACATTTAGGGGCCAGTTATATTAAACAAAAACTGAGCACATAATTGATGACTGATTAGAATAGCAAGGACCACTATTCGACCAAGCTTATACTGTTGGTTTCCTTGCCCAAAGGCCAACAGAACCCTGAGCGTATGCTTGTGTAAGTATACGCTTTTCAGCATCTAAAAGTTAAATACTGATATTAACACTCTGTTCCAACGCATCCACTGCCTGAGGTTCTTTTGTTTTACAGTTGGTTGCATTCTCACCAGAGCCAACAGGTTGTGGGTTCTAGTACTCCAGGACTTGAGCACAAAAATCAAGATAAAACTACAGTCAGAACCAAGGGAGTACTGCATTGTTAGAGGTGCCACATTTCAGATGAGCCATTAAACCAAGTCCTCTGGTGTGTCAGTAAATCAGAAAAGACCCTTTATAACATGACTTCAAACAAGAACAGGGGATTTATCAGTGGTGTCCGAGCCAATATTTATCCCTTTACAAGTATCGCAAAAACAAATCATCTGGTCATTAACATGTGGATGTTTGTTGAAGTTTGTAAATACAAATTGACCTCAGTTACTCCCTTACTATAATAGTGACCACACTTCAAGAATCCCTCACTAGCTATAAAGTGCTTATGGCGATCCTGTAGCACTATGTCAATGTGTGTTTTTCTACCCATCTTAACTTATTGCAATTGCACTGTAATGTAAAGCTCAAGTGATAGGAAGCTGTCTCCAACGAATGGTCTCACATTTTTTGTCAGGAGTCTATTTTGCGTAACTTCATAGCCCTATAAACGCACTTTTAACAGTTTCTGTCAAATGAAACTAGAGTATAGCTGACCTATACTTTGCTTCACAATTAGGAGCTTGTCAGAATGACTCTTTCACATAAAACTAGTAGCAGCCTTGACAGAAGGAAACTTCCTGAAAGAATCCTCATGCTGAAATCCCTACCTAATTCTCAATTTAAATCAAGAACAAATATAATTTACAAATAATATGGTATCTTTAATTCATTATGATGGAGATTTAGGGCAGAATTCAGATCTGCTGCACTTTTGATACTGATAACCAGAATATACTGTATCGGATTGACAAAAACAAATACACGATAATTGACTCTCCTTATTCGTGTTGTTCAAAGATATATTTCATTCAGTCGGACCATCAACTCCAATTTACTTCCACAGCTTTAAAGCTTCCTGACATTTACTTTCATCCAAGTGTTATCAGATTTTGCGAACTTAAATACAGCCATCTTCTCATTGGTATTATTTAAATCTCATTTCTTTGGTAGATTTTATTTTCTCACCATTGTTCTCTTCCCATGATGATACTGACTTTCACTTCAGACTCCAGCAACCCTGCAGTACTTCACCCACCTGGCCATGCTTCAGGCTAACCTCACACAGTGAACGCTGGCAGGCTGTTCCACCAATTAGGGCATCACGGCAGAGTTTGTTCCTACTCCAACTAATAGGCACATTGTCAGTTCAGCCACAGTGAATAGTAGCAGGATCCCTGGTTGATGTTGACTTTCCCAGTCTAAAGACAGTGAAGCCAATTGTAGCAAAAACAAGAAATTGCTGAAGAAATTCAATAGGTCGAGCAGCATCTGTAGGGAGAAACTGGAGTTTACATTTCGAATCCAGTGACTCTTCATCAGAAGTCAGTTGTAGGCCTGGTCTCAAAATTCCCTTTCACCTACTATAATCTTCAGGCTTTAAAAACCCAATATTTATTGGGGGGAAAGAACATGCAGGATGGTAAACCAGGCAACATCAAGAAAGAGACATTCAGGTGAGCAATAAATGATGTATAAAAGTTGCAATGAAGAGAGAGTTGAGAGATGAATCAGTCTGAAATTTTAATTGCATAATGAATTAAAACTATTGAGAGATTTGGATTTTTTGTTTCTTTGATCCACCAAATTGAAGTATTACAGCAAATTTAACAAATGCCTCTCCATCTATTATTTTCCTCTAATTGCTGCTACATTAATCGATACACTTAATATAGCTGACAATTAACAGGTTACAACAATGACATTCAACTAACGTGAAAAAGAAAACTCCTGGGTTTGCATAATGAAGTGAATTAAAAAAGAGACAACGTGCGTTTTGTGATAGATTCTGGTACAAACTTAATTGGAGGAAAGGGAAAGAAATACCTCATTTAAAGCCCACACAACATGTGGTAGCAGTGATCTTACAATGAACTGACTGTAGATAATTAAATATTTTATATTCTACTCCAAAGGGAAAGATCAAATGCAAAGGAAAGATAGTCAGTGACTTGCTTGAATTAGTTTCACATTGTACCACATGGGTGGCACCCACTGTGAGTCACTCTGGTCAGTACAAGTTCCTGTCCATTGGTTTAGAAAAGACGAGTCAACTAATCTTGGCTATATAGTGTGTGACTGAGGAACACATGCACCTCTAGCTTGTGCTGAGCTTGCTGATCCCACATACAGCAGTAGCTGGGAAGCGCAGTTGATCTCTGCACTCCCTGGGTTTAAGCGGGGAAAGCTCAGACTCCCTTCCCTGATCTCAGTCGGGGAAATGGAAAATAAACAAAGGGCAGAATATTACAGGAGCCAAACAACGTGGGCTATGGCAGGAAATGTGGCAGAATCGTACAAGAAGTTCTGCAAAGCCTATCTTGGTGTTAGGAGCAACCTGCTGCATCTTTTAAGCAAGTTCTGAGCATCAAGGTGAGATTCTCACTCGGAAGCAGTAAGGTGCTTATTAAAAGGAGGGCAATATTGCTTGTTTACTGCACATCTCACCTCTTTAATTCTGTCCTACCACCTGCTGCAAGCAGGATACCAAATTGCCCCTTGGTATCCAATATTTGCCATTCCCTCAGGATCTCCATGGCACTTCTCCGATCCACTTAGAGAAACCTCAGGAAGCACAGGCCTGCACTTCAAAGCACACCTGCAACTAGTATTGAAAGGCCGCTGCAAGGATGCTTTGCATGCAGGAATACACACCCAGATCACGGATTGAACTAGGCTGCACCTCAGCACTTCCTGTTCACTTCCTGTTCACTCCCCGAATGCTTGCTCATTTAGCACCTAACTACACGACTGCAGAATCCCTGCCTCGCCCTGCCAATTTGGACAGTTAAACAACCAGGCAGTCTGCCTTGCTGGTCAGCAGTCCTCAGTCAGGGGAATGGATATCTCACATCTTCACCATGTGCCAGCAGCTTACGTGGCAAAACTACTGCAGCAAGCAAGCAGCCATGTCTCAAAGTCTTAGGGCAATAGTACTTACTGAAGTCCATGGAGACCCAACAGTCTGAGATTTCCAGCACAGCAAGTCAAGGGCAGCCCCCTACCCCATACCAGTCCACTGGACTGCTCATGGTCAGGCATCCATTCAGAGTATAGTCAGTCACGGGCTTCATGACTCTGCAGCCCAAGGTGTGGGTCACACATTTGGGGAGATGCACAGGCAGCAGTCAGGTTCACTCCAGGTGGGGCAACAGGGACCACTATCATGGGAAGGATACTCCAGAAACTATTCCTGGGCATTGGAGGCTGCAGGCTGGGGGAAAAGGGGGGTGGCAACTGTGAAGGGGAGGCAACTGTATTTGTGACATTGTGGGGGGAGCAGCTAGTCTACATGGTCACCTCATAAGCCAAGGTTAGAGGGTAAAATTAGGCAGGTGCAGCCTCAAGGAGAAGAATTGAGTAGGGTCTTGGAGAGGTACAAAGCCTAGTCCTTTACTGGAAGGACTACTAAAAAGAGGATTTGGATGTTCAGAGCCTCACCAACATGAAGATTGAGGCAAGGCTGGATACCACCTCCCGAAGAAAATTTGCTGTCACCTTCCATTGTGCTGGAATGGGGAGAAAATGGCTGCAACTGGAGGAGGTGCAATGTGTGTCAAACCATGAGGGAGGGGCTGCAAGCCCCACCGATATGAGACACTTTAAAAGGCAAGAACATTACAGGCAGCTCCATGCACTGTACAGATTCAGACAGTAGCATCCCTAATCCATGGCAATCCAATGCACTGGCTCCCTCTGTGCTGTACAGTCTCTGCCCCAAGCATCACCGACCACTTCGTTCACACTAACATTTTTGCAAACAGAGGCCATGAAGGAGCAATGGTGTCAGCAGAACCCACTGCTCTGTATACCCCTTGCTCATCTTTTCACGTGTTGCAGCACGCTCTCAACATTGACATCAATCCATGGTACATCCTGTATGGACATGACGGTAGGCAACATGTTGGCACAGTTACATTTAGGGCTACACAGAGACTTATATAAGCAGACATAATGCAAAACCAAGTGTGGCATAGGGTCGCTTGGTTAGCACTGCTGCCTTGCAGTGCCAGGGCCCCAGGTTCGATTCCAGCCTTGGATGACTGTGTGTGTGGAGTTTGCACATTCTCCCTGTGTCTGCGTGGGTTTTCCTCAGAGCGCTCTGGTTTCCTTCCACAGTCTAAAGATGTATAGAATAGGTGGATTGGCCATGCTAAATATGGGGTTACAGGGATGGTGTGGGACTGGGTGAGATGGTCTTTGGAGGGTTGGTAAGACTTGATGGGCCAAATGTCCTCTTTCTGTACTGTTGGGATACTATGAATAAAATTTAAGACAAGGTACTTTAAATATAGTATGCTGTATTTCTCTTCTTCTTTCCTTCCTTCCAACTATGTCTTGGTGTTGTCCAGGTTCCACAGCTGAGGCAATGGAGCCAATTGGCCTTGGATGTTTGTTTGGATGACCCAGGGAATGTTTCTGCCTAAGCAATCCGAGGGTATTCTTGCCCGAAGAAAGTGGTTTCAATTTCCAAGTGTTGGAAGCAGGGCCAGGCACTGTGAAGGTGGCAGGCCCAGCTACCTGTGAACGTCTGAGAAGGGACTTCTCTGAGACCTGTGTGTGGTACCTCCTCCAACTGGATGTCTCCATCGTGTCTTCTTGTGAGGTAGGGACAACTGTTGTGCTCACCAGGTTCATCATTCCCCCTCACCATTCCCTCTATCCTGAGCACCAATGCCTAGGTAATAGAGTGCAGGTCCCTACTGCGAAGCTGTGCTCCTACAGCCTCTGGGCTATGAGGGCCACTGCTTCCCACATCCCTGTCTGCTG
Organism: Ginglymostoma cirratum; assembly: GCA_024137785.1. Lineage (NCBI taxonomy): Eukaryota > Metazoa > Chordata > Chondrichthyes > Orectolobiformes > Ginglymostomatidae > Ginglymostoma > Ginglymostoma cirratum. Next base: position 14,851,139 of record JAHRHZ010000058.1, on the reverse strand, counting down.
CTCCTATTCCTCCATGTGCAAGTGGATCAAGTCCCTGATTGCTGACATCACAAGGGTCTCTCCCGTCTGGAACTGAACAGGTGCTTGATCTCCAGCATATCTCTGACTGTGAACAGCATGGGGCATTATCTCCTTGGCCTGCTGTCACAGTGAAATGCTCACCAGACTGTGCTCCCAAATTTTCAAAGCATGACGTTCCCACTGAGCTGTCAGTACCTGAGCTGGCGGGGCTGCAGGAGACAACCTTGCCAATTCTTCCTTTGCGGCCTCAGTATTCTCACCCTCAGAAATCAAAGAAATGACGTCTGGTGGAGCAGGCCGTTTCTTCACCATGGGCATGGACATCCTGCTGGTACCTGAAAGAAACAAGGGAGAGAAGGTGGAGTCCCTGTGGTTAGAAGTGGTGCGCAATGAATGATGCTGACCGTGGGGTTAAGTTGCACTGAAATGAAAAGTGATACTGGTGGGTGAAACACGGATGTCTCAGAAGCCCACAGGAGCAGTCGAGTCTTCTCCTGTGAGGAACAGGGTTCTCTCCTCATCCTGGGTGAGGAGCCTGACATTGGGAACTCTTCCATCTATCCATGCCCTATGTAGGCTGTTTTCTCCTGGAATGAGAGCAAGGAAGGGATTAAGTAAGATGAAACTGGATGGCATGGCTGTTAGCGTTGGTGCTAGTGATTGAAAGGTGGTGAGGTATTCCAGATTAATGAGTAGGCACAGATAATTAGTGGTCTAGAAGATTAGGGGGCAAACAAGAGTGAGAGAGATTGAAGGTAATAGCAAGAGTGATAGAACATAATCATTGATAGGAGGTGAATGCAATAGCAGAGATAGAATGAGTCTGAGGTCAACAGAGAGAACAGTGAGGCACTTACCATGGCTAAATGGAGAAGATAATTGACCTTCTTGTAGCACGGCTGCCCATTCCTCCACACCGCACTATTCCAGGTGGCCTCCAGGATCTTGTTTTGTGACCTCCACTGCTGGTCCTCTGGGAAGAGGACATCCCTGTTCTGCATCACCTCATCGACAAGGACCTCATGTCCAGTGACTTCCCACATTCTAATTCCAATTCTATACCAACCTCTAAGGTATGCACACTGCTGGAAACTGAGCTGGTGACTGTTGGTGTCAGATTAAGTGACAATGCTTCTCCATTATATGTGTGGTTCAGCTTTTGCTCTTTCTATTTTGGCTGGGCAAGTTCTTGTGCATATGAAAGCAAAACAAAATCATAAGGGGAAGGGAGCAGGTGAGAGAAGGGGAAATGTGGTTGAAAGTAGGTGCCCCAAAGTCACATTGCACTTCAGTTCATTGCACTTCAAATCATATAACAAGGTGAGGGTGAGGTGAGATTTGAGAAGGTCCATAAAGCAAAATCATATCATCATCTTGAATGGCCTCAGAAACACCAAATGAATGAACCTCTGCCACAGCAGACCTCACAACGTGAAGCATTGCTTTGAGCTTCAGTGATGTAGCCAAGTTTATCAACCTCTGATTCTGCTCTGCTCAATGGAGTTATGGGCTTGTACTGCAAGAGAGGGGGAAAGTGTCAGTGATTTTCTTACATTGCACTTAGGTGATGTGCCTGCCACAATTGAATAGCTACAGCTATGTGAAGACATCAAGCAGTGGGTGCGAAGTTACAAACATTGATACATGTATAAGGACGAGGTAGTGTATCTGAATATTAGACCTGAGTTCTGATAGCCAGAGACTGTTGTTGGGTGACTGATGGAGCTGTCGTGTACTGAATACTGCATCAGGTTGTGGGTGTGGTGGACAAGGTTTGCCATATGAACATGCATTCACTGGCCTTGACCACCTTGTGAGATCACTGAACTACTAGTGGAATTGCTGTCAGGTCTTCTAATGAAATTCAAATCAATATGTAAGAATGGATCTCTGACACCACCTGCTCCCATTTATCTTAGACCCTGCCATAGAATCGTGGCCTCATTCTGTTTGACAACCTCCTAGACTAAGGTCTCCAGGCAACATCCAAGAATCTGGAAGGACGCTGTCTTCCCTGTTTGTCCATTTGGGGTGCTTGTCTCAACAGCCAATTCATTGTGCAGGAACAGTCCAAAACAACTTCGTTATATTCAGTGTAGCTCTTCTTCAAAAGGAGCAGGCTGCCTCAAGAGGTGTAGCTGGAATGTGTTAGCCATGTACACTGCTAGATCCCCTGCAGGGTGCTCAGCCTCCTCTGGTGCAGGTCACGCTTGGCCGAGCATCACAACATTGGAAATCAAGGGGCAATACCAAGTTTCTGTACAGCTTACCTTAACAGGCGTACGTGAAAGCTGATTGTGAATCTCAATTCCTGCATCTGAAAGCAGGAATAGATCTTTTTATTGCCCCCGGTGTATAAACTGGGTAATGTGTTCCCTTCCCCAACATTAATATCCTTCAACTTGATGAGCACAGAATTTGACCATTCAAACAAAATAAACTGATCTTTTCTTCATGGGACAACATAACTAGATCAAGCAACAAGTTTGTCAAAAAATCTCTCAAATCTTTGCATTCACTAGTCTTAATAGGCACAATTAGCTTTTAAACTTTAAATCTAACTAATTAGAAAGAGACGCTTACTTCATAAAGTGTATTCTAACCTGAACATTGTGGTGAATGTCTTGGATGAAATTGAAACCAAATGTTAAAAGATTCCTAAACAAGTGGATTATTTTCACCGATTTTATTTCTTCAATGAGCAATAAGGCAATTTTGCTGGAAGTTCCAGTAGAGATCTGATAGGACAGACCATTGCTATGAAACCAAGTGTGCACTGTAATTCTAAACATCAGTAAGGCAGTGCGTGGGCAAGGTTGTTCCTCGATGGATCTAAACAACACACTGAGTGAAAACAATTCAGACAATGTTGGCCCATTTCTCATTCCCATAGCTTTCTAATGTTCAGGTTTTTAAATGCTTGTTTTTATACTTTTTCATGAACTTTATGTTTAAAAATTTGGGGGATGTTAGTGTTGAGGGATGCCAATCTTCAGATCAGCATGAATATCAATATTTAGCATTTTTAGATCTAACTCGTTTAAATAGCAATTGAATCTTCCTGTATAATACCCCAACATCCCTAGTCTCCTGGAGGATCCCATATCATTTCCATGTGACATTGTCCCAATTATTCCTAGCATCTTGTATTCCCTCTGCCTGAGATTCCAACTTAATGCTAAAGTGGATCTCATGCCTTTGGGAACAGGGTTGAGCCTGCCAAACTAAGTTTGTATACAACTTTTAAAGTTAGAAAAGAAGATATTCATTGTCACAGCCTCGGCTGATTCAAACCCAGGTTTTAGATATAGCTACTGCCTCACCCTAAAATTCTCCTGTTTTAGTAACTGAATGATAAATAAGCTGTAGTGGGAAATTTGGCATGTCATTGCTGGTAATAAATTGTTTAAGGGATATTTTCAATCAACATGCTTAGCTATGTAACGACACACATCTGGAGCAGGTGGGACAAACTGAGGCCTTCTGGCTCAAAGGTAGGGACATAAATTGTCTGAGAAGCTTGCAATAATTACACTGCAATAATGAATCAATGTGGATTTTATTGTGCATCATCTGTATGAACAGCACCAGTCATTGAAGACATTCAAGTCTGTTACCAATGAAGACTAAAACTACATGCTGTATTCCAGGTGTGGTCTCACCAAAACCTTATACTGATAGCAAGACATGTTTATTCTTGTACTCAAATCCCCTGCACAAAAGGCCAATGTGCCATTTACTTTCCTAATTTCTTGCTGTTTTTGTTTATATCTTGCTGCATTCCTTTTATGAGATATCCCACTCACTCCGAACATCAATATTTACAAGTTACATGCCTTTAAAAAATATTTTGCTTTTCTAGATGCACTGTCAAAGTGATTAACCTCTTCCTTTTTAATTTTATAACCCATTTAGGACATTTTCTCCCACTCACTTAACCTGTCTATACCTTTTTAATAGCCTCTCTGTATCCTCCTCACAGCTTACATTCCTACATAGCTTTGTCAGCAAATATGGTAGCATTACTGTTGGGGCTGAATCTTATGGTTTTTTGACTTGGTGTAAGTTGCATCAAGTTTGATGGAGTAACTCTCATGGCAAGACTGAACGGGTTTTCTTGCCATATCTCACCAAAGTCGCCACATTAATTGGCATTTCTGCCTTTATGGCGAGTAACACATCTGATTTCCATCCCAACTTACCATTCCTGGAGCACCTCACTGTTCACCAGAGATCCTGGGATTGACCAGCTTCAGTTGCGCTGACTTATCATCCATAACTACAGTTGTAGTTTTCACATGAACATTGATGACACCTATTTCTATCTCATCATCGTCTTTCTTGATTCCTGCTCTGCTGCTAAATTATCAAATATAATCCAGTTTTGGATGAGCAATAATTTCCTCCAATTAATAATCAGGAAGACCGATGCAATTATTTTTGATCCCTGCTCCAAATTCCCCTTCCTTTTTTCTGACTCTGTTCCTCTCCCTCTCTAGCAGCAGTCTTAGATTAAACCAGTGTGTTTTGAACCTTGGTATCATATCTGATCCAAGGTGAGTTACTAACCTCACGTTTGTGCCATCAACGAGAACTCCTATATCCAACTCTGAAATATCATTGGACTTTGCCTCTCTCTCAATTAGCTGCTGCTGAAACTCCCATCTGTCATCTTGCTACATCTAGACATAACTATTCTAACGCACTCCTGACAGATCTCTCACATTTTACTCTTCATAACATCATCCTAAATACTGCTGGTTGTATCTTAACTTGCAAGTCACATTCCCTGATCATGCCTATACACACCAACCCTCTCCGGTTTGTGGTCAAGTCCTGTTTTTAAATTCTTATCTTTGGTTTCAAATCCTAATATAGCCTCACCCTCCCTATTTGCAATCTCCCCGAGACCCTGAACCACGACTGCTCCTCCAATTCTACCCATTTTTTGTGAATGCCTAATTTTAACTGCTATATTATTGATGGTTGTGCTTTCAGTTAGCTAGGCCTCAATGTCCAGAATAACCTACCTTCACGTCTCTGCCTTTCTACCTTGGTTTGCTCCTTTAATAGAAACAGAGAAATATATAAGATACAATCGAGAGTAGGTCATTTTATCCATTGATACAGTTCCAAAATTCAATATGAGCATGACTGATTCTCTATCTCAACACAATGTTCCCCATACACCCTCTTGCCTTTAGTGTCTAGAAATCTATCTATTTCTTTCTTAAAGCTATTCAGTGTTTTGACTGCCACTGTCTTATGTGGCAGAGAATTCCACAGTATCACTACATACTGAGTGAAAAAAATTCTCTTCATCTCAATCCTAAACTGCCTACCCTGCATTCTGGAATACCAATTAAAACCTATGCTTTTGACCAAAACTTATGACCATTTAATCAATAGCTCCTTTTGTTGTTCAGTATCACACTTTATTTTGTAATGCTCTTGTGAAGTGCCCTGTTAGTTAAAGGTGTTCTCTGAATGTACATTGTCATTGTTGTCATCGGTTGTAAAGTGTTTTCAGAATTCTACTGGTCATGAAAAGTGCAAGTTTTTTTCACCGAATCCTCCATCCATTGCTAATACATTATTCCTAACGACATAAGACTTTATTTTGTGTATCAACCTTCTTTCTGACACCTTTATGAATGGATTTGCAAATTCATGTATACAGCATCTAAAGACTCCTCTATACCTACTCTATCAGTTAGGTTCTCTAAAATCTGTCCTAAGTTTGTCAAATACTATTTGCTTTTCATTAAACCATGTTGACTCTGATCATACTATGTTTTTCTAAGTCCAAGGTAAAACCTTCCTCATAATAGATTCCAGCATGTTCCCGACGACTGATGGCTAATTGGCATGTAGTTCCCTGTTTTCTCTCTTTCTCGCTCTCTCCTTTCTGCCACTGCAAATATAACAATCGGGAAATCAGACTTAATTTTAAGAGGGTAACTATTTGCTAAACTCAGAATAAATTGCCTGAGTCTTTCAATTAGCTCACTCTCAGGAATTTGACTTTTTCCACGTAAATCCTTACCCTAATTAGATCTCAAACTGTAAATGGCTAACAGGTATCAGCTGCTTTACATATAAACTTCCTGACTCTTTGATTAAATTTATAATTTCCAATCTCTTTACACAACTCACCCAAATTTTCAAATATAAACTTTGTTCAAATTAATATTGTACATTGATAATATTCTCTTATAAATGTATGTAATTAGGTAACACCATGTATGGGACAGGAATTGTATCACTTTATTTTGTTAATTGATCATTTTTCAGTGTATTAAATAAGTTCTCTACATATTTAACACAGTTTACAATTTAAATCGATTATTTTTATTTCTGATAAATAAGGTACCACCTCAGGGAACGCATAATAATTGTACTGAATCTCAGGACAATAAATAAATGTTTGTGTGAATAGCAATTCCCCAAAACATTAAACAGATATCATTGACCAAATGCAGCACTTGTTTATTCTTTCAGTTATGTCTCTAACCATCTTGCCTGATATTCTGGTCTTGCTTCTTTCTTACTCCAAAGATCAGTCAAACAATGCTTCTCCTTTGTCCTGCACTTATGAATTGTACAAACTCCCATCTAGGGTCTTCGCTAAATAATTATTAGAAGCTCCTTTGAATCTAATGGATTTTGCCAAAATGCTGTTAACAGTTTAACTAAAATGGCTGTCACTGAAGATGAACAAAGCATCTATTGCCAGAACCCAATATTTACTAGCAAGCACAAATCTGTGAGAAAATTCTATTGAATACAGATGGCAGGAAATTCCTCTGAAATGATAGCAGCCAAACTCAAACCACAAGACATGAAAATAACCCAACATACTAGACATGAAGAACATATCTTAGAGATTTGTTCCTCATGTGATTCACAATCTGTGATTGATTACCAAGAGACAGACTGCTGATATATTGGGCTTTTGTAAAACAAATATTCCACCAGAAAATAGGAAAATAAAATTATCAAATAATTCCAGCAATCATTTGTTATTCATTTCAAGAAACATGCAGCTAATGTTAACAAGTCCATAAAGGTTAAATTACATATTCCCCTAATTTTTCACTACTGAAGCAATAGTTCTTGCTGGGATACGGTTCAAGGGGTGTTGGCCGCCCTTTGTTACAGCATCCCAAGTATCCGTTCTTCATCTGTGATTACCTGATGTATTGACAGGCTATTATACCATGTACAGGACAATCCACGCTTCTTTTCATCCAATACATGCATGAGTGTGGAATGACCACATATAAATCAGAAACAAGCAACAAGCTGTTGCTTCGCCTTCTTATCCTGTAAGTATCGGAGGCCAATCACTAATGTCCCAAATACTGTCTTGATGAGAGTATAAATGAACTTTTTTGGTTTATGTTTGCTGTGTTGAATTTAGGTTTTGTTCTTAAATGACCAGGAATTTACTATGACTGTGTGCAGGTTCTTCTTTAAAATGCAGTGCATCATTTAATACATAAATTGTGCTCATTACCAATGTTATTCATCTGTGAATTACACATGCATAATGAGAACTAGTGAATACATCAGGCAAGTCTGCTCTTCAGTGTCCCTCAGGTTACGTTTGGCTCTTTGTACAGTCTGCGCGCAGATCCAGAAATTTGCATATTCTAGATCTAAGGATGGAGGAGAGGGTAAATATGCCCATATTTGAGACTAATTAAAATGGTTGAAGACCTAGATGAGAAAATTCCAGTAGCTGAATAAAACATTACTAAAGAGGGTTGGGATAAGGGTCACAGTTTCTTAAATCTACATTTAATGGTTTGGGATAATGCCACAATTTGTTGATTGTTAAACTAACTCTTCTCTAAAACCTAAATCATCTTTTTTTCAAACTGCACAGTTGACAAACGATTTAAGTTTATTTGTTTTAAAGTCCGCTTGGTAATAAGAACACCAAACCTCCAGCTAAAATATAATTTAGTTTAAGTATAACTCTGTTATTTTTGTTCCACTCACATAAGTGGCTCGGGTTACATCAAGATTTTTTGCAAGGCAATCTGCCACTTAAAGCTGAACTCATTGCTGTTATGGTTCTTTTCCAAATTTCTCCCAAGTGCCAAACTATGTTCTCAGTCACAGTGTCCTTGTTGCTGCCTGCTATGTGGATCTCACCAACATCATCATATTTAACAAGCAATTTTTTAAAAAATGTTATCAGGTCATTGAACTTTGAAAGTGCACGAGGGTTCAGTGCAATCCTGTAAGTTGATGGCAATCAGAGTGGGAACCTTGACTGAATTTCTGATTATCTGAGATGCTGCAGCTAAGTGCAATGCCTCACTATCACACTGGTCACAGTGGGCAGTTGGCTACGAGATAAATAGGCAATGTCTTTAGCATCCAACCATTGAAACAATACTGATAATTACTTAAATAAGGAAGAACAAACTTGCAACTATATGACATCTTTTTAACATAATTGTAAAAGAGTCCTGGAAAGGAGGAGAATTTTCTTACACAGCACATTATGACCTAGGAAACAGCATCTGAAAGGGTGGTAGTAACAGATTCACCATTTCAAAAAAAGAGAACTGGATTCATACTGAAGGGAAAAATGCAAACTATGGGGAAAGAGAAGGTGAGTGGAATTTATAGGATAGCGGTTTTAAAGCAGAGACCATAGACTTAGTGGAAAGAATTTAAAAAAAGCAGTCACGAGGACTTTAAAATAGTCAAGAAGAATCAGGGTGGAAGGTGTTGTCGGTAGCACAAGTAGCATGGGCCAAATGGTCTCCTGTGCTGTATCATTCTATGATTATTCTCACAACCTTGGGATGTTCCAAACACTTTACAGCCAGTGTAACATTTTAAATTATTGTTGTCGCTACAATGTATGGAGCACAGCAGCCAATTTGCACACATCGACATTCTACAATCAGCAATTTCGAAAATCACCAGGCGTGAGCTGATTTTTCATCACCTTGGTTGAGGGACAAATCTTAGTGAGTATATCGGGATAAGGAGGGCGAAGACAAGGGGGATATTTTCCATATTTTGAAACAGTACATTGGAGTAATAAGACAGATATCAGATAATCAGATATCAGTCCGACAACATATACAAATGTGGAATTACTGTCTGTTTCAGGATCCCTTCCTAATTTGCACTTCCCTGAATATAGCCGGCATGTTCGGATGACCAAGATAGCACACAGCCTAACAAATGATCCCGAGTGGAAATGCTGGAGGCCGCAATCATAAGAACAACTTTAAAAAGTTAACCTACCTGAATGTGGAGCCCAGAGGAGCTGGATTGCAGCTCAGTAATGGGACAAGAAGAAACTGTACTGTTGGGACAGGCTGCAACAGAACTGGACTTGGGCCACACTCCTAACAGAAAGGATAAAAAGGGAAGTCAAGAGGACTTTAAAGTAGTAGATAGGTCAGAGAGAGTCAGGTCAAAAAGTTAGCATAAAGAATAATTCCAACATTTTAAATTGAAGGCAAGGGTGCAAAGTAATAGTCAGAAAGTGTGCCTTAGGCACGACAGATAAAGGAGAAATTATAACAAAAGAGATAACAAAAAAAAATTTGAGGGAAATAGCATTAAACCAGAACAAGTTAGGATGTGTGTCCCAAATAAGCAGGCTGTACAAGAAGTAAATTGAACAAACTGTGGATGCAAATTCAACCAAAATGATATGACATGATAACCATAGCTGAAACATGATTGCAAGACAGTCAGGGCTGAGAAATGAAGTACCAGGTTATAAAGAAAACAGGACAAGTTAGGAGACTGGTATAAAGGAAAAGTGTAGCTTTGATAATTAAGGATGAAATTACTTAAGAGAGAATTAAATGAGATAAGCAATCAGCGGATCCTGACAGATGTAATTAAGACGTAAAATAATAATTTAAGACTGATATAAGGGGAAGTGTGTAACTCTATTAGTAGTTGTGACATGATGGAACATATAAATGCAGAGATTAGAAAAGTATATAGAGAAGACAGATCAGAGCTCTTAAGGTCCATTGGTAGTAAAACTCTCCCTGAGCCAGAAGTTCTGGGTTCAAGTCCCAATCCAGGACTTGTTGACAAGGAAAGTTTGTTCATAATGGGGACAGGTTGAGAATCAATCTGTTAATCCTTCCAACTTCTGCCAATGGCAGGCAGCAAGAATGGGACAGGTTCCCAGGCGGCCATTTGATACAAAGGATTGGAGTCTCTACTATCACAACTCACAGTCTGATGCTCCCGCATGGACGTAAAAGTGTATATTGCCCGAGTAATTCAGATTCCTGCTGCTCAGATGGCTAAATGACCAGTGTAGACCCAATTTCTGCCAAGAGCACGGAGTTCAACCCTGTTCCAGCTGGGGTAGATCCAAAACCTGGATCCTTGCCCTACCAATGGAGGAGATAATGGTGTTGTGGTTGAACCAGCTTCTGGGCAGGGAACCTATCATACAGATTGAAGTAAACTGACTAGTTCATGTCAGACAGACAGCAAATATATTCAGTATGTTTATGTTGGTGATTTACAACAACAGCCAGCATCTTGCCAGCTTTATGCAGCTGACAACGAGTGGAGGGAGGGAATGGGAAAGTAGCAAGACAAACTCCTTTTATTCCTTAATATAGTCCCACTCCTGTGAAAGTCTCCCGGGAATGAACAATTAATGTAATTAAGACCCCAATCAAGAGACTGAATGGAGTTTTCTTGATGTCGCACAAGTATCCACTGACTGTGTTGGGAACTGGAGAGTATTTAAAGGCAGGCTCACGGTTGGATGTTAGCGAACCATTGAAGCTGAATGAAATGTCCACATCATTGAGGGAAAGGCACAACAATTTACGATCATGGCCAATGCTGCCGTGAGGCCCCTGACAGTCTGCAGCTTGTTTTTCTAAACTGATCTCAGAGCCTTTTTTGAGAACTCCACTTTGAGGCACCTTCTGGATCTCCCTCTACTCCAAAGCCATCATCTCTTGTCAAGTGTTCAAAAATTAATTTAACGAAATACAGAACCAGTTAATCTCACTAACTGGTAAGAAGCCAAGATGACAGAAGAAAAAAAATCAGCCACAACAAAGAGGTGCAGGAAAACATAAGTCTAAATGAAAAAGCTTACAAAAATGCAAAATTTAGCTCCTTTCTTGGTGACTCGGAGAGAACAAAGAACAACAAAAGAGATAACAGCAAAAAAGGGGGTATAAAAACCAAATTGCAAGGGTCATCAAAATCAATACAAAAGTATCTTGCAGTTATTTTATGAAAAGGAGGGGTGATAATATAAATGAAAATAAGGAAATGGTGAATGTTTAAATAATTAACATAAATTATAATTTACATTAGGAACAGAATTCCAGACATCCTAAGGAAATTAATGTTGCATCAAGGATAGCCATTCACCAAAGTTAAAAGCAATATAATAATGATAAAGCAGGAAATAATGGAACAAAGAGTGACAAACCTCCAGGACCAAATGGTTTCCATACCTGGAAAGTATATGAGAATAATGCACTTGTCTCAAGTATAAGTTTCCTACCTTCTCTTGTTTCAGGAATCACTCCTTTAGATTGGAAAACTGTATCTATCCCTCTTCTATTTTTTAAAAAAGTGACACGGTGAAACTAGGAATTATACACCATTTTTTTTGAGGTGGCAATGGCCTAGTGGTGTTGTTGTTGTTAGTCTAATAATCCAGCAATTCAGGCTCTACTGGGGACCTGAATTCGAATCCCACCACAGCAGATGGTGGGATTAAGAATCTACCCTTGACCATGATCATCATAAAATCCCATTTGACTCACTAATGTCCTTCAGGGAAGGAAATCTGCCATCCTCACTTAGTCTGCCCTACATGCAAGTCCAGACCTACAGCAATGTGGTTAACTCTTAACTGCCCTCTGGTAGTGTGTGGGGCCTAGAATGAATTTTAAAAAAAACACCAGTTAACCTAACACCTAGAACTTGTCAGGAAATTACTAAAGTTTATAATAACGGATGATAGTCCTCTTGTGGCACAGTGGTAGTGTCCCTGGATCAGGAGGCCTAGGTTCAAGACTCACCTGCTCCAGAGGTGTATAATAATATCTTTGAACAGGTTGACTAGGAAAATGAAGTGACCCACACCTTGAACAGTTTCAGGTGATCAGAAAGAGGCAGCATAGCTTCATAAAGAATGTGTGCAATGAAAGCAAATTCTTTGAACAGGTGACAAAGGTCATGGAACTGGGAATATCTATGAATGTTATTTTAATGGATTTTCAATAAGGTCTCTCAATATATTATTAGCTGAAGTTGACGTTTAGAATTTGAAACCAAAATATTGATTAGTTAGGAAATTGGCCGACTGGCAGGAGACAGGAAATAGAATTAGTCGACAGGTACTTTACCTGGGAGGACTAATGGTGTCATGCAGAAATCTTTATTGTGGCATCAACTATTTATGTGTTAATGACTCAGATGATAGGATAGAAAGGCATAAACGCATGTTTGACAATGGCACAAAGATAGGTGGCATTGTAAGCAGTGTGGACAGAGGCCTACACTGCTAAGATACAAAGAGATATTTACAGATTAAATGAATGGGCAATACTATGGAAAACAGATATCTATATGTAGACATTTTAGGCATAAGAATAATGGATGAGACTCTTCTGGTACAATGTTAACATCCCTACCTCTAGATCAGAAGATTCAGGTTCTAATCCCACCTGCATTGAAGGTGTGCCATAACGTATCTGAACAGCTTGATTGAAAACATATCTTTTAAAAGAAGATTAGATCAGAGAACATTTTAACTGCTGAAAAGTCAGATCCATTGAAATCCAAAGAGATGAAAAGGGTGTTCGTGCAAATGGATCATTAAGATGTCAAGGACGGTGCAGAAAATAAGCTGGCTAATAGAATGCTACTCTTTCTATCAAGAGGAGTACGATACAAGGTGACTGAAGTCACTTTTCACTGTTTGATATTTGATCCTGCTTGGCACCCTAATAAAAATTCTCTGGGTCCACTGATTTCCAATTATGTAAATGAGGATCAGGCACCATGCAATGGCCGTACGCTGCTTTGATGAAAGCCCATATCAAAGAGTGACTCAAACTACATCGTAACGGCAAGCCTAGAAAGAAGAAATCATATAAATAATGAATTATCATGGACACAAGCGAGCAGATACACTAAAAGTGGAATGCTTATTTGTATAGCACTGCCATGCGGTCCACAAGTGTAGCAGTTACTGCAACGTCAACCACCAGAGACCTGACATCTGAGAAGTGCCACTGGCTGCAATGGGGCAAATCTTCCCCCCGCCCCCAACCCCGCCAGCTGTGATTGCAGATACTTAAAAATAGGCAATCATCTCCACAAGACAGAAGCCATAGACACAAGAGATCATACAAGCAGAGTGACTGTAAACAAAGAGATCACATACCCAAAAAAGTGATTGCAAACACAAGTGATCATATTCTCAAAGAATGACTATGAACAAGAGAAATAATATACCAAAGGAGTGACTGTAAATACGAGAGGTCAACTCTACACTGAATAACTGTAGGTATGATTGGTACTATACATAATGAATGGCTGTAGGTACATAAGCATGAGAGATCTTGGACACAAGGGTAGAAACATCTGGGCCTACCTACAGCTTTTAGAAGGATTAGCAGGGAGCTAAATTTGGTGGGTTTCCGGAGATCACATTAAAGTTTTGTATTATGTTCTTAGGACCTTTCAGACAGGTTGGATTTCTAAATCTTGGTGTTTGGGAGCTTCTTTTGAAATCCTTCACAAGTCATAAATATTCATAGCACCTCAACCCATTGGAATTACATTCATAGTTACAATTTTGATATGTCAATAGCAGGAAAGATACCTGTTCATATACATTAAGCATGCACTTGGTGGGGCAGAATTCTTTCTGGATGCTCCTGTGAGTACGCACTCTTTCGTGTTTCTTACTGAGACTTCATTTCCTTCAAGATGACTCAGGCAAGGTTTTCTGTGGTCTATTTTCATGTAAGGAATGTACTCTTCCTGGGGCAACTCGTTTTCTCAAGCAAGGCAGATATACTGACTGATGGCAAGAAAGCTGCCTGGGGCAAGCAGGGTTTGGGTATTTGAGCTATTAAAGCTTCTGAATGAATGGTGCCTTAATTTCATCAAAGAGATAGAGTAGCTAAAAAAACTCAAAAAAAAATGCGTGTTATTGAGATAACTGTAAGCTGTTAAGAATGAAGCCAGCTTTTATGGTTCAGTCCTTGTTCCATCCAACTCTTTTCTGAAAACCTCTCAATTTTTATGTTCTCCTAGTTGTGAAGGAAGCTCAGAGACCTCAGTGCCTGACCTGCTGAGTATTCTAGATTTTTGAGTGTTTTCACTGCAAACTTTGGCACATATCTAGGAACCACTGCCAATGAAGCGTGCGCAGTGCAACACTGATGGCTGAAAAGAAACTAAACACATACAGAGCATGTAGGGCATTTGGTGGAAATGCCTGCCACACTACTTCCTCTGTGACAGACCTCCGAAGTGGCAAGCTTGCAATGATACATGTTCTTACGGGTGTAATTTTGCATCGAGAAGACAGTGACAAATACCCCGGCAAATTTCTCATGTAGCACTGCAGCCAGATTCCTTTGTGCCATCCTTGGGTAGTGACCTTTATTGCTTCCAAGATTCATGCTGACTTTGACAGTCAGGCTAGCTTCCTGTTGCAGTCCGTAGCAAAGAGACCTTCCCTTCTCTCCCAGATGGTTTACAGCAAGGTGCCACTGAACTGTTGGGCAAATTTCTGTCTGGTCTCTGACATCTCCACGGGTGGGTAGAGGTGACCAACACCAACTGAGTGATACTCATGGCTTTCACAGAGTGAAATTGTATCAGGGTGCCCTTTAAATATGGCACCTGTGAGTTTGAACCTGGAACTTCCTGCTTGCCTACCCTGTAAGAATTAACATTCTATTCACACGTGCATGAGTAATGAACTTAAAATAACTTAATTGCAGAAGACAACAACCAAACCACCACTTTTATGCCCATCCCTCAACAGTTAGTCTGCACGTACATCTTTGAATCAACTGTATCCAAATTATTATCGATGAATGGTTTGAACTGTTATAATTTCAGCCAATGATACCCTTTTCTTCTCAGTGGTCAAGTTGAAAACGCAAAGTTACTTTGAATGCAGACTGAGAACACACATGAAGTGACAGTTTAACAGTTTGTTGATATTGAATTAGATTCATAACAGTGATCCAGTAACAGCTTCCGTTATGAATAATATTTATTGATCTTTCCTAGAATGAGATACCACAGGTTATGAGAAATGGAGACCAATCTGAAATCTAGGATCAGATGCGTCAGCAAGTTAGCAAACTTACAGCACAGCAAAATTTAAAAAAAGTGGATTAACTCAAAAGAAGACTCTGCCATATCTGATATAAAAGGAAGTAGGTAAAGGGCAAAATAAGGTTAGCCAAACTGTCTGAAAATTAGAATCATGGAGACATTTGGCTCTCTACAGACAAGTTGAACCAGTATCTCAATGCTGATGGAATGCCCTGATGTATCAGATAGACATTTCCATGTTATTCTATTCAAATGCATACCAAGTCATTTAATGGGGATAATTTTTAACTTTGAGTAATAGTGTAAATTGAATCATATCCATTGAAGTTAATGGAAGTGAAAACTGGCTGAAATGTAAATAGGCCATTGAATCAAAATTGTCAGTGTTACACCATCATCCAAAATTAAAATTGCCCCCAAAGTCTTTATTGTAGGTTTTGTGGGTCTAAGATAAAATGATTTAGGCTAGCTTTAAGTTAGCTTCCAATGGTCATGAGTGTGAAAGTCAGCATAAATTCAATAGACTAACTCCTTACACAAAATTGTCCAAAATTTAGAGCTAAGTTACAAATCATACTGAAAGAGCTGATGAGGATAGATGGTGTGGAAAATGACGAATTCACAATGGTGCAGCTGGTAGTATTCTTCTACAATGGGGACTGAAATAATCATATATTGTATATTACAGAAGATAATTCAGAAGTTTTCAACTGCACTTAAATTATGCTCTAGTGAGTGCTTGATGTGGACTCATCAAAGCAATTTGAAAAAGTGACATTAAGACAGATTATCAGACCATAATTTGATATCATCACTCTTGGGAAAAGACTTGCATCAAATAATAATTAAAACTGGAAATTATTTTACACTGCGGTACATCTTACAGCATTCATAATGCCCAACAAGTTGCTGTTGCCAGTGTGTAACATAGAGTAACTGTGATGTGATATAAATTATATCCACACTCAGCTCCACTTCACATAACTCCATGCACACTGTGACTGATCCTACTAACCCATCAGTTTACACAGGAGTAATTTAAGCATCTGCAACTGAGGATTACAAATATTTCACTCTACATTATGAAGAAAAGTTACATTCAGTAAGCCTGTTTTTTAGACATAGGAATTACAAGGGTTTTCACATCCTCAACTCATAACGTACTTCATAACCAATTAATCATTGTTGTTACATAAACAGATTTTAAAAATCAGAGGCGCAGTCCAAGTGTTTAAAATGTTGATGTATATGAAAGGTACACATATATGTTTGTGCGGGCAAGGATCATAAAAGAAACATGTTGAGAAAGGGGCACCTGACTCTTCAAATCCTTTCCTTCTACAAACTGTATATAATTTATGTGCTCATCATACTCAGCGTATTAAAGTATTAGCACAAACACGCCCTGATCCGAAAGAATCTTAGATACCAAATTAGTTTTCCACTGCCCTAGGTAAGGTGTTAGTAAAGCGCAAAGCTTTATAATTTCTGAATATTGCACGTGAAAATGGAAACGCTAGATTTGTATAGTTGATTTTGGCTTGATTAAATGCAAGAGTCAGCAATAAATTTCATGAAGTTTTGTCTTCATTGTGTTTCTGCTTCTCCTTCAAATGATTAAGTGGAGACAGTCTATGAAAAGATAAACTTTGTATGGTCGTTTGGAAGGACTGGGCTGTGCAGCACATCTTATGATTGCTACTTTAACTGCCTTTTCGGACACAGTCTCAACAGACTGCGCATTCAAATGTGTATAATTCACATTCACACCAGTGCACTATACGTTCTCAAAGACTTGGGTAAACATTGGAGAAAACCCCACAAACATAGCCATGACTCTTCGATGGCTTTGTCTTTTCTTTTCACATATACAGTCCATGCATGATATTAAAATATTGGCTTTTGTTTGTTGCTCTGAGCACCTGTTACGTATTCTGAAAGGTACTGTGATGTTACACGGCTTCACTTTGGCCAAGCAGAAATGCAAATGTGCACAAATATTTAGTTAATTTAGAAACAGTGTTCATGCAAGCATCCTACATGTGTTCCTGTATTTTCAGTTCATGTTTGCTTGTGGTGCTTATTATCTTCGGATGTGTGTACATGTGGGCCCCGCATGTGTGATTCCAAGAGATCAGAACTTGGAAAAGTTCTGAGAATGCCCACGACAAAGAATTAATCTTATAACATTCATAAACCTCAGCAGATGTTGCAGAAGTACATATTACATATGTGGATGGTGAAACTTGTGACTAGAATATTGATAATTGAGCAGGTAAAAACACTGATATGGAAACAAAACGACCATTCAGCTTATTGAGCCTACTACATTCAGAAACAGCACCGTCATGAACTTCTGTCAGCTTACTTTATAATCTATGGGAGCTGATTAGCCATAGGGTAAGCTTCTAAGAATAGAATGCTCTCTAAATCAATAGTTCAACTTCAAACGTATTCATTGATTTTAAGCCAATGTATTGCTGAATTGACACTAAAGGAGATTATTACTGATAGAAATCACCACTCAAGAGATGTAGCAACATACTTGGTAACTGAGGAGTCCCAAGGAAGGTGGATTTCAGGCAAGGAGTCAACAAGAAAACTCAGGAAACTGAAGAGAAATGCCATAATTTCATACAACTTGGAAGAAATTTGTAAAGTTATAAAATAGGATTTCTAATTCCAAAGACAGTAAGCTTTTAAATTGTGATGAGGTAAATTGAGGATTCAAATGGTTATTGAACCTCTCAAAGACCAAAACATAAAATTTCCATGAAGAAAGATAGCAGCAAAAATTACTTGTTTCATCAGTAAATAAACATGAATCGGTGCAGGAAAACACTGAAAGGAACTGCGGGGTTAAGATTATGGATTGTATGGGTCAACTTAGGCTGAGATCATATAGCACTGAGATCATGTAGCTTTCTGTCCCTTGGGATAATGAAAATATCTTCTCAGGAAGACCAGTCAGAGCTAAATAATGTGAGATTGATATCTTGGAATTTTTTGTTTGAATTATTTCCTGGGATTCTCTTGTCTTGATGGTTCATATTTGAGTAAACATCTCATTGGATTAAATAATTCATAGATAGTCCATAGCTGAATGCTCTCTTTCTCAGCCGATTTATTCTTATTTAGCGTTTCAAATGAGTTCCATGTTGGACAAAGAACGTAACAGAGTCTTGAAGATTTGCAGGAGTTGTTCTATGAGGATGCCTCTATTGGTAAATGCTCTCTGATGTCATGCTGACCCATGAAGGCCAGGAAGGTTTTTGCTTCAGTTGCTGGACTGTGTTGAATTAACTGATCTGAGCTCAGAAGGAGGGTTATTAGCTTGTAATGTTTCCATTGGTTTCATTCTCTCTAGACCTGGAAAGAAGGAAAAATATCTCACAGAATTCCGGACTGGGACCATTGTCCAGTGACCTCTTCTGGAATGAATGCATCTGCAGACTGGATTGGCTTCTGTAATTACACCTTCACACTTAATTAACATATCAAGAATATGATTAGATTTCTGGAGATTGCTAGATGCTCAGAGAATTTGAAAGAACCTAGATGACAAGAAAGCAAGAAAGTGCGTAGGAATTGGTGGAGCTGTGGGTGGAGGCTACAGGTTGCAAGGTTGGGGGAAAGAAGCTGTCACATCGACTCTGAAAGAGCCAGAGCTGCCACAAGATGAGACGCTGAGATCTCTCAATGGCTAGCCCAAGCCAAAACTAAATTTGAATTAATAATGACGGATCATCCTAAAAGGCCACAGAACAATGTTCAAAATGTTTGTGCCTCATTTATCACCTTTCAATCTGAGCAACTACAGGGTTAATTCGGCAGTGAACACAGCAAGTCAATTCTCACAGAGGATTGTGACCATATGTTGCTTTTTCATGTGAATTAATTCATTCAAAGAAAGAACCAAAAAGTCATTTCTTGTTCTGTCTTAGGACCTTATGTTATCAATCCTGTCCCAATCCAAAATTCTATCACATGAATACCAAACAGTTCAATCTCTCTCTCCTTAGGAAGCATTAAATTCATTAGCCTTTCAAAATATTTTTAATTTGATATTTTTGTTGCAGTAGTGTAATAAATATATTTTATTTTAAATTATTCAAAAATCATCAGTTTGACCCTTGATGGTACAGTTGATAAATTCACTGTTTGTATGGTTCTGAACTGTACAGAACAGGAAAGTCCTAGGCTATCTGATTTAAGGGACACTGTTGTGGGAACATCATCAATTCAATAACAAATTTTCTCTAAAAGTTCCCCTCTCATTGAACAGCATGTTAAAATTTAATAACCAGGTGAATGCCTGGAGAATAGCTACGTGGGTAAGGTGCCATTTGGTTGGCAATATTTAAAAAAAAGGCATCATACCAAGAGTCAATTTCTTTGGGAAAAGAACAGAGATTGTTAGACAAAAAAAAATTATTGTTAATGAAATGCAATCAAGTTCTTCACATTATTGCAGTGTATTCATATGCTAAAACTCCAGTAAATGGACAGGCATTTCCCCATATCACTTTGTTTCTATAGTGCAAATCCTGACTCAGAGAAGGGAAGACGGGGAAGAGCTTAGTAGCTCAAAAATGGTCAATTTTAATCATGCAACTTTTGAATTAATTTAGAATTAAAGTTGCTTAAAATGTTAGACTAATAATTATTTTAATCTCTCAGTGAATAAATGCACCATGTAGAGAACTATTAAGCAATATAAATCGGGAAGGTACACAGTTCAATCCCTGATTTGTGTTGAATTAGGGCCTAAGTGCAAGAAACACCCTTGTTTCTCTTCTCTGAATGATCTTTAATACATATTACTTTCTTTTAAGATCAGATATTCTATGCTTAAGGCAATGTGACAGAAATTTGTTGGTCTGCGTCCATGTTACTTGTATACAGTAGGGGAGCTCAGTATCAAATATGGCATGTGACATATGAACTCATTCCATAATACAAAACACCACATGTCATTTTGGATTTGATGGTCCATAGGCATCCAGAGCTCATGCCAGGATTATGTAAAACATTTATTAAAAAAGTCCATTAGTAATATTTTAAAACATTACTATTGCTGAAAAAAATAGACAGGTTAAAGCTTTTTGTCTATCAATCATCTGGACAAAATTGCAAGAATACTAAATCTCAAAGGGAACAACAGCTTATAGTGCTTAAGAAAATGCTGATTGGTTGTCAAAAGGACTGTGGTTGGTTGAGGTGTTGTCATTATATTGCATCAAGGAACAGTTAACCCCAAGCATTTTTTTATTTGCAGAAGTCAGAAGCATTACTATATCCTTTCTGTTTGCAATTATTAAAATATTTAAGTCAGGAATCAAAGAATCATATAGGGTCAGAAGGAAGCCATTCAACCAACTGCAAGCACTTTCTTTGAAAAGAAAGATCCAATTTATCCTAAACTCCAATTCTTGCTCCATAGCCCCACAATTGTTTTTATTTCAACTTGCTTTTTACCCAATTCCCTTTTGAAAGCTATCACTAAATCTGCTTTCACCTTTCAAGCAGTACATTCTAGGTCAGAAAACTTGCTACATAACAGTTGTTTCCTCGCATTGCCTGTGGCTGTTTTGCTGATTACTATAAGTCTGATCTTCTGATTACCAATGATTCTGCCACTGGAAATAACTTCCTCTAATATAGCCTCTCAAAACCTTGCAAGCCCTACTCTATAACTTGACCACATAATCAAAACTGATATTGGTGCAGTACTGCAGAAATTCTGTGCTGTACAAATTTCTATTTTCAGAGATGTTTGCTCTCTCAGGTGGACATAAAAGATCCCATTGGACTTACTAAAAAGTTTGTGGGGATTCCCAGTCCTAACTTTCTAAACAAAAAAGGGAAAAAGATCCATGAATCTAGAAAATATTCATTCGTATTCAACAGAAATAATAAATGCCTCAACAAATACAAAATCTGAGAAACTCACAGAGCCCCCGGGAATCTAACTGTTAGATTGAATTGTAAGATTCCAGAGACAGTGGTTTAAAATTTACACTGAGTGTTGTTAGCTCTGATAATAATAGCTTAATACTGTATACTTCCTGTATTAGACAGTGCATACATGTAAACTCTTTTTCACTATTGCGAATGCATTTCCAGTCTCAAGCAAATAAATATTCTCCTGTGTAATGTACACTAAACTGTATTTATCTGCATTAAAGACATTCTTTTTCTCATTTTATTCACTTAATTCGTTCCAACCTTAATACATTCAAGTTATCCTTTTGAATATGATCAGTCTTGTTATATTTATTATCTGGCAGATAACAAGCAATTGATTATGCATATTCAACTGAATATTTGTGGGATACGTTCATATCGCAGTAACGTTGTTGTTACGTGTTACTGCGATATAAGTGTATCCTACGAATATCCCTTTCCTTAAAAAATTATAAAATGTTACTCTTATATCAAAATTTATGACCTGCCAATTATTTCAGGTTTGGCTTTGAAATCTGTCACAACAAATACATAATGTTTTTGAAAATAAAAGGAAAATAACAACTCCAAGAATGATCAAGCAAGATTTTGTTTTAAGAGTTTGTGTTTAAAACTAGTGGTATATGAGTTTTTGAGATAACAAGGTGTAGAGCTGGATGAACACAGCAGGCCAAGCAGCATCAGAGGAGCAGAAAAGCTGACGTTTCGGGCCTAGGTCCTTCTTCAGAAAAGGTTTTGGTCTATTTTTGCGGAGTGATTTGAAACAATGACTTAAAACCAGTTTGCGTCAAAGAGCAGGTGACTGCAAAACCTCCTCGAGACTTAATTGAAGTTTGTTTATATTGTGGAGGCCTATAACAGAGGCGAGAAAACATTAAGCCATTATGTCTAGCAAAATCAAAATGAAATTTTTTTTCAGTTTAGCTTAAAGGAGGCCTGACTGAAGTCAGATGGAAGTATAGCTAACCAGTGAAAGAGCGTGGAGTGTGAAAATTCCTGATCAGTAGTATTTGCTTGGAATGCTGCAGATTATTAAAAGACTAAGAAAATCTAAACTCTCAGTTATTTGAATATTCCAGGAAAAAGACTTGTCCAGTAGTGACAGCACTTGGAATCATATCATGTTTGAAATAGTTTTATTAAAACAACACATTTGTGACATAAACAGAATCTACTTCGTGTCAAAAGTATTTTATCAAAATCCGTAAAGATATATATGTGACAATTTAGATTTTCAGTAACTGCCCATGATAGTTGTGACACTATGTCAATCAAGATTGATATATACTACATCGAATTTTAAAACTGCTTATATTTACATCTCACCATTAACAAAATGAAACATTCCAAGGCACTTCACGGAGCATTAGAAACAAAGTATAACACTGAGCCACATAAAGAAACACTAGGTCAGCTGACAATGTTTGAAATAGCTTTTAAGAAATGTCTTAAGGGAAGGAAGTGAGAGATAAAGCCAGAAAAGTGTAGTATGAGTATTTCAAAGCTTAGGGGTGAAGGGTTGCAAGGTTACAGGAGATTACAGAGAGAGGGAGGGTCACTATCTTGGAGGGATTTGAAATAAGGATATGAATTTTAAAATCAAGACATTATTTGACTGGGAGCCAGCGTAGGTCAGAGATGGGGGATGATAAGGGGACAGGACTTGTTGAAACTTAAAACACAGAGTTTTGAAGTACCTCAGGCTTGTGGAGGATAGAATGTGAGAGACCAGAAAATAATTACTTCACACTTTCAACATATCCTTCTATTCCTTTCTCCCTCATTTATTTAGATTCCTCTTAAACGTATCTACACTGTTCACCTCAACCACTATGTGTGGCAACAGGTTCCACTTTCCCTGCTGGGAGTAAATATGATTCCTCTAAGTTCCTTCTAGAATTTACTAATTACTATCTTATATTTTTATGATCCCCAGTTTTAGACTTATTCTGTGTCATATGAATCTATTCCGAAAGAAACATTTACTTATATCTGATCAAGATCACTGCAAAAAATAAAAAAGTCAATTGATAAACGTTCTGTCCATCTATAATATACAGAATTGAACATTCAATAAACAATACTGTAGTAGTGGAAATAAAAATAAAATCAGAAATGTCAAAAAGATGCCACACATTATAAGCTTATCCATATTTATGGGCATAACATATGTGCTTACTTAACAAACCACAACAAAAGGCATGAGTTAAATTATATTTTAAAGCATTCCTTCAGTCATAATACATCAAAGATGTCAGGATATAAGTTTTATAAAGGACTCAAGGTAAGTTGTGTGAGTCAATATTCTAGCAGGGTGCCTTGTTCAGTCAGACAGTCAACCACAGTGGTCATTCTGCCTGTTGATGCTTTTGCATTCAAAGCTGAAATTACGAAAAGAACTGATTTGCTAATAAACGTGACTCTTATCTTCATTCCCACTTTATGATACGCAGCCCAATAGATACCCTGGATTCCAGGTACACCTGAATGCATTGATAGCTATCTAAATGTGGAAACCTGACCAAACAAATCAATGGAGGCATTGTTGGGCACAGCAGCGATGGGTGCTTTTAGGTCTAAATGGGATCCCATTATATAATACCAACACACAACTCAATAATTCACTCATATTTCATGTCATACAAAAACCTAACATTCTGATACATAGATAGTAGGAACTGCCAATGCCGGAGAATGTGAGATAACAAGGTGTAGAGCTGCATGAACACAGCAGGCCAATCAGCATCAGAGGAGCAGGAAAGCTGACATTTCGGGTCTGGACCCTTCTTCAGAAAGGGGAAGGGAAGTCAATTCTGAAATAAATAGGGAGAGAGGGAAGGGGGGGAGGCAGATAGAAGATGGATAAAGGAGAAGATAGGTGGAGAGGAGACAGACATTTCAAAGAGGCGGGGTTGGAACCAGTAAAAGTGAGTGTAGATGGGGAGTTAGGGAGGGAATAGGTCAGTCCAGGGAGGACGGACAGGTCAAGGAGGTGGGATGAGGCTAGTAGGTAGGAGATGGGAGTGGGGCTTGAGGTGGGAGGAGTGGATAGGTGGGAGGAAGGACAGGTTAGGGAGGCGAGGACGAGCTGGGCTGGTTTTGAGATGTGGTCGGGGGAGGGGAGATTTTGATTCTGATACATACATTAAATAGCATGACTGAATGCAGTACTTCCAGGTAAAATACATTCAAAACATTTTTTCTTATCACACTATAGGTGGTGTTTAACAGGGGTAACAGGGGTCTTATCTGCCAGCTATCCAGCTGATGTGAGCATCGCCTCCTTTCGGGAAGGCCCACTGTATTTGGGCATTGAACTGAGCAGTAACGGGTGTTCCTAAAGATCAGGGACTTCGGGATGGAAATCCAAAATAGAAATAGAAAGTGCTGGAGAAACTCAACAGACCTGACAGAATCTGTGGAGACAGAAACAGAGTTAACTTTTCGAATCCAGTATGGCTTCTTCAGAAATCCATCCAATAGGAGCTGTCAGCCAATCAGAGGCCATCAATTGCCTATTGTGCCACTTGCATTGTGGTGGTTGCTGCTGCTGGTAATGCACCTAGACAAGAGCCAAGATCACTGAGAACCCACAACAAAGGTAAATGCTGGCAGGAGGAGTGTCATATGATTACAGATCACAAGGGAAAGAGGTCAGCAGCAAGGGCTGAGCAAATATGAGCAACAGCAGGATGAGGCTGTTATGTGGGAGATTAATGCCTCAACTAGTGGCAAGGCAAGAAAGCTCTCAATGTGTGTTTCCACCACATAATTAATGAAGGCAGAGCTGAGAAGACAGTAGGGTACCCACCCTTGTTCCCACGTAGGTGTCCCCCTGTTACCAAGCTTGCTTTGGGAAGGACATTAAATTCCGCTCAGGTGACTGACACAGAGATACACATCATAATTTTTTGGGGTATAAAACAATGTTACTATTTTTGACTGTCTAATGTGGAGAGTGAATTCCCTCCTAGTCAGGATATGTCCCACTTCCCTTAGTCCAAAAAGCACAAGAAGACATAGTCAGAGCTTAGACCTCCTGAGTTTACATAGGACACAGTTGTTAACCAAAAAACACAGCCTACCACAGAAGGGCACTGATATACATCACACTGCGGAGTCCAGCCAGGTCCAATTTTTCATTTTGGGAATAGGTTTGCTTGGAGATAACTGGGAAAAGTCTCAATTTCCAATGACAGATCTACCCCTCCAGGTTCCATTAGATGGGCTAGCCAGTCAATCATCAACAGTAATCAGTAATGTCATAGATTCCCTGGTTTAAGCATCAGATTACAGATTCTGCTGTGAATGGTTGACTTGATACTGACTTCCACTGGCAGGCATGTCAGCTTGGCATCATCTCAACCCCAAGGAGAACAGTTGGTCAAATAACATACTTTTAATTTACATATGCACACAATCACTTTATGTTTTATGGAAATTGACCTGTCTGAAATGTAGGTTATAAATTATAATATGAACCAACCATATTTTTCATAATACCTTAAGAATTTAAAACATAAAATAAAGTGTAAATTGTTTTATCACAATTATTGTTGCATGAGATTTCAAATAATCATCTCCATTGACTTCTATCAGGTTCAAGTGACCTACTGCAAAGTGCCTTCTCCGATATGCACAATCTCTCCCTTTTCTCTCTCTCCTTATTCCTTTTGTCCTTAGCTCTTTCTTCTTTGTTTTCTTTTCTTTTACATGACAGGTGAAGGAGGAGGCTTCTGGCGACAGCGACAGTGGCAGCAGCACCAGGACGAGCTAGACATAGCTCCACCCCAGCCCAGGTTCTCCTGCTGACTGAACAGCAGATCCCAGGCTGATTATCCCAGCCCGGACTTGAAGACGAGGCCAAGGGTCCAGGTCCGTTGCTAGGCCCGGGTACCTGAAAGAGAAGTGGCTGTCTTGGCACAGCGTGGCAGTCTCCTGGTGTGCCAGTCGTGTTCTGGCAGAGTGGTCTTGACCTGGCGTGGAGGTCTCGTCCCAGTGTGGAGGTCTTCTACATCTTTGGTTTCCAGGTATTTCAGTGGCCTGGCAGGTGGTCTCATCCAAGAACAGCAGTCTCGGCCCGGCATGGCAGTTTTCTCCGGCAGAGGCCTCCAGCCAGTATTCCAGTGGCCCAGTGTGGCAGTCTCATCACGGTGTGGTGGTCTCATCTCGGAATACTGGTCCCATTCCGGCTGCATCTTCAGGGTATTCCACTGTTCCTTAATTGGCTGTCCCCGACCCTAGGAGCAGTTAATGGAACCGTGATGAACTTTGTCTCAAGTTTACTTTTTTTTATTATTATGTATGGCTTCTGTCATTGATGTAGGCGTCGTGGTAGGACGACTTAAAACTTTTCTCTGTACTTTTTATGCAAAGTGTACATGTCAAAATAAATTTCTATTCTACAGCACCAACCAAGCTTCCGCAGTTATGGCAATCAATTACTTCCTCCTTCAACAGCCAGCCGACTTACCAATTTAATGCTGCTCATTCTGAGGTTTTTCCATAAATCAAA
This sequence comes from Ginglymostoma cirratum, assembly GCA_024137785.1. Lineage (NCBI taxonomy): Eukaryota > Metazoa > Chordata > Chondrichthyes > Orectolobiformes > Ginglymostomatidae > Ginglymostoma > Ginglymostoma cirratum. Next base: position 14,824,288 of record JAHRHZ010000058.1, on the reverse strand, counting down.
TAGGACCACCATGTTTCCAGGGTTTCTCAACCTACCTGGCACTAACTACTTCTCCACCTCACCCGAAACCATATTTGGCAACTCTCTCTTCACACCGCCTGCATATATCTATAAATATCACGGCCTAAGTAACTTTATCCAGCCTTCTGTCAAAGTGTGTCTGCTATTAAAACCAAAACGACTTTGGTTTAAATCGATTAGGTAGCTTCCTTGACTGGTTACACAGAGTGACGGTCAAAGAAAGCAATAAACTCAATGTGCAAAACAGCTTAATCTCGTTCCATGTTTTCTTATGTTCCAAATCATATTGCAAGATTCTTTAAATGTGTTCTAAAATGACCTGAAGTTTTGCAAGTTGCAAATTAAATTGGTGGTGTACGTTAGTCCTGGAAAAGAGACAGCGATAGTGGGGGATTACAGGAAAGATCTCTTTGTTTTGAACTGACCTTTCAGAGTGTTCAACTAAAACAAAATCAGGTGCCTTTTGTGAAGTTTCCTCCTAAATGTATCAATACATAATACATTGCTGCTCAGGGAATGGTTTGATCTCAAGGGTCTGAAGTAAGGACTGAAGCCAATACTTTGATCTCCTCACATTCTCACAGATTTAGCAAGTCCACATATTCCAATCATGTGGTGTTGGTCCCTAGTCGTTTCTCTGAATTTATGTTTAAATTCATGTCCATTCCAGTAAAAACTTGGCGTCTATATGGTGTAGTCAAGAAGTGTGCACTTTCACATAGAAAAACAGTAGTCATCCTGTGAATTGCTGTCTGTAAATAAGAGACTAAAACTGTCCTCAACAGTTTTACTTGTTAAGCAAGAAACCTAAGTGAAGATGAAAACAGCTGGTTAGATTTCAGATGTTAACTCAATAAATCCTGATAATTATCCCCTAAAAGGCTAATTTCAAAACTTGGGTTATACCTTAAACTGAGATAACAAGGTGTAGAGCTGGATGAACACAGCAGGCCAAGCAGCATCAGAGGAGCAGGAAAGCTGACGTTTCGGGCCTAGACCCTTCTTCGGTTCCTACTATCTCTTATACCTTAAGCTTCTGTGCCAAGTTAACTGAGGTCAGCAGAGGTGGACATACGGACACTACATACCAAATACTGACAGTGTGAAGTCTTAGGAAAGACTGATTTATGTGATGAAATAACGTGTACAACACAATGTGAATGCAGGAAACAGGAGGAGCTTATAAATATTATAGTTAAAGCTTAAAAGAAATTAGACAGGAAGGTTTTAAGCAACATCCTTAGTAATAGCAAGGATTTTAGTAATAAGAGTAAAATAGAGAGAAATGGGAGAGGTTGAGAGATTGTAGTGTACCCACAAGGCTCACCTAAAGGGGTCTGTTCTGAAGTCACTGGACCTGAAACATTAACTCTGCATTCTCTCCACAGATGCTGCCAGACCTGCTGAGTTTCTTCAGCAATTTCAGCTTTTGAGTCACCTATGTTAGCTATAGTTCCCTTGGTAACACGCATCTCTAAGTGAAAAGATGATGAATTCAAGTTTAACTCGAGGGACTTGTCAGCACATAACTTAAAGCTGATCGTCTAGTGCTATACTGAGGGAATGTTGCATTATTTCAGATGCTAACTTTCAAATAACGTGTTAAACCAGAACTATTAAAACCTAATTATTTCTTCATTAGCACATTGCTGTTTGAGAGACCCAGATGTATGTAAATTTGTTGCATTACAACATTGTCTACACTTCAAAAGTAGTTTGTCTATTGCCTGTAAAGAGTGTTGGGACGTCCAGAGGTCATGAAAGGTGCTGTATGATTCAAATCTATTGTTTGCTAACATGTTTTTATTGCCTCATGCATATTTCATGAACTCTTCATTTTGAAATCAAAATATTCAACTCCATAAGACATAAGGAAATCAGTTTTATCCTACAAGTTTGTAACCCCCAAAGACTAGTGATCTTTAAATTGCTACTTTAATATGCAAATAACCAAAACCTCCATTGAAATAATAACTAGTCTCCATGGGGATTACTTCTCAAAAGTAAAAAAAAACAGCAGAAGGAGATAGTCAACATATATACCCAGGCTATTTCCCATTGACCAGCAGACTTTTTAAATCAGGTGCCTTGCATCAACTCGTACTCACTGGCACTGAAGGTAATCTGGTCCCAGATGGTAAGAACAGGCCATGCGCGTTTATTTGAAAATGAAATAATTAAAGTCCTTGACTGTGGGCAAAATGTGCACAGCTGGGATTTTGGCTTTACTGAGAGTAGGAGCTAGTTTCTTCTGAGGTTGTGATTTGAAAAAAATGTTGTGTTCAGAGTGGTTTCAAAGGTTGGTTTGAATTTGTCTCAATGTCATTCAAAGGCAAAATGTAAAAGAAAACTCATGCATGGGTGGTCTGTGGCTACAGGGACATTAGCAGTAGTCTGAAAACTGGCCTTGAACCCATTCCTTCAACTACAGCCATCAAACAATTTGCACAAACAAGCACAGAAATGCTGAGTAGGTGATTCATCTCGGCCTCTTCTGGAGGTACCCAGCATCTCAGATACCATCTCCAGCCAATTCAATTCACTCCACGCGACATTAGGGAACAGATGAAGGAGCTGGATACTTCAAAAGCTATAGGCCCCAAGAACATTCCAGCAATATTATTGAAGACTTGTGCTGCAGAACCAGCTGTACTCCTAGCCAAGCTGTTCCAGTATAGCTACAAAACTGGCATCTAACTGGCAATGTGGAAAAATGCTCAGGTATGTCCTGTTCACAAAAAGCAGGTCAAATCCAACCCAAACAAATTCTGCCCCTATCAGTTGCCTCCCAATCATCGGCAAGGGATTGTCAACAATACTACCTAATGGCACTTCCACAGCAATATGTAACTCATTAACACTCAGTTTAGATGCCACCAGAGACACTGAGTTCCTGACCTCAGTACAGCCTTATTCCCAATACTGACGGAAAAGCTGAACTCCCATGGTGAGTTCAGACTGCCCTTTCAAGGCATATGACAACAGAATCCAAACAAAACTGGAATAAATGAGAATAAGAGGTAAAACGCTCCATTGGTTGAAATCATGCCTAGCAGAAAGGAAAATAGCTGTGGTTGTTGGTGGTCAACTACTTCAGCCCCAAGTACAACACTACAGATTCTGAAACAGTCCGCATGTAAATGCAGAAACACTTGGAGAACATCCAAGTTTGGACTGATAATGGCAAGTGTCATTCACACGACATACTTGCCAGGCAATGATTATCTCCAATAAGAGAGAATTGACATTTGACATTCAACAGTTTTAACATTGCTGAATCTCCCAATATCAATTGATTTGATTCGATTTGATTTGATTTATTACTGTGATGTGTACTGAAAGAATGTGAAAAGTGTTGTCTTATGGGCTTTACAGGCAGATTGTACTATGCAAGTGCATCAGGGTAACAGAACAGAGTGCAGGATACAATGTTGCAACTACTGAGAAGGTGCAGAGAGAAATCAACATTAATATTAAAGAAGTCCATTCAAAAGTCTTGTAATAGTAGCAAAGAAGCTGTTCTTGAATCTGTTTGTACTTGTACACAAATTTTTATATTTTCATTCCAATGGAAGGGGGTGGAAAAGAGTATAACCAGGGTGTGAGGGGACTTTGATTATGTTGGTTGCTTTCCTGTTGCAGCATGAAGTATAGATGAAGTCAATGGATGGAAGGCTGGTTTGCATGAATGTCTATAGATTATATATATAGAATTTACGAGGGGTTACCATTGAAGAACATGAAGAGGACCGACCATATAAGTTTGGTGGCTACAACAGCAGGTCAGAGGCTCAGAAGTTTTCTGCAATTAACTCACCTCAGACTCCCCAGAGTCAGTGCAACATCCACAAGTTAGGAGTGTGTTGCAATACTCTCCATTTACCTACATGAGCACAACACAGAAACATAGAAACTAGAGCTGGAGTAGTTCATTCAGTCCTTCAAACCTTCTGCACCATTCAATATGATCATAGATGATCCTCTGTCTCAATGCCGTGTTCCCGCAAAAAGTGAATACAGAGTCAGTTGACACAATCATAGGACTGGTCTGCCATCCCTGGTAGCAACCGAATGAACCTCCACTGCACTCCCTAAATGGTGAGTATCTCCTTTCTTTTGGAGACCAAAGCTGTATACAATTTCCCAGCTGTGGTCTCACTGACGATCCTATCAACTATGATAAGACATCCCTAGTTATGAAATCAAATCTTTTTTGCAATGAAGGCCAATATACCGTTTGTTTACTTTAATTGACTAGTGTACAAGGACACCCAGATCCCTTTGTACATCTACAGGTCTCAATATATCATTTTTCAGTTTTCCACACTGAAGTGTCTAACCTCACATTTAGCCATGTTACACTGCATTTGTCATATGTTTGATCACCCATTCAACTTATCAACTCCATAACACTCAAAAAACTGGACACCATTCAAGGCAAAGCAGACGACTTCAGTGGCACCATAACCGTGATCTTCAACATTCACTCCTTCTACCACTAACACACCATGACAGCAGTGCATGCGACCTACAAGATGTACTGCCACAGCTCGCCAAGTCTCCTTTGACACCATCTTCCAAATGTGCAACCTCCATCACCCAGAACAGCAGGGGAAACTGATGGACGTGAACGCTACTTGCAAGTTCCACTCCAAGTCACACATCATCCTGACTTGAAGTATATCACCATTCCTTCACTATCTCTGAGTCAAGATCCTGGAACTCCCTTCCTAACAGAACTGGTGGGGGAATTTCAAGATGGCAGCGTGCCACCAACTTCTTAATGGGAATTAAGGAAGGACAGTGCATGCTAGCCAAGCTAGCAATGGCTACATACCATGAACAAATAAATAATAAACATCTCTCCCTCAAGAAAACATTCAGTAGAAATTGAGGTACAAATGATGAACACTTTGCTAATGGAGCAAATGATGACCTGCATCCCCAAAGACAGGGTGCAGTCTATTGGAAGAGATAAACCATTATTTCATTTCATAATTAACGTAAAAGAACTCATGTTCTAATAAATGCTCCAAAAGAAACATAAATCTCCAACTGTTGGGATCTCAGGAAGGTTGTTTGCCATGAATGTAGAATATTTCATGTATTTTGTTCTGTTTGCAATTTAACGTAACTGGATGTTCTTCAGTTTTCCACAAATTTCCAACACAAAATAGTACAAAAGCAAGTCTTTCAAAATCATTTACAAATGGATAGAGTTTCAGCTTTATATTGGCTTTCTATTGACATAGCTTACTTCAGACAGGGTGGCACTAAATCTGACTTTGGAAACCCTGGAGCTGGGCAGGCAATAAATATTTCAACCACAGTTTTGGCTTCTGGTTGACATTCAACAATTCTCACTGGAAAGTTGACGTGCAGAATTTCAACCGAGATCAAATTTGGCCTCAACTGTGATGACACCTCCCCCATGCTCACTATCTCATGACTCGGAAACAGGCTGGACTTTGTGGTCATAAATTGGGAACTCACAGAGTCAGGTAAGAGAAAGAATGGCAGCCAGAACCACACCTACAAGTGCCAACCCATTTCCATCCCCAGCTATAGTGGAAAGTGCAGCTCCCCACAGGCTGCTGCTTAGAAATCCCCAGCATCATTCTGAAAGAGGTTTCTCCGAATATCTGCAGTTTTATTTAGGCAGCTGTGTTGTCAAGGCCTTTCTAAATCACAGTTGGTGAGTAGAGAAATGTAGAGACCTGAACCATGAATTGAAGGTGGGAGGAGTCTAAAAGTGAATAAAAATGGTCTTGCCCATTTAAATTGAAAGTAATTTGCCATCATGCACTTAAATGCATCTTGGGTGATGTGGGGACTGGGGATGGGGCAGGGGGACATGATTTCAGTAATCCTACTGCACCGACAACCTTCTACTGTATTTGAGTACATGGCTTGTGCTGCATGCATTGGAATAAGGTCCCTATGTCAAAGTTCCATGTGGAGACGTTCCATGGCCCTTCTTACCAGAATCCTCCATGTCCCACTTTATGGAAATCTCTGCTAAACTGTTATTTGTCTATGACGTAAATGCTGACAGCTGACATTACTAAAATCAATGTTCTATTTCCGATATTCCCTACATAGGTTCATTGAAAGCATAACCAATGGCTCCGGTCGAAGCAGGAGTTATTGTCACTGTTGTTACAGTGCAATGAAGGCACAGAGAAACTGAGGAGGAACAGAAGCCCAGATCCAGCAGTAACTTCCAGATGCTGCTGAACAGGTTTCACATGAAGACGACATCCCAAGGTCTATTGTCCTTCCTGCCATTTGCTCGAAATCAGCCAGACACATTACCCCTGCAGTCTAAGGAAGTCCCGGGACACTGTAGCAGAACTAAACCAGCTGCTGGAGCAGGTCCTGTGATCTGAAGGGGTGACTGCCATCCAAAGCAGTAGCCAGCACATTGTCATTTCCATAGGGTGTTTTGCATGAACTGTTTTGACAATCAAAATGCATGACTTTATACTTGTTGACTTTAAATATTATGCCACTTCTAGCTCCTCAATATTTCACTACATCTATTATTGTGGTATTCTCCGTTATTCTCTGTCTTCCAATAACCAAACATCTCATACACGAAGTATATTTAAGTAGCTCCAGAGCTGTACCCTGTGGGACACCACAAGCCACTTCCAACCATTCAAAACATTACCCTTAACTCCAACACACTGTGTTTTTCTTTTAACAATTTTTAAATTTAGTTTACGATGCACCCTTAATTCCATTTCCTTTAATCTCCTTGATTGGTTGACAAAGGCTTTCCTAAAGTTATGTATACAAAATTTACGATGTTTGCTGCCTCCTCAAAGAGTACGTCAAGCACAGAATTGTCTTTTGAAATTTATGTGGGCAATTTCCAATGATTTCTCTTTATCCAGTCATATGGTCATTTCATACTTAATGAAAGACTTTTTTTTCCCCTTACCACAGATAACAAGCTAACATGCTTATAATTATAAATGTTAGTGAAAATTCAAAACAATCGCTGCTTACACAAAATATTGAATTTTTCAAATACTGAATTTGGTCCTTCCTCAGCCAATCACAGGATTTCAAAATTGCTTCTTACTCACAAATGATTTTAAAACAATATGTCAAAATAGTTTATTTTTGAATGATATGATATTTGGTGAATTTCTACAGCACATCTAGAAGATAGTACACACTGCTCCTTCTGGGCATTGGTGGTGGGGGGAATGGATGTTTGTAAATGTGGTGCCAATCAAGTGGCTGCTTTGTCCTGGATGGTGTCAAGCTTCTTGAGTGGTGTTGGGGCTGCACTCATTAAGGCAAGTGGGGAATATTCCATCATACTCCTGACTTGTGCCTTGTAGATGGTGAATAGGTTTTGGGAAGTCTGGAATGAGTTACTCGCAGCAGTAATCCTAGCCTCTGACCTGTTCTTGTAGCCATTGTGTTTATGTGGTGAATGCAGTTTAGTTTCTAGTCAACAGTGACTGCAAGAATGTTGATGGGGAGCGGGGTAGGGATTCATGAACATTACACCATTGAATGTCAAGGGGTAGTAGTCAGATTATTTTTTATTCTAGATGGTCATTACCTGGCATTTGTGTGGCGCGAATACTCAACATGGCTTTGTACATGGGAAATCGTGTATCACTAACTTGATTGAGTTTTTTGCAGAAATGATGAACAGTATTGATGAAGGCAGAGCATTGGATGTTGTCTATATGGACTTCATATAAGGCGTATGACAAGGTTCCTCATGGTCGACAGGTTAACAAGATCAGATCACGAGGAATACAGGGAGAACTAGCCATTTGGGTACACAATCGCCTTAAAGATAGGAGACAGTCAGTGGTGATGCAGGTTGTTTTTTGGACCAGAGGCCTGTGACAAGCAGAGTGCAACAAGGATCAGTGCTGGGTCTACTATTTTTTTCATGTATATAAATGATTTGGATATGAATATAGGAGGTCTGGTTAGTAAGTTTGCAGATGACACCAAAACTGGAGATGTAGTGGACAACAAAGAAGATTACCTCAGGGTACAGCAGGACCTTGATCAGATGGGCAGATGGGCTTAGGAGCGGCAGATGGAGCTTAATCTAGATAAATGTGAGACAATATTTTGGTAGGGGAAATCAGGGCAGGACTTATACACTTAATGGTAAGGTCCTGGGGAGTGTTACTGAACAAAGAGACTTTGGAGTGCAGGTTCACAGATCCTTGAAAGTGGAGTTGCAAGTAAACAGGATGGTGAAGAAGGCATTTGGTACACTTACTTTTATTGGTCAATGCATTGAGTATAGGAGTTGGGAGGTCATGTTGCAGCTGTACAGGACATTGGTTAGGCCACTTTTGGAATACTGTGTGCAATTCTGATCACCCTTTATAGGAATGATGTTGTGAAACTTGAAAGGGTTCAGGAAAGATTCACAAGGATGTTGCCAGCATTGGGTTTCAGCTGAATAAGCTGGGGCTATTTTCCGTGGAGCATCGTAGGCTGAGGGGTGACGTTATGGAGATTTATCAAATCATGAGGGGCATGGACAGGGTGAATAGTCAAAGTCTTTTCCCCATGGTAGGGGAGTCCAAAACTAGACAGCATGGGTTTAAAGGAACTGGTGAAAGATTTAAAAGGGACCTAAGGGGCAGCAACTTCATGCAGAGGGTGGTATGTGTATGGAATAAGCTGCCAGACGAAGTGATGGAGGCTGGTACAATTGCACAATTTAAAAGGCATCTGGATGGGTATATGAATTGGAAGGCTTTAGAGGGATATAGGTCAAATAATGGCAAATGGGACTAGATTAAGACACAACAAGGTGTAGAGCTGGATGAACACAGCAGGCCAAGCAGCATCAGAGGAGCAGAAAAGCTGACGTTTTGAGTCTAGACCCTTCTTCAGACCTTTCATGCTCCTCTGATGCTGCTTGGCCTGATGTGTTCATCCAGCTCTACACCTTGTTGTCTCAGATTCTCCAGCATCTGCAGTTCCTACTATCTCTGGGACTAGATTAGTTTAGGATATCTGATCAGCATGGATGAATCAGATCAAAGGGTCTGTTTCTCTGCTGTACATCTCTATGACTCTATGAATGTTACTTGCCACTTGTCAGCCCAAGTCTGGTAATGTGCAGATCTTGTTGCATTTGAACATGGACTGCTTCAGTATCTGAGGAGTCATGAATAGTGCTGAACATAATGCAATAGTCAGCGAACGTTCCCACTTCTGAATTTACTATGGATGGAAGGTAATTGATGAAGCAGTTAAAGGTGGTTGGGCCCAAGGATAGAACCCTGAAGACTAACTCCTGCAGGGATGTCCTGGAGCCAAGATAACTGACCTCCAACAGCCACAACCGTTTTCCTATGTGCCAGGCATGACTCCAATCGGCAGAAAGGGACCATAAGCTCCTCTCTCGTTAGAAAGAAACAACTGGTAACACGTTTAATCTGAGGGTCACCACGCTTCAGGAAAGGAGCAAGGTTGAGAAGGCAGGACCTCCATGGTTACTTCAGCCAGTACAGGAATTGAGCTTGTACTAATTGTGTCACTCTGCATCACAAAACAGCCATCCAGCCAACTGGTCTAACTGATCTAACGACATCCCCCTCGTCGTCATGTACCACCCCACCAACCTCTGGATCCAACGCATCATCCTCCGACACATCCGCCATCTGCAATCCGACCCCACCACCAAAGACATTTTTCCCTCTCCACCCTTGTCTGCTTTCCGGAGGGACCACTCTCTCCAGGACTCCCTTGTCCACTCCACACTCCCCTCCAGCCCCACCACACCCGGCACTTTTCCTTGCAACCGCAGGAAGTGCTACACCTGCCCCCACACCTCCCCCCTCACCACCATCCCAGGCCCCAAGAAGACTTTCCACATCAAGCAAATGTTCACCAGCACATCTGCTAATGTGGTACACTGTATCCGCTGTTCCCATTGTGGCCTCCTCTACATCGGGGAAACCAAGCGGAGGCTTGGGGACCGCTTTGCGGAACACCTACGCTCGGTTCGCACTAAACAACTGCACCTCCCAGTCACGAACCATTTCAACTCCCCCTCCCATTCCGCAGACGACATGTCCATCCTGGGCCTCCTGTAGTGCCACAACGATGCCACCCAAAGGTTGCAGGAACAGCACCTCATATTCTGCTTGGGAACCCTGCAGCCCAATGGTATCAATGGACTTCACAAGCTTCAAAATCTCCCCTCCCACTATCGCATACCAAAACCCAGCCCAGCTCGTCCCCGCCTCCCTAATCTATCCTTCCTCCCACCTATCCCCTCCTCCCACCTCAAGCCCCACCCCCAGCTCCTACCTACTAGCCTTATCCCGCCCCCTTGACCTGTCCGTCCTCCCTGGACTGACCTATCCCCTCCCTAACTCCCCATCTACACTCATCTTTACTGGCTCCATCCCCGCCTCTTTGACCTGTCTGTCTCCTCTCCACCTATCCTCTCCTCTATCCATCTTTTATCCGTCTCCCCCTCTCTCCCTATTTATTTCAGAAACCCCTTCCCCTCCCCCATTTCTGAAGAAGGGTCTAGGTCCAAAACCTCAGCTTTCCTGCTCCTCTGATGCTGCTGGGCCTGCTGTGTTCATCCAGCTCTACGCCTTGTTATCTCAGATTCTCCAGCATCTGCAGTTCCTACTATCTCTAACCAAACATTGTAATGATTTTGAGAAACTAAGTTTCTCCCTTTAAACTTGCAGGTAAAGGAGAGATTGAGACATGACTATAGCAAAGCAGATGGGAGGAGGGAGCTATCACACTTTTAAACAAACATCCTCGTGAAATTCTAGCCCATTACTAACTTTTTCCTAACTAAAAGGAAGTTAGGTAACATCGAAATTATCTGTAAAGATTACAAGTATTGTTCATATGTGTCAGATATGATTTAAGTTGAGAAAATGTAACTTTGGATAAAAACAATACATTACTCTAAGCAACCATCAGAATCTGTAAATCAGCAGTTAGTAAGATTAGTGGGGAGGGGGTGTGAAGTGGATGTTTTAAGAAGATAAAGAAAAGCCATGCTACATAATAAAAAAAACTTCTATTATCTTTAAAGACATGAAATAACATGAAGAAATAAAGGATTTACTATAATATTATTGTTATTGACAGATGGCCCATTTTTTTCAACATTTATTCCATCCAGACAGTTATGAGATACCATGAAAATTATTCCAAATCATATAGATTTTCATTATTATTCTCCCCTGCCCAACAATGAATAATGTAGAATACTGAGCAAAAGGACCATCTTAACACAATCCACGGCTGTTGTGAAGATAGTTCTGCCTCAAGGTATTTACCATTACCCATTACTATTTTCCATTATTCTGCATTAAAGCGGAATGCAGAAATTTCAAAACGTTAACTCACTGATTCCCAAGTGCAGTTTATTCTTCCCTTATCTCGCTTTCTCCCCCTTTTCAAACACTCTTCAAATGGGCATGTTGTAATATTTATAAATTGAAAGAAATCAGGAACTAGCACTGGATGATTGACGCAAAGCTTTTTTGTGAAAACTCCTACCAAGACAGACTCAAACTTAGAGGAAAAGGACAATGGGCTGATTTTACTAAAAATTGACTTAAGTGTCAATTTCCAAAAGTTTCACGGAGGGATTCTCTGCATGAGTCCTAGCAAGTTATCTTATGCAATTCCCTGCTGCTTACCTCATTTTTTTTCAAATACCAAGAATCTCATTTTTCTGATCTCACTATATTTTCCCAACAGACTTGCCACTGCACACATCATTCAAAGACGAGAAAAATTCAATCCCATGTGTGACAGCAGTGAGTTTTAATGATTTTAATTCCTAAACTTAAAAATAGCATAAATTCTAATTTGAAGAATCTGACTGTAATAATATTAGGCTCAGGAGAACTATAAAGTTTTCATCCAAGTCATGGGGCAATTAACTCAAAGCACCTTTAGACACGAATTGGAAGTGTGGACAAACTCATACTTACTAATCAGTGTGAGCCACTTGACTGTTTTTATGTATATAGGCTTTAGCTGTAACAACTTAGTTTCCATATGAAATTTTGCTGCGTTATATGTTCTCTTCCATTGGTTTGAAAGGACATAAACTACACACCAATACCTCCTAGGCACCCTTGGTGACTGATAGTGTCTAGGAAGCATTGGTGTGTGGTTTTCCTCCTTTCAAACCGATGTGTTAATCTTGATAAATTAAGGATTTTTATCACTCATCTCATAATTCCAACTAAAAAAGTTCAAGGGGGTGAATCATCACTTGGGCTGACCCTTAGATTGACCAGATCACATGTGTGTTTCACTTGCATTCCAGTGCTTTTCCAATATAGAAAGCACTGTGCTGTGATAAAAAAAAGTTACAAAATGTCCTGTCAGTCTGTATTATCTTTTCAACTATGATTTAAATAGCTCTGACTGCTAAAAATATAAAACTGCTTTTCAATAGTTAACATATCCATACTGCCACTTGTTCCCTTTCATTGATTGGCAGACATTCTGCTTTGAAATTGAATTGAGCATCTGTCCTTCTATCGTTCTCCAGAAAGTTGTGTATTATTTGTATAGCTGTGGTCATTATCAATGCTTAGTTGAGCTTTAATCACTAATGGGTTTGAGTAAAACAGGTGCTCCATTCATTACATTTTCAAGAAGTTATAATAATAGCATCCTGATAGTGTGTGCCTTTTTTTGGTTTGTTGACACAAGTAATAAGATTATAAGTATTACAGGGTTTTTTTCTCACAGGAAAGAACGCATTCTCTTCTCTGAATCAATGATACAGAGATTTATATACGATGGTGAGTGGTTTTACATTCTTTGAAGGGAAAAAATTCCATTGATATTGCATGGAATCTGAGGATTGTATACAATGCATACTGGATAAGTAGTTATGAAGAATACATGGGGCCACAGAAGTAGCATGCATAATCTGAACAGACAAGAACCTGTTTGGGAATAGGTGGGGGATTGAAGGGGGCCTTTGAACACTTTTGGAACTAGGATACTGTACTGAGTTGTTGATGTAGATGCTCTAACTAGCTCGCCTCCTCACCTATAGTCTTCACATACTCCAGTACAGCCTGCAAACTCCACTACAAATCTGAACCAGCTGTGAAAAGACAAAAACATCTGTGGAATCACATGTTGAACAGTTTGTGAGTGACAAATGTGCACAGGGTGGGTTTTCCGCAAACATAGACAAAGATTCAGACAAAGAATATTATTGCCAAGCACCTAAAGGGAGATAAGATAGATTCCTTCAAGCAAATATTCCCTGTTACTTTCCTAACCATACAATGTTTACCCAGAAATACAGCTGAGGAACTTCTAAAAGCCGGGACTCTTAACCAAACATTTTCCTAGTGACCACAGAATTTAGAACTAAATCACATAGTTCAAGAAGATCCTTGGTTAGAATTCAAAAAAGTATGTATGGTTCACACATTTGATCACTGTCCAGTAAACCATGCTGAAAAGTGTGTGTGTGCCTGATGCTGTGTGGCTTAGTTGTGACATCCATCATGGGACTAAGACTCCTGGTGTTCAATGTTTAGATTCTCTCCTGAACAATGACTGCTTGGTGGAGACTGCATATACTGTAAAACCAGTCTGCAGTAATAGTTAATGCCTCAAGGAGGAAAGATGAAGACAAATTGCCATTGTCCCACTCTCTCGCTGTTAGGGAGTTTAACCGGAGGGTCATTACGCCTCAGGCAAGGTTGAGAAGGCAGGACCTTCATGTGATCTCAGTCTGTATGAGAAGTGAACCACGCTGCTGGCGTCACTCTGCGTCGCAAACCAGAATTCCAGCCAACTGAGCTAATTGACCACCCCAGATATGAAATAAGGGAAATTTACACAGGCTACAACTGACTGTGATGGCTCTTCTGACATGGTAGTAGTGTCCCTACATCTCGGCCAAAAGGTCCAGGTACAAGTCCCACCTGCCCCAGAGTTGTGTCAGAACATGTCTGAACAGGTTGATTAAAATAACTACAACTGGCTATGCATCCAAGATAAATTCAATCAGAATCTGCTCAATAAGTGTAGAGCTTTCAAATAATCTTCAGCATTCAAATAATGAACAGCACCATCTGGATTCATTAAAAATGGTAATTATGCAACAATTTATGAGCTAATTAGTAAGGGAGCTTTCTTTTCTAATTTTCCATCTGCCCCTCCGAAGGTTACACAGTTCCAGTTATACTCTAGTGATCAGCCTGAACAATGAGTGGCAGCTTGCTGTTTGGATTACTCAGGACACCACAGTTTTCTTCAATTGTCCCCTCCCTCAACAACCACCCAGTGTGCTTTACAACAAAGGTCCCTGGACAGTACTCAGGAGCTCAAACCTGGCTGTGGTTCACACAAACCCACTTCAGGCACTATCACCCTTCCACACCCCTGGCTCCTACCAACAATATTCAAGGGTGTATAATTCTGCCAGAATAAGGTTTTAGGAATGGAAGCACAGGGTTCTGGCAGACAGCTTCAACCTCCCAGTATCATCACTATTGATCTTCTTACTGAAAAATGTATTGATGTTAGTCCAACTCCTTTATACTCTCAGCATCACAGAATTCTTTCTAAAGTAATTTCCATAAGTACACGGCATTTTCATAACTTTTTTTAAAAAATCAATTGAAGCAAGCAAACAAAACCCACGAGAATATTAACCTTAATCTTAACTAATTGCAACTGACTTTTAAAAATCCTAATGGAATTCTCTGAGGTGGAAAGTATTATGTACTATATTGCTTTTCAGATTTAAAATGGGTGCAAAACGTTTTAATATGGCAGTGAAACAGCCTGTACCCAAGCTGTGAGGTCTGGCCTGAGATACTCCAACTTCTTTAGTGAACTTCTACGGAATCCAACAGAAGTTTTTTTTTTAACAATTTCTTTCTTTAAAAGCATTTTATTTTTCTGCAGAGCCAGGAGAATTCCCCAGTCACCACCAATACTTTAGAAGCAAGGTTGTGAGTTGATTTCCCCAATCCCACGGGCATCATGATCACTCCCCTGGCCCTCTGTGGCCTCTTTGACACATCTACTCCAGTAGTTTAACAGAGTCCTGTGCTCACCAGCTGAATTTCCGGCAGCTGTACGCCAGGTCAACTACCTGCAGAGACAGGTCACCCCAAGTGTACAGATCCAAGCAATTCTCAGGCCTTTACCTTTATAAGATCCCTCCCGTTAAAATAAAATTCTGGTGAATGTAAAAACTCCCCATGGCACTATCTGAAAAATATTAATGTATCAACCAGCACAACCAAGGAAGACGTTGACTGATAATTTATCTCATTGCTGTTTGTGAAACCTTGCTACTCATAAATCAATTGCTGATCTTGCTTTACAAAGCAAAGGTGACTACATTTCAAAAACAAATCATTGTCTGCGAAGTTATTTACAATGTCTGAGGTTACAACATGTATTATACAAGTGCACAAATAAAGGCAAAATACTGCACATGCTGAAAATCTGAAGAAAAAAAACAGAAAATGCTGGAGAAACCCAGCAGGTAGAGCAGGGTCTGTGGGCAGAGAATTCAGGATTAACACTTCGAATCGGACTTCAAATTCTTCAGAACTCAAACTGTCCTGAACTCAAAACTAACTTTGCTTCTCTCTCCACAGAATAAAAACTTGGTGCTGTACATCAGGAACTTACTCAGTTCTGAGGAAGGCATCACCAGACCCAAGACATTAACTCTGATTTTTTCTTCACAGATGCTGCCAGACCTGGTGAGCTTTTCCAGCAACTTCTGTTTTTATTTCTCTCCACAGATGCTGTCACAGCTGTTACTATTCTCCAGCATTTCCTGTTTTTATTATAGCATACAAATGCAAACTCTTTATTTACAAAAATCATTTATTCATGCAGTTCATCATGTTCATAATGAAGTCCAGCACTAATGGGCAGTTATGTGCACAGCTGTATTATTGACCGTGCCTGATATCATAGATTTGTTCAGTACCCTGCTTGCTATAGAAAGAAAATATTCTGGATGGTTTATGTTGGATTCTGAAGCTGAGAACAATAGCTACTGTCTCTACCTACAAAAAAATTTAAATTAAGAACAATTTTTACACAGAAAAGGCTTTGAGGTGTTTTAATCTGTGTGAAAGCTACTTTCAACATCCTCCTGTAAATACTGTCATTTCAAGAATTAGTATGAGTTTGTACATCAAAATTCTACAATGACAGTTTACAATGGGTGAAATTTTCTCCTCTCCAATGGCAGGGACAATGGCAAGAAAGTTTAGAAAAATGGCGACAATGGAAAAGTCAGATTCTCAAATTTAAGGAAAAATTCCAAAATTATTTTTAAGGTTTAAACGGCAAGTTCACTATGAAGTGCCAACTATGCTATTTCCATATATTTGTATCTCATTATTAGCCCATCCTCACCTAATTTATATGCCACTTCCAATTCTCCTCTTTCTCCAGGAAACTAGATAGGGCCAATTTCTACCGTGGAAGTCAGAGCAATAACCTGGCAGCAGTAACTTTCCATTTACATCTCCAGGCCTTCCTTCAACTTTGTCTTCATGGACACCATCCTGTTCCACCCTTCATCCACAGAAGTTGGCATCCACAAACCACCTGCCTCACCACATCATCATGGCTGCTTTCAGGCCAACTCTCACTGCTCTTCAGGAGTTTGGACTTCAGGGACACTTATGACTTCCAAGCTTCTGCCAGATCATTTTACCTGTAGGGGTGTACGTGCATCTCATGCATCTACACAGGATAGATTTTATGGCTCTTCTTTCCTTAGCACTCATTCACTTTTTCCCTACTTGGAGGTTGCTAGTCTATGTGACTTGGTTTTGTTTAAAGTGAAGTGGGGAAGATAGGCAGCTTGTCTCAGTTCAGAGAACTGACCTGTCAAGTGGGTGAACATCTTGTTGTATGGCACCGAGCTACACCAATGTTACACTTACTGCATGTATCAACAGCTTGCACGACAAACACACCACATGTGCTTCAACCAACTGTTGATGCCTGAAAGTCAAAGCCGTCCACTCCTGTTGCAGAAGGAGGTTTGGTGGTGAGGTGTCCACAATGAGTGAGTAGAAAGCACAGAGGTAAGGAATGGTTAATAGTTTGGGAAGGCGAGGTGGATGAGAGCTGTTGAGTGGATATAATACATGGACTAATGAGAGTTATGATTGATCAGCTGGCAATCTCTAACCTCAGGAAATAGGCAGGGGGAAGAAGGCAGAAAAGTAGAGGAAAATGGGCAATAGAATGAACACGTTTCAAATTTGAGTCATAAAGGAAACTAACAACAAACTCAAGATGACTTCCAATACATAGCTGAGTAGTCTCACACCTTGTATTTTGTTACAACAACGCACTAACTCCCAACTAGATATATTGGCCTCTTGTCATAAAAGGAACTTAGTATACTAGCCCCTTTCTCATTTTTCTCCCTCCTATCTCTTTCTCTCCAGAAGATAGTGAATTATGATTGACTAAATTACTACATTTATCTTCGACCATTCTCCATCTTATCTGAGTAGCCGTTCATCACGTGAACCCAATTAATGAATGTCACCAAGCCATAGGTTACATCACAGCTGAGCCCATCTCTTCACCCAACATTCACTATCTTGTAATTCCAACTCGTTTGTAATTAAGCCCTAATTGAGGGCTGCTGAAGTCATCTGTCGCACACCAAATCATCTTTCAACATTCACCAGTACGTGTACCTTGCACTATCTATAGGATGCACTGCACCTACTCTTCAACAGGACCTGTGACCTCTAAAATCTTTAAAACCAAAGGTAACAGGTGCTGGGAACACCTCCACCTTCCCCTCCAAGTTGCACACTATTCTGGTTTGGAGATATGATATCATGTCACTAGCATGGAATTCTGGAACTCTCTACCCAAGAGTAACATGGCAGAGAATTTGCCTCACAAACTGCAGCAGCTCATAAGCTCAATTATATTTTACCAGAATAATTAGTGACCGGCAATAAATGCTAGCCTTACTAACTACATCCATATCCCAGGAATCAATAACAAAATAATATGCCCCCTTGGAATTATCAAACTCAGTACAGAATGAATGTTGAACTCCTAAAATGTAAGGATCTCTAATTCTCTAGTGATTGAGTCACCTGGAAACTCATTTACCAGTTCTACTCACAATGTGTGAACACATTATAAATAGTCTTGTTTGCCTTTTGTTGTAACTTCTCCTGGAAATTCATACGTCAAGAGTGTGCAAATCACAAGTATAAGATGCATTATTTCTCAGCAGTTTTATCTGGAAAATTATAGACAGATAAACAAAAACTTTGCCATAAATCTACTCCAAGGATATTGTATTTGAGAAACAATAAAACAAGAGACATGTGTGCTCTCTGACCCGGTTATTTTACAAAAATTCACTAAGTATCATCTTATTTTACTTTCTAAAACAGAACTCATCTGGCATGTTCAGCATCATCTGTATATGTCTGAGCCTGTTTAATTTCAATTCACAACTGACCTTTGCAACCTAATTAGATGTATACAAAACTTTTCCATTACACAATATCGAAAGTTGAGCATTACAAGATTACTTTAGCTAATCATTTCTTAACAACAGACCAATTCAGAGCAGATACAAAGAAAATTACTAACAGACATCTGAATTTTCATTTCTAGCTTATACAGAAAGGTTATTTTAAATTATTAGTCAACTTTAGTTCAGTGGTGGAATAAGGATTATTAAAAGACAAATGTACTCAATTAGAGATCATATAATCACTTACCTAAATTAGAGTCTGTCATGATTTTCTGCTGTTTGTATTTTTGTTAGCCTGTAATTTTTTTAAATGCATGTGGTTTACAATAACAATTTAACATTATATTTAATCCTTACTGCAGACTGCATGCCACTGCATCCCAACAGAGAAAGAGAGTTCTAAGTTTCATGTCAAAAATGTGATCAGAAATTTCAGATTTCCAATGTTCAAGTAAACTCGGTCTTCTTTTGCTGATTCAATGAGTAAGTACATTGTGTGGTGTAGTACTGGCTTGTCCATCTAGTGATACCTTTTGTGAGGCATCGCTATCTAGACTCATTCTTGAGCAAAGTATACAGCTGTATCATGATAATATATCATAATATTTTTGAAATAGAAAGGGAAATTTTTCAATTGATTGTCACTGGTGGCATGGTTAACAATGAACTCGCATTCACAGGTCCTACTTGAGACCTAAAGATTATTGTGTACATATTTTTAAGATCTTAACATGTAACCTGACCAAATGCCTAGGTGCTTACTGTAATTTAATTGTCAGCCCCACTAAAGGCAGAGAAATAAAACAAAACTGCAGAGAAATAAATTAAACATTAGTTTATTGGAAACAGATCTGTTTAAAGTTCATCTTAAAAAATCAGTGCTCAGAAAACTAAACACACTGGTTGAAACTTGAGGAACTCAGCAATTTCTCTTATGAAGGATTGAATGACTTAGAACACAATTGGATTTCTGACTGAAAACAAATATTCCCATCATAATAATCTGCTTTAAAATCTCAAACAAAGTAGACAGAGCTTGCAGAAATGCAGACGAGTTTACTTGCAGTGTCTGTTTCTTCTTTGAATGTTTACCCCAAAACCAAAGACATTTGGGGCAAACACTGCCAATCTCCACCTAATTTTCTCACCTCCCCTTCTGAAAACATGAAGGACAAGTATCCTGGGTCAGGTAGAAATGAAACACAAAATAAAGGCAAGTCACTGAAATAGTGCAGGAATTGATGTCCTTTCTCTGCATGTAGACATTACCCTGGCAGGCAATGAGACCTTCTTTGAGACAAAGTTATCGGGGCACAAAAACAAACTTAAATGTTGAAGTGGGTTTCAGTGTATGGTTTCAGATCCTGTTCGAACAGGAGACACAACCCTATAAACCTGAAAACTGCTTCTCTGAAAATCTTTGAATGTCTGGGCTATAAACCAGCACAGTTGGATATTTCTAGATTGGTGATTTTTCTTCTGATGTTCTTTCACAGCCTTGGCAAAATCAGACCTTCTTGCTCATCCTCTTCTTCTTCCAGGTGACAAAGATATAGAGGGATTCAGAAGGGCAAGCCCATCCTACAACTTGCGCTGATATCTTGTTACCCATCACCTCTTTGTATCGATATCACAAAAAATTGCAAATATTGTTTGGTACACTAATTTGTGTATTCATTGATGTTTCACGTAATGTCCATACATGAAAGTATTGTTTTCTTTCTATCTAGTTAATGCGTGTTTCTTGTTCTTAAGAGATTAGTCTGTGGTGGGAATGTTTATGCAATAAGGAAAACAGAATATCAGAGAGAAACAACAGAAAAATATTGCAGATGCTGGAGATCTGAAATAAGAACATAAATTGTTGGAGAAATTCAACAGGTCAGACAGCATCTGTGGAGACAGAAAGAGAGTTAAAGTTTTGAGTCCAATATGACATTTTTAGAAACTGACAAGGGGTGGAAATGTCATGGGTTGCATGTTGTTGAGAAAGGTGAGGGGAGCAAGGGAACAGAATGGAAGGTCAGGAAACACGCCGAGGGTGAGGACGAGGGAAAGGACAGTACAGATGTGATATGCTGAAATAACCTCCTTCTGCATAAGATTATAGGAAATAGGAACAGGAGTAGGGTATTCAGCCCCCTTGAGCTTGCTCTGTTATTCAACAGGATCATGGTGTCCACTTTCCTGCCCTTTCCCTGTAAATCTTGATTCACCAACTGATCAACAATCTATCTATCTCAGCCTTAAATGTACACAAAGACTCTGCCCCCACAGTTCTCTATGGAAGGGAGTTCCAAAGATTCACAACCCTCTGAGATAAGGAATTCCTCCTCATCTCAGTCTTAAATTGGCCCCTTTCGTCCATGTCCCTCTGGTCCTAGACTTTCCCACGAGGGGAAACATCCTCTCAGCATTTACCCCGCATGGTAACAATTCTGACATTAGAGATTAAAGGTGCCATGGAACAAAAGACAAAGGGAGTGGTAATAGTTATATAGAAAAGACAAAGAATAGATCCAGACTAGGTGTGAAAGGATAGTCTGGCTGAAAACAAAAACCAAGTGGCAGTTGTTCAGGGTGGTGCTAGAAATGGACAGAGGGACGTGACATGGACTGGGTAGGTGAGTAATGAGATGAGTTCAGTAATATATGGTGAATAACCTTGCTAGATGTCATGGCTAAAGACCCTCCAAGAAAATCAACACAATTTTAACTTAGCCAAAACAATGTAATATTTAGCCCCACACATTCTAAATCAGCATGGAGCCACTGACAATCCAGACCTACACCTAGTAAGTGGTTGATTTTTCTGGAGACATCCTAAGGAGCTGTATTATCTAAATTCTTTCCCAAGTCTGAGAGTTCCATTGAAATTGACATCTACCTGATTCTGTCACTATCTTGTCCTGAATTAGCATTGCTCAGTACCTTAGTCACACCATTTTGGCTGGAAAGGGCCCTTTAAAAACTAGCTATAACACTATAGCCTTAACAAAAACCATACAAATTTCTATCCCCAGGTATTTTTAATTAACTGTATTGCCTATTATTTTTCCCACAGTATAACAGCAGCCTGCAATTTCCCACATCTCTTCCAGACAAGCTTCCAGCCCAAGAATATCCAAAAACCATCTTGCTTGTATCCAAATAGAGATCAAAGCAATCCAACACAGAGGTGTCATCACTTTGGTGGAAAGTCTCCTGCAATTTGATTTGTTGCTTTCATGTCATGATTGGAAAATTCCCTTGCATATGTCTATGCTACACTGTACATAATCTCCATATCACCTATAGCGGTCCAGGAATATATGGCCAGACATTGTTTTCATAATTAAAGGTCACCACCTTCATTCAATAAAACCTTGCATTATTTGGGTAGTGGAAAAGATTATTTTTGTCACTGCTGTGTATTGTGCTGAATAAAAGTAATGTGAACACTCAGCAGGCAGCCATTATTAAACTAACTTTATTTATGTCTCCCCAGAGACCACCACAGAGATGGCAATAGATCAAATGGTCCAAATGTTGCAATATAGTAAACTCGCTTTACACTTAAAATAAACAACTATCCCATTAAAATGGTATATATACATAAATTACAACATGATTTAAAAAATCAAACATCTGAAAATTCAAAGAGTGGGTTATATACCCTTCCTCACCAAACCCAAAACGTTAGCTGATTTTTTTTCTTCACAGATGCTGCCAGACCTGCCCAGCTTTTCCAGCAAATGAGATAGTAGGAACTGCCGATGCTGGAGAATCTGAGATAACAAGGTGCAGAGCTGGATGAACACAGCGGGCCAAGCAGCATCAGAGGAGCAGGAAAGCTGACGTTTCGGGTCTAGACCCTTCTTCAGAAAAAGGGTCTGAAGAAGGGTC